>JAWNOX010000137.1:14650000-15850000 GCA_035045555.1 Drosophila fulvimacula
AATCGCAGATGCCACATTGCGGTCGGATAACAATCATTGGGATAAATGTGGCATGGGGCATAAAGTAAAGCTAAGTAAAACCAATCTCCAAACAACAAGTTAAGCTTCTTGATATCAGCGCAGCAACTTGTTAACGCCATTCCATTTCCGCCTGTCATATCAAAATAATTATCTCAAAGTGTTGCTTAGACCAACCAAGTCCTAAGAACCATGACCACGATATGCGGCAGAAGCAGCGAGAGCAGCAGCGACAGCAGCAAAGGCAATCAGTAACGGGCGTCGTTTGGTTTGCGTGCGAGGAGGCATTGGTGACTACAACTTGATTTGCCAGAACTTGTTTTACACGCAATCTTGATTGCAATTATGTAATACCGAAATGTGCACTAATTAAAATAACATTTCACTTAATTGTATTTACATAAGTTTCGCGATTGCTTATTAATTTAATTGTGTAGCGTACGAACGTGTGCAGACAATGTCAATTAGCTGTCGTTTAGCGGTCCATAAGATAATCTAGTCAAAATTGACAAATAGTTTTTGATACACACAAGCACAAAGCGGAAGCCTCAAATTAAATTCGAATTCAAATTTAACAGATACTCTGGCGCCGTCTATTTCACAATAGGTGGCGCTGATTAGCTTAACAGAGCTGCCACTGCTTCTGTTACTAAGTAGTTATCGATTGTTATCGCTTGAGTATTTACAATGCCACACAAATTGACAGCAAAATTAACTATATGGCTAAAGAGTTGAGCTCCCAATTACGCGACATAATCCTCAACACCCATGTACCTTTAGTATTACCAGATTTTCCCATTCACTGGGAATGCTTCGACGACTCCCTGCTACAGTGGTGCATGCGCTATGATCAGGATGCCGGTATCTCCACTTTGCTGGCATTCGAGAGCATGGACGTCACTGACTGCGAGACTCCGCAATGGGAGCGGAAGAGAAGGCATGTAAAAATGACAATGCAGAAATTTTTACAAAATTTCACACCGCACGCGGACAAGCAGCCAAGAGAGTGGGCTGCCTATCAATATGTACGTGCACATGACATACCCGCCAGTTGCTTGAGCGGCATCGATTTCAAATGCTTTGGATTTTCGGAACACCAGGACGACTACAGCCTATGGCTGGGCTCAAACTGTGCCAATACTCCATGCCATTATGATACGTACGGCGTGAATATTGTCGTGCAGGCATATGGGAGCAAATCGTGGCTACTTTTTCCACCCGAAACGCCACTGCAGAGCACCCGAATACCCTACGAAGAGTCAAGTGTTTACTGCTTAGAGAATTTCTATGCTCCTGCACCGGATAAACTGCAACACTACGAACAGTTCCACGATCACGCCTATCACTGCGTGCTGCATCCGGGCGATGTTCTAGTAGTTCCTCGTCACTGGTGGCACTACGTGGAGGCGGTGGCGACGTCGCTGAGTGTCAACTATTGGGTACCGCTCAAATGTGACATTGACCTGGCACTGGACGAGCTCATAGTCAAGCATGTGGTCGAGAGCTTTGTAAAAGGCGAAAGCAATCAGGTGAAACAATATCTTTTGAATCCCAATCAGCTGGACGAAATAGCCGAATCTCCGAGCTCGCTCTTTAGCCAATTTGAGCAGGCACTACTGAAGCCAAACTTCGACAACAAGCGAAAACTCTGGGACACCGACTACCTGACTGAGGGTCAGGTATTGGAACTGCTGGGCAGCGTTAGAGTGCGCATACGTGCCCTCGACGTAATGCCCAAGGAAGCATATGCGCAGCTGCTCGCAAACAATGCGAAACGGCATACAGCAAACCAGTCGGAGCGGAGGGAGGATACGATAATAAGCTCTACATTGGAGCAGCTGATCAATAGCATGTGCGCTCCTCGATGCATTGCATCCATCAAGCGAGAGTTCTTCCGGCGTTTGGATCAGATTAATAGATTATAGCGCTAAGACGGAACGTTTATTGTGATACAAGTTATATATGAGATTAAAAATCCAATAAGGTTTCATATTTGTTGTCTAACACAATTTGAAGCGAAACCGAAGAGAGGGAGGGAAGGAGTTGGAGTAGGAGTAGGAGTAAGACAAGGGTTGAGCATTAAATGCCATAGATAAAATTTAAATTCATGAATAACATAATATGCAACAGGGCCGCTGGCTAAACACAGTGCGAGATAATTGAATGCGATTCGTTAGTTTACCAGCCGGGTGGTTTCTGGTTGGGATAGCCGCCCTGCTGATGAGCATAACTTCCGGGATATGTGCCATAGTTGCCGGGTGCTGGTCCTTGAGGGAAACCACCATACTGATAGGGTGCTAAAAATACAAAATACAAAATCAAATGAAAATCTTTTCTTCTCATGTCAGCTTAGTATAGTTACCGCCTGGATATGGCAGCGTGGCATAGGGATTGAAGCTCTGTGGCATGGGCGGCGGTACGTATGTGGGATACGGTACATTTGCCGACGCGCCATAAGGCAGGGGCATATGCACTTGGGCCGGATAAGGAACAGCCGATGCAGCCGCTGTTGCAGGCACATTTGGAATATCTGAAAAGGAAAAAACAGATATAATGCATATAGATTTTTGTATATCAAATCGAACTCACCGCTGCCGCTGCCCGACGTGGAGGCATAATGTGATGGCAGAGCTGGTGTTGCCGGCGGTGCCTGGCGACTCGACTCGGTGGTCAGATCCTTGAGCAGCTCCTCCTTTTCGGTTTTGCGTGCAAACACAAAATCACTGATCTTATTCTGAAACACAACCAACAACTGGGTAAGATCATTGTAGAACTTGGTGCCCTCCTGCAGATTGCCTGATAGCTCGATGTAACTGTCGTAGGCGGTGGCAAGCTCCTGGTAGAGCTTATCGCGTGAGCTGCCACAGTTGCCAGTTTCGGCAACAAACGTGCCATGAGCACTCTGTATGTCAGCAACTAACGTTCCTTGACGCTCCACGCTCTCCTTAACCTGGGCCTGCAGTGGATTTAGCACATGGCCAATGCGTGCCAATGACAGGGCTGGCTCATCGATGGCCCCATCCTTCTGCAGAGCATGAAGAAACTCGTCCTTCATGTTGAACGTGGCCGACTTAAGCTCGGATTCGACAGCATCGCGCTCCGCCTTGATTGTCTCAACGGACTCCATCAGATGCTTGAGCCGCTGCACACTAGAACAGTTGGGATCCACGCTGCCGCTGGCCGTTGGCAGCGATTGTTGTATTTGCTCCGGTGACATTGAGAGCAGCTCAATGCCCTTCTGATTGGCCTCGAACTTCTGCCGAACCACCTTGTCGGCCTCGATGGCATTGGTGATGACCTCGCGGTATTTCTTGGAATTAGTGCGAAACATTTCGGTTAACTTGTCGGAACCGATGCGGGTCCAGCGATCCTTAAACTGCGCGCGCAACTGATTATCCGAGTCGCGCTCCTCATCCAACAGGCGTTCTGTTTCATCCAAGATCTCGCGATTGCGATTGAGCAGCTCCGGTAAGTCCTTTAGCATTGTCTGCAGATGCTCTATGCCGCCCTTCTCACGCACCTCGTTAGCCTTCTCGCGCAACGATGGCGGCAAACCGCTATTGCCATCTGTTGTCTCCACAGCAGCCGGCAGATTTAGGCTCGCCAGCACCGCGTTCAGTGTTTGGGTAGACTCGCGCAGCTTCATAATTTCAGTATTGACAATCTCGTTCTTGCGCATGTCAGATGCGGTCAGCGCACGATGCAGCTCCACGGGCACTAGACTGCCGAAGATGTCCTTAAAGTTTGTAGCCATTGGCGTGGTCAAGGGCAGTGGCTTGGCTAGTTGCGCCTTTCCGGGCGAGGCCAGTGTGCTCTGCTCTGGTATCATTTCATTGTAAATGAACTCATTGTCTTTCGTAGACTCGGCTAGATTGCGTTTAGCCCGACTGAAGTATTCATCCAGATAGGTCTCGTTACCGCCACGGGATTGAGCTGCCTTGAACAGTTCGACGGCATTGCGCAGACGAGCAATTTCTTCTCCAATCCTCTTGGCCGAACGACAGACCAGACTCTGGTACAGCTGCGTGAGGGCATGGAAGCCCGCCTGCTTGCCAGCCACTGTGGGTATCCACTCCTTCTCCCAGAGACTGCGAACCGACTCCTTTTGCATGGCACGCAGCACATCCGCATAGAATTCTTCGCCCTGACAGCATAGTTTAGCTATGATCTGATCCTTCATATTGTCTGCGGAAAGAGGAGCAGTTTAATAAATGAACATCTTATAAGTGTTGTAGATTTTTGTACCTTTAATGGCCTTCAGTATGAATACTTCTTGTGCCTGTGCAACCATCAAGGCCTGCAGCACAATAAGCGTATCCTGACTCAAATCTGGAGTAGGCTCAGAGGGCACAGCTGCGGGCGTGGCACCCTTCAAGTACTGGTATATGCCGGCGCTCTGCTGCAACAGTTTAATGGCCAGTTTGAGACCTTCGTCCGTGTCCAATTCCTGGCTGGCAGCTACGCAGCTCTGCAGTGCGGCAATGTTGAAGAGAACGCATACCTTCTCGTACAGCAGCGAGGTGTGAGCTGAACGAATAAGAAAAACGTGTTCAAACCGGTTGACTATTGCATCATAGCAATCGCAATACTTACTCAAACTGATCTTGCCGCCGAAAATCGAACCCTTGTCGAAGGCATCCTTCCACTTGAATGGTATCTGCAGCTCGCTGGCGGATATCTTTGTCTCTAAAGCGGTTATTTGATCGTAGTAGCTAAAGTAAAGGAAAGGGAAACCAAATGCCAACGGCGCTTAATTAAAAACGACGTCATCCGCTTGTGTTTACGTCTAGCTCTCTTTCTCTATTTCTATCTCTCACACACACACTTGCAGTTTATTAATTACAGCTACTTTACTGCTATCAACCGCTATGAGTCATAGCTCGCCACAGACCCCATTTATGGCTATCAGAAGAAAGTAAATTCCACTTACGCATAAACGACTTCCAGCGATGCCTCATACTTTTCAAAAAACTTCCAAATTGCCGTATTGCGTTGCTTTGAAAATTCATTTACAGCCTCCGCATACTGCCCCTTCTCTTCGGCTGTGGCTCCATTGTAGGTGCTTTGTATCAGATTGTTCAGTGGCTTTATTATATCCACTTCTGACGGTTTCTTTAGTGGCACACCCAGTAGCTTGGACATTTTAGTGTTGTTTGCAACAATGCTGTTATTTTTTTAAGAAATACTGTTTAAATTTAATTTGCAGACGGAAACTTGTTTTTTCTTTCTTTTTTGTGTGCTGTCTCCTAGCTCATCAACAGCTGCGCCCAGTGTTGTCGAACTTGTGGACAATGGATGAGTAATTTCGCTGTCTGACGCGCTGCTATTAATAGTAGAACAAATGTTCTACTGTTAGATGTGGAGCAGCTCTCAGAATTGAGGAGTGAATCTGCTTAAAGTTTGCTCAATTTGATTTGTCATGTCCCTTACATTTTTAAGTTCGAATAACTAATATATCCGAGTTTGATATACATATATATATATATATATATATATATATATCATATTGACTTTAGACTTTAGCTCTTAGTGTAACTAGCTAAAGTAAGTAAAAAGCTGTTCATATGTTAAATCCGTCGCATCTCTGTTAAGCGGCATGTTACCGGTGTCTGTTAATAAAGCTGTCATTCTTTTAACTATTGCGACTGCACACCGCCCAGCTGACAACTCTACCTTATACGTGCATAGCATGGCAACTCTAGACACTTTCTATTTTCTGATTGCGTTGTTGTGGAAGAAAACTGGGTGAAATTGAGAGATTTTTTTTAAATATCTTAACTTTAAATCAAACCTTTTGGATTGAATACATAGAAATAAGAAGGAAACGCTAGTGAATTACGAGTGTCAGTGGGTGTGTGCAAGGAGGCGCAAACCACGAATTTTTGGGGGATAAACACTTGCAGTGACTGCAAATAAAAAAGTAAAGAGAAAAGAAAAAAAATCGAAGAATCCCCTAGCGATGGCTGATGTTGAAAAAATGACAGCCGCACCAGCGACTGATATACCTGTTTCATCTCTGAACGCTAACGAAACGGGAGCAGTGAGCGGCAGCGCAGCCGAGTTGGGCACTTCGCCCACACAGGAGCCATCGAGCAATTCGCATCCTCATGACTCCGAATACGACACCGCCAGCGATCTGGAAGGTGATTACGATGACGATGAAAGCGACAGCGAGGATGAATCTGAAACTGATGACGACGAAACCGAAGAAGATGATGATGAGCTGGGCAGTGGCACCATGAGCGGCAATGGTCTCGATCGCAGCGTGGCTGATAGCGAGGCCCAGAAGAAAGTCGATGAAGATCGCAGTAATCCGCAGTATATACCAAAACGTGGCACCTTTTACGAGCATGACGATCGTACGGCCGAAACGGAAGCCAACGGCATTATTGATATTGGCAGCGATGGGGGCCAATGCCCCCCAGGCATAGAGCCGACCGGCGATGATGTGTCCAATGGCAACACTGCCACAGGATCCACACCGGCCGGACAACCGCCAACAATATCGCAGGCATCGAAAACAATGAAGAAATGGCAGCCAGCTTCGGGCGGCGATCGTTGGTCCCACGATCGCTTCGAGGCCAGCGAGCAGGCGCCCAAGACGCGGGCAGAGCTATTGCAATCCTACGGATACGATATACGTAATGAAGATGCGGCACCACGTGCTCGTCGACGTCGGCGCTACGGGCGTGGACCAAGCAAATACTCAAGAAACTGGGAAGATGAGCAGGCGTATCTGAAGGCCAGCAACAAGGAGCGCAAGCCACCTCGGCCCCAGGACTTCCCGGCGCTCAACGAGCGCAGCAGCACGTCCAGCAGCAATAACAGAGTGCGCCGGCCGCGCAGCTCCATCTCGCGCGAAGAGAAGGAAAACCGCGGCGAGCGACGCAACAACATGGCCGCTACTGCAACTGGCACTGGCAATGAGAAGCAGCATGCCACTGGCTCCGGCTCGATGCCAGGCAGATCTCAAGAGCCGCGCGAGCGTGAGCGTGAGCCCAAGCAGCGCAACTATGGCCGTGCCAATGGTGGCCACAATTCGAACGGACGACAAAATGCCATGGAGTTCAAGCAAAAGTCAAATCGTGCCTCACACGGGCGCGGCGATCAACGAGATTATGGGGAGCAGCGCGGCGAGCGGGATTATCATGTGAACAGGTCGAATGGCGGCGGACCCAAGCAGATAATTGATATGCAAACACATCAACAGCAGCAGCAGCAACAACAACAACAACAACAGCATCAACAGCATCAACAACAACAACAGCCACAACAGAGGCAGCCACAGCAACAACAGCAGCAGCAACCGCAGCAGCAACAGCAGCAACCACAGCAGCAACAACAACCTCAACAACAGCAGAAACATCTGCCTTTGGTTACATCGAATCTATCGCATCGTTTGCAGCAGGTGCAGCAGCGCAACGACCCTAGCCATGTGGGCAGCGTACAAATGCACTCGCTGGCTACGCAGAACCAGCAGCAGCAACAACAACAACAACAGCAGCAGCAGCAGTTGCATCTGGCACAGCAGCAGCAGCAACAGCAACAACAACAACAACAACAACAACAACAACAGTTGCCAGCGGAGCAGCGCAACGGGCCAAAGCGCTATTCCAGTCTGAGACGCAGCCAGCACGAGGCCACGCAACAGCAGCATTTGGTAGAACAGCAACAGCAGCAACAGCTGCAGCAACAATTGCAGCTACAGCAACAGCAACAGCAACAACAACAGCAGCAGCAGCAACAACAATCGCAGCTAATGCTGCAGGATCCTCATATGCTCATGCAGATTGCCTACCAGCAGCAGGAGCTGCAGGCGCAATTACAGACACTGCAATTGGGCCCAGCACCACCAACAGCGGTGGCAGCGCCTCAGTCCAAACAGCATGCGCCGCCAGCAGCAGCCTATCCACAGGCGCAGGGCGCGCCCTACTATGAATCGGTGCCGGTGCAGGTGCCAGTGCCCGTGCAGGTGCCAGTGCCTGTGTCTGTGCCACAGGCTCCATATGTGAATCCGGCCACTAACGCTTATCTGCCGGCCACGTCAGCGGCTGTGGCATATGCCCAGGCACAATCAGCAGCTACGGTAGCTCCGCAGGCAGCGCCTCAAGCGGCGCCGCCGCCGTCCACGCAAGCCGGACAGGCCTATCACCAAAATTATAATACAGTCGGTGGCACCACATATTTCGTGCCACCGGCACAGACCACTACCCGCCCCGCTGTGCTGCCCCAGCGACGACCCACCAATGCAATACCCATCCTGCCGCCATCCGAGAAGCATAAGTCGCGCACGCCCAAGCCGGATGAGGGTGCCAGCGGCAGTGGCAGCGGCAGCGGCGACAACATTGATCACATCATTGACAATATGTTTGTACAGCGACCGGCCTTCCAGCCGCCGCCCGCATCGGCAGCCGACGGAGTTAACGATGACAGCAATAGCAATGCAACTGTGGCTCAGCCCACGGCCGCTGACCAGACTCACATGGTGGCTGCTGTTCCTGGGCAGGAATGAGTGCACGTTTATGCCGATCCGCGGCAGCAGCAACAGCAACAACAACACCAACACCAACACCAGCAGTTGCAGTTGCAGCAGCGACGCGGGCGCAGCCATCAGACACAGGAGGAACTGATGTCCAGTGGCTACGCCCTGCTGCCGCACCATCAGATTGGCTACTATCGTGCCCACTAAGTGGCACGCAAAACCCCCAGATTTTTGACGAGATTGTTTCTTTAGAGGAAAGGGTCTGTGATCCTAGCCCAAACACAACCTTTGTTTAGAGCACACACATATACACACACACACACACACATACACACACACATTTGTAATTAGCGAATAGTTGCACTTAATCGAACTAACTAATGTCGTTTCGACTACACCCAGAGTTCAGCGTAAGGCTTTCCAAGTAAATCATATATATATATATATATATATATATATATAGTAAGAAAAAATATCAAGAATTTTAAACCAGACTCCTCTTTCTGGCGCTTATAATCTAAATAAAAAAAAAAAAAATATATATATATATATATATATATATCTATATATATATATAGTCGCATTTTGAAGTTGGATTAATCGTGAATTGTAATTAATCATTGGACATTTGAATTTGAATAAAAGTTGTAACACATAAAACAAACCCAAGAAAAGAAGATATTTATAGACATTTAATTTATTTGAGAGGTATGAAAAGTAAATAGGCTGAATAGTGGTGGCTAGTTGACTAGTTAATGGCCTAAACAGCATCGATTTCGCTGATGGGCATATTTAAATTCAAAATTTATAAAATGTGATTCATGATCTATCTGATCACTATCAAAACTTTGGATTATATAGATTAAATTAAATTAACAAACACATTTACCCTTAATACTCAAAGACACAAAACGTCAAAATTCAATTATAAAATGAAATTTAGAATCTATGGTAATTGGAAATATATGGCTTAGAAGAAAAGTCCTGGACTTGAACTCAAATATTATGTAAAGGATTTTACAATTTTTACTTTCAACTAACTCTCAGCAAATAAATTATTTGAATTAAAATTTAAATCTAATTTTGCCACTTAGTTTTTAATTGATTGTCAAGACTTGTCAACATATAGAGTGTTCATTGGCTGTCGGATTATTATTATTATTATTATCTTAGCAGGAGAGTTGTCAACCCTTGGCCAAAGCTGGACAACAAGTAAGAACTTTAAAACATCTAGATTATTATATGAAATCTCTTGCTAATTTGAAATGGAATAGCTTATTAGGCGTTACAATGTCTTCTCTTTCCTGATATGTGCGACATGGCAAGGCATCTCGGATTTAGTTCCACATGGAATGCATTGGATTAAGATTGCGGCAATATATAGAAAGCTGACTCTTGCGTATATCTTAGAGTGTGGCAGTTTACAATTTCGATTCATTTTGCTGCTGCTCCAGCAGCTGGCGAATGCGACGGAAGGATTCAATAAAGATGGCATTGAATTTGCGAGCGCTGCTCTTGATGCTGTCCCGATAGGCAGTGGAGTTGATGTAGATGCTGCAAGTTTAAAGAAATCTTTTAATATGGCCAAAGGGTTATATGAGCAGTGTGACATACGCATCCGAGGTGATGGCATAGAATACGCCATAGCCATCTAGAGTCATGGGCGCCACAAAGCCCACATTCGGCGTGAAGCCCAGCGTGCTCGAGGATAGGACAAAATTGCCGCCGCCACCAGCCTTGGCATACAGCGGATCATCATACAGAGCGGGTATGTCTATGTGTTGCTCAAACGCCACGCACCACAGTCCAAAGAGGTGCCTATCTATGCCATGACCCTTGCGTGCCTCGTCCATTTGATGTCGATGATCATTGACAGCGGCGCGAAAGGCTTTAACCAACTGCTCATCCGAGGTACCTTTGTTGCTGGACACTTGCAGGAATTCGTAGACAGCATTGGTGCAGGAGCGAAGCGTCTCAGTGCGTCCATTATAAAAGTGGCGCATTAGCGCCGTCTCATAAGTGGGTGCAATCCTGGCGAGATTCACAGATGTTAAGCAATACAGATTGGAGTGGAAAGTATGGATTATCTTACTCCTGATGCATCTGGTAGTAGGCCCACTGCATGAGCACCTGCACAAAGGAGTCGGGATGCAGCTTATGAGTCTTCATAAATTCCTTGCCATAATCATCGAACACCTCAAAGGTAACCGTGACATCGACGCCCTGCAAAGTTTGCTCTTAAAATTGAAGGCGCATTTCATTAGAGGATTTGGGACACTAACCCGATCTTCGATGACCTGAAGCACGCGCTTAATCTCCGATTTGAGGATGTCATCTAGATCGAAATGAAGCTCCTTCAGTTCCACCACTTTCGAACCGTTGGCCTCATTCCAGTCCGGCTCGGGCACCTCCAGAAAACTGAGCTGCATAAATGTGGCAAAGCTAGCGCTGAGTGTTCCGTCGTAGCAGCTGTGCTCGCCCGTATATACGTAGTGTCCATTCTTGAAGGCGACGATGCAGCTGCTGCGGTCACCCCAGCGCGAATGATAGTCGCCGTAGATGCACAACTGCGACGATTCCTCTGTGCTCTGCGGCTCATGTTCATCGAAGCAGATGTCTATGCAGGAGCTCTCCACCAGCTTCAGTTGCTCCTTGTTCGCTTCCGACAGGTTCATCAGGTGCTTTCGGTTCTTGGCCCAGCTGGTGCGATCATCGTGGGTGAGCGTTGGCACGCCATCCCCATTCGGCTCATAGTCGAGAATGCTGCGTAGCCGCTGCAGGATAACCAAGATCTCTGGTGCCGTTAGAATAGAATCGTCCTCGTGCACACAATTGAAGATGAACTGGCGACCCTTCCCAGTGATGGTCAGGTGCGTGGGTGTGCGTCCTTCCGACTTGGTTAGAAAGTGCTTCTCAATGTGATCCTGCTCCTCGCCCGGCACCCGCGACGTCGAATAGAATTGCTTATACAAAGCCGACGAGTACTTTACCCGGCCGCCATTCGAGGAGAGAGGCCTGATATTCTCATTGCGCACCAGATCCCAAAACTCCAGCGTGTGATGAATCTGACGAGCGAGACTCTAAAAGAGACCAACATATTAGTTGCAATTCCAAAGATTGGATTGGACTGAGTGAAACCTTGAGCATATAGTCCGGTCGCTCGGGTATGCCCACATGGCACAGCTGGCAGGGCATGGACATGATTTGATAGGGCAACAATGGCAGACGCATCGTATGATATGCATAGTCCTCCCACCAGCTGCCGAGCCAGTTCTTCATACTCGTCGCACGCTCCTTTAGCTTGGCTTGTAGCTTGGCTCCAATGCCCGACTCGAACTCCGCAATGATGCGTCTCGTCTCAGCCAGCTCCTCGGCCGTGCCAAAGGGCAGTAGGCCGTCATAGTAACGCTTCAGCGTATCCTTTAGCTCGGGCAGCGGCAGCGCTGGCAGCGTTTCATCAAAGCTGAAGGTGCTATCTTGATTGTCACCGATAAACAAGCTGGCCCGATCCATAATAGTACCCAATATAGCTGCTCAACATATTAGCTACGTTAATTTTATAGTAAATATATCTATCAACAATCGTCGACAGATAAGCAGATAAGCTGCAGGTGATTACTTTTTCGGTTTGTGCTGCACAAATGGTCCAAAGTTTCACATTTAAGTGCTCGGGCCAGCAGTTGGCCAAAGGTCGTTTACAAACACACAGACACAGACACACGCACACTCACACATACACTTAAACCGTATCTGCATATGCTAATATGTTAATAAGTATTTTTTTAATGTTATTTCACAGCTGATTAGCCTGTTGCTGGGCCTCTCCTGTTACTAACCTTCTCGTGTATCCAACCGGTGCGTCCAAGTGCCGCTAAACGACTAAATGCCTAGGTGAAAACCAACCCAGTCCACAAGCCAAGCGTCGTTCAGCCCTTTTGCGTATGTGTGTGTGTCTGCGGGAGTCTCTCTGACTGGGTCGCTTTGATAAGACTCCGATCGATCAGAGCGGTTGAATGAACGCATCCCCTACACATACATAAATGCTAAATGTTTTCATTTTAATTGATTTGCATTTTTGCAGTGCATGCGAATTTTATTAATAAACACGGCTGAAGCAACTATTGTGATAAACTGTGACGTCATGCATGAATTGACTGCAAGAGAGAAATACTTTGGACTTTGCACTCGCCACCCGCGCACTCAGACACTATACTAGAGCTGGACGCGCGCTCTCGGTTCTATACAGTCGTGACACGAACACGTCTGAAAACGACGCTCACGAAAAATCAGCAAGTTAAGCCAAAAAAATGTATAATATTGAAAAACAGATAATATCATATACATATACATATATATATATATATAGAAAAATAATGAATGCGCAATAATGTAAAATGTGCAACAGACTTTTTAATAATATATTATTAGTGTTATGTAGACAAATAATATATACTCAATTTTTATTAATTATATGCCTGTAAATTATGGTATTTAACGTGTTTATTAAAAATGGAAAACATAATTGATAACATCGGAAAAATTAATGTACTCATATCTACATATTTATTTAATAAATATTTTAAAAGTCAGGTCAATTAGCTATGAGCAATTAATTATACTGCCCAGTTGAAAGTGCGCAATTGGTATTTTATACTACCAGACTCTGCTTCATTTCCAATATATAATTTCTCTGACCCATACGTATTATTGACAAGATTTAGCATTGCTGTCAAATTCCTACTGGGTTGCTATCTTCGATTTGTTTATGTGCTCCAGCTGTTCTGTTAGTGCTGCCACACTACTGATTTAGTGGCAACGCCGTGCTCATTGTTTCGCAAAACATCTGGCATTAATTTCGTGAAATGAGCAAATACACAAAAGAAGAAATAATTAGAACATTATATTTTCTGAAACTGCTTGCCCAATAAAGCAGCGATTATTAATTAAGCGAAAAGGACCCAACAATGCTACCATCGACAGGCCTTTTCAAGAGCTTCGCTTGCCCATACTACAACAGCGCCGGCAATGGCAATGGTAGCGGCGGTAATGATGAAAACGGCGAAGCGTCCTTCAACTGCAAACGTCCTTTTTGTCATTTCAAGCACAATCGCAAGGGTGAGTGTGTGTGTGTGTTCCAAGTTATGCAAACACTTAACACCAGTTGTTCGCAGAGGATGCGGAAACGACACTGCCTGTGGAATCGGTGCCGGAGTACAAGCCAGCGCCGGTGCCCAAATTATTGTCCCTGCCACTGCCCGAGATGACGATGTGTGCGCCTAAAAAGAAACCCAATCTGGAATACCATCCAGAGAAACCGGCCCTAAATGCTTCGCCGGCCAAAAATCGTTTTGGCGACCCGCCGACTGCACCCAAATATGTGCCCTCCTCCATATCACCGACAAATGGAGCGGACGCCGACTGGGCAGAACATGGCAAAGAGGAAGAGCAAGAGCAAGAGCAAGTGCCACAGCAACAAGAAGAGCAGGTGGAGGCAGAATTGGATACAGAATTGGACGAGCTAGCGCAAACAACTACTGAAGTGAAGCCCGAACAACAGATAGCCGAAGAGGCCCCAAAGAGCGACAAAGATGATGAAAAGAAAACTTCATCATCTGCATCGAGTGCTCGCAGCGAGAGCCGTAAACATGAGCATAAATCGAGAGACGATAAAGAACGTCGCAGCTCGTCCCAGAAGGATAAAGAACGGGCCGAGCATCGTAGTTCCAGTTCCAGCTCCAGCTCCAAACACAAATCATCATCATCGTCTTCGTCATCGCATCGAAAGTCATCGAGCAGCGATAAGCATCGCAGTGAGAAGAAATCTAGCAGCAAGGAGAGAAGCAGTTCATCAAGCAAATCAGCAACGTCATCCACACCTTCATCAACATCATCGTCGTCCAGGAGTCGCCATCACAGTAGCTCCAGCTCCAAATCCACATCACGCAGCTCGAGCAGCTCCAAATCCAAATCCAACTCAAACTCCAGCAGAACTAAAACCAAAGCCGAAACAGACACGTCAACTCCTAGTGAACTGCCAGTCAAGCCTGATGAAGACTTAACATTGGATTACGAAATGGATGTGGATGTTTCCGAGGCGGAGATTGTACGTCAGTGTGAAATGATATTTGATGAATTGGAGCAGGAGTTTGCCCACAAGCCGGAGGAGACGAGTACGGAGAACATGCGCAAACGTAAAGCTCCTTCACCGGACATTGAGGCCTACACCGAGGCAGCTACGGCGGCCCTGCAGAAGCGTCGCGTTGCCCACGAGAATGCGGACAAGTGTAAGCCCCAAGCGCCGGTGGCAGTACACAAGCCCAATCACATACGCAACGCCATGCAGGCGATCTTCGATAGGCGGACCGAGCTACGACGCCAGGAAAAGCTGCGTGCCGAGGCAGATGCCGAGATGTTGCGGCAGGCCCAGGAGCGAGTGCGCGTGGCACAGGAAGAGCTGCGCGAAGCGCGTGCTAAGACCCTAACACCACTCATCTCACGCAGCGCCATGGCACCGCCGACACGCATAGGTGAGTCAACTGTCTCTCTGTCTCATTGTCCCTGAGCTCGATCTAATTCCATTTTATTCTTTCAGCACGCACAATAACGCCCGTGGCTAATGTGATAGCCATAGCACGGGCCAAGAAGAAGATCGAGGAATTGCAGGCGGAAAAGAAGCCCGCCTTTACAGCTGCCCAGACATTCAAAGGCGGCAGCCGCATGGCTCATAAACCAACTGCGGCACTGGACAAGGTGGCGCCCGCAACGGGTGTCGCTGCTGCCAAGCCGCCGGTATTGGAGCCCCAAAGCTCCAAAATATCGTATAACATACGCATGCAGTATTATGAGATGATGGTGAAGCAATGCACTGTTATCTATCCACAGCTGGCTGATGCCTGGGAGCGAGCGCAGGTCGAGGAGTTGGCCGTGTTCAAGAAGTGCAGCACGCCGTCAATCTATAAGAACAGCTGCCTGCTGGCCATCAATAAGCTGCGCAAGGAGGCTACCGAGGCGGGCAATCAGCCCAGTGGGGCCAACAAGACTGTCTCGCACGAGATGATGCTGGGCGGCAAGCGAGCACTCACCACATCCTGGAGCGTGGAAAAGAAGGAGTGTGTATTTAGGGTGAACTATCTCCAAGATTTAACTAATATTCTACTCTGTCTTTTAGCAAATCCTCGTCGGAGCCTTTTGATACACTCAGCGCGGAGAAGGCATACGAAATGGTCTATGATCTGCATATGACCGATGAGCAGCTGGTGGAGAATGGCTATCCACGGCCGGGTAAGGTGCGCGGCACAGCTGTCATACGTTCCTGCCGGCCGAACCGACGGCCCAACGAAACCGAACGCTATTGCACCCGCTGTGGCAAGGTGTTCAATCTGAGTATCTATGAAACCAAGTGCACGGACATGTGCAACTATCATCCAAAGAGCACGGGCTATCGGCGCGGCTGCACAGACAATCAGCATCGCTGCTGCCAGCAGCCAGCGGGCACGCCTGGCTGCAGCTATGCCAACTATCATGTCAGCGACTACTATGATCCGGATAAGCTGACCTGCTTCATAAAGACCATTGAGCGTTCGGATGACTATGTGCCCACCAAAAAGGATATTTATGCGCTCGACTGTGAAATGTGCTATACGACGCACGGCATCGAGCTGACCCGCGTGACCGTGGTGGACATCAACGGACGCAGCGTGTACGATGCTCTGGTCAAGCCAGACAATCAAATTGTCGACTATAATACTGTGTACGTATGAGGCCATCAGTTGTATTTGATTGATTGATTGATTGATCTGATTTGATGTGCTTTAGCTATTCGGGCATTACGGAGGAAATGCTGTCAAAGGAGACACGCACGCTACGCGATGTTCAAGCGGTGCTTATGTCCATGTTTCATGCCAAGACGGTGCTAGTGGGTCACAGCCTGGAGAGCGATCTGAAGGCCTTGAAACTGATACACGACGTAGTCGTGGACACATCGGTGCTATTCCCACACAAAATGGGTTTGCCCAAGAAGCGAGCACTCAAGACACTGTGCATTGAAAATCTGAAGCGCATCATACAAGAAAATGGTAAGCGAATGCCCCTCATCAACTCTATCTATCATCTCTAACTGTGCTTGACTTGCAGATGCTGGCCACGACAGCGCTGAGGATGCGGAGGTCTGCATACAGCTCATCAAGTACTTTTTGCGCAACAAGATTAGCTGAGCTGGAGCGGGTCGCATTCATTGTTTAATGTTTGGGATTGCATTTAAAATGTCATCGATGCGGGCACATTACACACGATTCGTAATATTCAACTCAACTTCTCGGCCGATCCCACATTTGATATCAAAACGTATCCCATAAGTGAGCCTTAAGATCGAAAACAAATAATATATACATACGTAATACATATTTATATATTATATTAAATATAAACATTTAGAAATTATTGCTGAGGTTTTACGTGTTTTACACTCTCCGGTCCTTCGCATACCATCCAGATGCGTTGGAATTCCTGCTGCAGTCGCTTGGCAATCCTTGGTGAGCTGGTTATGAGGAAATCGTCAGAGGACCCAGTTCATGGAGCCAGTCATGCATACGGCCAAGGCCTTTGACTTCTTTGCTCGCTTGGCCATGTAGCCGTCGAGAACTTGTGATGCATGATTACGTCACGCGGCTGTTTGGCCATTGAAGCAAACTTACGCAGTGATATGCAGTCGTCGTATTTGTCTTACAGCCACTGATAGCCTTTGAAACGGATCAAACGCACGCGCACTCCACTCTCGCTCGCACGCGCACTCCACTCTCGCTCGCACGACGCAGCGCGTTGCCAATAAGCGAGGAATCCATCAAATAGATGGTAATATCGATTTACATTTCGCGCGGTCTATGTAATCCGTGATGTGTTCCACGTGCAACTGGTATCGCTACATTCCGGAATAGGCTGCTTGTGCAGCAAAAAACAATTTCTGAAATACTGAAAAGATATGATAGGATATGATGTGATGCTGATATGATATTCGATCGTCCTTCCACATCCGCTTTAGTCTTGCACAATTTCTTCCCAGCTGAAGTGGATAGCTAAAGCACAGCTTTATGAATTGTATTAAATAATACAACATTTTGGTTCTTTCGTTGTTCACTGTTGAGATGTTAAGAAAATGTCTTGCAGTGCTGCCAATTTTGAATAGGCGTGCAGCCAGCTGTGGTAAGCGGAGCATTGCCAGCTTGCAATGAAACTCTCCACTGAGTGCAAATACACTGCTGTCAGAGTTCTGTAATGTGTTTATGTTAGCTAACATAAGCAACTACAGTTCAATGCAATGTAAACAAACTGCTTTCAATTATAAATAACAATATATAATAAATGAAAGATTTATGTAAAGCTAAAATCAAATTTATATTAAAAATATATATATATTAAGTGTGCATATTCTAGACGTATATATTTCGCGCAGTTAATTTATTTTTATGAAACGCGCTTGCAAAACTTGTAAAGTTTCTTTTGTTTTCTCATAATTTAATTGTTGCATAACATTTTAATTATTATTATTTTTTTTTGCCACAAGCTGTTTTCCATTGACTATCAGCTCAACATTGCCATCAACAGCATTCGAGCATAGTTTTTCAGCTTCAGACAACTAAGTTTTCCTCTTAAATAAAAAAAACTTCAGCTTTCCAGGTGCCACAAAAAACTTCATAAATTGAAAGTTTTTAAACTTTTTTTTTGTAATATGTAATATGTATCGCATAGACTTGTTGCCGAACAGTGTATTACCAAGGGTAATATGGGTTTGCTATGAAAGCCGTGTCATACAGAAGGAAAAAATGAATTTATTAATTGTATTTACCAGTCAAAAGCTAAAATAAAATATTAAAGAAATAATGAAAGAAAATTAAAAAAAAAAAACAATTAAACAAAAATATTACAATGAAAACAAAATAAAATCAAAGCTTAAAAATAAAGTGAATATTTTATGCATCTTTATGGTACATGAATAAAAACATTTGAATTGCTGTAGTCTTTATACGAGTTCCCCCATTTTATTTTACAGCATGCAACATATTTATATATATTTTATTTCATATTAAAGCTTATAATAAGGTAATAATTAATTTACTTATTTAATCAGCTTATATATACAACATTTTCATATAATTTTTTTTTAAATGGAGGTAAGCTTATGCAAGGATATACAGTATTCGCCATGGCTCAGAATTTATGCTCTTTCATGTTTGAATGTAATTTAAATCAGATTCGTGTTGTACTCGATATATTTTTCAATTATACGCGCAGCGGCTGTTGGCAACAGCTGCTCACAAATGTTGTTTTTGTTGTTGTTGCTGTTGTAATTGTTTAACAAGTATTTGCATGATGTGGTCTTTCAGTTTTCATAAAAGTTGCCGCGTATCGAACTTTTGCGCCGTGAAATTCTATTACTCAAAAACAAAAGAAGAGCAAGAACAAGCACAGAAGCAAAATCGGATAAAAGTTTTTCTTTTTGTGTACTTTTATTGGCATTGGCACAGTAATTCGTAGTAATTGTTTCCGCCGGACTTTGATTGGGCTTTCTTTTGGTTGGCAAATGGATGAATAGATATGACTGCGAGTGGTTAGAGAGCGAGAGAGAGGGAAGGATATAGAGAGAGTGGCAGGAGTGGGTTAGCTTGGAGCAGGTCTGCTTCGCACATAAACCTAACGAAATGTAAATAATATTAGTGGTACTTGGCAATGACAATGTGCATATGTGGCCCAAAAAGCCGAAAGACCGCACACAGTGCAAACAAAACATACGCAAGTGAAGCCTCAAGGGCTCGCAGAGGGAGCGGGCCTAAAGGGCGGTCGCCGAAGGGCTACTGCGCAAAACAAACACAAGGACCCAAATACAAACAAGACACACACACTCACACACACACACACACACACAAATACTAAGAAGCTAGAAAAACAAGTGTGGATGGGCGCAGAAGTGGTGGGAGGAGGCGGGCCGCCTAAGTCAGTGCTGCTTGACTTGTCCCTCTGTCACACATTGGGCGACCTGGCCAGGCGGAAGTATACTTAAGACCG
This sequence comes from Drosophila fulvimacula, assembly GCA_035045555.1. Taxonomy (NCBI): domain Eukaryota; kingdom Metazoa; phylum Arthropoda; class Insecta; order Diptera; family Drosophilidae; genus Drosophila; species Drosophila fulvimacula. The sequence goes on from JAWNOX010000137.1 coordinate 14,669,559, forward strand.
TCGAAATAGAGGCATTAAGATCTTTACAGTTAATCCCTTGAGTAAATGTTGGCTCTGTGTAGGTGTGTGGTCGCGAGGACATTGTTGTGCCAATAACACGTGTGTGTGTGTGTGTGTGTGTGTGCACATAGTGTATACACAGTGAAAAATGTGGTGAACAATAAACCAAGATTTTGTAGGCGGGACACTTGAATTTAAGCCAACTTTGCTGCAAATCGAGTAATAAATTAAATAGTAGCCTAGGATAATAAATTGGATTTTAATTTGATTTCGCTACGATTTTGTTAACTGTTCTGGTTAATCGCAATAAAAATTGTTAAAAGTTTCGTAAAACTGTTAAAAATTTGTTCAATACCTAAACTGTTAATAGTTATAGGCTACTGTTAATAGAATATGTTAACAGGCTTGTGGTAGATATTAAAAAGTCTGCCAGTTAGACGGCGTCTGCCTCATTTAACAATAATTCTTATTACTTCTAAACTTCAAACTTTGGTATTTAAATTTTATACTCAATACATATCTCAAACCAAGCAATTAAAAAAAAATATATATATATAAATTAATAGTATTTATTAATTATACAAACAAAAATTTAATTAAAAATTAATTTGTATTCCTTCACAAGCTCCTCCTGCTTTCGGATATGATTTTATCCTCCTTTGCCGAGTCTCGAACCTGCGCAAATTCATTGTTTGGCTTACCAACGTCTTACCCCTGCACCATTTACTAATCAATTTTTTTTCGCATTTCTTCAGTTGCAGTTGAAGCATAAGCATGTCTTCAGTTAAGCGTAAGGTTGCGGGTTCGAAACCCATAAAAGTTAAAAATTTTTAGTTTTATTTTAAATAGTTTACAGTCATTAGAAAAATATGCTTAGCTTGTCTAACAGTTTTAACGCTCTAAGGTGCAAATTTAATTCTGGACTTATCTTTCTTTTTATAAACCTCTTATTTTATAATTTTCATCCAAGTTTGGTTAAGTGAATATAGTTCTATGATAGTTTAATCCTTAGCCACACTCACTTTTTACAGTGTATGTTGTCTAGTTGTTATTTAGCTTAAGCACATTCCAAAAAAAGGCTTAAAAGCTTGCCAACATATTCATTTTTTGGGGGTCCCGTGTTGTAGGCTTGCTGCTGCTGCTGCTTCTGCAGCTGTTGTCCTGCGACTTGGGCCGCGCTTAATGTTTGCTACTGAATATTTCAGTTAACCAGCGACAATGACAACAACAGCAGCAAATGCCTCTCATGCGTGCAAGTTAAGTGCTTAAAGCATTTAGCCTAACGATTTTGGCTTTTAATTTGCACTTTCAGCTAACAACGGTGAGCGGAGGCCGGAGGTAGGAGGCAGAAGGCAGGAGGCGTGTCACGTATTTATTTAAGCAAATTGCGCAAAAATATTAAAGCAGGCGAAAAACTGAAAATAATGCGTGTGCTTGCCAGCCCAGCTGCCGAAAGCTGGCGAAAACCTTTTTACAACTTTTCTAGAGCCACAAAGCACAAAAGCAAAAAAAAAAAAAAAAAAAAATGAACAAAAACTGTTAAGCAGCCCCGCCCTCATATAAATAAGGCCAAAAAAGCAGCAAAAAAGGCGCAAAGAAAACAAGGGCGGAAAGCGAAAAATAAAGTCATCACAAACATATTAGCAGCGAAAAACACCTGAGCAAATAGATTTATATGCACGATAAAGCACAGAGTAATTTCCCTTAGATCCTGTCGCCTGTGTTCCCGGGTGCCCCGCTGTCCCGCCGCTGTCGCCTGCCTAGCGCCAAGTGCAGCACATTTGCCACCCGGCCCGGCTCGGCGTTCGCCTGTTGCCTAAGCCACAAAATAGCTGGGGCCCAAGATAACATCACTTTATTGTAAGAAAGTTAAAACACAGAAATGCAAGCCAGAGCCAGATCCAGACCCAGAGCCAGAGCCAGAGCCAGAGCCAAAGCCAATGCTAAAGCTAAAGCCAAATAGCCCAAAAAGGTAACTGCGAGTGGGCGTCTCGCTCGCCCATCTCCATCTCCCACACACTCTCTCTATCTCCCATACCCTCTGTGTGCGTGTGAGCAGGCACTTAAAAAAATGCCAAATATAAAAATGCCGACACATGCTCCAAGCCAAAATAAATGTGACAAATTCTATATGCTCTACTAAGAGGTATAAATATTGTAAATTAAAATTGAAAAAAAAAAATATATTTTAGATCTTGTATCTATATATTTTATTAAAACTATTGTTAGATTATTATTTATCTAAGACTTCTCAATTCTCTTAAATTACTGCAAATATTCCAATTTTTGTTGTACACTATTCAAATAATATCCTATATTTAACATATTTCTGTTATTATAAAATGTTACTAATTTTTACATTAAATGTTACTAAATTTATTTAATTTAAACAGTTTCCTTGCTCTTATAAATTTCCTATATTCCTTTGGTTTTATGAATTTCTAACTATAATATAACAAAAATGTAAATAAACAATTAAATGAATTTTTTTAAGCTTATTAATGTTTTCTATAAATCACTTGAACTAATTTATAATTTGTTATTATATAATTTTATTCTAATATTTTCTTTTTTCTTTTTTTTTTTTGTAATTATCGAATTTTTTTAAGTTATTTTTTTTGTAAAATTTCAAAAAAAAGTTTTGCTCTATAATTTTCGTAAGTTTATAGCTACGGATAGTTTTCCTTTTCCACGAAGTTAATGCTGAAGCTAAACTACTCTATTTCAGTGTATATCTAACGGAGCATATAAAAGTTTTTCGATGTCATTTCGGCATTGTTTTACGAGCGATTTCCTTATGTTGGGTGCGAAATTATCAAAATTTACTAGAAAACGCGAACTCGAAGTCGAACTCGAACTCGAAATCCCATGTGAAGCTGCTGACTGAGGCCAGGCGGTTAAAGTTAAAGCTGCAACATGCAACAAAACTTGCAGCACGTACTACAAGCGTATGACACACAATGAGAGAGAGGGAGAGGGCGAATGGGAGAATGTCGGAGGGAGAACGCGAAAAGTTATACGAGGCGAGGTCAGCCCGGGCCATTAGCTTGACAAATAATTAGGAAGGCAGCAAAAATAAAATACAATATAAAAAGAGCGAAGCTCGAAGGACACATGAGTGATGGCCACTATCGAAGGATATGGTCAAGTATACACATACAGAAGGGGATATATCACACAAATTGGCATTGCTCAACATGGCAGTCAAGTGGCTTTTGGCTTTTGGCTTTTTGCTGTCAAAGATTTGTCGCGCACAACCAGCAGAGCAAGAGGAGGACGAGCTGAAAAAAAGTTAATTGCAGTTAATGACGACATTAATCACAAGAAAATGAAGCCCAGCGCCGTTGACAATAAGCGTCAAGCGACAAATGAAGAGCCAGAGCCAGAGCCAGAGCCAGAGCTAGACAAACGGGCGGACGACCCAGACAAGACGAAACGAGACGAGACAAGACAAGAGAAGAGAACTAAGCAATAAGAAGAGAATAGGCGTCTATTAACACCGATACTCAGATACACTTTATGCACTACAAAGGCCATGTGGGCGGCTAGGAAGTTGGGAGTCGGGGCGGGCGAGGCGCAACAAGCGAGCATAACAACAGGATGCGAGTAGGAAAAGCAATTTCACTGCGAGCTTCCTTTAAGACAAATAAGTCAGCCGGATCAAAAGGACCTTTCAGGCGTGGCACAATAGAAATGAATTATAAGCGGGAAAAGGCGGTTATGGAGGAGGGGGCCAACCAGCGGAATGTCAGCGATAATAATGAACAACTATGCAGCCATGACGAATGATGCTGCTTTCTCTATCTCTCTCTCTCTCTCTCTCTATCTGTCTCTTTTGCGCTCTGTGCAAGCAGCTAAAAGTACAATAATTGCCGCCAGATGGCGCGACGTCAGAGTTTGTTTATTATGTTTGGAAATCTGCAGATTAAACTCGATTTTGATTTGGATAATATTTGTATAAAATTAAAACGATATTCGTTGCATTTGAATTAATCTATTTAAAAGCTTCACCATTTAAATAACTGGAAATTAACGTATCAATTAGGGGATTAATATAGAAATAAAAAATAAACAGCAAACTATTTGCCAATACAAATTTGGAATTAAATCTATTATAAATTGGTATTTATTAACAAATTTCTATTATGAATAATTTGTTCATTGCCATATTAGTTAAGCCGCTATTATGCATTTTTTTTTAAATATTCCACTTCTATATCTTCTGAACTTGATTTTTATTGAATGTCAAGAATATTTTATATCAAACTTACAAAAAATTCAGCTTGCCCAAAAGGTATATACAAATTATTAAATATATAAAAAATACCAAAAAAATATCAAATATACTATAAAATATTAAATTATAAATTGAAAATACAAATCCAATTAGCAAAACTGTAATTACCTTTACAACTGTTGCTATTGCTGGGAATTCAAATTCAAATTCGAATTCGAATTCGAGTCAGCTGTAAGGGAAGACAATGCGTTAATTAAACGTATTCTGTTGCCTAATGAACTCGCTATTGATTGTGCTGATAAATGATAACAAGTGATTACAATAGTACAAGGGTGAGATGGGGTTGCTGGAGCTGGAGCTGGAGCTGGTACTGGTCGAACCGGTCAGGTAATGAGCAGCACGTCTTTAGCAATTGCCGCACGAATGCACTTGCAGCAGCTGCTACGCCATTTCCTCTGGAATGTGTGTGGGTGTCAGTGTGTGTGTGTGTGTGAGTGTTAGTGTGTGTGTGTGTGGGTAAGAAAACAAAGATGTCTGTGGAATTTATGCAACATGAGAGCGTCTATAACTTATCCAATTAAAACTCAATAAACGCGACAGCCCAACTCTCGCCTCACATGCCAGTCCTACCCAGGGGCAGGCTTGAGGAGGGGTGTGGCAGTTCAATAAGAGGCAGCTCCTGCCTGCTGGCTGCTGGCTTAACACAGCGATTACAAGTGCCTTCAGCTTGTAATCCACTTTTGGAAATGCAGCCACTGCCAGCTACAGCTCCTTTGCCAGCTCCTTTGGCCGTCTTCTAGTCAGCCAGCCAGCCAGCCAGCCCGCCTGTCAGCCAGCCAGCATGACAGCCACAAATTGAAGATGACAAAATGTCTAAACAAGCAACCTCTATAACTATGTAAGTGTGTGTGTGTGTGTGTGTGTGTGTGTGTGTGTGTGTGTGTGTGTGTGAGCATATCTAGCGGAATAATCAATAAATTACACACCTGTCTGGCCACAGCAAATTTATATATACAGCAAACACTCATTATAATGAACTAGCTTATTTGAAGAATAAAGAATTCAGTAATCATTATATAATTTGGTAAAAACAAAAATCAAAATCAAATAATAGAAGAATATTTAAATAAGAATTAAAACTATTAGAAAAATTTCGAATTTTGTTATTTATATATATATTCATATATTATATATTTATTTAATATATAATATTTAGTGGAATATTAAAAAATTTTCTTATACGCAAATTTGGAATATGTTTATAATATGATTTATTTATTAAAATAACATAAGTAAAATGTAATAAAGTTGTAAATATTAAAAAATATAGTTAAAATTTTCAAAAAAAAAAATAGTTTATAGATAGACAATAAATATTTTTAATAATTAAAAAAATAAGTAATTGTATTTAAATAATATACATAAATATTTTAAAAATAAATAATAAATATAACAAATAAATATTTTTTTTTATATATTATTTATTTATAACCAGATTGTTGTTGTTCCTAGTTGTCAACATTCACTGTAGTTACAGCTATGCAGCTTAGAGTTATGGCTTTGACTTCAGCTAAGACCTTTCATATACATACAAATATATATATATATATATATTTATATCTATCTATTCGATTATCTATATAGAAATATTTTTCAAGAGATTCCGACAGCGCATTCCGCAGGTGCCATTTGCCAACGCGACGCGCTGCAAGATGCCAATGGCGCTGCGGCCAGAGTGAATGGAGGTAGCTCTGGACAGTGGACTTGGGGCTGTGCCTGGTTCGACTTTAATATTTCACGCTGGCTAAGTTTTCGATTGTGTTGGGCTAGCGGCTCGGCACTTGGTGGTAATTGTCCTGCCAGCCACTGGACTTGCACATTGTTAAGCATTTTCAGCAGCAACAGCTTCGGCTCTGCAGCCATAACTACGGCTACGGTTACGGCTCTACCTAGCAGGCCAGGACTCCGGGCCTAGCTGCTGGGTACTGGCTTCTGGCTTCTGGCTTCTGGCTGCTGGCTGCTGGCTACTGCCACTTGGCTCTCGGAACTGAGTGAGTATTTGTGCGTGCCATTCTGACAGGCAGCGCTGGCAGCAACTGAATTTTTGATTTATGTGCATTACTTATGCTTTTACTTAGTTGTCTTTCCCCCTCTCCCACTCACTCACGCCCTCTCTTTCACTTGGCCATATTGCTGTCTCTGTTTGACGCTTATGTACGGAGCCACCAAATTGATGCTAAGTGCTGGGGCGCGCGTGCGAAATGGGTTGAGCGGCAGAGGCAGAGGAAGACGCAGGAGCAGCAGCAGCAGGAGCCGTGGAGCTGCCAGCCACAGCAATAGATACACTTAGCGAAAAAGTATGCTTAATTAGTGTAAAGAAAGCTTAATATAAATTATTCTTTTACCAGTTTCTTATGTTGAGTTTAAAGTTGAAGTCAGATTATTTTCAAGAAATATTACAGCAATTATTCAAATTATGAATAATGACAATAATAATGAAATGAATAATAAAATTTTAAATTAATAATAAAAATATATAATCATTTAAATTAAAAAAGAAAAATACCCATTTAAAACTTAGTAATTATGGTAAAAATAAAAATAAAAAAATAGTTAAAAAATAAAACTATTAAAATAAAATTTTTGCGTTATTCAACAACTATATAGAATTATTTAAAAGTATTGAGTTATTAAAGATAAATTTTAAAATAAAATTAAGAATTAAAAAAAGACTTTAAAGTATTTAAGACTTTAAGTATTTTAAGAATTGCAGCATTTAAATTAAAGTTATTTTAAGCCTTAAACACAAAATTTCAAATATGACATCAATTTGGCAAGTGAAGTGTTTCTGAAGAGCTTCAGCACTTGCTTTAAGTTTTCGGTAAGTGTGGCTGGATGCGTTTGCTTTGTGTTGAGCCTTTCTACACACGAGCCGCATACACGCACACAGACACACATATACACACTCTCACTCGTATATTAAATACCATCCTTGGAGAGTCATCAGCATTCCTCGAGCGGTTTTTATTTCCGTTTTCATTAGTTGCTTTTTACACAAGTGCCGCCCACACACACACACACACGCATAATGGCATTAATGTCTCGTTTACACACACACACACACACACAGATCTCTCTCTCTCTCTCTCTCTCTCCCTCACTCTCTCTGGCTGACTGGCTTTTCCCACTAGTTTGTCAATGGCAGCCATTTCTATGTTTGCTCACGTATTTTGCTGTTGACATTCCCCGAGCTGCTGCTGCCGCTGCTGCTGTTGGTGCTGCTGCGGCCAGCCCGAAATGAGTATGAAAAATGCTTGCGATAATTTGTTGACCTCAACAGGCGATGTTTATGTAAAGAATGAAAAGAAGAAAGAAAGAGAAAAGAGGGCGCACATGCACATACACACACACATACACATATGTATTAGCCACATACATTAAAGACATTTTAAAATTGTTTTGTCAATTTGTTGTGTGCAATGCGGCGTATGCTTGATAAGTCGCTCGTCGCTCGGTCTATGGGCATAAGTGTGGCACAGACACGAACTGGATTTTTGGGCGCTAATCAAATCACGTACTTAGCCAAGTAAAGTACACACAAACACACATACACACATGCACACACACGGGACACAAAGTATGCCACATGCTGAATAAGACGTCTTAAGACGTCGCAATGGAGCTACTGGCAGGCAACGTAGCTCAGGCACAGGCACAGGCACAGCATTGCGCATTAATAGCTTAGACAACACGCACACGCACACACGTAGTCACATATACATGTCATATGTACAGTGAAACCACAATTCGATGGTCACACATCTCATAATTAGGCAATAATTCATTTTTTTTTTTTCAAACTAAAAACTAAAAAAATATTTTTATATATTTTTTGTGTACTTAAAAGTAAACTTTGTATGTGAAAAAATTATATATTTATTGAATTATTGTGTTTAAATATTTTTATATAAAAATTGTAAAATTAATTATTTATTTTTTACTTACAAAAGTTTTTTTTTTTTCATATATGCAACTTTCATTTGTCTTTCATTTATAGAAATTTACATATAATAATTTATGCATTGCCAATTTTACAGCGTTGTATATATATATGTTTTTTTTTTTCTCTTCTTGCCACCTTTTTATGAAATAAATTCGTTCTGTTAATTCTTTGAAATCCTTTTATTATCACAGCTTACATTTATAATCTATTACGTTTATTTTATTGGCATACTTTATTTTTATATAGAAGAAAGAAGCGAAGGGAGTGCTTTGCATTATATTTAAAGGTTTTATGAGTTTTAATTTTTACTAAATTTGATTATTCGTGGTCCAGTTGCATGAGTGCCTTGGGTTTTGCTGCTGATGCAGCTTATATCGTGCATGATGAATATGGTTCGAAACTCATCAATGCAGGGCTATTTTATAAAGATTATTATTGTAGCACATGTGAAAGGTTCGCTTTTTTGGTGCTTTGTATTGATGTGGTGCATGTAGTCGCAGGTTCGAGTCCCGAGCAAACCATCTCATTTTAATTACTTTGTTTTGAGAAAAATCTTTTTACTTACACATTTAACTTGCTACACCTTATATGTAACAATAATAACAATATTTAATTTCAAAAAGTATAAGAAACACTCTTTTTAAGAGTTGTACAATTATTACTGTCATTATTATGTTAAACGTTCTTTAGCAGCCATATTTGACTGTATACACGCACACACACTGCCGCATATACACTCACTCATGCCAACACGCACACATACACATGTATTTCTGCGGTACAAAAACTTGGCTTGGCACAAAGGCAAATTACGAGCGCATTTAAACTGGGGCGCAAGTGCTACTTAAATAACTCATTTAGGTCGCCTGATCCCCGCCGGAGTCGATGTGCAAGTGTGTGTGTGTGCATGTGTGTGTGTGTATATATATATAAAATCAACAATAAACTTTGTCATCTCAATTTGCTTATTACCAGGAGGCAGGCAGGCAGGCAGGCAGGCAGGCAGGCAGGCAGGCGCAGGCAACGGCTGAGTCGTAGGAAAAACTTTCTTATTAATGGTGGCGATTTCAATGCGGTGCCTTCTCCGTCTGCTACCCACACTCACACACTCACACACGCACACACACACATACTCACTCACATATGCAGGCAGCAGATAAGACTGTGACAAACTTACACAGCGACTCGCTAAAATTTTGATGCGCTCGCCCTTCCAGCCCCCGTCGCGCTGCCTTCCAGCTGCAGACCGCAAAATGGCAGCGTTGAGGTAAAGTCCTTGCGTCTTGTTGTATGTTGTATGGCATGTCCCATGTCCTATGTCTTGCGGTTAGCTGCAAGTCGCAAATTGTAAAAACCATAATTAGTGTCTGTCACGGCACACTCACGCCCCCTCACGCCCCCTCAACCACACATCGTTGAGCCGCCTCCACCTAGCAAGCTGCAGTCAAGCTGAGCCGCGCCAAGCTGAGCTGAGCTGCTGCTGCTGGAAAGCAGTTGCTCTAATTGCAAGTAAATATTTTATGCCGCTTTTAATTGCCAGCTAAAATAAATACAAAATCATTATAAAATTTTTGTGGGGCAGCTTCAAGCTTCAAGCTGCAAGCTGCAAGATGCAAGCTGAGTCGAAGGTGGCATGGCCCACATTTGTAGTGGCTGGCAGCAAGTTTTTAATGATGCAGCTACCGTCTGCCACTTACGCATGCAATACACTGGGGAGAGGAAGACTCGACTGCTGCATGCTCGCTACAAAAATAATAAAACAATATAATTATTTCAAATTAAATCGAAATAAATTATTAAGAATGCTTTTCTCCGCCAGTCATTAAAAACTGTTTATCGGATATGACATATGGAGGAAGCCAATATACCCGCTTAGCACTGCCTCAGCCAGCATGGAAAAAGGCTGCGCACTATAAAATGCAAAAATCACGCAAATTATCGAAACATGCGGAAGCGCACTTCAACTTGCTGCGCATAAATCTTGGCAAAGTCGAATTGAACAAAATAAAAAAATAGAAGAAAACTCTGCAAACTGGCTGAAAAACTACAAAAATCTTGAGGTATATACGGGCAGACCCCTTCCATGCACACTACTCTCTCTCTCTCTCTTTCACACACACATAGCTGCAAAGACGAACTTTCCAATGCCGCAAATTGCAAAACTTCCACGTTATCGCATGAAGTGCGAACATGGCGGCAATCGATTGGAAATTTCAGCCGACAGATGGCGCAGTGGGCCCATTGAATTGTTAGAAAAGCTTAAAGTAACTTAGAAAAATAATTTGAATTTAAAATAAAAATAAGTATTAACACACCCAGTAACAGTTGCCCCCTGTGAGGGTTGAACTCACGGCCTTTGGTTTACGAGACCAACGCTCTACCACTGAGCTAAAGGGGCAGCTAATTTTTTGCTGTTAAATGCCAAATATAGATATAGCGTTTTAACAGCTGTGATCGTTGCTGATAACAGCAGTTACGATTCTTTTTTTTTTGCCAAGTGGCAACGCCAAAAAAAAAACGTTAAGTTCTAAGCTGCCAACTCTTTTTATTTATTTTTATTTTAAACGTAATTAATTGCATTGAAATGTTCATAAATATAGGAAACTAGAGAAAAGCCATTGAGATCGGTTTGACTGCATTCAGTTTATGTTCTGCCAAATGAGGCATAGCATATATAAATTGAAAGTCAATTGAGAGTATTATCCTTTGCTCGAAAACCTTTTCGTTTTCGTTTTCTTTTTTCGCCGCTCTTTTCCCAGAGCAAAAATTATGGCGGCCAAGGCAAAAGTTTTTTCGCCAACTGTCAAATGCAATTTAGTTGATAGGATCAAAATCTTTGCGCGTACTAACGGCGCCTGCCTGCCTGCCTGCCTGCCTGCCACGCGGCCAGCCAGCCACGCCCATAGGCCAGAGTCTGGGCTGACATTGTCTCCGGCTTTGCGCGGGGATTGTTTGCCACTCACTCTGTATGCAAAGGCAAAGTGACTCGCTGACTGGCTGGCTGTGAGAATTTTACGATTTAAATGCGATTTACGGCGCTAATTCGTAGTGCCATCGGCATGGAGCGAACCGCGGCAGTGACAGCCTCTGCCATCGCCATAGCCAATTGAAGGGCGTGGCATGGACTCCTGCTGCCGCAGCTGCTGTTACTGCTCGCCTTCTCTTTGGTCTCTCATCTCCCGCCCACCTTAAAGCAAGGCAATAGAAGTCAGACTTATTTGATGCTCTGCACATTTATCATAATGGCGCCTCGCTTGCAATGCGCCATTGGAATACTACTCGGAAAACGGGGGATTGGGGAATGGGGAATAGGAGCTCGGCACGAGGACAGCCAATGCAATTTTGTGGTAAAACGTTTGTAATCTGATTTCAATGCAATCGTATAATGGCATCATAGCTCAATTATGAGCAATGTAGCTGCAACGAGCCAATTGAAAAGTATAAAAAAAAAACAAAAATAAAATATAAAAAAAATAAACAAGCCTGATAGCTTAATTAGGTTGTAGGAATAATATTAATAAAGTGAAAGAGAGAGAGATAAAGGGTGATGGAGAAAAAGAAAAGAGGAAGATTTTGAGAGAGAAAAGTTGAACAAAAGCTTGAGAAATAAATATAGAACAGAGCGATATATATATATAAAGAGATAGTAAGAGCGAGAGAGAGTAAAAGAGAGAGAAACGGACAAATGGAGATAGAGAGGAGGAGATCAAGGGAGATAAAGAGAGAAGAAGGATAAAGCGTTGTATATATATAGATGGAGACTTAAAGAGAAAAGAGAATCAGATCGACAGCTAGAGAAAGCGAGAGTAAGAGAAGATGACAAAGAGAGTAGCCGGTAATATAGTATAAGTAGCGAAAAAGCTGATCGGAAATTTGATTGTTATATATTTAATCACAAAGTTCGTGAGAATCACATAGAAAGGCGATATGACATAAAACATACTGTTGCACAATTTCGTTTTCATTTAATTTCTATTTAAGTCAACCAATACGAGTCTGGCAATACATTTATATAAATTGAAATAGTTGCCAGAATTGTAAACATTTCATATATTGTATATATGTATATACATATATAAGTCGTAATCTAAGGACGTCCTCACTGCCCATTATGCCAGAGATTCATTTCTATGTCTGCTCTACTCGGCTCGGCTCGGATCTGCTCCCCAAGTACAATGTAAATTCTAAAGATTTTTTGTAGTTTTTTTTTTTTTTTTCCCATTGAAGCTAGCTGCTATTGTCGTAGAGCTGCCTGCCTCTCGTGAGGCTTTCCCCCTTTTGGTGGGGCGAGGCGCTGGTGGGGGTCTATCATCATTTTGATTTCTCAACTATTTCTAATGCGATTGCTGGCCCCGGTTGAACAATTGGTTTGGGTTTTTTTGTTCGTTGAGCTGCTCGTTGTCAACGTCTTATGCCACCTAGAGCTACCCACAGAAGTGCTCTCATCTTCGGTTCGGGCATGGCACACACTTCAAACCACTTGCTCCGCGCACCACCCACGTCTCTGCTGTCTCCTGCTATAATGGTAGGCAAATTCCGTTATCAGCTAACGTCGGCGGCTGCACTTAATGTGAACGGCTCGTCCTTGCCGCACGCCCGCTTCACAATGTGTCTCCCACTGCATCTGTGAGTTGCTGCCACGACTGGTGCGACTGCTGCTGCTACTGCTACTGCTACTGCTACTGCCTGATTATTTGACTCTAATGGCTTGATAAATGCGATTTCGAAATTGAGTTGGTGCATTGCATTTAATTGAATAAGCACGAAGCCATCTATGCGCATATATCACTCGCCCACTGCAATATACATAGATATATGTATATATATATATATATATATCGTGTCTATCGCACATGTACAGTTATCGTCGGTGCTGAATAATTGGCAACTAATTGAGAAGCAATTACACTGCCTTCAGTAAAGACAGAGAGCGAGAGAGAGAGAGAGAGATAGAGAGAGAGAGAGAGCGAGAGAGAAGTTGATTTGGTGTTGGAATATTGAATACGGTTGAATGGACAGAGCAGAGCGGGTGCTACGAGCAATGTGATAATAGAGAACCTACTTCTAGGTAAGGTGATATCATTAGAAACTTATCATTTGGTATTGGTCATTAATTATTAGGCATTAGACATTAGGCATTAGGCATTAGGCATTAGGCATTAGGCATTAGGCATTAGGCATTAGGCATTAGGCATTAGCATAAGTCAATTAGAGTCAATTAAATTCATGAGAATTGAATAGAGAGGCATTATATATAACTACTAAACCTGAAGAAGTTTTCTCCGACTCATTATGATCTCTTGGCTCGTTCTAGTACGTTGAGTTAATAAAAATAATAGTATAATTCGAAGCATATATGAACTGACAGCGGCTGTAGAGGAAATTCACATTTTCGGATATTAACACAAGGAGACGCTGACCCCACAAACCAAAAGGGACTTGATTTATAGGCGCGACTTTACGGCTATGTTTTGTATGCTTTGTTTCTGCTCCTCTTCTAGTTGTTGTTGTTGTTGTGGCTGACAGCAAACTAAGTGCGAATCATTTAGGAACGGAACAGGCAGCACCCGCTACTCCCTGGCCGCCAGCTTGACTGCCTGGACTCTGGCCCAGGCAAAACTTTTAATAATAATTTGCAAATAAATTACAGCCAAGTTGGTGGCATGCGCCGCGCCACGTCGTGCCGCGAGTTACTTCTCCCCCCAAATTCGTTCTTTGTCCTACATGCAGCGTCCTTTGCCGTTAGAGGGTCCATTAGAAGGCATTGAGCAATTGTTGTTGCTTGTACATTAAGAACTCATTGGCATAAATTGCAATTTAATGTCTGCTTGCCTGCCTGCCTCTGCTGGCTGCCTCTTGTTATACCCTGTAATAATTGAAAATAGCGCAATTGGGAGTGGTTTGACGGAAGTGTTAAATTGGTATAAATTATGCATCGATATTTTATTATCAGCTTCTATGGACGAGATCCTGAAGAGTATTGTGATTTATATAGACATATTATTTTTCCTGATATATCGATATATATCGATACATAGGAGAGCAATTATTTGGGTTTTGTCCGTGATATCCATTTGAGAAACAAAGGAATTTTTATAGCAATTTGATAGAAAATGTACAACTATTTAAAATAATAAATATATTGTTATATAGATAGAGACAGTTCTAGGGTATTATGTATACCTAATAAAATGATACAAAATTTAAGTTTGTTTTTATTATAACATAATAATCTAAAGCTGAAGCTGCATGGCTCTAGCTTTATCAATGCATACTGAGGTGCAGTAAAGTACTTACAACTTACAGGGTATATGCACAGTCAGTCACACCACTACAGCTGTAGCTCTTTGATTTGTTGTTGCTGCTCGCTGCAGACCTCTTAAATACGCCGGCTGCCAAATAGTTGAAGCATATTTATTGCTGCCCGGCACTTTACCAATGCCAGATGTTGTTGTTGTTGTTATTTCTGTTGGTGTTGGTGTTGCTGCCACAATTCACACGGCGGGCAGTGCAGCGTTGCGCATACGCCTCATTGGCTGCCACTGGCCGTAGCATACTTTTCAGCGCGAGCATTTCAATTTTATAGCTTCTCGCACTTGTGTGTTTATGGATTCGCACCTCAATTTGCCTGGTGTCTGATTTTCTCTCGCTCGCTCTCCTACTTTCCTACTCTCCCTCTGCCTCTCTCTCTCTCTCTGTCTCGCTCTGTCTCTCGTAGTTAATGTGCTTATATATCAGCATAAATGTTCGCTTTACGCCTTTGTCTCTGCCTCTGATTGTTGCTGGCCGAAAGATTGGCAATTGCAGTCAGTTAATTGCGCCAAAAAGTAGGGCGATATATATAGGTATATAATGTGTATATATATCTATATATCGTGCTGCAATTTGTTAAAGCTTGAGCAAGTGCATGAGAATATTTTCAAGCTACGAGTTCAGCGCGTTCTTAATGAGCAGCAGTTACAACTGTCTCACTTTCTCCCTCTCTCTCCTTCTCTCTCTTCGCCTTTTTCTGTCCCACTCTTGCCATAATTGTGCATGTAATTGTAAATGCTGAATTAAACAAGCGTCATTAAAATGTAATTAATTGTAATTTACGTTCACGTACCGCTGCCAAAGGTGTTGGCTTTATAGTCCCATCTTTCAAGATGAGCCCAGCTTTTGCACGCACTGTTCCTCTTCCTTTCTCTCTCGCTGTCGTTCTGTGTCTCTTTCTACCTTTAATTGCCCGGTCTTTGCGCGCTGCGCTTCCTTAACGACTTTAAATGCTTGAAACACATTGAAAACATTCATTTTTTTTTGGTTAATTAATTAAATCGCAATTAATATGAAAAGTTAATTTACATGTGCACTTCGTAATTTGATTTATTTCCTCTCACTGCCACAGCGAAAAAACACGCGTTCAATTGCGTGTGAAGTGTCATGTTATTATTTGCAAAAAATGTGTTAAAAAAGTGCTACCAAAACTGGTGTTTAACAATTAGATACTCTGTAAAGCAAGCTGGACAATGGACTGGGAGAATAAGTAATACAAATTTGATATGTCTGTCAACTGTAGAACTGAGAAAAAATATACTTAAATTATTCATATTCAATTTACAGTTGGCAGCTGTAAGCTGAAAATATTAGTTTAGTTTTCTAATTTGCAAAAGTGAAGTTAACTGCAGTTATTAGTTAGACTATTAGTTAGACTATATATGTATAGGTATATGTATATAGTAGTATATATGAAGTTCTGGATAACTGATTATTCTCATACTTATAATTTGTGTTTCTGGCTTATTTTCTTTGGTTTGTTTCAGTCTAAGACTAAATTGCCTTCGTTTAAGTTAAATTTACTCACCATGCAAGAAAATGCTTAAATCATTACTGCTTAATCTTACTTACTCTAAACTTACTTTTTATCTATCTCTCTCTCTTTTTAAAACACCTATGCTACCCGTTCTATCCTGATCTCAGTTTCACAGGATATCTCACATTATTTATGGCAAGGCAACGCTGCGCGAATGCACAATCAATTGAGCGTCAAAATAGTTTGGCAAACTCAATTACAATCTTGGCTCTGGTAATGAGACTTGAAAATTGATGTGAAAGCATTTGCATAAACAGTGCGCGCAGGCAACAAAAAAAAAAGGAAAATAATTAAAATGCGGCAGCAACAGCAACTGCAACTGCAACTGCAACAGTTGATGTGGCTGTTGTTCTTGTTGCAAGAAAACTGGCGCGTTTACATGCAAATTATGCGCGCTGTGGCAATAAAATAAGACGAAATGGAGTCGCGTCTGCATAAATATAAATGTATATACAGTCTATGTAGGGTATATGGTGAGCATTATAAACATGTGGCTGGCTTTGGCTGTGGCTGTGGCTGTGGCATGCCACAGACAACATTTGCATATTCTAATTATAAGTGGCAACAACGTCGGCGCATTTGTCATTTACCATTGCGGGCAAGCGCCTTGAGTGGAGCAACTACTACTTAGCCATAGTTCAATGCGCAGTGCAATGTCCCTTTGCCTTTGCAAGGACCTTCACTGGCGCAGCGAGCACACAAATACATTGACACACACACACACGCAGACACCTACACAAATGCTGACAAGACTTGTATAATATAGATACCCTCTATCAACGGAAGCTGCGCAAATAGAGTAGGTTCGTTACATGTATTAGAAAAATGATATAAAAGATTATATTAGAAGAAGACTTTCAATTTTAATTTTGGGAAAAACTCAACTGGAATATAAAAAAAATTGGAGATTTGGAATGCATATAAAATTATATATATATACATTTATATTATATATACATATATATATAACCTTTTTTCATTTCCTATACCAAGTTTTTAGACCAAACTCAGACAAAACCTTTATTTTTTCTGAATTTCTAAAAAATAACAATTTTTTTTTTTCATATCTCAAAGACTATCAGAGCTAGAGTCATAAAATTTGAGTTTTAGATTCCACTAAACTGTACACAAATTAAGAATATTTCTTTTTTTATATAGCAGCTATGAAACTAAAAAATTAAACATTTTAAAATAACAATATAATAAATAATATCCAGGGTATCCCTTAGTCAGGCACTCACTCTGCGCTGCTACAAAAACTTGTTTTATTTAATTTTCTTATATGCTTGCAGCTGCTGCTGTTGCCAGCTTCTCAGCAGCTTCTTAGCTGGCTCCTTGCTGCTTGGCTTGAAGGATAACGCGTGCAATGACATGAAGTGCTGCTGCTGTGGACGTAGCTGCTGCTGCTGCTGTTGCAATTCCCCTGCGTGCGTGCCACACGCTCTCTTTTGTATTAGTTGCGTTTGGCTATTTATTTAGATTTCATTTTATTTGCCAGAGGGCGCTGCTTTAATTGACTGAAGCCAAAGGATATGCGCATCCTGTTGCTGTTGCTTCTGCCGCAGTCGTTAATCAGGCCTTGACTCGAGTGCCTTGAGCTGCAATCAGGCATGAACTTATTTTCATAATCGCATCGGGCCATTTGATGATAGCTGCCATCAAACAAATATTGCACAAGGACAATTGAGTAACGGCACAAAGGATTTAAAATGCTTTCATTGTGCATAGGTTTTCCTTCATTCCCATTCTCCGTCTTCTTCGCCATCTCCTTCTATTTTGGGCCAAGCCAATGAAGCGCATTGCCGAGTCACAGAGTCACAGAAAGTGCGGAGCGGGAGGAGGAGCGGTAGCGGGAGAAGGGTGTGCACGTTATGCATAGATAAAGGCAATGTCAGAACGAGCTGAAGTCGCACTTGACAGAGGAATTGCATAAAAAAGAGCAGTTAACTAGCGCCAGCAGACTATTGTATGCTCTGAAAGATATTATGCAGCAGACAAGTATGAGTAGAAAGCTTGATTCAATGTGAGAAGATCTAACTATGGTGATCTTATGGTATTATATTTATGAGATACTTGATCAATTTAAGCTTTAGCTTTAAAGTCAAAAAGTCCAAAGGCAAAAAAGCTTTTCATTCATTCTTATATGTAAAGAGGTCTATATATAATAATAATAATAATAATAATAATAATAATAATAATAATAATAATACTAATAATAATAATAATAATAATAATAATAATAATAATAATAATAATAATAATAATAATAATAATAATAATAATAATAATAATAATAATAATAATAATAATAATAATAATAATAATAATAATAATAATAATAATAATAATAATAATAATAATAATAATAATAATAATAATAATAATAATACTAATAATACTAATAATAATAATACTAATAATACTAAAAATAATAATATTAATAATAATAATAATAATAATAATAATAATAATAATACTAATAGTAATAATAATAATAATAATACTAATAATAATAATAATAAAAAAATGAATAATAATAATAATAATAATAATAATAATAATAATAATAATAATAATAATAATAATAATAATAATAATAATAATAATAATAAAATTAATAATAATAACTACAAAAGTGTCAATCAATCAAAAAACTCTTTATTATATCCTATCCCATTCTAAGCTTTCCCTAGTCCATTTAAGATATCGGACTACCTCTGGAGAGAGCATTTAACGAAATCGTTCAATAAGCTTTTCTCACTTGCATTGGCAAGTTGTTTTTTTTTTTTTTTTGGGGCCAACTTTTCCGAGTCGTCGATGCAGTCAGCCATATTTGCCATTCCGTTTTGGGCATTTGTCGAGCTACACAATTTGCTGCTCAATTGTCTTGGTAACAACTACCTCGAAGCCTCAGAGCCTTCTGCTCTGACATCTCTTTGCGCTCTTCGCTGTAGCTCGTTGTGTGCCATAATTCAATTGATTCTTGGCAACATTATGTATATACAAAATGCTCATCATGTTTATCGTTGGCAATAACCATCTATTCCAAGAGTCATCCACCTGCAGCAGCAGCACACATACACACACACACTCGTGTCTATATACTTTTATAAGCCTTTTTCAATGGCTTGCACTTGAGCCTTGGGACAAATGAGCTCTACATTATTACGTTTTATGTCAAGTGCTTGCCTCCATTGACGTCATCGCAGCTCAACGCTCACATTTTCCTACCAGCGCCAAACCCTAAGCTCCAAGCTCCTTATGCCTTGCGCGTTTCCACTGCACCTTCACCTAATCCGAAAAATTCCTCGAACTGCACTCGTTGTCGCTGGGACATATCAGCTTTTATTCCAATTCCAATTTAATTGGCTTAATTTTTGTACTCTCTTAGTTCCTATTCTAATTTGTTTACAAGCAGCAAACACATAATTTATTTATTAATATTGAACTGTTTTGTTTGTGTTTTGAATATTGATGGTGATTTTCTGGCAACATATTTAAGAGCTGACAATTCTTTTGATACGGAATAATATAAGGTAAGGTAGCTTGTGTAGAGAGGTGGTGAAAGGAGGTAAGGTATATAAATTTAAAGAGTATGCAACTTTAATGCAGATAAGCAAATCAATCAGGGAGAGCTCTTGACAGTTCAGAGGTACAGATCTGTGTTGAAAGAGATTTAGTGCTATATACATACATATATGTATGTAGATAAAAGACTTGTGATATTCACCAAAGAAAGAAGTTCGCATTAATATATTCGTCTATATACACATATCAGATACCCCCATTTAGTCAATAAAAATTTGACAGGGTTTCCACTATATATTATCTGTCATGTACACATACATCTAAACAATATACCCCATTTACACAACAAATATTTCTACAGGGTATCACATGCCATTTTCCTTTCTTACGCTTCTTGGTCTTTAGCCAAAAACTTTCGACCTTTGCAAACAGTCAATGTATTTGCTTTGCTTTCGAGTCTCAATAATGATAGAAATTGTTTTCAATTAAAATTAATTATTTAGATATGGATATCAATTGGATATTTGGAATATATTAGATCTCGTTCTAATTGAGACAGCGGCTTTGTTTGCAATTTAATTGAACTAAAGGATTTGCTCAAGTTTCAACTTCATTGGCAATGGTTGCCAAAAGTAAGCGAGTCAATTTACATATTGTCGACATTTTGCAAACGGTAAATAAAGCAAAAATAAATAAAATAATTTTTCTCGTTGACCTTTTTGTGAACGTTTTAATTAATAAATGCCAACAACAGCAGCGGCAACAAAAATGAAACTTTTCAAAGAGTTTCTCCATTGGCAACTGCCCGAATACACAAATAGCAAATAACAAAAGTATTGCAATGGGTTAATCAGGACTGGACTGGGCAGGACACCACATGATGCCAGTTGACTGGACATTCGGTATCGGAATTCATAATTTGCATAAAGTCAATTGCAGTCGACGCCCACGCACGTTCGCTTGCCTTGCGCTCTAATAAATCAACAATATGTGTGAGTGTGTGTGCGTGTGTGTGCGTGAGCGTGTGCGTGTGTGTGCGTCCTGCGACCTTTTTGAGTATCGACAGAGGCAAGAGGTTTTTTGTGTTTACGTTTGGCTATGCAAACAGCATAAATGAATGCGTAGAAGACTTCTAAAAATTATTATTTGCTTTATTTATTATTCATTGAGTAATATTCTCTGTATGTGTGTGTAGAAGCATATGTGCGTGTATCTGTAAGTAAAGCCTTTATTATAACTAAAAACTTTTGAGGCTGCCTCCTTTTGTGTAAATTTTGTGATCGGCTTTAAAGGTCTTAGGAACGCATTCAGTTCGAGTTAAATCAAAATAAAAAGCTTTCTGCCTTTTCTCACAATTATTTTGAGTTAAGCATTTAACAACTGAAATAAATTTAATTTTGCTAAAAGAATTGTGCAGCTTAAGGCTAAGCCTTGCTTTTTATTGTATTTTCATTTATTTGCTTCAATGATTTTTTTTAGCTGCTTTGTTCTGTTTTTCTATCTTGATATTTGACTTTGATTATCTTCATTGGTTTCTGTTGCGATTGTTCTCTATTTCTATAAATTAAAAGAAAAACATATCATACATTTTTTATTTAACTCTATTTTTATCTTATATAATTTTTGCATTATTTATTTATTTTACACTTACTCTCACTCATCTTTCTCCTTTATTGTGTGTAGCCTTATGTCAACACTTTATTTTTTCCCTGGTATTTTAACCCCTCTTTGTTTATTTCTCTTTTTAGTTTATTGCTCATTCCTTAGCCTCTCTTCTGCTTCTCGCTTCCTCTGTCGCCCTGCATAGCTTCATATCTGTTTCACATGTCACATCTTTCTCCTTAGCTGTCGTACTCTCATTCTGCTTCCTTGTTTCTCTTTTTTTGTTCAAATTTTTCATAAAACCAAATTGTTTCAATTATCCCTTTCTCTTTCTTCATTTAGCTTTGTCACTATTCCTTTTGTTTTCTTTCTCGCACCTCTTGAATTATATCAGTTAGTTTCTCTAACTTCATAATCTATAATAATCTCACTCGATTTTCTTGTCTTTTTGCGTTTTTATTTATTTTTCGTTCTCTTTTCCCGATAGCTCTGTATCACTGTCTCTCTCTCTCTTTCTCTCTCTATCACTCTCATTCTCTTTTCCGTTCTTTAAGCTTCTGTCCCCATTTTACTCAATATAGTTCTTTCGCTTACTCTTTTCACTAATTCTATCTATGTCTTTTGGAATCCAACTTCTTTGCCTCTCTCGCTCATAGTCTGCCTATCTCTCTTTCAATTACTGTACTCAACCTTTCCATGCTTATTATTATTAACTTTGACTTTCCATGACCAAATATTTATGGCAATTATTTTCATATTTTGTATTTTTAGACTTTTCGTTTCTATTCTCTCCCCACTTTTAGCTTTCTTAATGTAATTATTTCAGAATAAAGATTGGTGTAATTTAGCACCAGCCTTGCTGGAACTATTTGTAGTTTTTGTAGTGATTATTTATAGTGTTTTGTCAAATCAAAGTGCAGTATTAATGGGGCAGAGGGGAGGAGTGGGGTAGGTTTAATTAACCGGGCCGCCACGGAAATAGCACTTTAAGTGGGCAGTTTTTGAAATGCGTTGGGGTGAGCGTAGAGTCCGTTAAAATAGCTGGCAATTGGGACGTGACTGGGCTACCAAAATAATCCCTGGGCTGCGTTCTGGCATGGCCATCCTGGCCATCCGCTTTGAGTGTGATTTAAAAATAATTAAACACGTACGGCGAATAACTGTAATTTTCATTCAGGCAACACGCGAAGAGGGCTTGTGGTGGTGGTGGGTTTGAAATTTAAAATTAACATTTTTATTTATTTGAAAAATAACGCTTGGCATCGGCTCATTGAGCATCGGGCAGTTGTTGCGTTCGCATTGAGCATTGAGCATGTCCTGGCAAGTGTCCTGCCGCATGTCCTGGCTGTGGTGTTGGCTGTTGTCCGGATTGACGCTTTGCTACGCCGCCGGCGGCGACGGCGGCTCAAACATTCTGATGATTACCATGGGCGGCACGAAATCGCACAAAATACCCTTCTGGGCATTGGGACGAGCGCTTATCAAGCGGTGAGTCTCTCCATACACAGCCATTGGAGCAATGATTGGAGCCCGTGTCCTCTGTTCCGTTCCATTCTGTTCTGTTGTGTTGTGTTGAGTTGCGTAGCATAGTGTAGTATTGCTAATCCCTGCAGTGGCCATCGGATTACGTTTGTGAATGGCTTTCAAGCGGATTTCCAATTGGATGGACTGGTGGAGGTAACGCCGCAGCGACTCGTTCAATACATACGCAACTATACGGACTGGGATTTGGTGGGCGCACGCTATACGGGCCACGCCCCACTCTCAATGGCCGATGCAATGCGTTATCCAATTGAGGTAACTACCGTAGCGCCACATCAAAGTGGAGTCACTGCAAAGACACACGCACACAGCTGTAGTAAACGGATAGGCAAGTCCGGGCATGATCGGCTAGGGGATACCAACACCTTGGAGCTGGTTTAGCTTGTCCGATTTTTATACGACTTTAAAATTCAATAGCAAATCTAAATGCTTGGAGAATTTTTTTTTTTTTTTAGAGAACGTATCTTAAATAGGAATATTTTTTATTTTCTTATACAATAGGAATATCCGCATACCAAATCTGTTAACTATAACTCTTATAGTCTTTAAGTTATTATTATGCAAACAAAGTAGTAGTGATGAGTAGACATATAAAAGGAAAAATATGGCTAGATCAAGCCTTCTACCGTATTCCTCTAGTCCTGCCTTTTTTTGGGAGGAGGAATATAAGCATTCGCTGATCTCTATATATCCTGCTTTTGGGTTTAACTTGTTACATACACACACGCACTCAAGCACTCTACCCACTTGACCAGCATATAGGGTATATAAGCTTGCGGCTGACATTTATTACTCAATGGTCGACAGGCGTGCAACAGTTTGCTCACCGATCCTGCCACACAGCGTTTGCTGGTGAATGGAAAACTGGCTGGGAACACCCAATACCAGTTGGCGATTGTGGATGGGGCATATCCGGAGTGCGCCCTGGGCATTGTGCATCGGTTAAATATAACGGCATTCATCTACATCAATACGGTGGCCTTCTACACCGGAAGCGTCTCGTTGGCCGGCAATCCGGTTGCGTATGCTGTCACGCCTCACGTCTTTGGCACATGGACCCTGCCGATGGACTACTTGCAGCGTGTGGCAAATTGTTTAACTCATGTTATTGCCGATTTGCTGCACTGGGTGAGTAACCGTTGAGTCTGCTCGTGTTTACAGACAGCCTATTGGCCCACACACTTCTCTCCCTGCCTCTTTCTGTTTGCCATCTCTCTATCTTTCATGATTTTGCTTGCCTTTTCAACTATGCCCCAGTGGCATGCACGCCGTCTAGCAAACGCATTAATCCTTGCCTTGATTTAAGACCAATTTTGTATGGTGCCTGCGTACACAGCTAGAAATTTAGTAATTTTCATAATAGAATATAATATTAGAGTATTATTTATTAATATTTATACTCATATTTAAAATTAATATGTTGATAACAATTTTAAGCAAATTTTTCATTAAACATAGTTTTTTTTAATTTTCTTTGTTATTATTCTTATTATTTTATTTAAGATTATCAATTTAACTACGCCGTACTTGAGACCGCAAATAGCACAGGCGTAGAGCGCAATTCTGATAATCAAGTTGGGTCCAGGTTCGAGCCCCAGTTGTCTTTAAAGACAGAGTTAAAAAATGTTGATGTTTTTAAATACAATTTAAATAATTTAAATAAAATTATATTTATAATTAAGTTATAATTTTAAAATAATAAAATATTAATAATAATTTATTATATTTTTTTAGTTTTTTCAATTTTTAGCTAACAAATATTTAATTTATATGCAACAATTGCAGCAATTGCTTTCTCTCTATGTAGTTAACACGTCAAGTGGCAACGAGCGTCGCTCGGACTCACCTGACCATGATTGGCTCCTGATTTATCATGCATCAGGCTGATTAAATGATGCTTAGTGGCCAGTGCCTGTTCAACTCTCTCTCTCTCTCTATTTTTCTCTCCTTCTCTCTATCTGAGTGTGTGGTTTGGGCTAAGCCATATCCGATTTTCAGGTCTGCATGCAGCGTGTGCATCGCCTGCTGCGCCATCATCTCGGGCAGGATGTGCCGCATCCCTATGAGCTGGGCCGTGAGGTTTCGTTCATTTTGCAGAATTCCCACCCGAGTGTACGTTATCCGAGCGCCCATTTGCCCAATGTGGCGGAGGTGGCTTGCCTGCACTGCCGCCACACAGCTGCCAATCTTAGTCAGCTGGACGTTGAGCTGTCCGAGTTTATGGAGACAGCACCCGACGGCGTTATTTACCTCTCGATGGGCTCCTCGGTCCGTTCGGCACGGCTGCCGGCGAAGCTATGCGAACTGTTTGTCGCGGTCTTTGCGCGTCTGCCGCAGCAGCACGTGCTGTGGACGTGGGCGGGCAATGCCACCGAGCAGCTGCCCCAGCTGCCGGCCAATGTGCTCGTCCGCCCCTGGCTGCCCCAGCAGGACATTCTGGGCCATCGGCGTCTCCGCCTATTCATTACACACGGCGGACTCCTCAGCCAGCACGAGGCTGTCTTCCACGGCGTGCCGCTGCTTGTGCTGCCAGTTTTCTGCGACCACGACGCCAATGCCGCTCAGGCCCAGCGCGACGGCTATGCCAGGCAGCTGCAGCTCGCCCACCTCGACGAGGAGGCGCTCTATTGTGCCGTCTACGATGTACTGCATAATGATGGCTATCGGCGCGCCGTCAGGTATTACAGCTGCCATTTTAATCCAAGCGCATTTCCTTGTTTAAACGGTCGTCTCTCTCGCATTCTAGGCAACGGCGCGCTTTGATCCACGACCAGCTGGCCACGCCTCTACGGCAGGCCGTCTACTGGACCGAGTATGTGATGCGGCACAAGGGCGCCAAGCACCTACAGCATCCAGGCAGGCATATGAGGTACTTGTTGTAGCCTGCCTATAGTCAATATTCTTTGTTTTAGGAGGCACAATTATTTACCAAATTATAAATTGAGAAAATATTTTGAGTAGGGTAGATATGTCGAAAGTATTTTTCTAGCAGTTCTAGATTCTTTACTAGAATATTTTGTATGCATTAAAAACTTTTTTTTTAATTTAAAAAAATTTAAAGTTTAGTAAAATTAAATGAATTGTTTTCTTAAACAATACAAGGATTTTTGTGGTACTTTCTGAAAATATGATAGGCTCATATATTTTTGAATATTTAATCTATGTATATATATATTTGTTTCTTTTTATTTTTTAACTTGTAGTGTACTCTCTCTGTCTATCAGAGACAAACAAAATCTATCTAGCTCAGATTTGATTTAGTTAGGATGTGAACGGAATGTGAACTAGTATTGAGTTGGTTATGCGCTGTGCGCTTTATAGGTTCTATAGGTAGCTTAAGATGCCTTAACAGTTATATATTTCATTTTTGATTTAAATTGTTAACTAACCATTCTTTCTTCTCACTTTATTAATTAAATGTGTGATTCCAAAAAATCTGATCATAAATTCAGTTTTTACCGCTACCATTCGCTGGATGTGCTATGTCTGCTGCTCGTGCTGCTGCTGCTGGTGTTGCAAGCACTGCGAATGCTTTACAAGTATTTAGCTGGCAAAATTGAAGCTGAGAAGAAGAACAACAACAAAGACAATTTAAAACTTTAATGAGATCGACAATTTGGGTAGCGCGTAATTCCATTTCGATGTCGATGTCCTGCTGGGAAAGTTGCAGCTGAACTTGGAACTGAAGGAGCAGCAGTAACAGCAGCAGCAGCAGCAGCAGTAGAAGTTGGAGCTGGGCTAGGACCGTGTCTGCAATTGTTGCTGTCATCGTTGCATCGTTGCCATGTGCTTTTTATGACTTGTCAAAATTTTGCAGAATTGTCATTGTGCAATGAAATATAAATGTCAAGAGATTTTCGAAATTGTGTTTTGCTGTTTCCGCCAAAGCGAGCTGCCGTTGTGCTTTGAGTCTTATGCAGCGGAAGCGGAAACGATAATGTTCCACACAATAACAACAACAAAAACATACATGAACACACACCCACATGCATGCAGCTAGCTACAGGAGTTGCCAGTGAGTAGTTGACAGAGTCTTGCGGTCTCAGTCTCTGGGCTGCACCCCGCAGCGAGCCGCCGCAAACTGAAAGCGAGGCGAATGCCTGCATGACTGGCATCTCACATGCTTATACACTCAGCGAAAACATGCTACGGTTGTCTATTTTAATATATAGTCAATCAGAGGGAGTGAGCATGCATAATTTGTGAATAACTTTACTCAATTATTTCATAAAAAAGATTTAAGGTAAACAAATTTGAAAGAAACGTAAAATGTTCTATAGAGCAGAACTTTAGGAGTATTTATAATAAAATGGCAAAGCTTATAAAATAGTTAATAATATGATAAAAATAGCTGCTGAAATATAGTTGTCAGAAATAGCATCAGTCTTGTTTGGTTACTATTTAAAAATTTTTGTTTTAAGAATTTACATATTTAAAATTTAATTTAAGAAAATATATAGAAATTTAAATAGTTGAATATTTATTTGCAATAGATATTTGATAAAAAAGTTTAAATAATTAAAAAAAGTTACAATAAGTTTTAAATTCTTTTGTACTTCAATGATGCTATATATTTTCCAAAAATTATTTAAAAATAAAAATTCGGAACTAAATAATTCAATCTACTCTTCTACAGTTCTAGCTTACATTTCATACACAAACTTTTCTCTCAGTGTGTTGGGCGTGTGCAGGCA
Source organism: Drosophila fulvimacula (assembly GCA_035045555.1). Lineage (NCBI taxonomy): Eukaryota > Metazoa > Arthropoda > Insecta > Diptera > Drosophilidae > Drosophila > Drosophila fulvimacula. The sequence goes on from JAWNOX010000137.1 coordinate 14,697,014, forward strand.
TAAAGCTTTGCCATTGCTGATGCTTAAGTTATTGTTGTCGCTTTAGTCTTGGTGATTATTTCGAATCAATTGCAAGCGTAAGAGATTTGCTGATCGATTTAGCTTTTTGCGTGTGGCTGGCAACAAAGGCAAAGCTCGCAACGCGCAAAAGCTTTCGAAACCGGTTAGCGGCTCAAAAGCTAGCGGCGCATGAGGTAAGCAGCACGATCGCCGCAGAGCTACCGCACAGAAATGAGCGTGAAGACATTGTGAACGGTTCACAGCGGACGACAGTAAACCAAAAAGAGAGAGAAAGCAAGTGTGCAGTCTGAGTGAAAGACAGAGTGAGCAAGAGATAGAGCGATCGCGCGAAAGCATGTGTGTGTGTGCGTGAAAGAGAGCAACAAGTTTGCAAGTGGAAATTTTAACAATAAAATGCTGTGAAACACAATAAACTCGCCTCAAACCCAAGGCAAAAGCAAAGCAAAAAATTCATTAAAAAATACAAATAAAATAAATTAAATAAATAATTAAAACCAACAAAACAAAAAATTAAATATGCAGCTCGAAGAAATACAAAAAAACTATTTCAACAAAATTTAAATACGAAAAGAAAAAAAAACAAGCAAAATCAAAACAGTGAAAGAAATAGAGACAGAGAGCGTTTAGCTGTGGTGTGCTAGAGCGAGACAGTGCAAGACTTTCGCAAAGATTCAAAAAGAGAAAAAAAGAAAGAAAAACAAGAAAATAAATTGCAAAAACAAAAGAGATTCAAATCGACAAGTTGTTGTTTCTCACAGTTCTAATTGACATTACACAAATAAGAATACAAAAAAAAAAGACAAAAGCAGAAAATATGGAGTATGAGAAAATGCTGTACCTGACAAATACCAGTGAGGTGAGTAGCTGTTGTAACTGTATAGTATAGAGCTATAGCTACAGGCACAAAATTATTAACTTTAGAGTTATAGGTATCTATCTATATAGAGAGCGAAAACTACATATACAAAAATATGTTTCAAAAATTCTACAGATATAAAAATATCTATCAGATAGTAGATATCACAGCAGTTACAAAAGTCTCATAGAGATAGTCTTCAGCACAAAAGACTAGCTGATGTCTATATAGAGTTCTAGCTACAGAAAGGCTACAAAAGTATCCCTCTTATAGACAATAACTATAGCTTCAAGTATCTATCAGATGGATGTACATAGGATATTCAACTATCGATCTGATCAGTCTACATAGCGAGCTCTAGCTGCAGATACAAAAGTATCTTTTTGATGCTCGAGCGTGTGCTCTGGCTAGTGGGCGAGCTGCTCAAGTGATAACCTCTGCACTTGCGCTTATCAATACTGAAAATAGACAAGTGTGTGTTCGCCTGAGTGTGTGTGTGTGTGTGTGTATGTGTGTTTGTTTGTATGTTAAAATAATTTGCGCAATTGCCCCAAAGTATACAGACTGATAATGTTTTTGGCAGTTGTTATTAGCGTTAGGCGTTTGCCCGTTGCCCCGCACCCCACACAGCTCGAAATTTCAGCCATCATCTGACTTTTAATTAGCAAAAGTAGCAAACACACACACAGACACCAACACACACACACATACACACGCACATTTTGTATACTAAGTTATGTAGCTGTGCTTGTGGCTCTGACAGCAGGCACAAATGAGTGTCACTAGGTGAGAGTCTGCACTGCCTTGCATTGTCTATCATATATAGTAGTAGTTGTTGTTGTTGTTGTTGTTGTTGTTGTTGCTGCTGCTGCTGCTGCACTGCTACACTTGCCAGTTACATTTTCCATTTGTCTTATGGCATTTCGTTTTAATTACAACAACAGCAGCAGCTAGCAGCAGGCATCAAACGCTGGCAACAACTTTCAAAAGATGCTTTCATTTTGCAAGAAGTGATTCTAAATGATTGTCAACTATGGCATGGCAGCAGCAGAAGCAGCAGCAGCGGCAGAGGCAGAGGCAGCAACAACAAACAGCAGCAACACCAACTAGCTGCAACAATGTCAAGCTGGCATTTCACTCGGAAAGTGCATTCCAATGCAACAGCAGCACCAGCATTTGACAGACATACGCACATCAAGAGACGCAGCAGTTAGTTTTGTTGGACCTACTTAAGCTCTATATAAGCTATATATATAAACATATAAACATATAAACATATAAACATATATATATTTATATATGTACATAGAAAAAAAAACTTGTATTTACCATTTTTGATTGATTTGATGGAAATGTGTCTGCTGCTTGGCCAACTTGTTGTTGCTGGTCTCTCGCGCGTTTTACTGACACAGAAGCTGCGCATTTTCGTTGCGCCGCGACACACGGCGTCCACCTGCCTCATTATATTTATGGACATAATAAAATAAATACTGCAACAATTAAAAATGCAAGCGCTTTCGCAGTGAAGGCAAAAAAAACAAGAGAAAAAAAAAATACAAAATCAAGAAAAAGAAATGGAAAAGCAAGAAAGACTGACATGACATAAATATTTGCCGCACACTTGTAAAACTTTTCACAACTGCAGAATCGAATCCAGTGACATTTTCTAGCGTTCATGGACAACTTCTAGTCGTTGGCTAAGACCTGTCCCTTTTGGCCATTTCTGTTGTGGCTTTTTCTTCTTCTAATAATAGTTGAAAATCAATCAAACTCATTACACAACGTAATCAGCTTTTGGCTTGGCATTTGGCATATTTCGGGGTGTGGCTCCCAGCGACAACACTAGTGCAATTGCTAACCACCATGCGAATTTGTTCGCAGTACACTGAGCAAAATACGTAGTTGTTGGAGTACAGTATTATAAGTTCAATTATGTTTGCATTTTCTTTTTTGGCACATTTTCTAAATTTAATATAGCACTCAAACCAAGGCTGATTTTACTATTTTAAATATTTTTTTTTCAACTCATTTGTATATTTCTTTCCAACACTGTTTATTCTTAAATATAACTTGAAGTACAAAAGTACTACAAATTTTATAAACTTTATGACTTATAGAAAAATAAAGGTTTCAATTCAATTTTTTGAGACTCCCACAGAGTAGTGGTGCTTTTCTCTGAGTGCACTGATTGTGGCTGCCGCTCGATTTGCGTTGCAAGCATTCGCAAATCGCGTAAATGTCGCCTGGCTCTTATGCAAATTGAAATGAGTTGCCTGAGTCAACTGAATTGGCTGAGCTGGCGCAATGTCTTTTCCACAGAATAATTGTGAATGCGTGCATTGCATAATGAGCAGCAGTAGAATCAGCAGTAGCAGCAGAAGCAGAGGCAGAAGACATCGGCCATCAGCCCATCAACCATCAACAGGCCAAGCGGGCCAAGCGGGCCAAGCGGGCCAAGAGTCTGACAGAGTTCAGTGCCTAGACACTGGGCTGGGCACTTGAACGTTGAGTATCTCAGCTTGTGGGTGTGTGAATGTGTGTGCGTAGGTGTGTGAGTGTGTGGTTACAATACTCTCTGGTTAAGCGTCTTGTGCTGTGCTGTGTGAGCTGTCTAAATAGCTTTGGGAATGCTTAAGGTCTGCTTAAAGATAAAATTGAATTTTACTTAATTTCCTAATCAACTTGACAGTTTTGTGAAGTTGCAACTTATGCTGGTGGTAGCCCTACGGCTATGGCACGTAACTTCTGACTAGTTTATGAGGAATTCAGTTGACTGATTTAACTAAGCTATATGCTTATATTATACAGGATAACAGCACTTAAGTTTGCTTTTAGGAATTTATTTCATATCAGAAAACTTCAGTTTGTTGAGTTATTTGCAGAATGAACAATTTATTTTTTGACAAAGTATTTAAAATATTATTTTTAATTATAAAATTCTTAGTTAGTTGAAATGGAACAAATAAATAACATTTTGTTAGCTTCTCTTAAATTACAATTCCTTATAGAATATTAAGTTGAACAATTTATTAGATTTCTGCAACATTTTAGTCAAAATAACAATTAAATAAATAAATAATGAAATTAATATATTTAGTTATACTATCAGCTTTCAACTTAAATATTTAATTTGATACGTATAAGGTTTGGGTCTAGATTCTTTTTAGCATTTAGCCAGAAAACTTAAATTGATTAATCATAGTCATTATTGTAGTTTAATGATAAAGATCTCCCATACAATGTTGAATGTAAAATTTTTCTAAAAACCTTTCATAAACATGCCAAATAACAGCTAATCAAAGAATCTATTGGAACTCTGCTTTCAAACGCCATTCCGTTTCACATTCCTTATCAGCGCTGGTTGGCTTGTGAGCTAAGGCAGCTGAGACTAGCCAATTCCAGTTAGCAAAAGCTCAAATTTCCGAGTTGACATTCTAATTGGAAACATGTAACTGAAAAGAGTGCAACCTTTAGCAAATAACCCGGAACAATTGACATATTTGCCAGTTTGCTACAGTTCTGCAAAAATTTACATTCGAAATTTGCATAAACAGACAGCAAGAGAAACAACAGACTACAATATGCTGCGATCTGTGCTATATATTCATTGTATATCTATGCTCATGGTGCAGAAGTTAACTTAGATCTGCTTTAGAGCCGTGTCAGAAATATTTCACCTTGCAATTTATTGCGGCATGAAATGTCGACAATTAAATGCAATGCAAACGAACATAAACACAAAACTGCGCCGTCACGAACTGCGATCTGTTCGCAACTAAACAAATTCATATAAAAAATAAAAATAAAAAAAATAATAATTAACGAGCGATGTAAAAATAAGCAGAAATAAGTCTTGTCGCTGTGACAGCTTAGCCCACGCACACAAGCATCTACAAGCACGTTGTCTATCTGTATATGTATCTATAGAGCTGTATCTGAGCGTGTTCTATGTATGTGGATTTTGTGCACTTATGCTCTAGCCTCTTGTTGGCTTCCACTCTAGCCATAATGCGATTAGAATAGATTACACAGACAATTGTCGCGACTCTGTCCGTCAGTCAGCCAGTCGGCCAGTTAGTGAGTTAGTCGATTTGAACACCTGAGCACCATGCGCTGCCATGCATTTGCATAGTTTGTTTTATTTAGTTCGAGTTATACAAAATATAAATTAATTTAAATAACACTTGGCTATAATTCAACATCAACATCAACATCAACTTGGTCATGGCAGCTAAGTAGCTCTCAAGGCTGTCGCTGCTGCTGTTGCTGCTGCAATTGCAACTGGCTACCCTTCACTTTGCTTTGGCTGGGTGGCACTTGGGGGCAACCTTTTGTCTCTCACACACACAGAGTCGCCCCAAGGCTGGCAAAATGGTTTCTTTGTGCTCGGCCTGGGCGAGGCCCTGTGTAAAGCCGCGCTTAATTTATTTATATAGATCGTGCGCTTGCCTTAGGCGTTGTCCATTTCATTTGTTATTAACTCCAAAACAACCTAGAAGCTGATCGACTATCAGATATTCTAGATTGAGATTGATGGATTTTTAATCTATAATAATTTGTGCTCTTTATTGATCTTTTGGTTATATCAGTGAGTGTATTCAAGTTGGATTATTGTTGCGCTTAGATATCTATCCAAATAGGCAATAAAAATACATTTACTTTAAAAATCGATAAATATCGATTTTATAACATTTTTAATATAATTAGGTATTTATAAAAATAATTGTAAATTTGTTCTGTTTTATGATCTGAAGCATATATTTTTCTATTCAATTTATATATATGTATGTTCTCTATATGTTCAAAATAATAATTGGTTATTATCGATTTCAATCGATCCCAAAATGAAGAAACTTATTTATGTTCAAATACAGATGCTACGCATTCTAGTCATGATCTACTCCATAATCCATAATCCTCTTGCTATAGAAGTAGATATGTCAAACAGACATATTCCACTTTTAAAAGCATCTACAGGGTATAAAAATTAAAAACTCGCTAAAAAATCACACACACAAACAACAGCTCAAGCAGGCTATAAAAGTTGGCTCAGTTGTCTGTTGGCAGCTCTTGCTTTTTGGCGGGTTCTTTGGGCTAAAAAGTTGTTATCTGATCGTCGCTTTATTAAAGCTTTTGTCGTTCTGCCAAACTTGATTTGATTATTAGGCTAGCACACGCATGTACACACGCACACACACACACACACACACACACACATACACACACACACACACACACACATACACACACATACACACACACAACATATGCCACATTCTTGTCTCTGAATTGTTCTAATGAATTTTAGCTATTTGATTGTTTTTTTTTTGTTTTACGTCCCAAAGAATCAGACAAATTGTTCAAACTTGTTTCTCAGCATATTTTGCTATTATTATTGCTCAATATTATGATTGTTGCTAATTTCTTAGGCTATGCATATATACGTATGAATTTAGTAAAATATTCCTAAGGTGGCCGAAAAATGTAATCAACAAAAATTGAAATTTTCTGCTGTGGCAGCTCGTGAGATGCTCTGAATTTGTGGCCTACGCTTACTTCTTCAATATTTACATTTTGATATTGTTTTTCTATTGTCTAAAGCTCTCAGATGTGTGTTGTGTGTGTGTGTGTGTGTGTGTGTGTTCGTTTGTGTATTTTAACATGAGTCAGTTATGATTTCATTTTGTTTTTGTCTGATTTTTGCTGCTTTAAGATTATAATCAGCTGAACTGAAGCATTTAACTGCAGAAGATTTAAAGCAAACACTTTAAGATAAATATTTCAGCGTCAGCTCATAAAAATCTTATAAAAATATGATTTGCTTTTGATATAAGCGAAACGTATTCATGTGCTTTCATAAGTGGACTTATCTCTAAGTGATTGTTATGAATTATTGCCGTAGTCGTCTTTATTCTCTTCCTTAGTCACATGTCCACAACACAGAAAGATATTAAGTCATATGCATTCAATCAAAATATAATAAAGTAACTTGGAAGTGCTTAAAACTGGCATATGTGTTGGCTTATGAACAGCTTAGCTTTTGACAATTTTTTTAGCCAATATGAGTGGAGTATTTACTGAGAATTTTCTAAGAATTTTTACTTAGAGATATTAGCATAAATCCGTTTGAAACAATAGGCAGAGGTTGTTAGTCTTCAGCTTGTTGGGATGGACTGACTTAGATATACCCTGACTACTGCGTAGAAACATTCTTGGCTTTTTGTATGTATGCTTGTGTACATAAACTCTTGCAAAAACACTTACACACGTGTGTCGTTTACTACGCACTTTATAAAGCAAAAGCACCCCACTGTAGCAAATAAATTCTTTAATATCTTCGCTTCTAGCTGAACGATTTCAATGATATTTTGAGGGCTTGATTATGAGATATAAAATACTTAATGTGCTAATACGTTTCAGCGCACCAAAAAGAGTTCTTTCAATATCTCAAAAATTTTCTAATTGACTACATTAAATCGTATTTCAATGAATCCTCTTATAAATCTCTATTTACCCCATTAAATATGCACAAGCCTTGCTTTTTCAATCTTAAAATCTATGGAACTTAATTACAACTCACAATTGGTCTTAAAATATGTAATTTTGTATATTTTTGTACCTTTTGTTTGTTTTTAGCTTGATGTGGTTTCTTTGTGGATGGCTATAAAAATAGACCTGTCATTTAAATGGATCTATTAAAAAAATTGTGGGCTTTTCTAAAAATACTCACTCTGGGCGTTAACAGAAATAACTACCTGATTGCCATTTTGTCAGTTCAATTCGCATACGCAGCTCAATTGCTGTTGTGGTCAGAATGTTTGCGCTTTGTGTTGTTTCTATTTTTATATTGGATACAGGCTCAAGAAAATAAAGAGGGCATATTACTTTGCTAAGCAAGCCAAAGAGAGAGAGAGAGAGAGAGACTAGACTACTTACAGCAGCTCAAATTTGGGTTAGCTCTACAATCTATGGAGGACTTTAATTACTTTTATTAAAATTTGTATTTTAAAGGCGACCATATTCGATCATTAATGATGATTTGGTCTGAAAATTATGCACTAAAATTACAAAGCTTCAAGTCCTTATCCTTATCTGTTATCTTCGTTCAAACTGATTTGCGTGTTCTGGCCGGGTATTTGGCAGTCGAGCATTGCCAACTGTAACGTTCTTAATTGTTTTTTTGTTTTGTTTTGTTTAGGCCCATTGTTGTGCCAACTTTGACACCCAAGCCTCTGGCTGTTTAGAATTTGTCGGCGCTTTGTATATCGCTCTCCCTCTTGCTGCCTCTTTCTTTGTAGCCATCTCTGTCTCTCAATGGTGGAACAGGAACAAGAACAAGCATATCATGTTATTTTTCAAATTACCAATTTGTGACGTTTATTGTGGGTGATATACGATATAATATATATATACACACACCTATGTGCGTTTGTGGCTTTATTTAAATCTGAGCCGATGGCTTTATTGACAGCCCTGTCTCATGTCAGAGCTGCCAATGAAATATGGTTCCGAGCAATTGGCTAAATGCGGCACAAAAAAGCCTTTTGTTCGCCGCAGACATTGTAATAAAATTTCGTATTTGTAGGCTATTGGAAACTCCGTCAGAGTTCTGTTCAGAGCTTGTTCACATTGTTGCTGTTGCCATTGCATAGATAGATTTAATTAAAAATTGTACAAAGTCTGTTAGCGCAATACGTTGCCAGCAGGAAATGTGAAACGGAATAACCCAAATGATCTAATTGCCGCTGTTATCCAAGACAATTCCTCTCTCTCTCTCTCTCTGGAGGATGTGGGCATTGTCTTGCTGGCAACGCTCGCCTGCTAATGGATAATGGACCTAACTTGAATAAATCGATACGTTTATTCCAAACCTAAGTTCATACTCTGTACAAAATAGAAATGAAATGGGCATATAAAGGTAATCAATTGCAAGTCAGAGATAGTTTGAGGCAATTTAAGTGAGCTTTCGGCAACGTTTCGGAATGAAGTTCACATAGATTAATTGTTAAATTTTATTATATATTCAGTTATTTTATAGACTGTATTATATGGTTATTATATATATATATATATATATATATATATATATATATATATATATATATCATGTTGACTATGAAGCCAGATTCTTACATCTGCCTCTTCCTCATTTAAAATTGAAGCTATAAATTGCCCACAAGATCTTTGATCTTTAATAAGAACTTTAAATGCTAAGCATAGCTAAACAGTACAGCATGATCTCTTCAATATATAAAACTGATTTCATTTAATATCTTATCAATGCCTTTTCGATTTATTTATCAGAACAGTAAATTTATTGTATTTAATTGATTGAAGTTGATTCGTTTGTTGTGCTGCTTCGGCATTTCTCTAATAACCAATTAAGGACTTTTGAAATGTCTCTAATTTTATATAATTTATGACATCAGTTAATCAAAAAGAAAAAAATCTTGCTGAGGGCCATAAAGAAGGAGAGAAGAAATGTTGGCAGCAGGCTAAGCGACGCGGCTGAGTGTTTATGGTCTATAAATAGCTGCGATTGGCTGATATATAACGCCTCCCGCATCCCCGCGCCCTCTGTCAAAATGCACTGTGTTTAGCACTGTTAACAGATTTAATGGGTTTTTTATTGAGTCACTTGCGGCTCATGGCTGCCAGCAGCTGCGAGCCTGTTGAATCACTTTGTGCTTCGTAGTCCATTCTGTGCAGCTGTGGAATGCCGGGTGAAGCACCCTTCTTAGGCCTATGGTTAAGGGCGGGGGAGGGGCACAAAAAATCACCCAAGCCTTACTGCACAATGTTTGAGCTAAGTTTTTAGCGCGAACAATTAACAGCTAGTGAAAAGCTAACATTGAAAATCACTCATACGCCCGGTGTGCCAGCAATTAAAACATAAAAATTGTATTAACATCGTGACTGGCTAGAAAAGAAAAAATAAAATAAATAAATAGCATAAACAACGACGTCAATATCGTATTGGCATTGCATGGTTAGAACTAGTCACGCCCCCTCCACATGCCCCCCACCGCCCCGCTGGCAGCTGTCTAACAAACCCAAACACAAACACATACATCCTCAGCCTGTCGATCTCTTTGGCTCTGAGTTGAAACTGCAAATCGGAAAATCCAGAATGAGCTGTTAAATTAATAATAAGCGCACAGCACACACACTCGCACACACACTCATGTGTATGCCCCTGTGCCACCCGCCTGGAGCTCGGGCCACTGCTGTGAGCTTAATGAAAAACCAGTTTACCAAGATTTAGCATTCACTCAGAGGCAAAAATCGTAGATATTAAAAAAATAAAAAAAGAATGAAAAATAAAAAAAGAAAAAAAAACTAAATTAAGAGCCGCAGCAAACGCAGCTGCAAAGCAACGAACAATTTATATTTATTGCAGTATAGCAATTAAAACAGGTAGAAATCGAGTGTATATATAGAGTATGTGTAGTATGTGTAACTAGCTGGAATGCTCTAGAGAACGATTTGAGCTGTTGCATTGTCTAAGCCTCTGAGACACCCTGTACTCTAATTTACTCAGACGGAGGAAGTGATTGTGTTTATTATAATAGAGTAGGTGTAACTGGGTTTGCTCTAGATACATTGGAATTGACTTATTATAGAGTCTATGTCACGCCAGGTGATTAGGCATGGACCCCCTGTATAAGTAAATACCTACTGCTTTTATAGAGTATAGCAGGTGATATACAAATCTTGAAATTGACTATTAATAATAGAGTATATGAATAAACAGGTGCTTTGGCATAGGCACCCTGTATGCATTGATGAATTAATTATAGAGGTATATATGTATAGGTAACCTTAAGCAAAAACACCCTGTATAAAGCCATGTTAATACGACTACCTATGCAATATTCATTCTATCCAGTGTTTAGCCTGAATTGTTCTAACTTAAATAGCAAAGTTTAGAATCCATATTTGATAGATACCCTGTATTTAGCTAAAGGTTAGCTCAGAGAGAATGCTGATAGTATAGAATATACTATTTGTGTCAATGTAACTAATAAATACCCTCTAATTAAGTTGAGAATAAATTCTAGTCACCAGAACTTGCTTCAGCAACTCTAGAGTGGCTGCTTAATTGACACCCTGTATATTGCACTACCCCGATCCTTATCTACAGGCCCAAAAAGTAATTTCCCTTTCGAATGAAAGTAATTAAATTGAAAACTCTAAGAAGGGAATATACATTATTCGATATGAAAATCTACAAAAGCAATTTACGATGCGATGCGAGGGGGCGCACAACTGAGAAATAGTTTGATTTGGATCTCGCGTCATTGTTTGCTGCTCATAAGTGAGGAGAAAAATAAAAAAGCACATGATTCTCATTGTTGTTATTAGTTTAGGTTCAAATGCCCGTGCAGCGCACCCCACGGCTCCGCGCGGCTGCCCAGTCGGCACTCAGCCAGTCCTCTTGAGGCTGAGAGCTGTTGTTGGCACATTTGGGCTTTGGGTTTTTTTTCATTTTATATTTTGCATTTGTGACGTCACAGCTGGCGTTGAGCTGGAGTCACAGTCCATGAGGTCGCAGCGGCTTTCGAATTGATAAATGTGAAAAACGTTGCGATTTTGAGCTTAGTACAGATCTTGCTGTTGTCGGAAGAGCGCCGCGAAACGCTTTGGAAACTTAAGGTTAACACAAAGAAAACAAATCGAAAATAAAACTTAGCCACATTTTTAGGGCAGGTACGTGCCAGAGCCAGCCAGTTTATGAATTAGAAAGGCAACAACAAAATTATAATAAAATTTAAAGCTCGCTTGTAAATGTGCTAATTAAACAGTGGCTCACTTTGAGCAATATATAATTTTTGATTAAGGCCCAATTAGCGGGCCATTTGGAGTTTGGTATGTGGCGCCCTAAAACTCACCAGGTTCGTTGTTCGCTTGCTCTTTTCAGATGCCGCACAGCTGTAGCACCCAGTTCAAGTTAGCCGCAGAACAGTTCCAGACGGACTCCTATGCGGCCTATGCCTATGCGGACAACTTTGACTTATCGCTGCTGCCGGAGGACGCGGGTATACCCACCACAGTTTACCAGTACAACGCGCCGCAGATTAAAATCGAAAGTGCCTGGGAGATACAGGAGCAGCCAGTGAGTGCTACCTATGCTCCAGCCAACTCCAGCACGAGCCATCAGCTGATACCGCCTCCCGCCTATCCGCACAGCGCTTACCCCTCGCCGCAGTCGAGTCCGCAGCAGTCGGAGTTTGCCTCGTTCAAGTACGATTGCCTGAGCAGCCCGTGCCCCTCGCTGGATGCGAGCAGTATCAAGCAGGAGCTGCACATATTGCCACCCTCGCCGCCTGAGTCCAACTGCGAGACGCCCTCGCCACGCAGCGACATCACCAGCAACAGCAGCAGCAGCAGCATCAAGGCTGAGCCACTGGATGCCGAGTTGGATAGCTACATAGATTTGAATACGCTGCAGCACCAGCTGCTGGACATCAAGACCAACCATCAGGCGCTGCGCGAGTGCCTCGAGGACACAACATTCCAGCGCAAGCACAATCTGAAGCCGCTGGCGCTGGAGTCCTTCATTGGCGGGCTAGCTGAGGTGCGAGGTGACTTTGACCCGGTCATATCTCTGGCGCTGGAGCATGCCAAACGTGAGGCAGACGCCATATGCGCACAACTGCAGATATCGCAGGGTATGTAGCGAGAGAGAAAGAGAGGATGGGAGAAAGATATAATGATTAATTAACTTGTTTCTTTGTTTTGGTCAACAGATCCCAATGCCTGGACGGCTGCCCAGGTACACGCATGGCTACGATCCACCTTGGCCCAGTTCAAGCTGCCGCCGGTTGACAATTTGGAGCTGCAGTTCAGCGAAGATGGCGCCGCTCTGGCATTACTCAGCGAGGAGGAATTCCAGCGACGATTGCCCGAGGTAAGCGGCGCGCTGCGCTCCACTCTCAATTCAATGTGACTTACCCAACGGCCAAGTATTACAAAATCGAGGGTACCTAATAAGCATAATACAAGAAATACAAGAAGAGCAGACAATGCAAATGCCAAAAGCAAAGCCAAAGGCAGAAAGCAAAACGAAGCCAAACAAAATACCAATCAATGCGATTGAATTGAATTTCGCGTACGAACTTGGCTTTTAGGTGAGAAAACATAGAGTGTAAGATAGAGAGAGAGGGAGAGAGAGAGAGAGTGGGGAGAGAGTGGGAGAGGAGGGAAACACATTTTATATGAAAGACAAAAAAAAAACAAAACAAGTTTCGTAACTTGGCGTTGACGTCATGGCCCAGGCTCGACCAAATCGGAAAGCAAACCTGTTGCCAACAATTAGGCAAAAGGCAAAAAAAAAAAAAAAAAAAAAACAAACCAAAAATTAAAATAAAAACAAAAACTAAATAAATAATAATGTGACTTGCGCCATTCAAAAACTACTCCAAATGCGCTCTCCCAAACGGGGCAGAGTCCAGCCCCGCAGTCGAGTGCCCAGCTCAGCACTTCGCCAAAAATATCTAAATGATTACATTTGCCGTATCAAATGATTGCGACGCATCAAAGTTTGTTTTGAGTGCAGCCAAATGAAAACAAATGACTGAAGCAACGAACGCGACGCTCACCGAAACAGACGAGAGAGAGAGAGTGGGAGTAGGAAGAGAGAGAGAGAGAGAGAGAGGCAGAGAGTATACGAAATTAGTAACCGTGGTCATGGCTGTAAAGGTGAAAGAATGTGTGAAGGTTGTTTGGTGAAACTGCACAGCACTCGCTTGATTACGAGCCACAGTCTCGGACTCTGTCCCAGTGCACAGTGGGGCGAATTCGATAAGCTGTGGGGTATCAAATTTAGGTAAAAAAGAGAGAGGCAGCTGACGAGATGATGCTTTGCGTTTTCTAAGCTTTGACTTAATTCCGATTTTTCTGACTTAAAATAATATTGAATATGAATGAATTAATCATTTATTAGATTGAGGTATATACGTTGCATATACGAAATATTTCGTGTAGAATAATAATATTAAATTTTTTATTATTTGAAATAAAAGATTATAGCCCTATTAGATGGATGTATGTATACCAAGAAAAGAATTCAAAAAGGTCAAGAAGTGCTAGTATGAAGAGATTATACAATAATTTTAATATAGTAAAAATAATAGCAAAAGAAACGAACAAAAATATATATGATATGAATATTAATATTACTTTTTTTAATATTTTCATATATCCGTATTTTATATTCCATAATAATTATTATTTATCTATACTCTTTACTAGACTTAATTTTTTTTATTAGTGAGTTCTATCACTATTAAATTTAATATGGATTATATGTATATATGATTGACTATCATTAACAGAATTCGTAGAATTTCATAGAACATTTTTATTATGATTATACATAAATTTTTTGTATTTTGAAAATTTGATCATGCCACTGTACACTGCGCCAGCTATAGGTACAGCCACAGCTCGGATGACAGTGGAGACGACGTCGCGACGGCGACGGCAATTGAATTGAGCCAACGACCAGCAACGACATTGCAAGGTGAAAGTAAGTCGCAGCGGTTGTTGTTGTTGCTGCTGTTGTTTAGCCACTTGCCATGTTGTTGTTGCTGTTGTTGTTGTTGCAACTGCAGACAGCGCACAATTTATGCGAGCAGTTAGCAGTTAGAATTTGAATTGATATGCGCCGTCTAGATTGGTCAGCTCTGGTGGGAGAGATAAAGAGAGAGATTGAGATTTATGTGAGATGTACGCTGGGCCCCATCGATATTTATCCATGCTTTCGTGCGCTTTCTTTCTTCTAGAGCGGCAGCACATTGCACGCACAGCTGGAGATATGGAAGATGGCCTATGCAGATCAGCTGGGCAATGAAATGGAGGCCAGCTCAGCGCCAGCTGCTAACGATATGCTATGGGGCTATCAGGCGCCCAATGTGGAACAGGACGATAGCGAAGGTGAGTTTGCCGTAGAAAGTTGAGAATAAAGAGATATAAGTCTATAGCAGTCAATCTTCACTTGACAGATGATGAGGACATGGAGCCGGCTGTGTTGATAGCCACGCCCGCACCAGCGCCTGCCAAGCGCTCGGGCGGTGCACGCAACGGCGGCAGTTCCCACATTCACCTGTGGCAGTTCCTCAAGGAGCTGCTTGCAGCGCCACAGGTGAACGGCTCAGCCATACGCTGGATAGATCGCAGCAAGGGTATCTTCAAGATCGAGGATTCGGTGCGAGTTGCCAAGCTATGGGGCAGGCGCAAGAATCGACCAGCCATGAACTACGACAAGCTCTCGCGTTCCATACGCCAGTACTACAAGAAGGGCATCATGAAGAAGACGGAGCGTTCGCAGCGTCTGGTCTATCAGTTCTGCCAGCCGTATCATCAGTGAGCTAGTAAGCCAGTGAGCCAGTGACCCTGTGGAACCAGTTCCATTTAACTAGTTCTAAGTGTATTTATTTTGGTAGTCGTAAACCCATAACCCCACCAACCAGCACAAACTTTGCCCCGCAACTATGCTCGACTAGGTCACAGCATCTAGCGAGTGTTAGTGCCTGTACATATATATTTTAATCTATATCTCACTCTATATGTATATCTATATCTACATCTATATATATACGTATATATATATGTAGGTCTCTGTAGCACCGTTTAGGCACGAAGGTAAGTTCGTGCAATTAAGTTGGACTCGTCGTGAGTTCGTCTCTAGTTGTTTAGGCTCAAGCCAAAGGCAGCTGGCGAAGGTAAGTTCGCCCTGTCGCGGCTTTAAGTTAACTCTCTTAATCAATCAATCAAGTTTTTATATTGCATGTGGGCGTGGAAGCTAACTGCATATGTTTGACTTACCGGCGACATCTTTATTCAAATGTTGACTCAGTCAGTGTTTGCGCCCGTCACGATTTCCCCTCGCCTCGAGCTCTGTTTAAGGCTTATTTTTGTTGGCGTGTGCCGTCAGCCCGCAGTCCGACTGCTGGACACACATAAGACCAGCACAAGCTTGGGCAGAGGCGTAAGGGGCGTGACACTTTGGGGCGGCCAGCGCTGAGCGGAGCAACAGCTGAAGGTGTTGCGGTAATTTTAGGAACCATATATCTATGATATATCAAAAGTAAGTTCTATGAACAACAAAACAAACGAACAATTTGTAACGAATATGAATATGTAATGAATTAGTGAATAAGAAGTAAGGAATATTAATATGAATATGCATATAAAATATATCAAATGTGTACAATATGAGAATGAGTATGAATATCGACTATTGAATGAATATGCTAATATGAGTATGAATATGAATACTTGTATGAATATTTATACGCTTGTAGATTAGTGTTCATATAGAATATGAGTATGACAGTGAACATATACTCATATATATTATATTTATATTCATATTTATATTCATATTTATATGAATATGAATATGAATATGAATATGAATATGAATATGAATATGAATATGAATATGAATATGAATATGAATATGAATATGAATATGAATATGAATATGAATATGAATATGAATATGAATATGAATATGAATATGAATATGAATATGAATATGAATATGAATATGAATATGAATATGAATATGAATATGAATATGAATATGAATATGAATATGAATATGAATATGAATATGAATACGAATATGAATATGGATATGAATATGAATATGAATATGAATATGAATATGAATATGAATATGAATATGAATATGCATATGAATATGAATATGAATATGAATATAAATATAAATATGAATATGAATATGAATATGAATACGAATATGAATATGAGGATGAACTTGCATACGAATACAAATATGAATATTGCAAAATAATTCAAGATTACTGAATAACAAATAATGTTAAGTGAATAATGAACAATGAGTAGGGTATAATGATTAGGGGATAAGAAATAACAAAATATGAATAATGAGTATAATAATGAATATGAATATTAATATGAATATGAATATGAATATAAATATGGATATGAATATGAATAATAATATAAATATGAATATGAATATGAATATTAATATAAATATGAATATGAATATGAATTTGAGGATGAGTTTGCATACGAATACAAATGTGAATATTGCAAAATAATTCAAGATTAACGAAAAAGAAATAATGTTAAGTGAATAATGAACAATGAGTAGGGTATAATGATTAGGGAATAAGAAATAATGAAATATGAGTTATGAAATGAGTCTTTTTTGTATGCTAAGAATTTAAGCACAATTTTCATTTTTATTAAGTTGTACAATTCTTGAAAATTTTTTCTCTTCTCCAAACGAAAAGTTAAAAAATTTTCGACCATATTTTCCCTATATTTTGGTATATTTTCCCGCAATTAATCTTAATTTATTTTTGGCTTAAGTGGTGTTGGTTCAATTACTGTGCGTGTGCGTGTGTGTATGGATTGTATGGATGTTAGCCAGTTAATTTTATTATTTATTTTCGGTTAATATTTAAACAAAAGTCAATTGTTATGCGTTTTAATTATTTATGTTTTGTATTGCGCAATTTGCAATTGCAATTTGCATAGCTTGCGGCTTGGCTTATTTGTTTTGTTCAATATTTTTTGTGTGTTTGTAATGTTTATCACATTAATATAAACACATTCAATTTATTCACATAGTTTAAATGCAAATTTCCATAGACATAGATAAATACACTTAGTTATAGACACAATTATAATGATATTGTTTTTTTCGCACACGATTTGCGTTCAATGTTTTATTGATTAAGATTTTAATTTTTATTGTTTTACGCATACGCAAAATTTATTTATTTATTTATTTAACATATTGTCATGCTCAAATACTATATTTACCGAAAAATAAATATTACACAAAAATAAAGAGAAATTTATTGATATTGGAGATAATTTTACATGGACCTGCTGCAACTACTGGTCCAGGCTGAACTCATATTATTGCCAATGTAAATTGTAATTTTATTTGCTTTGCCTGGCAATCCTCTCTTACTGAAGCTTGCCTTGGCAGAGCAGCCCTTTTTTTGTTGTCCAGTGTATAATAAGGATTTGCACTGTTAATGAATACAAAAATCCTTTAAAGCGCTTGTAAAGCGCCTTTTTAAATTCAAATGCCTTTTGAAATGGAACATATTTAACAGCAAGGCGAGGGCAGTCCGAAAAGTTTTCAAATATGTGTAACAAAGCCTATATTAAGCTGAAATTATATAATTAAATTAATTTAATTTAATTAAAATAAATTACGATTACAAAACTTTTTTTTGTCTTGACTTTTGTCTGAAATTGCTTGACTAGAGGTGCCACCATAAATAGGATTCTCATTGAAGTTCTTATATATAATTTAATGTATTTAAATCGAAAATTTTCTTGTTTTCTTTTCTTATTTAATATAAAATAGGTTTTAGTTTAATCTCTCAGTTTACTTTTCAGTCTCAATTTAGTTTGCAGTCGTCAATCGTGAACTATGCTGTCCACCCTCGTTTACAGTTCATGTGCTGTAAAAGCTTTTTAGATTGCCTTGTCAGTCAGTGCGGGGCATTGCACTCGTGTGTGACCGTTAGCAGAGACGATTTTCATGCAGGCAGCGCATTTTCAATCAACTATTTTCAATGCTATTTGCGCTAACAACGCTTCGATACACAGACTGGGCGAGGGATGGTGGGCGTGGCCAGGCATTCAGTGACATGTGGCAAAAGGAAGCAGAATTAAATGGACAACACGAGGCGGGAGTAGATATGCCAATCCATATGCATTTGGATTGATAGTTTGATCCGAAATGATATCTCGTTGCTCATTACAAATTATGCGGCTTAGGCCAGCAAATATTTTGCTCTAGGTATTTGTATATGAATTTGCCTGGCCTTGGCTAAGATTATTTTAATGCGCTCCAATGAGTTTATCGTCTTTGTTGTCCTCATGCGGATACGGCTGTGGCTGTGGCTGTGGCTGTGCCAGTGCCAGTGGCAGTGGCTGTGGCTGTTGCTGTTGCTCTTGCTGCGGAAGCCTGGCAGTGTATCGCAGCCTGGAGGGCTGCTTCATTTAAATACTAAATCGCATTAAATGCCATCAAGTGGAAAATTCCCAAAAGCAATAAATTTATTGCTTGCTGCACAAACGTCCACGATCACGCCCAGGGACGAGAGTCCTGCCCACAACCATGTGCCGCCTGTCTGCTCTCACTTTTCGTTTCTTTTCAGTCCTGGGTACGTTCCGGCCTTATATAGTGCTTATACAATATTTGCATTATAGCTTACAGACGGCCTGACGAGCTGACGGGCTGTCGGTCGTGCTGCCAGTCAGGACGTTCTGTTTATCCTTAGACGGACAGGCTTTGTCTTTGTGCTTGCTCCTTGTCCTTGTCATACGCTCGTTTGGTTTTTATCTATCTGCTCGCTCGTTCATTTTTTTTTTATTTGGCGGAGGGAGGCGCAAACTACAAAGACAAATATTTAATTGAATTAGTGCAGCTAGCGTTAAGCAGACAATGCAAGGCCACGCCCAGCGTCTATAGTCTGGCGAAAATTTGAATATAGTGCTATGCGAGTCATCAACAGGTTCGTTAAGATGCGACCCCCATCGACCCCATCCACGCGCAACCCTTAAGCTTCAAATTCTCATGTTAATTTGTCAATCATCTGCCCGAGCTCAATATACCCTACGAAAGAGTTATATAAGTCTGTAGATTGTTGACTGGGCTTAGGTATGGTATGATTGTTTGTCTCTCTGCTTAGTCATCTATCAGTGATAAACATTTGCTGACTTTTAATTGGGTCGAAGTTGCGCATATGCCGTTGTTTTTCGGATTGTAGCTGTCGCTTTATCAGCTCAATAATCGCCTGTCTACAGTAGCTTTCTACATGTGTCTGTATATATGAACAAATGTACAGAAAGTGCTTGACCTGCACGACATGTTGACTATGTGAATTTCTGGATGAATTATAATTTAAAAGGCTTTAAATAGAAGCCTTTCTGTGCAATTCTCGGGATGTTGACCATAATCTGAAGTGTGTTATGGTATAGTTATATCATATGATTGAATATTATATTATGGTAAATTATAGCAGTATACCATTACATATTATGGCATATTATATTATAGTATAATTTCATGGTGTATGATCTTATAGTATATTATAGCAATTATAGCGGTATATCGGAGAAGACCATATTATGGCATATTGTAGAAAAGCGTAGTATTATAGCACGCCGTAGTATAGCATAGCATGCTACAATGAGGCACATAGTATAACAGTTTACAGTATTGTAAATCATTGCACATTATAGAATATTATGGTATAGCATTAAAGAGTATTATAGCATAGTACAGTTTTGTGCATTATGGATTATTATGGTATTGTATAGTTAACAAAGTACAGTAAACCATAATATAGTATATTATGTTCAGCATTCTTGCCATATTATGGAAAATTTTGAGATACCATATTATCATAGGATAGCATATCAAAGCCTATCATAGTATATTATAGTATAGTATGGCCAAATAATAATATATGGCCTAGTGTATTATTTTATAGGTATTATTATATATTTATTATTAGGTATTACCATATATACATATTATTAGGTATAGCATACTATATTATACTATTTAATTTTTTCTCCCTAAGGGCATTGTAGCTTCGAGTTGATTGTTCGCTCTTTTCGGTAGCTGTCAAATTCTGATAATTACGCTTGGCTTGCCAATGATTCAGACAATCATCCTTTTTTATTCCTTTGTTGTATTTTTGGCCTGCCTTTGGTAAGCCTTGGTTACGCCTTCGGCCCGTGTCGCCGGCCTTTTGTTGGCCAATTTGGTTGACTTAAAAATAGCCTCGCATTTTGCGCGCATTGATGAACTTTTTACCTTTTGGTGCTGTTGTTGGTGCTGCCTTTTAATTAGCATAATTGGTGATACGGGTAAAAGCTATTTTCCGTCTTCTCAAATTGATGTAGATGAATGCGCTCTTATACGCCTCGTCCAGTTGGCTGGCTCGCTCGCTAGCCATGTTTTCATATTCGCCTGCTAATTAAATGCGGCGCCTAATCAATTAAGATTCTCCAACAATTTCGAGCATTCGCATGGCTTGACTTAAATTTTACATTAAGCTAATTCAAGCTACAAATTGCCGGCCAGCTGCGCGGCATACCAAAAATGTGGTAAGTGAAAATTCAATTTAAATTGATGTCGACTGAGCCTGACCAGCAGCAGCACCAGCAGCAGCTCCAACACCAACTTCGGCCGAACAGGTAAGGCCGGAGCCAAGTATATGCCATTTAACTTAAGTACCTTGGCCACAGACTCCATTCCCCCCTCAGTCTCTCTGGTCCGCCAGCGTTTTGTGGCCACGTAAAATAGGTAACAAGTGGCCAGGCCAGCATTTGGGTCTACCTGGCCCACACGTCCACGCTCCAGCCCATGACTGCGAAATCAGCGCCACAGCCGCTAAAGCAGCAACAATTTTAAAAATTCATAAAATTGTTGTTGGCCTCGGCACTCGGACTGTGGCCAGGACTTGGTCAGGAGTCAAGTCTGGATATGTTCGCTATGCTTGGCTACTTCATTTTTCAAGTGTGTTTCAATTTTGTTACCTGCCTGTCCCACCTGATCTGCTCAACTGCCTGTCTGCCTATTTGTCCAACTGTCTGTCTGACTGTCTGCTCAGCTGCCTGTTTGCTGGTAATGAAATTACAATTTCTGCCGGTCAAGTCATGAAAAATAAATGAGGCTTAAGCGCATTGCACAGCCAGAGCCTGCAATCTCAAACACACCCAACTCATACACACACATACACACACACACACACACACACATACACATACACGTGTCGTTCAACAAGTTCGTCTGCCCGCCCACTTCAAAAGTCTACGCACAATCATAAATATCATCCAAGAAAAGAGCAACCCAACCGCAAGGACTACGTCCTAAGCCGCAACTGAAAACAGAAACCAAAACCCAAAGTGAAACCTTTTTCATTTTGCATACACTTGGAAAGAGTATCATAGCTGTGGCAAGCGTTTAGTATCAATTTTTGAAACGTTATATAATATATATATTAGATATGGGTAGTACACACTGGATGTTTTCCTTAAATTATGTGAAACTTACGTCTCAATTTAAAATTTTGTTTAGATATCTGAGTGTGAAAGTTAATAAGATTAATTTAGTTGAAATACAAATTTCTTAAACTTAAATTAAAAATTTAATAAAAATTTAAAAATACTTCCATATTATAAATAAATTGAAACCTAAATTGTGGGTAATAAACGAATTTAATATTCTTCCTTAAGGGCTTGAAAAGAAATTATATTTAAAACAATATTTTATAATTTAAAAAGAAAAGATTATTATTATTATTAAGATTTGTATTATATAGCTATAAAAAAAATATTATTATTATTTTAATTATATATTTAATTATATATTATATTATATATTATATATAAAAATATCTCCATACATAAATAAAATTATTCATAAGAAATCTGTAAATCAAGCAAGGCACATTTATTAATTTTTAATATGGCTTATAATATTGACATTCTATATTTTATTTTATAATATATTATATTATATCATATATTACACGTCCACATTCTTTTCCTAAAGCATATTAGGTCTTCGTCACATTCCGTCTTCACTTGGCTTTCTTCTTCTTAACTTTTGGCTGCTTTTCAATTAACTTAAAATATATACAGAAAATTTGGGAAACCCGCAAAGGACGCGACGCCCCTTTTTTTTATTATATTTCTTTTTAGGTTTTTTTTGTTTATTTTTTTTGCTTTAGAACGATTTGCGTTGAGCTCAATTTTTATACATCGAGCATTTTCTGTTCAGTGCTTGTTGTTGTTGTTGCCGTTGCCGACATTTGAGCGCAGGCAGCATTTAGTTAAGTGCATTTGATTTTGGCACAAAAAGTAGACCCTCGACACAGGTTAACAGCGCGTAATGCGCATCGATTCAATTGCAATTTATTGGATAAAATATCAAAGCCCCTAACGAGCATATAAGGGGTACATAGAGACCATGTGTGAGTGTGTGTGGTTGTATGTGTACAAAATGACAGAGACAATAACCGCATTATGCGGCTTAATCCGTGGGGAGTTGATGACACAGCCACATACACGCACGCTTAGCTCAATTGGTCATTGGCCTGAAATTTGATTAGGATTTGCCACGAAAAAGCTCGCATCGATTTTGTGGGGTGGTCGCTGTGGCAGTGGGCGTGGCCGAGCAACGCATTGTTGGGCGTTTTTAATTAGTTGTGTCGCATTGCTTAGGCAGTGCGCATTTAATTTAATCACGTGCCGTAAGCGTCAAATATTTGAGCAGCATTGAAAATTGCGTATACGCCATGTGGCCCAAGTCCAACTGAACAGAGCTGCCAAACCGTACGGAATTCGCTCGGGGGCGACTGGCTGGTTCTGGCTCTGGCTCTGGCTCTGGCTCTGGCTCTGTGTGCCTTTGGCGTCTGCTGGCAAATGTGTTGACGCATTTTACAATACACAATGGGCCCCGGCACAAACACACACACACACACACACACACACACACACGCACACGTTAACTTGCTGCTGTAATTATGAATTTCATAATCATTTTGTTAATATGCGCAGCACGCGAGGCATTGCCTGGCGTCTGGCATAAATTGCAGTAGCAGAGAGTGAGTGGGGGGCGGGGCGGAAGTGGGAGTGGCTGCCGTGTTGTCAGCAGTCAGCGTTGCCGAGGCTGTTGTATCCTCGCATCTTCTGCTCATTTCGTGTGTGCTTATCCTGCGGGGAATTAAAAATAATTTGGGTCGTTTTGCTCCGCATTCCAGCAGCCAGGTGTTAGCCTCTGTCTACCTCTCCCTCAGTATCTGTGTGTGTGTGTGTGAAGATTACGGCTTAATTTTTGTAATTATATTAACATGATTAAATTAGTTTTGATTTTGCAACCTTTGCCATATAACGCGCCATGGCAAATGGAACGGGCAACAGATGGAACGCGATTTAGCGGCTGTTTGCGTAAAGCTGTCCTGAGGGATAAGGGACTATCGGAATCTTGCTGAGGATATCTGCCAAAGGTTTTTTTCTTTTGTTTTCATTGTCGTTCTCTCTTTCATTCTCTTCTTCATTCTCCATCTCATTCTTATTCTCGTTCTCATTCTCTTCGCCTCGCTCGTTCTTTTTCTTTTCCTCTTAGCACTTTAAAACCATTTTCTTAAATTCAGTTTTATGAAAATAGAGAATTCTCATTTTTAATTTGAGCGCTAACGACAGGTGTATGCGTGTGTGTGCGTGGCAAAAGGTGCGCTTTGGCATTAATTAAAAAAAATATCCACGCACACATATGAAACTCATTAAGTGCGCGCAATTTGCAAAATTATTTTTTATGATTATTTTTATTGACTTGTTCGCAGCGCGCAGTTTTGCCTAAAGTGAGATTTTCGCTTGCCCCATTAAGGGGCCATGCAACAGCAGCTACCACCACTGACAACTGGATACCAGTTGGATTAATAATAAATCTGAAATTATGCAATTAAATTGGCGCATCCTGCGGGCACGCGCAAACAAAATTAAAGAAGTTGCAACTGCAGTAAAGTGTTTGGGGCAGAGTTGGAAAAATGTTGGCATCTATTTCTTGGCAACTGGCAAGTGGCAAGTGGCAACTGGCAACTGGCAACTGGCAAGTGGCATGTGTATTAATTCGAACGCAGAACGCAAAGATGCGTGTAGCACAGCTGCAGCATAACTAACTTTGGAGTGCGTCAGCCAAGTGTGTCCGTTTGTGAGATGCTCTATAGACTGTATTGAATTAATTTAAATAGCTGTGTAAGCCAAAACAAGTATAATTTCTTTTTATTTCACTTTTTAAAGCTATATCGATGTATATCGATTTTAAAAAATTTCATATTTTCTACTACTTATCTATCCTAGCTCTTCTTTCTATATATTTATATTTGCACTTATGTCTACTCTCTCTTTATACCCTTGAATACCTTTTGATTAGACGCTTGGCATATAGACACAATGAGCCATGCCAAAGGGGAAACAGTTTCCCAGTAGGAGTTGCTTGGGAAAAGTTTGCTCGGCAAAAGTGGCTACAGCCAAAATACATGTGTATTTGTGAACGGGGGGAAAGTTGGAGCACAGAATATAGGGTATCAGGTTGGAGGTTGAAGGAGCAAAGCAACCAATTGTCGCAGTTATTTTTGTAATGCGTTGCGTGCGCCTGGGAGCTGGAACTGCTTACGAGATATTTCTCAAATAACATGAAAATACGCAAAAATCGCAGCTGAGGGAGATAGTTGAGAGAGAGGGGTGTGGGGCACGCACGCTGGCGAGTTGAGAGTTGCACGAACTTTGCCCAAAGGACGACGACACGCTGGCTTCGCAACGAATCGAGCAGGACTTTGCGCAGTTTTAAGCATTGTCAATGCTGCCGCTGCTGCTGTTCCTAGCTAGCTAGCTGCAGTTCCTTATAACATAAGCAACTCATAAATAACGCGACTGAGACCAATGCAACTGAGCTGCAGACCAAAAAGGGGCGCCATGCCACGTACTTACACTTTTCTACTTACTATCTGTGGGTGTGTGTGTGCGGGTGAGTGTGTGTGTGTTGGGTGTGTGTGCTTGTGGCACTTCAACTCTAATATAAAGTTTGCGCTCGGAAATGTGCTGTGAGCACTTTTTGGTATTACGCAAAGTTTCACGCGCGCACTAGCCAAACGGGGGCGTGGCAGCTGCCTTAAATGAAATACGAGAAGAAGAAAAAAAGAATAGAAAAAGTGAAATAACTATAGAAAGGGGAGTAAAAATTAAATTGCTCGCAATTTGCACAGTTCAATGCGCTTTAGCGGTGCAGAGAGACAGAGAGGAAGGGGAGAGAGTGGGAGAGAGTGGGAGAGATAGAGGGGGCAAGAGCTGGGCAGAGGAACAACTGCAAGCATTTTCGCACAGATTTTCATAACTTAGATTTACAGATTTTCAGATGTTCGCGCGCTCTGAACAATGCGACCAAAGTTCTGCTGACATATGTGTGTGTGTGTGTGGGGGGGGCGTGCCGGTGTGTACCTGTGTGCAGTGTTGTAAACTAATGCAATGACAAACGCAATCACAATAAGAAATTTTACAGTTAGTTAAGTTCGCCTTGCTGCGGGCGGGCAGGGGCAAAGCAAGCTTTTTACTCTGTTCTTGTTATTGTTGTTGGAATCTCGTTTTGCAATTTAGTTGACAGCAGATAGAGATAGATGGAGACCTGTCTGCCACCTGGCCACATGTGCTCGTTTAACAAAAATATGCATAAATAAAAAGGGCAAAAGAAAAGCTGTTGAAATATTTAGAAAATATATTTAAGAATTATGAGCGGCAACCAAACCGCCACCCCGCCCCAACGCCAATCAAATGATAATAAATTGCGCAAGTTAATAAAAAGCAAAAAGTTCAATAAAAATCGAAAGAGATGAAAAAAGGGTGCTGATTGGCGGCGTCAGGGGGACGTTCGATTTCTGATGCTCGAACCCTCATCATAGTTCATTAAATGCGTAAACGCATAAAAAATGCCCAGAGCCAACCCCCACCCCCTCCCACTCCCACACACAGGCACACTCTCTCCCTCTCTCTCTCTTTCTTCCTTGGCCAAGGTAGTGGCTCCTTTGGCTGCGGCAGCACATAAAAGCATTTATTTTGTCTTTTACTTTGTACTTTGCCTTGTGCCTAATGCATAAAAGCCAAACATAAATAAATTTTGTTTTATGCGCCAATAATGATGAAGTTATTATGATGACTTTATTAGGGCCAGCAGCAGCAACTTCAGCCCCAAAAAACCCCAAAAACCAATGCCAAAAAAAGAATAAAAAAAAACAAAAAAAATGTGGAAAATCAGGAAGCAAATTTTTGGTCTTTTGCATGTGGAAGACTCAATACTCTTGAGGAGTTCATAGGGCTATGATTTACAGGAATTTCAACTGACAAGGAATCATTTTATGTCAGTTTTATTGATTTGATTTATATGTTCGAGATGAGCTTCAATTGAACGGCTATTGCTTGAAGGGTAATTCTATATAACATTTGGTTCCAAGTTGGAAGGCGGCCTAAGTGAGAGGAGGTTTGTCAACAAATGACGGAGCAAGAAACATTTCTATCTAAATATAATAAAATAATGATGATAACTTCAAAATATAAAAAAAAAAGAATTAATTTAAATAAATAAATATTAGAATATTAACATTTATTTTAAAATATTAAGGAAAAAAAGATCTGGAATAAAAATATGTAAAAAAGAATAAAACAAAATTATTAAAATAAATCTATAATAAATGTTTTTAAATTGAAATAAACAACTTAAAAAAAAAAAATAAAAATTGAACCAAATTTCTATGTGCTAATTATTTGTACATAGAAAACTATATAAAATAGTAAAAAATTTGCATAAATATTATATTATTGGCTGTTGGATTGTTTGGTGCCAGATCAAAGGAAAGCAACTCCGAATTCTTCCTAGCTACTTACACACATTCTATTTACACATATTCCTAGTCTAGTCAGTCTAGTCTTCTATGATCGTCTTCAAGGCTTCTTTGTTTCCAATACGTTACAAAGGCCATGAGAAAATTATAAAACACTCAATTTGAAGCTCAAAACAAAAAAAATGAGTAGAAAGCACATCATAAAAATGCTGCTGCCCTTGCAGAGCATTAAAAAAGTTTAGCAAGCATATTTATACGCACCTAAATAAGCACGTGTATATGTATAAGATGTAAGTATGTATAGGTATAAATCTATATTATATGCTTAACCGCAGTCACTCAGCGCTTAGCTCACCCTCTCTCTGTCTCTCTCTTTCTCTTCGTCGCTCGGCCACTTGAGCGGAGGACGCACTTAAGCGACGTCTGAAACTTTTTTATTAAACTGCGCTAATAGAACCGAGTGAGGAGAGGTCTCGAAGTTGGGTCAATTTCCAAAATGGCCGCCTGGTTGCGCTTAATAAAATTTATGATTTCAACGCTCGGCTTTGACAGTTAAAATTAAAAAAAGGGGCGGGCCTGCTGCAGGTGACCAGAACTGCTGCTAAAAAAAATGAAAAGAAAAGAAAAGTGGAAGGTGGAAAGTGGAAAGTGGATGATGCCCAACTTAAATACAAACTTCACAGCGCAAATTGATAACATTTTTCCCAGCGCCTGTGCTTAGGGACTCGGGACTAGGGACTAAGAGCTGCCCCGTTTTATCCTTGGCTTCGCAACTGTCGCATAATGCAAAAAAAGGACATGGCATCGAGCGCACAATATGAAAGATTATGTTATGCAGGGCTGGGCGTCAAGAAACAGCGCGGAGCCAGCTGCCCCCCATGCCTTCAGCTGCTGCTCGGCTAGAAACGGATGCGCTGCCATCAAATCATTTTGCAGGCGGAAAAAGCGCTTGACAGGCACCAAGACGGAGCGTTCTGGATGCGGGATGCCCGGGTCGGTTGCCCGCCATTGGCAGCATTTATGGCGCTATGTAAAAAAAGATTGCAGAATGCAAAAGCAAAAACCAAATAATGCACAACAAACAAAAGCAACCAAAGACACACTGTGCTACAAAAAAAAAAAAAATTAAAAATGCGGGCTAAAAGCAAAAGACAAAAAAAAAATATATATATAAAAAACAAAATAATGCTAGAAAAGTAATTGTCTAAGTCAAGCCGAATACTCATTACCCTAAGCAGACTGAGCGTGTAAAATATGCTACAATAAACTGATAGGTTGAAATAAATGAAATCTTATTTTGAAGTTGATCAATTAGCTCAGCCAATCAGTCAGTCTGCAATTACAAATATATAATTATAATACAATTATTGTATATAATGTCTAATGTAATCTCTACTGCTAGCTAGTTGGTGAATATAATTGATAATCAACTATTGACTGTCAATAAATACAGTTAGTCAGTCAGTTGGCCAGATTATATATCAATCAATCATTAAAAACCAGCTATTTAGATGCTGATTGATTAATCAGTTTATCAACTAGATTACCTATCAATCAGCCCACTCAGTTAGCCCAGTTAACCTAAATGGCCAATCGAAATTCTATCAGTGAATAAAAAGACATATGCCAAGGCAATATGATTACACTCTCAGTGTATCTCTCACTGTTCTCACTGTTAGGGTATAGAAACATAATCAGGGTGGATAGTTGGAGAAGTTGCAAGTGGATGCTAGTTATGGCAGTTGACCAGCGCATCCGCCGGTTCAGCCGCCACGTTTCGTTGCCCTGAGTTATTTTCATCATCATTTTTTTTGTTTCATATTTTTCTTTACATATATATAAGTTTCATTTTTTTTTTATTATATTTCGTCCTTGCACGCTCTTCTGTTTGACTTTCATAAAGTTTTAACGACTTTTGCCTCTGCTGTCATAGCTCAAAATGTCTAACATGTTCAGCAGCCGCAGCAAAATAAAAAAAATATGAATAAAAAATCTCAAACAAAATAAAATAAAAAATTATATAGAAAATAAGAGCACGAACAAGGGGATGAGGAGCATGAAAGAGCAAAAACTTGTACAACTTTCGACTTGTGCTCGTAAGTAATTTTGCAGTCTTCAGCAGCTGGACATCAGCTTGGATCGCCCTTCGTCAGTCAGCGACGCACTTGAGTTCGCTTCATTTCAGCATCAATTTCGTGACTCCCAGCCCCTCCCCTCACAGTCGCAGCCTCTGCCACACATTAATGCTCCATTGAAACCCGGGATAAGTTGCACTCTCATCCACGATCCAACGCTAAACGCTTCTTAAATGCTTCGCCTGCAACCAGAACAACGTTGACAAACAATTACACGAGCTGCACGGCTGCAGAAGACAGAAGACAGAGATTGCATGACTCTCTAATACTCTGTTAGGCAGGAAGTACTTAAAGAAGCCAAATATTTTTTAAATCAATGCTATTATATTCATAATATTATATTAATAATTATTAGTAATAGTATTATTAATAGTAGTAGTAAGATTAAACAGTAATAATAGTATGCAATAACAAAAGTAGTAGTATGAATAAAATAGTAAAATAGTAGAATGAATACAAATATTTTTAGTATAAATAAAAATAGTAGTAGAAGCAATAGCAACAGTAGTAGCAATACAAATATAGTAGTGGTAGAATATCAATATAGTAGTAGATGAAATAATATCAA
This sequence comes from Drosophila fulvimacula, assembly GCA_035045555.1. Taxonomy (NCBI): domain Eukaryota; kingdom Metazoa; phylum Arthropoda; class Insecta; order Diptera; family Drosophilidae; genus Drosophila; species Drosophila fulvimacula. The sequence goes on from JAWNOX010000137.1 coordinate 14,727,032, forward strand.
TTGTGACCAAGTCATATCTAGCTTCAATCGAACAACACGGAGCGAGAGAGAGAGATCAGCGTGTATGAGAAATCAATATGCTCTTTGAACTTGTTGAACAACTACAATAATTGTCTGTAGCCACGTGCTAAGTTCTTACCTCTTCAAACTGCCGGCTCGTAGCTCGCATCAGTTGGTTCTTCACAACAAGTTGATGGCAGACGAAATTGGAAACAAATTTATTAGCAAACACTTGGAGCCTTCGGCCATTCCCACATACGCAACTGGATTGAAGCCTGCATAGGTTAAATTGAAACCAAAATATGTAACAATTTCAACAAGATTTCAAAATTAAATTTGATATAATTTATAGCGTTTAACCAACATGCACCCGCACACCAGCACACTCAAACACACACACACCATCGGACGTGTCGGATGAGCTGTATAAATATACAAACAGTAAGAGCTACGGATATGCCAGTGCGGTCTCACACATTCATCATCTATTTATATAGCCATATGACAAATTCCCCTCACCGCCCAAACTCCGTTCGTCCTTGCTGCATATTGGTTGACCCAACGAGAGCTGCGTGTGTGTGTCCGTGGCTTTGGCTGATTTCCGGCTGGAACCGCTGGTAGCCTACTAACCTCAATATGATCTGGGTATGGCAGTAGGCGAAGGAGCAGCTGGTTGGAGGCATGGCAGGATGCGTTGTCCTGTCGCCCAAGTATTTTGCAATTAGTCAATGCTCGTGGCACAGTTTTGCCGCCTGGCTGCCCTTGGCCACAAATTAAATCATATAAATGGACAATTATTTAATGGCCGGGCACGAGTGGGTGGCTAGCCAGGCAAGCCAAGGCAATAAATCAATTGGGAGCAAAATGGCAAATGGCAAATGGAAAATGGAAAATGAGCTGCGCTGCGCTACATATCGACTTGAAAGTTGTGTGTAAATAAATGTAAATTAAAATGCATAATTTATGGGCAAACGCAATTTATTTATAAACCGACACATTAAAACGCAAAGATAATGTGAAGTGAGTGTATGTATGTGTGTGTGTGTGTGTGTGTGTGTGTGTGTTTGTGGGTGGGTGGGGAGTGCGTTGGGCGTGGCAGTCAAGTCAATTGCTCATTTGGTTTTGGCAGCACGCTGCTGCCTGGCCGCATAACAACAATGCGACTGGTCCCAGCTGACCAATGAATGCTTAATGTGTGCCACACACACACACACATACACCGAGGGACTGCTATGGACATTAGCTGCTGCTAATTGTACGAGTGTGTGTGTGTGTGTGTGTGTGTGTGTTGTGCGTGTGTGGCAGCTGCTTATCAGCGCTGTGTGTGCGCCGCGTCAGGACTTAACTGAAAGTTCGCTTATCGGCCACATTTGAGCCCCTGGCGCGGTCAGCATTCGTAATTATATAATATGTGTGCACACACACATACTCACACACACACTCACCGAGATTGACGTTTTGTGGCAACTCGTAATTCAATCGAACAAAAGCTGCAAAATTGTGGCAATGCATAAATAAATAAAAATAAACTGTTTAAAGCGCCAGGTGAAACAATTGCGATGGCAAACTGTGACGGAGCGGGGTCAAGGGTCAGAGATCAAGGGGTATCAAGGGGGGCGGGGGTGCTGGCCAAGTGAGTGTAACTTGAGCTTAGCAGCTCATGAATATTGTGCTCATGCAAACGGGTAACGAGCTGTCAGAGATTAAGTTGCAAGCGTTACTTTTTATTATATTTACCGCGGAGCGAGGTGGATGGTGGCTGAGGGCGGGGGTGTGGCTGCCTTGTCGCTAGCTGCCCAGATAAGGGCGCAAAATATAACATTTTGCATATGCTTACAGCAGGGTGTATCTGCGGGGTGTGGGCAGGGCCAAGGAAAAATCGTTTTGACCAGCGCGCTAGGCAAACAAACAAAAAAAAAAAAAACATAAATGCAAAGAAAAGTGTTGGAAAACGGGGCGAGGGCAAAGGGAACAGTCGAAAGGCAGATGAGAGAAGCGCAGCAAGCCGAAACGAACACTTTGATAGGGGTGCAAAGAGCGGGTGGCAGGCGGAGGCAGTGGGCAGGTCAGTGTGCAGCCCCCGAGGACCCAGTTGCAAGCGAATTTATGCGCTTTGTTAAACAGCAACAGCAGCCAAAAAGGAAAATATACAGAAAAAAATATGGCAACAGCAGAAGAAAACAACTGTTAGGCAGAGGTGGCCCGACTTCTGACTACTCTGTAAAGGAAATGGGCGGAAAAACGTTGTCATAACCATCAGCTGAAAAACGCCATAGAGCTCAACTTGAATCTTGAAGAAACTGTTTCTAAAACTGAAAATCCTGAACGATATTTATCGATTTTTTTAAGAAAAGATTTTAAAAATAAAGAACAGTGGCATTACTAGAGCTTGGAAAATTCTTGAATTATTAACCTATTAAGATTTACATTTTTTAATCTTATTTATTATTTTATTCCATGATACCTGCTTACAATAATCGAAATTTATCGATCTTGGCCCTTTGGCCAAGTAGCAAAATATCCTTCAACACCAATTTACATTTACTCTTTATTAGTTTTTGCTATCTTCTAGTCCATTATACCCATTAGCATACTTACAGGATATGGAAAAGGAAAACGAAAAGCATAAGCAATCCGCGGCAACAGCAACAGCAGCAGCTGAAGAAGGCGCTCGATGTGGGCCTGGCTGGGCGTGCATAAATAACGCGAGCGGGCGCTCTAGCCCCATCGCCCTTATACCCCTCCCTCCAGCCCTTCTCTGCTATGCAATACAAATGAAAATCGTGTTTGCGCCGGGTGTAAAGTGGCATGTGTAGTGGTGCAGCGGTGCAGTGGTGCAGCGGTGCTCTGCAACATTTACGTTTCTTGCTGGTGATTTACAACAAAACAAATATGCAAGGCAGAGTCGATGGACAGCAGAGAGGGTGCACGGGTAGACAAGAGGGATAGCCGGGACAGCTTACCTTGCCAGCCACGCGACCCAAAGCTGCCGCTTCCCCTCCTCTAGCTGCTGCACATGGCACTTCACTTTGGACTGACTGATTTACAAGGCAGCTGGCTGAGATTGGATGGCGCTGTGTAAATAAAATAGGAGACGGCAAATGCAATTTTCGTATTTCGCATTTTTGAAAAATAATTAAACTTAAAGATGCCTGCAGCAGCAGCGCCAGCAGTCGGTGCGGGAGCTGCGCGGCTGGCATGCGTCTAAGTGCCCTTTGTGGATAAAGTTGCCAGCTGCATTGGTGCAGTTAATTGCAAAGTTTGCTCTTAGCGGCAGGTGTCAAGGCTGCAACAGCAGCAACATGCACAGCGACAACTTGCACAGCAGCAACAGCCGCTGCGGGGCCAATTCGGCTATGCATATTGGCCCAGCGGAAGCGCCGGCCATCATGTTGCATATTTTCGATAAGATTTCGTTTTTTCTCTCTCCTCCCCCATACCCTATAAGCACTTGGCCACTGCTAGAGGGCTGTGTCACAGCTGCGAGAAAGTGGGTCATGTTTTCCATGTACTGCTGCTGGCCTACAGGGTATGTCCTAGGCGGGCATTGTATGGCTTGTGTGTTTACATGTGTTTTTTAATATTTTCTTTTTTATAAATGCGCTGTGAGTTGGGGCTGCGCAAATTTATCAACGGAAATCATAAATAAAATTCGCTGCATATTTTATGAGCTGCCAGTGAAGGTGGCTCGATGGGGTATATTGCATGCTTGTAGTCTGTATGCAACAGGCGTTCAATTTGTAGTAATATATATATATATATATATATATATATATATATATATATATATATATATATATATATATATATATATGTATATATATATATATATACAGTGATACTTTGATATGTTCGATTGGACTTGGATAATTTATTTATTTATCCGATTGACATTTTCAAGTGCATCTTAAACTCTTTCGCTTTATTCACCTTCCTAAAAATACATATATTTTAATAATAATAAAGTGATGATCAAAACATAACAAAAAGTCAATTTCATATATTATAATTTGTATCTATTACACTTTGGAGTGGATATTGAATAGCCTAGCATACTTTGGCAACTCTACCTAGTTTCACTCTTTTTTCTCACTCCTAAAACAATTGCTTTAATAATGAATATACTACTAAAAGGTAATTAAAATACAATTTTTGATAATTCAATTCATCTATGATACTTTGGTATGGGTGTTCGATAGTCTGGCATACCCCGGTTGTTGGACCAGGCCATTGCAGCCTGTGGGAAATATATAAATAAACCACACACACATTTCTCATATATATATATTTCTTTTAATCTTTTTAATTTACAATCAGGCTCATTGCGAATTTTAATTGTTCCATAAGCGAGGAAGGCATCAAAAGGACAGCGGAACAAGGACAACGGCAAAAGACAACAATGCAGCAGCTGCATCGCGTGCCAACGTATGCTCCCTTTCATTATCAGTGGAAATCAGTGCGAGGCTGAGCAAACGGGCATCCATGGCATCAGATTCGGAAAAGCCTCATATATCAAATTCAACGGATTTCCTCAACATTTATTTAAGTTGCACTAAAATTAGTGGAAATAACTAACGAAATTTGTACCATATCTTGTTAGTATATGATAAATATTATGTATTTAAGCTTTAATTTCTTATAGAAAATGTATTACATTAGGGTGTAATACATTACATAGTAATTAGAGTAAGAGAGGTGAAACACAATCGTTTTCCTGACACAATAAAAAATTCATTAGCAGCCTGTAGCTTAATGTGCTGATAATAAAATCTAGAGGCTGTTCAATTAGCTATGCTCATATTTTGTTTATATAATATATAATATATGTAAAATATATATGTATATAATATATATAATCAATACTGCTCTAGTATAAAATAAACGTACAAAAATTAAGCTTCACTAAATCAAGAATTTTTTCGATTACAGCACTTCTATGCTTTAAGAATTTTCCCAAGACAAAATCTAATATCCTATATAATCTAATATTTCCTATATTAAATCAGTTTTATGATTCACAAAAATATAATATTTAATTCCCTCTCCAAAATCGTTCAACTCTCGCACTATAATGTTGGCGTATTCCGGCTACACCTGAGCTGATTTACTCCGGTGCGAGTGACATTGGCTGCTGCAGTTGCGGAGTGTGTGGAGCCCGTGGGTAGCCAAAGGTTCTAGTTTAGTGGATATATTCCAATATGTTGCCTAGGCAGCATTCAATATGCACTTTGATCAATGAATTGCATACGTGAGCTGCACCAAAAATAGAGAGAGAGAGAGAGAGAGAGAGAGAGAGAGACCGAGTAATATAAAGCCATTTGGCTTTTGTGCGTCAAATCAAAGCAGTTCATTGTTTGCGTCATCTTTTGGAGAGCTTACAGTTCAGGCGGCGGCAATATCCTGAATAAATGCAAGCTTGACAGCTGGCCATTACTCATGCGCAGTCAGCCAGGCGCCACAGGGAGCGGGGGCGGGCGGACGATATGCTCCACTTACCACGCCCCCTTTTGACCTGACCGCTCGCTTTTCTTGGCGTTAAATTTATGTTTTCCTGCCATAAGTGGCACCGCGTGGCGACGCATCGCTTCGACTCGACTGGCTGTGGTCAATGTGCTTGACAAATTGCTTATTGTTATGGCACTCGACTGATATATCACAGCAGCTAGCTGCCAGTTACCATTGGCCAAAGGCCATGGAGCTGCCATCTCTGCAGCTATCGAGCTGCAGCCTTTGGCCCTAGCGCATTAGGGGCGTGGTAAGGCTTAATAAGTCGCCTCATTATTTCTGATATTATTATTTTTTTCTCTCTCATATTTCCATCCGTCGACTTTTACGTGCGGGCACTTCACAAAAAACGGAAACGTCGCCCAAATGCGGCCTCGTTAATTGTTTTGATTAATGAACGAGCGACCTGACCTCACGTGCCTGCTGCGCATGGAGTGGCGCTGCTGCCTAGTGGGCATGTGGTGCGAGGCAGGGTCTTGCCGCTTGGCGTGGCACGCTCTGACATCGTTTCAATTTGCAGTTGCATGCACTTGCACTTGCCCCACACCTCCATCCCCATCGGCGCCGCCTCGTTGGGGTTTGCTGTTTATTCGATTTTGTCGTGTGCTGCATTTTCTTAATTCGCAGTTTTTGGCCATGCCACGCCCCTGCCGGGCCCCAGCACCAAGTATTTTATTACACTGTTGTGGAGGGGGCAAAGGGAGTAGCTACGTCAGACTGCCAAGCTGTCAGGCCATATGTCTGAGCGGGTATAAATGTGAAGCAGAGAGTATGAAGTTGTTATGTGGTATATGTGAAGTGGTGCATACCCGATTTGTTAACAAAACTATAGCTTTGTGATTGTTTTCATGATATTTACTAATTTTTCAGTTTTTTTGTTTCAATATGCAGTGCATGCCTCAGTCGCCTATACCCGTTTGGTATTTCCTTTACAATTTTATAAACTCTTCGGATTTTCTTTATTTATTTTTTAATTAATTTAATGCGCCAGAGGGCCAACGAGCGGCGAAGCAGTTTGCTTGCTTGCGTGCTGAGTCACACGCACACACACACATAGACACACACACATTTGCACAGACTTTGTAATTAGAAAATTGTTGCACTTTGTTTATATTTATTTGGCATAAGACTGCAATTTTTTGAAAGCCGCTAAATTGAGCCATTTTGCGGGTAAAGCTTTTGGCTCGCCTCAGGCAAATTAAAGCCAAGTGCGCTTAACGATGGCAAAACATAAAAAGAGGAAATCAAATAAAAACACAAATAATCTAGAGGCAACAGAGTCCGGCAGCGAGGCAGAGCCAAAAGGTTCGTAATGCCACTTCAGCTGGCAGCTGCCTGACAGCGCTCAGATACGAGCCACGACAGCAGAACGGGCCGCAGGACAACAACAACAGCAAAGTTCTTGCATGCATGTCCTGTGCAGCTCAAGCTGCATGACCTGTGTGGGCGAGGGGATTAAGCAAGTGCTGCTGGATGTGCACTAATTGTGGCCAACATGTTAAAATGAAATGGATTTTCATTCAACAATTGGCTTACAGCCACACAGACACACATACACACACCACACTCTGATTGAGCTGAAAACAAAAGCCCGGCCGTAGCTGCCACAAGGCGCAAATGAGCAGAAGAAAGGGAGAGAGCTGACTCAACTTATGATGGATTATGGTAACGTTATCGTGTTGGCTCTGCTGCTGCTGCTGCTAACTGTGGGCATTGTTAGCCTTCGCTGGACGCACTTCTCTGTTGGCCATAATGCGAGCAATGCGCATAATAATGCGATTGCCAGCTGACAATGCCTGCCCAGCATGAAGTCGGCTGGCTGGTCTACGGGATCATGACCAGAACGTGGCGCCATTGCCGGTAACACAAAGCAGCTGCCGCAATCAAAACATACGCATTAACTCATTGAAAATGTGGAAAGTCGGTCGGAGCTGCAGTGAGCAGCTCGAGCTGCCTGCAGCCGGAAGGCAAACACATGCGAAGGTGGGCTTGTGGGCTGGACTCTCTTTTCGCTTCGTATGTATACCCTGTACGCCATTGTGTATTAAAGAATGCACAAAAGAATGGACTGCAATGGAGTGAAGGCGGCAATCATATATTCTTGATGAGCTTTCGTGGTTGAGTTATGGAATTATTGATAAGTTCTTGATTGGTTTGGGTATCACTAGCTGGGGATGTCATTCCAACAATTTCTTATAGATTAAGCAGACATACATAGCTAAACGACCTTAACAATTGCTGATAAATTTCGTTAAATTGATATTGATTTATTTTTTAATATTGTATATTTTCTTATATCTTGATATTGATTTTTAACGATTTGATTTTAAATTGATATATCTGCCTCTCCTCTGAAATAGGTAATTGTTTAGTTATTTAAATTTACTACATTTTTGTTAGTCGATATTTATCGAATTCTTTAAATGTATGTAAATAAAATTTTTCTGATTTTTTCTCAATATTTTTTTTTATGAGCAACGAGTTAGTACATATTTTTATCTGTTAGCGTTACTTGTCTAACTCTTCAATGCCTTAAACATAGATTGATGAAAAATTGAATAAATTTGATTGATCAAATATCGATCTCAATCAGCAAAGAACGTATAAAAAATCGATAACAAATCTTATGTATGGCTTGACCATTCGGGGTATATTTTTTAAATTTGAGGTCCTGCGTATAGCTTGTTACAGGGTATGCTCTTTTTGGGTGCGCTTAACTTAAGCACTCTTAAAGTGCTTAAATGTTTTTGGATGTGGTTGTGTATGTGTGAGTGTGTGTGTGTGTGTATGTGGGTGTATTTGGGAGTGGCACAAGCTGTGGTTATGCTGCGGCTGCCAGCACTTGGCGGCAATGATAACAAGCAACAAGTGAAGTAAGCAACTGCCGGGCAGAACACAAGCATCGAGCACAAGCGCAATAACAAATGCGAAAAAGGGGTAGTCCAAATGTGGGCGGGGCTGGGCTTGGGTGAGCTGGGCTGGGCTGGTTTCAGATGAAAGGGCGAGGAGTATCAATTCAAGAGCTGGCCACAAGGATCGGGCAGCATAAGCGTTGTGGGAAATGTTGACATGAGGTACATGAGACAAAATCAAACTGCAGAAGAAGAATTATGTAGATTACGTAATTGTACAAGAGAAACTACTGTAAGGCACACACTTGCCCTCACAGACACATACACAAACACAGTTGTAAAACACTAGAGAGTTTAGCGAAAAATGCGCAACAATGTGCAATGAAATCGAACAATTGGCAACTGAAGTGCAGAGTGGGCGATTTCTACCGTGTGGCATGTGGCATGTGGCATGTAGCATGTGGCATGTAGCATTCGAAAATGACAACTTCGTTGACGCTGGCAAGAGTCAGCTCGGGGTCAGCGGACAGACAGCCCGACAGACCGGCATAAAAAATCAAACAGGAAAAACATATAGAGTAAAGGAGAAGCGAAAGAAAGAAAAAACAACAACAAAAAAGAAAACAACGAGGCAAAAACAACAGTCATGAAGGACCAGCAGACGAGGACATGAGCCTGGCAGCGGGAGTTGCTTCAATTGCGGACATGCCACAGCTCAGAAGGATGCTTACATGTAAAATCACTGAAAAATTCTGTAGCTAGCAAATGCAGCGCCCGGCGGGGCCATTGCCAATGACTGTGGGCAAAGTCGAAATGGAAAGGGAAATGGGTGAGGAACTGGAAGTGGCAGCGGAAGAGAAGCGAAGAGCGGAAGCTTAGGCAGAGCCGAGTGTGAGGTGCAAAATCTAACCAACGAATGAATGAACAGGGAAAACACAATTTACCAGAAACAACAATACACAAACAAATGCAAAATAAAAATAATCAAAAAAAAAAGCGGAAAAACTAGGATGCAAGGCACAGGCAATGGAAATTGATTGACTGATAGATATGCTGTAAATCGAGGCGATTTCCTCACCAAATATTTGAGTTTTCTCTTTGGAATAGCTGAAACTAAAGTCTATCAATGCAAAGATAAGATATACAAGTGAATATATCTTTAATACAAAAAATCGATAATTATCGATATGTTCTGTATTCGATATATTTCCATCCTTGCCAGTTTTTAGTCTATGCTGAGGCAGACTGACACCTGAAATATAGCTCTTTGTCCTAAACGAAAATATATGTATATATTGCTATAGTACATATATGCTTGCTTACAGCCCATGTACACACAGCTTACAGGGTATTTAAATATGGCGGTGGGACATGCAACAAGAAACAAGCCAAAGCGCAGAATAGAAAACGATGGCAACACTTTTTATTGAGCTGACATTAAGAAAAAATAACAAAGTCAACAGCAACAGCAACAACAACCACAACAACAATGGCTACAACAATTTCAATAGTTTGCAGGATAATAGCAACAACATTGGCGGCGGCAGCGCGCAAGGATCCAGCGACAACAAAAGAAAACCAACAAATCCATGCAAATCGGATTTTCTGATTTGGCTGCTGTTTGTTTTTGTTGTTGTTGTTGCAGCGAACTTTTTGTAGGAGGTTTTTTTTTTTTTTTTGGTGCATTTCCATTTAGTTTCAGCTGGCCAGATCCTTGCTACACCCTCTGCCCCTGCAGCCATTTCCCTGTGCTGCTATTTGCTTTGGCATTCAGCTTTGCCAACAATTGCAGCCAAGCGACGGTCTCTCCAAGGTATCGCTCGTTAGCGCCGCTGGCTGTTCGCTGCTGCCTGCTGGCTGGCATCCTGCTGCTGCTGGTGCTGCTGGTGCTGCTGGTGCTGCTGGTGCTGCCGTTGCTGCATTGACTGCTCTGCCTGGTCATTCTCAGGGGTCGCATTAGCTGCACATCAATACCAGTTGATGTCTGTGTGTGGGTGCAGGTTGTTAGGCGTATTTATAAATGTTATTACGTATACGTAACGTTGTTCCAATTTTAAAGGCAAACAATAGACGAAACGAGACCACATGCCACTTGACTATGCCAAGCCAACAACAAATGCAGCATTATAAATAATTGGCTACGTCATTTGCTGGGCCCTTTTGCTGCTGTGAAAGTGAACTGTGAACTGAGAAAGCATGGACATTGCTGAGATACCCTGTAAATCACGTTTTACTTTGCATTTTTACTGTATTGAATTTGTAATTTAAGGCATATTTAAAAAAAATAATTTGTTCTTTAAATATTTATATATGAGATGAGTTGAAGAGAAAAAGAAAGAAAAGCTTTATATTTCACTGAGAACATTTTCCCAATGACCTTACCTTAACTCAGATAAAAAAAAATTTTATTATGTAAAAAATAAAATGTGTACTAGAGAAAAATAAAATATTAAAAATATTTAATTCAAATTTCATTAAAATATTTTTAAATTACTTAATAAAAAATATTTATTTATTTTATATATTTTATATAATTATATATATTATATATTTTATATATTATATATTTTTTATATATTATGTATTCTTCCACTACATATTGTCATGCTATCTAATTCTACTAAAATATTAACTCCAATATTAACACTAGTTTAAATTTATATTTTTCAAAAATACTCGACTGCTTCATACCCTGTCCATAGTACATAACATTTTAAGTGGAGAGAATCATATAAGTAGGTATGACAGTTGTAATGACAATGAGCCCAGCCTTAAGCTTTTTAAATTAAAAAATTTCACTTTGTATGTCAACCTGTGAGTATGGTTTAGTAGGCGTGGCCTTTTCACTTTTCACACCTCTGCCGCTGGAGATTTGTGCGGCTTTAATAGTTGCGTGTATGGCAACTGTCACGACTAAACACCCCGACTAAGGCCGCTGGGAATAGAGTATGCTTCTGATGTCCCTGCGCCATTCACTTTGTGCCTTGGCTAATCAGCTTAATTAGTTGTCTTAATTAACATTCCGGCATGCAACTGTATTTAAGAGACAAAGGCGCGCATAGCGAATGCACTAATGAATTATATATACATAATTATATATGAAGCGGAAAGACCGCATATTTGAGCCACATATTGATGGATGATAGAGAGCTGCTGCTGCTGGAGCTTTATCAGCTCGCCAGCAGCTGGCAGCAGCAACTGTCGCTGGCTGCATGCATTATGAATTAAAATAGCTGCTTAGCGTCAGCAGCCGACGAGGGACACAGATGAGGACAAAGGACATTTGCGACATATGAGTATAAATGGCCGACGCTGTGGCAGCCCATTAAATGGCTTTCGCCCTCTCGTCTTGAGGCACAGCTTGAGTGGCACTTGTTACGCGCATTTACTTGTTGCACGCAGGGCTGTGGGGGCGTGGCAAGCGGAAGTGCCAGTCACTCGCGACGTTCAGCGCCCACCCGTTGAGCGATTTTCTGTTTTTCCGTTGCTCTCTTGTGAAACGGATTAAGATGACGCGCATACTAAAAAGAAAGCAGATGCAGCTACTTCCAGCTCTAACAGTGGAAAGCCATCCAGCTTTTATGTGCTCTAAGCTTGAGTCGATTGTTGGCTTATTTCGCAAGGGCGAAAATCTTAACTAATGAAATTCACAAGGATCTTGGCATAACAATTCTACTGAAACTATAAAGTTTTTTTTAGAGATTGCTATTCATCCAATTATAAAATATTTCAAGTTTTGTCAGCTCATAGAAATGAGTAGAATTTAAATGGCATTCAATTCATTAAATTTTAAGGACCAGGAATGTGAACACGTGTGACTTATCAATGTCTTATTGATAAGAACTGCTCAAGGTCTGGCAGCAGTTTATAATCTATAAATCTCCCCAGATGGGGATGCCCAGCTGATTTCTTTTTCTTTAGCTGCCTATCAGCCACATCTTCTCCTCTATCTTCTGCCTCTTACTACCTTATACATTCTTTTTTTTCGCCTACCTTTGGTGGCAGCTTAATCTAGATTTACATATCCCATAGATATGCTATTAAAATCTTTTCACACATTTATTTTTTACATAAATAAACAAAGCCGACTATTTCCTTTAAAAATATACAAAGGCTGTATGCCTGCTAAGTTATATTAGATAGCTAATTTGCGCAAGGCTCCCAGCTTATCCCTGGGATTTGGCGTCTTTTTTAGATTTGTATCTGGGCCTAAAAGCATGCAAATGTTTTGAGCCTTCGATGAGCGCATTACGAGCGCCTTAGCCAAGCACTTAACAAGTTGGCAGCTGGCCGGAGCGCGCTGGCTGCCTCAAAAGCCGCTTAAAGTTTAAGTTAATTTATACAGAAATTGCGCCGGGGCCACAGAAATATGAGCGCAAATACACGGTCGCGAGTCGAGTAGCGGCACTCGAGTGGCACAAATGCTGTGCCCATTTGTTAAGAGAAAAGGGGAGGGGCGGCAGTTATGGCCGCGGTCTTAATTACAGGCATGCTTGTGCTTTGTCTTGACGGCTGCAGTTCAACTGCAGCTGCCTGCATATGTGACCCACTTCCGGCCGCACAAAAGGGTCTCAAATTGCAAGGAAGACGACGACGGCGACCGAGTCGTTTGCCATGCCACATAAATAGGCTTCAGTTGACGAGGTGTGAATGCGGCTGATACGACTGCCTGAGAGCCGCAGCTAGCTGCGAGGAAGATGTCATGACATTTGTTGCTGCCGCCGCACCAGCGCGCGTCTGCCTTCATTATGCAGCCTTTGGCCCGGCTCAGCAAAGTTGGCCTTATTTCGCTCTCGTTTTTAAATCTTGGCTTATTTTTAGCATAATAAATTTCATATGCAAATATTTATGTAGTGGTCGCTGTGTATCACTGCCACACACACAGCTGTCGAGTGCTGTTCGTGTTGCCATAATGCATTATGCCATACACACAAGCGTGTGTGTGTGTTTGGCTACGCGTGGGGACAACAAGTAGCTCATAACGTAAAATCAGCACAGCTGCAGCTAACAACAACTGCAACGGCAGCTGCTGCTGCTGCTGCTGCTGCTGCCGCTGCTGCTGTTGTTGGCGAAAAACAATGCCCGGAAATGAGCTGCACACACGCACGCACATAACAGAACACACCTGCACACACCTGGAGCATGATGTTGGCATGTTTTTGCATTCCATGCTCGCCTCACTCGCATTCGCATTCGCTTTCAATATACGCGCTGCGGCACGTAGGCATATTTGGGTTCAGGTGCAACTTGTTGTCCGCTTTGTGCTGCCTACCTTTTGGCTCAGTTATTTTATGCCATTTGCACCTTGCAAAACGAGGCAAAACGTGGCGCAACGCGGCGAAACGAGTCGAACCGGTAGCAACCCGTCAGGGTTTTCGACTCAAATTAGTCTGGCAATAATATTATGCCAACAGAATTGGCTGAGGCCATTTTGTTGGTTTTATGCCGTGTGGGTTTTATTTTGATGTTTGCAACTTGTTCGACCAACTTTTCAATTTCAACCAGCAGCTGTATTTAGTGAGTGAATGAGCGTATGAGCATGCATGTGTGTGTGTGTGTGTGTGCGTTTGTTATGCATATATTACACCTGCCTGGCTGTCTAGCCTGGCCTGGCCATTGTCAACAGCTTGTACAGGCAGCTACGGCCCACCTGTCCTGCCCATACAGTTATGTGCTCCTATTTAAATAAACGTTATATTCGCCTGTCAAATTTTCCATTTAAAGTTTTGCCACGCCCAACGCCCAGATCCCCACGCCCCGCTGCTTTCAGCATGCAAAACTTTTCCATTTCCTATTTCCATGAAGAACCCGTCCTTCTTGTCGTGCATGGCTACACGTCTGCCTCGCCTAACACACACATACACTGGTAGGGAATAAAGGTGAGCCAGCCAGCTACTAAAGAGTTTTAGTAAATAAAGAAAAGTAAGTTTTCATCTCAGCTCCTCAACACGAATGCCATAGAAATCACAGCGAGCAGTATGAATCAGTGGAGCTCTCAGCAGCTGAGCTGCATCAAATAAATAGGGGCAAAAAAATGTAATTTTTAAGATGAACCACTTCATAGCCAGCTCCGCGTGGGTTGAGATGCTGTAAGCAAATGCTACTATCAAAATAAGTGTGAGGATAAATCTAGTTTATTTACATTTGCTGCAAACTATTCAATCAAATCCGAGTCTTGAAGAGCACATTCGAGTTGGCATTAAAAGAGCTCAATAACTTTTTGCATAATGTTATATAGTATACAGAACATTAACAGACTGGCGAAGCTTGGTGAAAAGCAAATCTAAGCTTAAGATTTTAAAAATATATATTCATTTGTATCATATACTTACGCCATCACATATTTAAACCAAAACAAATATATTCTTCTTCACATTAAAAGATATTATTTGTATACATTTATATGTTAATATAGACTTTATTTATATGTAGTTGTTGTTTGAAAAATGTTTACAAAATAATCAAATATACATATTACATATACATAGGAGTACGTATCTAGTCACATATACATTGAATGCAGAAAATGTTTCAATTTGTTCTTGTTGTTGTTTGTGGATTATAATTGGATCTGCGGATCTAAGAATCTGTTGATCGGAAAAGTATTTTTCGAATTGTACACATTATTTTTGCTTTCTGTTTTCTTCTTTTTTTTTAGCAATAACTAAAAATATAATTATATAACTAAATTTATATATTTATTAATATATTAAATTACACATATAAACGCACATATACATATACATAGAACATCATTATAGCATATATATGTGTATATACTCATTGTGGGCACTAAGCAAAAACGGAGTTTGGGTGGGAATCGGGGCGGGATATGGGAGAATTTTATATTCGAACAGAAACTTGCACATATTTATATATATATTTATGCTTGTGTTATGCATTATTTTAATATAATTATAAATACGTTTGCCTTGCCCTTTTTGCTGCATTTTGGCCATGAGTTGAATTAAACATACAATTTTTTCATTTATTTTTTTTTTTTTGTCTTGAATTCGTCCAGGTGAACGATGTTTTATTAATTAAATGTTTTAAAAGCTGTGTTTTGAGTAAATTGTTTATTTATTTTCTTATTTGTAAATCAATTTGCGTGTTTACACTTAATTTTTGTTTTGTTTTCCATTTATGTTTTTTTTTTTTTTTTTGTATTTTAATATTTATCTTAAGCAACAGCTGTTTTAAATTTATCGTATTTTTCTTTTTATTTTTGTTGTATTCTCATGATTTGACTATATTAAATATTTTGCCTAGCTTTGAGAAATTTGCTAAAAATTAAAATTCAGGGTGCCTGTGACATAAATAAAAATACCAAAAACGGGTGCCTATGCAACATTTGTTTTTCGTTATATATATATATCTAGATAATTGTATTTAATTTGGTGCATCTTTATGTACAAAACAAAGGAAGTAATGTTGGAAGAGTTGAAAGGAAATCAAACTGGCACGCACCCTGTTTGCATGACAAGTTAAAGACGTTTGGGACGTCATAAATTTGCTACTATATATTTATTTATTTGATGTATAATATATGTTAATGTATTCATTTTGGGTTTGCATTGGGCCTTGGCGATGCAGCTCCACATTTCGATTACTAATTTATTTACACTTATGTCATACAAAGCTTATCGTATATATGTATATGTATGTGTGTGTGTGCTTGTGTGCGTATGTGGGTGTGTCTTTATGTAATTTACATGTAGAAATCAGAAATAGCTTATGTACTCATGTCGCTTGGTATTTTTGTTTTTGTTTTTGGTTTAGGCTACTTACTACTACAGACATCCAAAATAGCAAAAAGCTAGAAAAAACTGCGATACGCATTTAGCATTATGGGTATTTCAACTAAAATATATATATATATATATATATATATATATATATATATACTTATATGTATATATATTTATGCGCAAATAAATACACAAATTTGCTGCTGATTACGAATAATTGGCTATGCACTGGCATGTTAATTTCATTAACACATACAAGATACTATTTAGTTTAGCCTAGTCGCTAGATAGACGTACTTTATATGCTAGTTACGCACACACTCAAGCAAATGTATATGAGTATGGCTGTGTTTGTGTGTGTGTGGGTTTCTTGCAATATTTATATTGCATCAAGTTTATAATGCTTTTCCAAATTCTTTTAGTGCGCCTTTTAAGTTTTGACCTACGCCTAAAAGTATGCAATAAAATCTATTTACACTGGAATTTCGTGCTGCAATGCATTAGATATATGTATGTATGTGTGTGTGTTTGTGTGTGTGTTTAGTATGCACAGTTGCTTATGCTATGACATTGATTGTATCGTATATATCTATATATGGTTCCATTTTGTTTCTTTGGTTTTTCATTTTGCTTTGAAATGTTCTGAGAAATTGCAAAAATTGAGAGTTTTGAGTTGGAGTTTTGAGAAAAATGTTTTTTTTTTGTTTTGTTTTTGTTTTTTTTGCTTTCGCTTTGTCTTAACCTAGATTACAACTAGAGCTGCTGTTCTTTAAACTGTTTCTGCTTACTTCTTTTTTTACTTATTTTCTTGGGCACGCCCACTGCCCTGCCTTTTCCATACAGACGAACCAAATGAAGAGAACCCGTTCCATTTTTGTAATGCTATTGGCGGTGAAATTCGTGACTTAAATCCAAAATGTTCGCCTTGCTAACTGCTGGGCGATCTAGGCGAGAATCAGCTTCAGCATTAGCGTAACGCCGCTCAGTGTGACCAAACTCAATTTTTGCCGATTCACCGCACCGCTGCCATAGAAGGTCACGCTCAAATCTCGCATCTCGTTATCTGCAAAATGGGAGGGAAAAAATGTGAAAATGTTTAATTGCTGTACCACGTAGAGATGTAGAGTAAAAAAAGAGCTATGGATAAATATATTCGAAAGCAAATTCAATCATTAGTTCATATATGCAGTTATCTCTATTTTATGCACACATGTGTGTGTGTGTGAGTGTGTGTTTTTTTCAATATTGTTGCCATAAAAGAAATGGCATGACTCATGCAGGTTGCAACGTTTCAAATGCTGCCAATGGGTTTTTAAAAAATAAAACACATACATACACACGTATATATATATATATATATATATATATATATATATATATATATATATATATATATATATATATATATATATATATATATATATATATATATATATATATATATATATATATATATATATATATATATATATATATATATATATATATATATATATATACACAAATTCTTGTTATCCATTTAAAACGTTTTCGGCTTTTTCTATTTTTTTTTTATCAGATTTTATATATATTTTTTTACTATTGTGAAAACAATGCAAATTGAACAGAAAAAGGAAATAAATTTGTAGCCACAAAACGCTTGGTAAACTGCAAATTCGCATATACATACATAGAGAGAAAGACACACATATGCATTTATATATATATTTGCTTTTTATTGAGATTTTTATTTATTTATTTCGTATTTTTTAGAGAGGAGCTGTGAGCTTATCGCAAATATTGAGTTTTTTTATGGAGCGCATGCATATGAAAACCGAAAAACTTTAGACCATGCAAATATAAACAGGCAAATAAAAGAGAGAGAAAAAAGAGAGAGCAAGAGATAGCCAGAGTGAAAGAGAGAAAGAGAGAGAGAGAGACTGACCTGACTGACCGTGATTTAAGAATGTGGACAAATCGACAAGAACATCTGCAATTGATATGTGTGTGTAGGTGGATCAGTCATTGGAAAAGTAGATAGCGATAGTTGCAGTAGTAGACGATAGTTATATGTAGGTGCAATTAATAAAAAATAAGGGTAAATGGCAAATGTTGTGCTGGCTTTCAAATCAAATATTTGGCCTCAAAATAAATCATTAACGCGCTCTCGCTGCGCTGCACAATTTGGCCAAATGAGACGTTTGCAGTGAATGGCAGCTGAGCTGACTGGACAGCTGGCTGTGCGGCTGTCGGTTGTCAGGCTTGCAGCTCATTTTGTGTAAGCCGCCAATTAAAATGGCAAACGTGCGACATCTGTCAATAATGACAAATGAACATTTTGCCATTAAAGCCTCGAAGAACGTGGCCGCCTGACGACATCGTTGCCAATTGCAATTGGCTGCTCAGTCGGGCAGAAGTAAAAGAAACCAAGCGCTAAAGCCGAGCGGGCGGCGGACGACGGCGCGGGGCCACAGTTGGCTGGCTCTGAAGTTGGGCAGGTTAAATGCATGCGCTCAATAGCCAAGGCAACGTTGCCCAACAGCCTGCTCTGAGCCAACAGCTGGCTTTTAATGAAACTCCAAGCCGCTTCAGCTCCAATTGGCACCAACAACAGCCAGTACCGTGGTGCATTTCTAAGCTATTTGTGATCAAATAAAAATAAGTTATTTGGGCAGAACTCAAGAAAACTTAAAAAATAATAATAGGTTTGTCAAGAAAAATTCATAGGTTTTAGAATTTATTTTGGCTTAAGCTTTAAACTGAAGTTAAAAAGTAAAATCCAACATAATAAAAGATAATGAAAGTGATTTAAAAAAATATTTTTTTTTGTTTTGTTCCACAGATTTTATAGTTACAGATTCGAAATCTATGTACTTGTTGGATTTTGTTTTTTTTTCCCTAAAATTAACACAGATGTTGCAGCAACACTTCCATAATCATTCCGCTTTGAGCGGGTTCAACTTAAAAATTCTTTGAAGAACTGAAAAAATATCAAATAATTTTTGGATTTTATAGCTGAAGAAGCTTCAGCTGCTTTCGATTTCGAGCGCTGCCTTTACAACTTGCCCTACAGTGCGCTGTCATTGTGTATGTGTGTGTGTGCGTGTGTGCTTATTGCAAAACTGTTACACGACAGCTGTCAATGCGAGATAGTGTGCGATGAGCGTTCTGAACTTATTCATATTTGATGTGGCTCGCTTTTCTATGAGCCTCTGGCTGAGTTGGAGACCGACTGATTCGACATTATCTAAAACATACAAATCTCATTGAATGTGGGGCTGTCAGCCAGCCAGCGAGCTAGGCAGTATCCCTGCATTCGGCCAGCAGGCAGGCAGCTGGCAGTCCTTAGCACCGGCAGCCACTGACATCCTTGACGTGTTCTCATTTGCTGCGCCGCACATGTTCAAGTCATTTACTGACACTTTTAATAGACATACAACAACACGGATGGACAGCTGGACAAGCGGATATGTATGTGTGTGTGTGTGGCATGTTGCATGTTGCAGCATGGTGCTTGCCTGCTAACAGGACAGCTAATCTATTGAGGCATCTGTGCTGCTGCACGCTGCTGGCTGCCTGTTGTCTGCTGCCTCAAAACATGACACGTTCAATTTAGAAATGCTGTTGCAACAGAGCTGTAAATTCAGCCTACTTGGCGCCGCCCCCTACACCCTGGATTTTGAAAATATTTTGGAAAAAGCAAACGTCAAACGCATCGAATTACCATATAAATTTGGGCGCGCCGCGCATAAACTACAGCCAAATTGTCAATTGCGGCGCCAGCCAAATGCCAACAAATTGTCTAATGAAAACAGACACAGGTAGGTGCACGTGTGTGTGTGGGTGTATGTGTGGGTGCATCCAGCGAAGCTAATGTTGTAGCTGTCGCTCTGGGTGGATGTCATTGGCATCGACTGTCATTGCGTCTTTTATTGCCTGCGGTTTGGTGGCACAAACCATAACGTCACTTGTGATTTGGTGTGTTGCACGTTGCACGTTGAGCGTTGTACGCTGCCCGCTGCATGATGCAGGTTTTGCGTTGAGCTAAACAAGCAACTAGCCAACGTTGCATTTACCACAGCGGCCGCATTTCAGCACCTACCCCAGAAAGCGCCACGGCTGGGGGTCGCGAAATAGGTTTTTCTGCTCGAGCGGACGAGCGAACTATTCACGTAATAGCATTGCGGTCTGGCGACAAATACACACACACACACACACACACAGATGTACAGTTCACAGTTGTGTGCTGATAGGTGCATCAGCTAAATCCGATTTTTAAGCGCTACATTTTGGGGAACAAATATTTTTTTGTGCGATTTGTTTCTGTTTTTTTGAGTGGGTCGAGTGGCATGTGGCGTGAGTAGGGGCACAGAGGAGAGGTGCGTGGCAGAGGTGCCGCGTATTTGCATTTGCAACAATAAGAGCAACAACAACAAATAGCTTGCAACACGCACTGTCTGAATACAGTAGGTGTGCAGCATTGGCCAAGCGCTGGGCCTAGGCTGGGCACATCAGTCACGCCGGATATCCGGCTACACTGAGAGAAAAGAGAGTGTCGTGTGGTCGAAAACTAACAGCTATATGTATTTTGACAATATTTTTTAGCTTTGAATCAAGTTAACAAATTAAATAAACATTTTGGGTAAAGAACAAGTTCAGTTGTGCAGGATAGTAGCTGAAGAGTAGTTATTGGTATATAGGTAATTGGGTGTCGTTTCATTAAAATTATTTCAATATTGTTTTATACAATATTGTTTATACAATTTAAATAATAATGTTGTGTGTGTTTTTTTAACCAACAATATATATATAAATATATATATAATATAATTGTTTAATATTATTTGAGAGTTTATAAAAATAAAATATATGTATATATATGATTAATTTTAAAAATTATTTTAATAATTTGAACCTTACTGAAATCCCATGAATACTTTGACTTTTTAGGAGTTTTCATTGATTTTTTCTCAGTGTATTTCAGTTAGATTTTGAGCAATAAATACAGAGCACTCATACACATGGCCAGGCAGAGTTGGGACTCAGGGCGCGTATTCCGATTGGGTTTGAAAAGTTGTGGAAATTTCTGTGGTGCGGCGTGGTGCACGGCATTGCTGTGGTTCAGGATTTTGCGCGTTTCTGGCTGCGCTGCTAAATTGCGGATTTGCACTGAATTGTTGGCAGTTTTTTTTTCATTTTTTTTTGTCTTACTTGTAGCCAAATTGTAGTTAACTTGGCTAGCAAATAGCCCAAGCCAATGACCGCCTGAGCAAAGTTAAAGTTCAGCTTAAAGCAGCCACAGCTGCGTGTCCGTGTATGTGTGTGTGTGTGTGTTGTACTTATTATAATGCAGTCTGATCTCTTTTGTGTTATGCGAGCAGCACTTGCGGCAAACTTCAGCAACAGCTTCTCGGTCCCCTCGAGCCAGCAGCACTTTACATAAACATAACATTCACGTCGAGAATTCGCATTACACATCTAGCCAGCATATATATATATATATATATATATATATATATATATATATATATATATATATATATTTATGTATATATATACTATATATATTATATATTTTTATATAGTTGTGTGTGGCAAACTTTTTGTAACTTACATGCAACAGCCAAAGAAAAAGAAATGAAAGTTGTTGCCGCCGCTGCTGCTGCAGTTTGTTTGGAGCCTCTGCTAAAGCATTCCCCGCGGCAACACAAAAGCAGCTAGAGCAACACAGAGATATATAGAGAGCGGGAGAGAGCGAGAGAGAGGGGGCTAGTGCTTGTGAGCGACAGAGATAGCCAGACATTGGACAAGTAAATTGAAAATTTGAGCTGCGCTGAGCAGACGACAGTCGCGTCCTGCTGCCAGTGTAAGGGTCCACTTTGTCATCCTTTTGAATGCGTCGCCTGCTACAACTACTAGTACTCCTTCTCTGCTTATTTTTCTTCTTCTCATTTGCTGTTGTTGTTTTTGTTTGGGGTATTGCTATTGCCATTGCTATTGCCATTGCTGACTGGTCCTCAGTTGGCAGTTTCAGCAAGTTTTTTACGCAACTTTCAACGAGTCTTTCATTTTTGGATATTTCTTCTAGCATTCGCCAGCTCCTTGCCACACACAACAACAGCAACACACACACACACACACACACACACACACACACACACGCACGCACTCTCTCCCTACTTTATGTTGTAATTTTATTTAACTTCGCTTTTTCTTTTACTGCTTCAACTTTTCTTCTATTTTTATTTATTTATTTTTTTTTTTGCTTTATGTGGAGTATTTTTTCGCGTGCACAAAATGCATTATTTTTTATGTCTCCATGTGCTGTGCAGAGTGTTGACCCCACAGCCCAACACTATGACCCCAACACACATAGATCCATATAGAGCTACAGCTAAGCCACACTAAGCGTGAGTGTCTAACGTTAACTACTTGCCTCCATACCTCTCTCTCTGTGTGTGTGTGTGTGTGTGTATGATGTAAATAGTTGCATACCTCAGTTGACTCAATTGTTGTCTCTTTTATACACAGCCCAATAACAACAACAACAGCAACAGTGCACAGTTATTGCCATGAAAATAGTTCAGTTCTCTGCGCGTACATTAAAAAAGTGTCATAAAAATTAAATGCCCTTAAAGGGCGTGCCAACGGTGTCTGCGGCAAATCGAAGTGAATATGCCCTCTGTGAGTTTGTATAATGGGACACACACACACATATACACATATACATACATACATACATACATATATGTATACATATGGTCTATACATATTAGTTTCTGCTGCTGTCTACAATAATATCTAGAGTCAACACGCATTCAGGCCACATTAAGAAATGCTTGTGCATCCATTTTGTAAACTACAACTATAACATATAGATATCTGAACAATAAAATAAACTGTCTTTATTGCCGGGAAGTGTGAGAGCGTCTAATAAAAAATATTCAAGGGATTTGAGTAGAGTAAAAGCAAATAACTGAGAGCTATATGTAGGTGTGCGACTCAGACTTAGGCTGCGGAGGACACAAAGTTTCAGTTCTATACTTACATATACATATATATATATATATATATATGAATATAAAAAATATTTCTAATTTATTATAATTTTTTTTAAATTTTATTATTTGTATTATTATTATTATTAATATTATATTATTATTATTATTAGTATTATATTGTTATTAACTTTAACTGTTGAGCTGCCAAAATACCTTTATTGCTATAACTTCCAGTTCTAAATCCAAATCGAAGCCTCAACTGATGACTGTGCCAATGTATACAGCTTAATTGTAAACTTAATTAATTCTATTTCTCATTCCAATTCTGATTCTAATTCTGATTCTAATTCTAATTATAATTCTTCACTATAATATAAAAAATGTAGTTTAGAGAATTTCAAAATTAAAAAAATTATTTATTTTATTTTGATTTATTTTTTAGACTTTCTATAGAGATATTAAATAGGATTCTTTCACTAAATATACAGAGTGCAAATATAGCGGAACTCACTGCTGACTGATGATATACATATGAATTTTTTTCCAAATAAGCTTTACGATATTTCATATGTTTGTCCGCCAAAAGCTCGACCTTTTGGCTTCATCTTTTTTTTCTGCGCAGCTAATTTGCTTTGGCCAAAACGTTGAGCTGTTATGCGCCACAACTCTATTTGGGATTGCGAAAAATGTAATTCGTAATTGCTGCATGCCCAAAAGGTAATCGACGACAGACACTCTCACACACACACACCTGCTCAGGCGCTCGCTTAGATACTATGTAAATAAGTGTGTTTGACTTCACTCGAGCGCATATGTGAGCTGCTGGTTTTTGTGTGCTGTGCGCTGTGTGCCACGACACTCAATTGGCGTTTTCTTTTAGTGGCATGGCCAGCTGAAGTGGCATGAGCTGGGCCAGCAGCCGTGGCAGCAGCGCCAGCAATTGCAGCAGTTGTCCAAGCTTCGTCGACTTGCAGAGCACGTCGTCCAGGTAAATGAACTGCTAATATCTGTTGGAGTGTGTGTGAGAGTATGTGTGTGTGTGTGTGCTGGTTGTGCGCGCGTGCAAGTCCTTGCTATAGTTTGGCTCGAGTGTGCTTGTTGTGCTTAGGTGTTGTCGCTGTTGCTGCTGTTGCTGCTGCTGCTGCTGCTGCTGATGATGTTGCTGTTGTTGTTGCTGTCAGCAATGGCTGCCATTGTTGTTGACATTGTGGTTATAACCGTTACGGCTGGCTGTTCTTGTTACTCTTGTTGCTGTAGTTATGACACTCTAGGCTCATTAGATGGCGCGATGGCAGCAGGCATTGCTCTAGCCGCTGCTCTAGCTACTGTTGTTGCTGCTGCTGCTGCTGCCATGGCTGTTGCATGTCCTGCCGCTAATTGCGTAAATTGTTTATGTTTCGAAAATATAATGAAGTCATTTCCATTAGCACAATGCACGCCAATGACTTGCCACAAAACGCTGCAAACGTTGCAATGCAGCAGTTGCAAGAACTATGCGCCTTACAATAGCGCTTAATGAAGTCGTTTGCCAAGGTGTGTATCACTCTGTGTCTGTGTGTGTATGCACCTGTCAAAGCTGAAAGACGCTTTGCACAAGTGACATCGATACTGCAGCTGTGCGTGTGGCTGTGTATGTGGCAGAGTGTGTGTGGCATGCACGTTTTACTTGATTTAATTTCATCGTATCGCTTTGTGCACACTCTATAGCTATCTCTGTTACGCTAACTAACCCTCTCTCTCTCTCTCTCGCCCACTCTCACTGTGTGTGTGTGCGTGTTTATTGCGCATTTCTCTTGGCCTGTCTGCATATTTATTCGTTTGTTTGTCGAGTCGTCGGCATTCAATGCCGTTCGCTGCGTTCGCATTTGCATGCATTTCGCAGTCAAAAGATCTTCAGGGAGCAGGCAGAGGAGAGTGTGTGAGAGAGTGAGAGGAGAGTGGAGAGAGGGGACAGTTGAGGCTTGAGGGTAGCTGTGGCAAATATGCGTCATTTGCATGGGTTAAAACGGTTAGCCAAGCGCGCGCGCTACATTTTATGCGACTGCCACATACAGCGCGTTGCCTGACTACCTGGGCTGCCATGGTACCTTGCCACTGCGGCATTCATTCAGTATGCAATGCAACAATAGTTTTGCATATAAATGGTTTTCGTTTGCGCATTTAAATGCGATCCACCTGCAGCCCCAAACGCAAAACCCAATCGACGCCCCGCATCTTTGTTTATTTGTAACCGCAGCGACAACTCTTAAGAAAAATGTGTGTGCCTGTGTGTGTGTGCGTGTGCGTGTACATGCAATTAGTACTCTATGTATGTATGTGTGTATGCTTATTTAATTTTTCACGCTTATTATGCCAAGCTCAAGCTAGCAGCAATTAGTTGGGCTGTCGCGAATTTCACTTATTTTCACTTCATTCTCGTAATATTTATTCAGCATTTTCGGTTAGGTTCGGAATGCATTTAACTGTCACAATTTGCAGTATTTCCGCTGCGCCATGTGGCATGTAAAGCGAATTTCATGATGCTGCGTCGCTGTGATTTTTCAGGATTATCAGCGCAAGTAGCGCTTAATACCAAATTATTATGCATGCGGACAGCAACAAAATAACAACGAAAAAATTAAATAAAATAAAAGAACTGAAGCTTGAAAATTTAATATAATAAAGTGTTGCATAAGCGCCAGGCGCATGCAAAAGCATGTCTCTCCCACTCTCTCTCTCTCTTTGTGTGTGTGTGTGATATACTATAAGCGGCTCGCACACACACACACAGAGACACAGAGACACAGATTTGAGCGCATGTCATACGCCTGACTTAAAGTATGATATGCTATTTATACACATTTATGCGATATTTATATGCTATATATAGATAGAGATAGCTAGATAGAGAGCGTAAGGGAGAGCGAGAGTGTGGCGCATATAATCCCAAAAGCGTTTGCACAACTTACCATTTGATGATGTGGAGAAGAAAAAGCTGTTGGTCAAGTCACTCCAGCCATAGCGATTTCTGCAAACAAAAATTTGTGGCACACATTAAATCGCTTGTTGCAACAATTAATATTGTGCAACAGAAGTGAAAAATTTGCTGCATATATATATTAATATATAAATACATAATATATATATATTAATAGTTTATGAGCAACAAGAAAGTTTATCCCCATTAACTGCCTGACTGACTGCTTGTTCCAGAGCTGCTACTAATTTGAGCTGAGCTGAGGGCAGCGAGCTGCGCATTCCTACAAAAGCCTCTTAACATATTAAAAGCTGAGTCTTTGACACATGTAGCTAACACATCAAAATTATTGCACAATCGTGGAAAAGTATTTTGCTTACGCATTTGGAATATTATTCTATGTATCAGTAGCTAAATATTTGAGCTCAAAAGTATTTGAATTATGATATCTTAAAGTCTTGAATAATTTTCTATATATTATAAAACTCTCGATTATTTAAATAGCCTATTCAGTTTTGCTGCGTAGTTGAGCTTAGGTTTTGCTTACCGGGATTGCACTGTGGCCTCGTATTGCTGATCGGGATCCAAGCCGCGTACCATATAGCTCATGCCCTGGGCGTAGTGGTGCGATAGAGGGAAGGCGGGCAGCACCACATCGCGCCAATCGTTGTGGCCCCAGCGCATCAGATTGCCATAGCCGCCGTAGTTGGCCAAGTTGTTGCCGATGCGATGATTGTGGCTGTTGCTGCCGTAAGACGAGGACGAAGACATGGACGACGAGGAGGAAGAGGAGGACGAAGACGATGACGACGAGGATTGCGAGTCAATGGCATTGTCAACGACCTCATGTCCTTGTGGCAGCTTGCGGAAGGACAACTTGTACTCCTCGATGGGTGTATGTGAGTCCACTGCCCACGAGATGTTGTATCTATGGAGAGGGAGAAAATGAGAGGGAGAGAGAGAGAGAGAGAGAGAGGGATAGAGACAGTGTTAGTTGGTTGCGTGCAACAGTTGGCGCCAGATTTATTTTTAAGACTTGACTCAATCAATATGTAATTGTTAAATTTGATATAAAGCCATGTTGCTGCAGTCAACACACAACAGCAGCAATTGTTGTTGCTGCGTCAACAGCAACATAATCAATGCTGACAATGGCTAGGGTTAAGATATCGCACATAAAGCAATTGCTCTTGCTGCCGCTGCTGTTGCTGGTGCTACCAGCGCTGCTCTCAGCCTTTGTTATTGGCCCTTTGTTTGTCCTTCGTTGTGCGCACAATGCGTTTCGTTCATTCAACCGAAAGGCTAACAGCAGACTATGTCCAGCTGCAGTTTTGGCCATTGGCCTCAGACTTAAAGACTCGCTTTAAGCAGCAGCAACAACATTACCCAACAAATTTGGCAGTATTTATGACGGTAATCGAGAGCGAGTCGGAACTATTCAAGCAGCGTTCAAGTAAACAACTAATTACAAGCAAAGCGCTTGTGTGTCCTTCGGCCTCTTCCGTCTGCCCACTCCCACTCCCATTTCCACTTAGAGTTCGCATTCGCATTACAAAGGCGCTAGTTCATTGCTTTGCGATAAACTCGGCACACAATTTGAATGCTAATCAGCTGAGAGAGAGCGAGGTCGCCCGCGAGGAGGAGCCGCGCGGTCCAAAGGCCATAAACAAGCCAACTTATACAAATGCCAAAGGATCTGTGCCATTGCCGCTTGTGTTTGGCATTTATTTTGGTTTCAATGTGCGTAATTTCATTCCATTTTTTTTATATTTCACTCGTTGTTTTTGTTTTGCATGCTTATTGAGCCATATGAACTAATAACCTGAAGTCCTGCGCACAATAAAAACATAAAACGCCAATCAGGGTCAACTTTTCGCATATAGCATCAAAGTAAGGCTGGCAATAAAAATGATTATGAACAATTGAAGACTCAACGACTGGCGCCAGCCTGTGGCCTCGCTTCCCTGCTATATCTCTGGCTCCATGGGCCCCCAATTTGCCAGCCTTAATTGCCGGCAGCAGTTTCCGGGCCAGCCAGCAAATGAAATCAGCGTTGCGTTGACAAAACCCGAATCTCGTTCAGCGTCAACCAGAAAAAACATTGATGTTGAGTGAGAGAGAGGTAAAGAGGGGAGCTCATTGCCCATTGCCCAATGTTCGTGTTTGTCTAGAGAAACTTTGTTATGCGTGGCGTATACGCAACGTGCTAACAGTAGTTGCTTGTTAACTGGCATAAATAATATTGTATTTTAATTATGAATTCATTATTAATTAATATGTCTCACAACAATTTAATTAAAATCCAGTTTTCATAAACAATTAAGAAAAAATAAATATTATTTTTAAAAGAAAAATTGAATAATTTTAAAATGTTTATTTAGGGAAACTTTTAAATTAAAAAAAAAAGTTTAATAAAATGCGGAAAATATAAAATCATATGAAACTTTTTTTAATTGTCAATTTTATTTCTAAAGGCAAACATAAATTCTATGAGTTCATTATTAATTTTACAATAATTAAAAACAAATATTTAATTTCTTTAAAAATACTACTTAATAGAAAGTTTAAATAAATTTAAAATAACTTATATATTATATATGAAATATTTTTAAATTAAAATTAATTTTATATATTAATTATAATAATAATAATAAAAAAAAAAATTGTATTTAAAAAGTTATGTGGAGTTAAATATAAATAAATTGCCATTAATTTTGTGTTCATTTCAAGGTATTTACCTCGGCTCATGTGTCAAGGAGCAATAGTAGTAGTTGGGTAAATTGGTTTTCGAATTTAATATCTTAGTTATTGGATATGTTCGACCTTTTTCGGCTACGCATTTTCAATTTTACACATTTCCAATGGCAATTTCTATATGTTTCTCTCTTCAGGGTTTTTTTTTCTAGTTTATTGAACTTAATTCAAGTTGAATTATTGAAAGGTGCCAATACCACTCGCTGGCAGCTTGTTAGGTCTACAGCTACATCGTTCTCTGTCTACCTCTCACTCCCTCGCTCTATCTGTCTCACACTCTCTGTGTCTGACAGTGAGATGTGAGCTTGTTTGTCGCTTGGCTGCTTGTTCTCTTAGCCATGTGTGGGTCTCTATGTCTGTCTGTTCTGTCTGATTGTGTGTGTCCGTCCGTCTGATGACAGCTAATCCAATTAAAAGTTTTATTTGTTACGTATACGCAGTTGGCCGACTGTCCCTACAGTCCATGGTGTGTCATTCAGCGGAATGAAACTAATAAAGCCGCCTTCTCAATATACACTGTCCAAAAAACTGACATTCCTTTAATAATTTTTTTCGATTATTTATTTGTTGTTTGTCAAATGTGCGTTTACGTCAACTCATGTTACACGCCGCACACGGCGTGCCGCCGTGTAAATCTGAGCTGCGTTAATTAGGCCATCTCAATTCAACAGAAAGTTAACTTGGCTCAACCGAAGTCAAGCACTTATCTAACAGTGTATGTGTCTGAGGGTGTGCGTGTGTGTGGCACGTAGCCACGTGAACGCGAACGTGTCTGGACGTCTCTCGCTGTCCGTCAGTCAGTCTGGCTGTCCGACATGCTGGATTCTTACCTGTCCTTGTACTGACTGATTGCCGGTGAATTAAAAACGGCAACATTCGGTTTTCCGCTCAGCTGCAGAGTTTTGCGTGACTTGCCAAGCTGATTCTCGGCCACGCAGGAATAGTTGCCAAAGTCCTGCGGATGCACTTTGCGTATAATCAGCGTGTGACGTGAGCCGCGATTCTCCATGATGTGCCGCTCGGTGGTGTCCAATTGCATGGTGTCTTTGAACCAAATTACCTGTAAATAATTGAAAACTTGGTCAATCGTAACGTAACGTAACGCGAACACGAAACGAAAATTCAAAGAGCGTTAACGCTCAACATTGAAATAGAAGCTCAATGAGTAGCTCTGAATGCTGTGTGTGTATGTGTGTGCGATGAGCTGTGCGCGACAAAGTGTGAGAAAGTTCAAGTGATTTGCTGCAAATGCTTTCACGTCTATCGCGTTACAGTCAATTGCAAAGGCTTCGCTGCCATTCAAGCCGTCGCGCAGTGAATTACATTCGCTTAAATAGGGACTAGCCTGATTATGCAGTCGATATCATTAATTTCAAGTGCCAATAAATCACATGATGGACTTTTAAAGCATGTGAATGAGCTGCATTCAGTTGAGTCGGTATAATGACTCATTACATGAGATTTGAACTTGAATTATTTTTTTTTGTCATTTTAATTTATTTTATTTAATTTTTAATGAATCCAAATATTAATTAAAACCACATGTGTATTTGGAATAATATAAAAATTCATTAACGGTAGACTTTGAAGAGATTCCTTTCGTGAAGAGATTTTTTCATTGATATAACTACATCATATATGAAAATTAATTAATTTGAAAGCCTAACCAATATTTCTGACTCTATCAACTTCAAGTTATTATCCACAATTTGTAGATCAATCAATCAGTTTAACTATAGTTATACCAAGTTCACTGCTGTTTTTAATTATATTAATAATTATAAGTTTCCTTAAATTATCTCCCATTTTGTCAAGGCTTCCTACCACGTGTAACCATAATAACCTGAGTTCATTTATCACCTGCATTTGAAAGAGTTAATTATTTCGCTTATCAATTTTACTTTTTTTTTTAATAAATTCTCATAAATCTTAAACAGAGGCTGTCTGGCTGAAATGAATGATATGTAAGCTCCCGCCTCTTTCCTCACTCTGCTGGCTTCTTAATTTTTGTGAATATTTTGACAACTGAAGTTTATATATATAACGTATATTTCAAGAACCTGTTTCGTATGTCAAGTGCGCTCATATCCTGAGCAAACAGAGCGGCATCCCAGGACTAACTAGTACAGGCAGCCGGCAGACAGAGGCAGATAGGCACCGCAACGGGGAGATCCTTCTTGTGCGTGTTTTGGCAACGAATCATGCTTTAGGCCCTGGAAATTTGCCGACTCTGCTGGTTGCTGTTTGTTCACATGTGTGCGATATACATGGGCGCTTTGACAGGGCTCAGACAGGCCAGCGCCGGGTAGATGCCGCGTTTGGGGCACAACGCACGAATTAACACAGAAACCGAGTAGGCAGCAGGTGCTCCACGCATGACTCACATGCCAACAAGAAGGTCCGCGCCAAAAAACATAGCAAAAAGCGACCAAAACCTTCAACAGAAAGTACATTGCCATCTGAGTAAAGCACATATCTATTTATATATATAGAGTGTTATATACGCATGGAAAACAAATGAAAGTAAAACACACACAAAGAAAAAGGCGTATGCGAACGTGCATGTTGCACAGTGGGTTAGATGAGTTTCTGTATATAATAAAAACTGATGAAAAACATAAGGTGTATACAAAAATTAAAAAAAAAAATTGTTTTAAGGTTGACAAGCTCAAAAAATTAAATTTTTTTTTTCAAAATTTAAAATAAAACAAATATTCTTAAATTATTTAAAAAAAATAAAAATAAAAACAATTACAGAAATTCATTCTTTCCATATTGTTTAAGCGTAGCATTACATAAACTCAATTTTCCTATATATATTTTTTTTTCGTAAATAACCTAAAACTAAATTGGGCTTTAAGCTGTAAAAGAATACCAATATAGAGTATTTAGGGAGCACCTCGAACGCATATTCCTGGAACTAAAACTCTTGATAATAATATTATATAAAATATTTGCAATTGGACTTTAGGCACATTTCTTATGGTATAAATGGCCATAACTGTTGTCTATATATATATAGATGTAGAATGTATATATGTTTTTTTGTTGTCACTCGGGCATTATATATTTGCTGTCCAACCATGTGGCAAACACATTTGCTGCTTGTCTCTTTGACCATGCCGGGTTTCGGCGCTGTTTTGGCGCATATTCCATTAAAATGGCTGTCAACGTTGCACATGTGTTGTCATATATATCAGGCACACTCGTACACACACACACACACACACAGCTAGATATTGCCGCACGTGTGTGTAGTTACAGTTATGCCATCATGCCATAAATGTTTGTTATTATTTGTGGAAAATGTTGATGTTTGCGTTTTCCATGCCTTTTGTAGGCGTCGCTGTAGCTGTTGCTATTGCCGTTGCCTGTTGTTGATTTTACGCTTTTGCCTTTATTTAAGCCACGCTCATCAGCCATGGCCAACATCATCAGCAACAGCAGCAGCAGCAGTCCTGTCGCTCAGCCGTGCGTAACGAGCCGTAAGTGTTGACACGGCACTAAGCAGTGCCAAATTTCATATTTTTCTCTTTCTCTCTGTGTGTGGTTAAATGCATTAATTACTTTTGCTTTATTAAATTGTGCACATTGATTCTAATATGTGTAGCTGTAAGAAAGTCTCTTGGACAGCCAATTGATTGGCCACTTCATCAATATCAACGCCAGCGCAAAATGTTGCCTGAATCAATCTTTGGCAGCTTGCGCAACATTTGCAAACTGCTTTTGTTGCAGCAACAAGGACACAACACAGAAAAGAAAAGGAAAGAAAAGAAAAGTGGATGAAGAAAAAGGAAAGAAATTAGCATTGATGAGCAGCAAAGCGAGAAATGCCAATCAACACTAATCAGCCACACGAAATGGCAGCTTCACTTCAGCTGCGACTTTGCTTTTGCCTTTGACTTAGCGCTCAATGCTGCAATTCCCACTTGGGTGCCAAAGCGGAAATTGTTAGCGGAAAAGTATTGTTAGGTGTATGTGTGAGTGTGTGCGTGTGCGTGTGCTTGTGTAGCAGCTGCGTGTCGAGTGCTGCTTCAGTTTGAGTATCAGCCTGTCCGTCAGGCATAAAGCAAATAATTACGCATACGCCACGTAGAACGCCAAACACGCACAGAGCAGTACATATCTTCGTCTCTTCCTGCCTTTCCCCTTTTTTCTCTCTCTTGCCCTAGCTTTCTATTGCGTCTTCGTTTTGTTAGTGTCGCCTTTAATAGCTAACAATTGACTTAAGCTGCCAGCTAGCTGGCTGATTGCCACCCAATCGGCTGATACTCCAGCTCTTGCTCTGCCTCTGTATCCGTCGCATTCAGTTGGGAAACTCTCATAGAAATTGGTTAATAAATAATTTGTCGTAATTAATTACACGTCAGCAATTTACAATTGTACTAGAGTCATTTCACAATGTCTGTTAATTTCCGCATTGCACAAACAAACAGTCGAAAGTGTCAAGGCTCTAATTAAAAATCAAATGAGCGCAGCGAGTGAAGCATTCGCTTCATTTAACTCAAAAAGCGACTCTTCAGATTCGGATTCAGATTAATGTGTAGCGTCAACATCATTATCGTGCGCTGCGATAATAAAGCGTTAATAATGCTGTATTAATGGACATATTTTCACTGCATAGCCGATAAAAAATGCGAATCATTAAATGTCCAAATGAAGTCGAATCAAATTCAATATTTATGTCAACAGCCCAGGGGACATTCGTTAATTTAAAGCTTTAATTTAATTATGAAATGATTTTTAGATAAATCAATTTGAAGTTTAATGTTTAATGCTGGAATGAATTCGGCATAAGGTTAGACTAAAGTGAGCGATTGATTGCCTGACTTGATAATTGATGAATTATCAGAATTAATAATTAACTAACTGACTTATAGATTTACCTATCTATAGAAGGTGTCCTGATAATCAATTGATTATCAATTACTGATTGATTTCAATTATATAATTGATTGATTGAGTTATTGACTCACAATCTATTAGAGAGTAATGTTATGACTCAATAAATTTCTGACAATCTTATTGATCAGTCAGTCGGACTGATTGATTGACTTACTGGTGTTGGACTTAAAATACGATTAATTATCTTGTTGATATTAGTGATGGACTGATTGTCTGATCGATTAATTTATTGAGCATTGTAATGCTGATTGATCTACTAGTTGATTGACGTGCTAAATGATTGATGAATGATAAGAACGACTGACTGACAGATTGTTTGATAATTTGATTGGCGAAGTTCCAGACTAGTCATTTGCTAATTAACACTCTGTAAAACTAGCTGCTTGATTAATGGGATGATTGATTGATTGACTGGAATTTAAATAATTAATTAATTTTTGTTTCTAATTCATACTCTAAAATGATAATTTGAATGATTGGTGACTGACTGCCTGATGACTGGTTGATTGATTGAAGCTTATATGATTGCCTGACTGATGGATTGTAAAAGCAGTTAACTAATTCTTATGTTATCAGACTGAGATTGACTGGCAGTTACTATAAGGCAGTTACTGACAAACATATATTCTAGTTTTAGATTGATTTATTAATTATTTGATAACAATACAGACTAATGAACTTACAGTTCTTAAACTGCAGTAGATTTCATAGTTTGAAACATTTTTGCCATAACAACTTTAAGTTATTCCTACGGCTTAATGAAAGGTTCAATGTAAACTAAATCTCAGCAATGTTAGTTATTTCATAAAATTATAATTATCCTGAATTCCATTTATGATTGCAATTTGGGCAAACACAAGCTTCGCATATACTTCTCAATCATTGTTAGTTTGGGTTAATTCAAATTTGAAATTGATTTCAAATTGAGCGCAATCAAATGCATAGTTAAACCCAATAAAATCAGGATAATTAAGTGCTCGACATCGGCACTCTAAATACGCCCAATTTCGGATGACAATATGCGAGTGAGCTAACGCCAAGGGCGTAACTGTTTTGCAACTAAGCGAAACTTGCAGTCAATTACTGTGTCACACACACACACACAGCATAAAAACTTATTAGGCCTGAAAAGAGGGCGAGGGAGCGGATTGGACTCTATCCATGTATGCCGTGTGTGTACGTGTGTAAGTGTGTGCAAATGTGAAGAAAATTACCAATTTGAAAATTAATTTGGAAAATAATTGAAAGCAATGACAACGACCATGGCCGGGACCCAGCGCGATGACATGGCGCATTACGCTGCATGGCACCCTGAAGCTGTTGCTGAGAGGAGGCAGGAGTGGGGCCGGATAGCCTGTACAGGCAACACCCATTAATGGTTGTTAGCTGTTGATAGCTGTGTCAAATGCGGCTGCATGTTTAATGCGCCTGCCAACGACATCAATGACATCGATGACAACGGCAATGCGCTTGCCTCTCGCAATGATAATGATGTTGTCTCATTGCTGTCGCTCATCATGTTAATGACAATTGCTCTAATGACAATGTTGCCGCGCCGGCTGGTACTCAGCCGGGGGCGGAGGCGTATTCATTATGCAACAAATCAACAATATACATATCTATGGATTATGAATCTGCCACAGCCTGTGCCGCAATTCCTAATTAATATGCAAATACGCACACATGTAAGTGCCATTCACACACACACTCATAATGCAGGTGTGTTCGTCCTTTAAAGCTTAATAATTAATAGCCCTCAATGGCATAGGCATTAGCATACATGCAGCACCTCGGCAACTTTGCGCATTTGGCTTATTGTTGCGGCGAGGCATTGTCAAAGGCGTAATTAAAAATGCGCCAGGCAGCATCAATCAATATCAATCACGGCATATTCGTCCGCCCAACAATGCAGCTATTTATCAATTCATCAAACACACACTCGCCTATCCGCACTCTTTGTAATTAATATCGGATTCATTAGAGCCGACTCCTTCATTAGCCGCAAATATTGTTGTACAAGCATTTCGGATTAATTACAAATGAAATGCAGACAAATTCCAAAACATATTTTGCCATGATTGAAATATAAATTTGATTAGATTTTACTTTGTGGCTAGCAATTTGCATGCAAATTAAGTAAGTGCTAGAGAACTGTATATACCCTGTAGATATTTGCATTTTGCAGTGTATTTATTTTCAACTTGTGTATTCCCTTTGATCTATATAATCGTATATGTATATATATATGTATTTATACAAATACCTACATATCTCCTGGGTATATAAACACACACACACACTCATATCGACACTACAACTTAAGCTGCTTTTCCGTTTGGTTAAGTATAACACAGATTATTTATGATATTATTGCCGCATTCTCGTATGCTATTAATCGTCTCTACCTACTATTTACTCAGTGATTCACATAGGCCAACGAAATGTTGATAAAATTTAGTAATCAAGAATGTCACAAGGAATATGTTTGAGCAGCTGAATTGGAATCTGTGTAGAGCTGTGTACGAAATTAGCTTTAAAACCCTGATATATGACTCTATAAATACCAGATTCGAGTTCAGCAATGGAAAGTTCATTAGAAATGAATCAAATGACATTTTTTAGATAATTAAGCAACAATTGAATAAGTAGTCAAAGTCTCAGCCTTATATGCATGATCAACCCCTCGAAACAGTTTCGAGCAGAGACTAAAGCAAACCCTTATCCCTGCCATCTGTTTCCTATTTTAAACACCTTAAAAAGATTCCCTTCCATAAACTTCAAATAAAAGTTTAATTAATTGTTACTCACAGCCGTATTAATGCACAGATCTGCCCGCATCTGATTGCAAATTTAAGAAGTTTTTCTGGCGTCTTGTACAGCTGCGAGGCAGTCTTGTAGTCGAGTTCAGGAAGCAGGGCAGCAGGCATTTGGCGCTACAAATGGTTGCATACAATTTGCAAATGCAGACACACGCTGAGCGCTGTATTGCAAGTTGAAAGTTGCAAGTTGCAAGTTGCTGGTTGGAATTGGGATCGTTAGCGTGTGGCATGAACAGGCGCCGGCAGCGCGAGCGAAGCGTTAAATTCTATACATTCAACTGGAGTCATAAAACAGCCAAACAAAGAAAGAGGGAGGACTGGGACGGAGGACTGGAAGGAGGTTGGGGCGTGGCAGCTAGTAAAAATTGCATGCGGAAATGCCATTCTCAAAGACTACAAATGCCATGTCCATCTGCAAATCGAGCCGGACGGCAGGCAACTTGTCGTATAATGAAATGTGTCCAGCAGCACAAACAAAGGACGGCAAATGCAAGAAAGAGAAACAGAGACAGAGAGAGAGAAAGAGAGAAAGAGAGTGAGAGAGGGAGAGGGAGAGGGAGAGGAAAAAGCAAATAAGTAGTTGGCGCTTTTACTGGGAAAGCGCGAAGTCAACTCTTTTGTGGCTACAAAAATGGGAAAAAAATATACAAAAAAAATTGTGAAAAATTAAATAGCAGAAAAACGTAATGTAACGCCCCCAAAATTCCTAGAACAACTGCCGGATGAAGGCAGGCGCGCAGGCGAGCAGGCGAGCTGGCCCTAAGGAGCGGGCAGTTTGGAGAGCTTGGTCAGTCACTCACAAAGTGAGGCGAACCGAGGCTGTATAATTTTAAGCATTGACATTTGCGGTCTCCAGTCATTATATAGCCCTGCCTGCGTCCCTTTCGCACTCTCTCTCTCTCTCTCTCTCTGTCTATCTCGCTCTCTGATAGCATTTTTTTACATGCTCAGCTTGGTATTTTTTTGCGTCTTCTTGCTGGCATTTTCTCTCTTCACACTTCCGCTTTGGCAACTTCCGCAATTTTACGTTGAATTATAGCCAAGCGCATTAATTTAAATGTCGGCAAAGGCGAACAGCACAAAAAATATAAATACTTCTCTATAAAAAAAATAACGAAAGAATTGGCCAGCAGCGAAAATATTCTATATATATACATACGTATGTGTGTGCGTGTGTGTGTGTAAACATATTTCTGCTGCTTTATAATACCCTTTAGAGGGTATTATAATTCCCTTTGACAAAATGTGCCACAGATTAAAAAAAGGGGCATGTCATGTATGACATGGAGTGCAGAAGTCTTTGAGTTCTTATGCAAGTTTTTTACTTAGGGTTTTATATATATTTTTACACATTAAATATGGTATTTCTACTGATATCTAAATTGAAGTTAGCTAAAAAAGTGTGAAATAATTCAGAAAGAATTTTAAAATATGTTGAATGAAAAATTCCGAATCTATGGGTAGCAAATAAGTTTTTCTGAACTCTACGTGGAATTAAGTTATTATTCAGTTGAAGTTCCAAGTCTCTCTTATCATCGACTAGATCGAAGCTTTAATATATAGAGACAGAGAGCTGGATTGAAAAGTAGAGAAACAGAAATAAAGAAAATGAGACAGAGAGAGAAGCTGCCATATAAACAGAGAGTTAGACGATAGATAGACGAGACGGCGATGGCCGATAGACTATAGACGATAGCCGATTGACGAAAGACGACAGATGACAAACAGACAGACAAAAACTAGTCATCTGGCAGACAGAGAGACAAGACGATAGTAGATAGACGATATAATGACTATATAGGCTGTTTGCGAAAGACGACAGTCAATATGTGACAGATGATAAACAATGGATAATAATAATAAATTAATTATAGACGACATTCGTCTGTCTAATTTAAAGCAGATTGAGAAACATACACGCAGCTAGTCAGCCAAACGACAAATATTCAGTATACGGAATAAGGCTAAATTCCTCTTTTTATAGGACCTATAGTTTAATTTCTGATTATACAAAATGATCTTCAATTACTTAGGACGAAGTTTACAATATGTTATTAATAATATCTAGTTAGTATTAGTTATATGTAATTTTATTATTTTTATCATGTAGTAATGCATTTGCTTTCATATGACCATCACTTGTTCAATTTCAATTCAAGTTTCGCTCTGCAGCATCTTCTTTAAGCTCTGCTCAACAGTTTGCCAAGTCAAATATATTTCTCAGCTGAAGAGTATTTCCATTTTCACATATCAACGCAATTTGAAAATTGTGTTTTTTTCTCCCTCCTTCTCTTTTTCTCTCTATATCTGCTTCTCTTCTTTTTGCTACTGTCACTTTTTGTGGCTATTGTGTGTGAAGAGGTGCATGCGTTCCATGTTTGATTAAAATTATGCTTTGTGCGGCGGCACTTCAATTTGCCTTTTGCAGACTTTTAATTAATGTGCTGCCAGCTGCTGTTGTTGTTGTTGTTTCTGTTGTCAGTTTCCCGTTTCGACAGTTGCCCGAAAAAACAAAATTCAGATACAATCACCATGTCGCTTAAAGATTAAAGTCTTATGAAGACAGTTGCCCCAAAAAGTATGCTATACTCTAGAACATTTTTCAATTTTGTGGCATTGCTTCGATTGTTCGGCTGGCAACACAGTGCTGCAAATTAGTATATGCACAAGTATGTGTGGGCGTGTTTGCCCCTACATATATATTAATGGGTTTTGTGGTAAATTGTGCTGTTTTATGTCCAAGTGAGCGCCAGCGCGTAAATGAAAATTTATGCGGCAAATTTAATTAAAACATACCTCAGGCTGTGTTTCGCCATGCACGATGCAGACCAGCATCGCCTCGTGCCCCTCGCCCGAGAAGACAACGGGACGCTCCACGGAGATTTCTGGCGGATCTGTAATTATATATATATATATATATATATATACATTAATATATATATTTGTGTATTTATTTATTATAAGCAAATTAGTAAACAACCCAAAATAAAAATAGGAATCAAGATGAGGGCGCATTGAGGCGCTTGGGGCGTGTCTTCGTATAATTAGGTGCTTGGAAAATTGTACGAATAACCTTTGCCGCTCGCCTTTCAGAGCAAATTGCATATAAATTTGTAAGTAAATGTCAGTCGGTCCGAAGCACTTCCATAATTGGCAAGTCGAAGTCGTAGTTCGGCCACGTCTCTGTCCAATAACCATTTGAAATCAGTTCACAAATAAATTGAAGTGTCTAGCGATTGGAGCTGAAATTAATTTGTTGTGCAGCGGCTGCGGCAGCGGCCGTGTGTGTTACTTACATAGGACGTGCAGGACGACCTGGCTGGATGCGGGCTGGCCAACGCCATTGTTGGCGGTGCATATGTAGACGCCGCCCTTATGACGATCCACATTCTCAATGGACAGGACGTGCGAGTGTAGCTTCTCCTCGCCTGCAAAATACAAAAAGTCGATAAAGAAATGTGCGCACATCGATGTGAACTGACACGAGGCAATTACAAGGATCCAAGCAGAAAGGACCACGGACCAAAGGCCAACCAGCCGACGCACAGAGAGACATTTCGTCTGTCTGTCAGAGTTTTCATTTTTATGGAAATTGTTCAAGTTCTTTATATTCATTTACTTTTGTACTTTTTTCTCTGTTAAACTTGATGCTATTAATTTGCGCCGTTGTCCTGGCTGGTTGGCCGCTTCGTCTGGATCCTTTTGGCCTACTTATGCAAAAATCTTACCATTGGGCAAAATATTATTTTTGCGGCTCCAAGTCACATTTGGCGTTGGAT
Source organism: Drosophila fulvimacula (assembly GCA_035045555.1). Taxonomy (NCBI): domain Eukaryota; kingdom Metazoa; phylum Arthropoda; class Insecta; order Diptera; family Drosophilidae; genus Drosophila; species Drosophila fulvimacula. The sequence goes on from JAWNOX010000137.1 coordinate 14,767,330, forward strand.
TACCAGAGGCCGAGCACTCAATGCGCACTGATAAACCTTTTTTGACTTGCAAATGTCCGCCGGTGCTAATGTGATGAATCCTCGGTGGCACTGCACACAGACCAAAATAAACAGAAACAGAAAAGTGGAAAGTGGAAAGCAGAGAAAAACACATTAGAAATGGGTAGCAGTAGTTGTTGTCGTTTCCTTTGCTGTTGGGCTAGAAAACAATGACTGCCCAGCGTCCGGCTGTATGGCAAATGTATGCAAAGCCCAGCTGCCCTGGCCAAGGATCAAGGACCAAAAACGGACGCCAAACAATTTGAATAAATATGCGCACAAATGCAAATTGAATGAGTGCAAAATGGCGGTTACGCATGTGGCACGAGACCATGCCCATGCCACCCCCTCGCCCAGCAAATGTGACTGAGCATGCGACTAAGATGGAGATATAGCCAGATGCCAATTGTTGGCTTTGGCCTGGCCTTCACAGCTTTGGGGCCATTTTATTTAATTTGAGTCTCGCATTTATTTATATTTTTGTGGCCAAATTATTTTACAGCTGTTTTCCCAACAAAAAAAAAAAAAATAGAACCGAAAACAAAGCAACAAAAAAATTACGAGTATGTCTGCTTTGGTCTGCTGTCGCATGCAAGGATATTCGACAAGTGCCACGCCCACCCTTGGGCAATAGGCATACAAATATATTTAAATATACTAGGCAACTGGGAGGTCGCCGTTAAGCTTGGTTTATGCCTGGATTTTATTTGATTTTCAGTTGTTGCTATATTTTAGTTAAATACCCTGTGGTAGAGTAAATGAGCAGGAGGGATATGGGTGTTAAAGACATGCAAATTTATATGAATATATAATTTCTTTATTTAAGTTCCCAACTTAATTTATTTTTTATTAAGGAAATCAAAAAAAATCAAAATATATTGATATTAAATAAAATTTCAATTATTTATATATATTCAAATTTATTTTGATTTAAAGATTTTATATTGACTATATACTTATATATTCAGATATTGTCTTAGAAATTACTGAAAAAAATAAATAAATACAAAATTTTATATTTTACATATGTATTACAAAGCTGCAGCAATTAGCCTGTGTTTATCAAACAGGGTAGCTGGTAGACCGAGCTATGTCATCTTATGGTAAATAATTTCAATCAATTACAGGGTATTACTTAGTCACACACACACACACATGTATAATCTATTTGGAAAATTCATTTTCCATGGGAATTATATTACATATGTCTGACTTAATTTTTGGGGTGAATAAAATTCCAGCAGAATTTTGTGACAAAATGCATTTGATTGATGCAATTTGTGGCTGAAATAGTATCGAATTTGCAAAATATAACAGAGAGCGGAGCATTGCGATGTGATACTATGCGATGCGATTTATTGTCGGCCAAAAAAAAAAAAACAAATAGAAATATGCAGGAGACAAAGCTGAATATTTGCATTTGAAAGAAAATTACAATTGATCACAAAGAGAACTATATACAGAGATATATTTATATATATATATAGATATGTATATGATGTGCCGGCAAATCTGCATGCGACTCTAATAAATCATGGCACTGTGGCGCACAGCCAAAACTAAACCACAAAAAGAGCGAGAAGGAAATGCAAAAATATAGAAAAGGACATGCCCTGGGACTGAGGGCTCACAATGAAGTCGTTGTCTGTTTGCTCAGCAAAGGACGCGCTGTCTAACTCTAGCTCTGCCTGTATCCATATCTCTATCTGCATTCGTATCTGTATCTGTAACTATGTGTATGTATGTGGCCCTTGGCTGCTGCCTCCACACAGATATATATATATTTTCAATAATTTCACGCTTTGGTGAGACTTTATGCCCGACAGCCGTCAGCGCATATTGAATTCAATAAATACGAGCACTCGCTTGAGTACCCGGCTACCATGGTCATAACTGTAAGGCAGTTGACGACTTATAGAGCAGTTCATTTTATATCTGCGCGCGTGTGTGTGTGTGTGTGTGTGGCATGTAATACGTGGATTGCGGCATGTAATGTCATGCAGATGACGACTAATGCGATGCCAATCGCTGTCTCACCCTATGCGAGTTGCCGAGGCTTGCGGCTGGCTGCCCCTCGAACTCGAGCTGAGAGCTGCCAACTGAAAATGGGAATGGGATTGGGTTTGGAATAGAGACTGGGTCTAGCAGTCGACAATTTTAATAAGCGAGCTCTTTCATAGCAAACGACGCCGCAGTAGCCACAATATCCGCAGCAGCAGCAGCAGCAACGGCAGCAATGGCGGCAGCTTTTGAAGGAACTTGCGGCCATTTACAAGCTCACCGATACATGCTTGCATACTTGTATCACAGATATATATATATATATATGTAAACATACATACGCGCACATATACATATATATATTTGTTTGCTATACACGCAGCAAAAACCAAAGCCTAAGTTGAGTTTTATTAAATTTGTATATCAAATTTCTGGTACGACTTAAAATTCAATAAAGCTTGAAGAATACTCAGGAGATACTCATTTATATATAAATGACTTACACAAATAAGAAAAAAAGTATTTGCTTGTAGACAAAGTGGAAAAGTAGCAAACGCTCTAGATACTCCATTGTCAACAAATATATTAAAAATTAAGTTTTTTTAAGAAGACAAATTAAATATTAAAAAAAAATATAATTTAAACAATTAGTTTTGGAAACGAAACTGAAAATTTCATATTTTTGCGGTGAAAATTTAATGTAATATCTTAATTATTTAGAGTTAAATATTTAAGATTTTGCTTATAAAAATTGTACAACAATTTGTAGACTTTCAATATAAACAATAATCTGCATTAACAGTTTAAGCTGAGGAAGATAAATAAATGTAATCATATTCCTAGAATAAAGCGATAACAACATGTCTAAAAGCTTTGGCCACGTTAATATCATTCATAAGACAAACATTTTTCTGTCATTCTCATGAGTTTAAACTATTTCTCTTAGTGTGTTTTGTATTGATTTTATGCCTTATTTCGCAGAGCTGCAACTTCAGCTTTTAGGTTCTTGCGGCTTGTAAAACTTGCATAGTTCGATTAGGACTGGGCGCGTGCAACAAGCCAACTTTCTATGCCAGCCCAGCTCAGAATAAGAGGCGTGGCCATGGCCATGGCAGGGGATAGGGCGCTTGCTTAACCATCTGCTAAGTAATTTAAATCCGTAGTTAGCTGGCAAAGTTGAGTGCTAAAACTTAAACGGCATCCCAAGTGCTTGTGAAGTGTATTTAGCTTGGTCGTTTAATTGTTGGTATGCTGGCACATCCTGGCACATCCTGCCATAGACTGGCATATCTCTTTTGGCATATCCTTGCAATTTGCTTGCCCATTGTGTTGGTAATTTGTCTCAAGTATCCAAGGCAACTTGGGCCAACTACCTACGGCTCTTGTTTATTGTGCATATTGTATGGCAGACACTCTCTCCCGCCTATCCTCTTTCTTTCTGTGCTGCTGCATGCCTTTTGTCTTTGCCTCTATTGTTATTGTATTGCACAATTATTATTATTATTATTATTATTTCTGTTGTTGTTATTTATGCTGCTGCACATAATTAAATAGTGCCCCGCTGCCTGCAGCAACTCGACTCCCAGCCCATCCCGTGTGTGAATTTGCGCACAATTGTTTTTGGCACATTGGCCTTATAATTTACAATTGCGTGGTTTTATTTTCCGGTTAGTTGCTAGTCAGCCAGGCAGTCAGCTTGCTGATAGTAATTAGGCGTTCCAATCGATTGGGCCGCCGATCGAGCTGCTAATTAGGCGCATGTCAATGGTTGCCTTTAAGCAGCTTACGGCCGAGCGCTGCCAGCTATATAAATTGAGGTAGCATTCAGCATTGAGGCTGACGTCACTGGTCAACTACATCAATATATTACATCAATGACAACAATAAAATTGAGTAGATGACGAGCTATGTATATGAATGACCGCAATAGCTGCCCACAGGCTGACCACATAACTTAATGTTCTGCGGCACGTTTGCGGTTGAACTGGCGAGGGGCGGGACGAGTGGGCTGGGGACGGACGAACTAATGGATATTCGGGTGACAGATGTCAAATTGGTTTTATTACACGCAATCCGTAATTGAAATAATGTCAACAGCAAACGCACATTAAACTCAAAAAGTCGACAGCTTAAAGCCACAAAATGCAACTGATTTCTGAAGCCAACTGCAACACATTCGGACTGCAGGCAAAGGCGTTAATAGCTTTATGCAATTGTTTATGTAAGTAAATAGAGTTAATAGTACTCAATTTAACTTGTCAACAGTGAGCAGTGTAGCAGAGGAATGCGAATTTGAGAATCACAGAGTTTTGACGTGAGCATTAGGCCAATCGCTTACCCTAAACTTCTTAGACTCGCTTAATACTTAACAGATTTTCACATTTTTCATTCTTTTCATCATCTTCTTACGATTGATTTTGCATTTGCATTTCATTTACATAAGTCTGTAATCATGACACGACCGTGAGCCTATCCTCATAGCAAGCAAGCACCGAGTAGCAGCTACCCTGAACTCTGTAGAGAGTTTATATATATATACATATATATATATATATATATATATATATATATATATATATATATATATATATATATATATATATATATATATATATATATATATATATATATATATATATATATATATATATATATATATATATTTTATAAATATAATAAAATATATATAAATAGATTTGCGCCTATGCTGCACTTGGACTGAGCTTGGGATGAGCTTGTCGACTCTACTATGGAAAATTATTGCTCGTTTTGCTGATGTTTACTTTATAAAACTTGTCATGTATCATTCTGCCCATTCCAATAACTTGTCCATTTGCAATGAGTTCAGAGCCAAAAAAAAAAAAAATTCTGCCAGCTTTTGATTTATTAAGTAAGACAGTTTTTTTTATCAATCAGCTCCTTTTTCGGCTCTATCTATTAGGCTCTGCTGTGTCTCTGCTTGCCTTATAGATAATATAATGAATAAGTAATTTAAATAGCATCAACTTCTTCATCTTGTTTGTCGCATTAACTCGGGCTAGGCTCACAAATTGTGCTGTCCGCTGTCCCCCGCCACACATGTGCAGCAGCATGTGGCACACTGTAAATAAATGTGTGATGGACCAAATATATTCAGGATATGTTTTTGTGTGTTTCCCTGTCTTTGTGCTGTTTTCGGCTGTATTAAAAGATTTGTCAACTGGCAAAGTTTGCAGCTCTGCTTGGTGAGGTCCGGTTCACTCTATGGCCAGCCTGGGCCATTCTCTTCGGCTAATGTCTTTGTAAGTGCGCTGATGTTGGGGCTGCCGTCGCGTCGCTGCTGGCGTCGCTGTCGGGCAGTCAGGACAAGTGCAAAAGTTTGGCAGGCTCACATTATTTTTTCATCTTTAGTGCGGAGGCCAAGCCGAAAGTAATTTACGCTCGTAAAAGCTGGCGAGCCAAAATGCCAGAGCGAGGCAAACTTTATGAAATTTATATTCGCGCACATATTGAGGGCGTAGAGGGTGGAGGGTGAAGGCTGGAGGGTGGAGGGTGGAGGCTGGTTTTAGGGGTGTCTGCTGCTGAGCCTATAAAAACTTCGCCAGGGCATTATTTTTGCTTGTTTCTCCTTTGACAACAATGCGGCAATTGGTAGTGGGGCACTTCCTTTTGAAAGCGGGTAGAACCAGGGGCTGGGGCTGAGGGCTGGGGGCTGCTGGGCTTCACAATTTACGTGCGCTGCCAAAGTTCAATAAACGAAATATTTCTGGCCATGATCATTATTTGGCAAACGGAGCGCATAATAAACACATAAAATAAACAAAACTTTTCAATAATCGACTTTTTTCTGCGCCCGTCGAGCAGCCGCGGCTCGAGCTACCCCCGGCCACTAGCTCGTGGCGCTTGTTTAATGTTTGTTTGTGGCGATGCCAGCCAGCAGCAGGATCAGCGCCAGGACCAAGTTTCAATGACAAATGAAAAAAGTTGGCTGCGGCGATTTTTTTGCGCTGCGTCAAATAAATACGCATTTTTTATAGGCCACCAAAAGTGGAGTGTATGATGTCTTTTTCCCTGTTTAAAGGACATCTTTAAGGACAACTGCAGGCAACTGCACGCCGAACCGTTTCTCCACACTTTGGAGATTTTGGGAATTGTATCGCAATTTGCATGCGCCGCACACACACACGCCCCAAAGTTGCCAAAAGTGTTAACACAGCCAGCTCTGTTTGTGTGGCTGTGTGTGTGTGTGTGTGGGCGTGGCCAAGCGTATGCAAATAAAAAGGCAACATTGTAATTGTATGGAGCCGAAATATATGCAAATTATTCATCATTGCTGATTAGAAGACGCCGCAGCACCAGCAGCAGCAAAGAGCAGGCGCGGCACGGCAACACGAACCAGGAAGCAGACAAAGGCAAAGAGACAGACTGACAGACAGACGGACAGAGTGGGTCGAACTTGTTAGGCAGAGTGCGTAGTTGGGCCAGGAAGTAGTTAAGAACCTTGGGGAGCGAGGCAGCTTGAGGGAAATTTGCATCCGCTGCCCTAAAAAAGGGAATCTGTTGAAACTGCAGCGGAATGGGAGCAAATGGCAGATTAGTTTTGATTTTTTATATTTTTTTTCCAACCTCAACCGCTGGCCATGAGACGCAGGCCCTATTGAATCTGTGGCCATAAAGCCGCCAAATTGCAGCTCAGCTACTTAGCATATTTGAGTGGGCCAGGCGCACAGGATCTAAGGATATGTTAATTTGAGCATCACACACACACACTGAGCAGAGGTGTCCAAATGATGTGCACAATGGACCCAAGTGATTTGTGAGCCGCATAAATTTGGCCATAAAAAAATAGAACTATCCCAAAATTCAAAAACTCCTCCCCCATCTACCACCACCCCTCCCCGACGTTCTACCTACTTTGCATAACAATAACAAAGGCGAGCTTTAAAATATGAGCTGCAAAAATGTTGGTTGATTGGCTTTCTCGGCTCTTTTGGCTTTTTTCAGCTTTTTTTTCGGCCCACGCTCACTTACCCAATATCTCAACGGTGTGCGTAATTTCGCGTGGCTCCATCGTTGCAATTTGGCAAATGTAATCGCCGGCGTCCTGTGGCACGGCGTCGCGTATCTGCAGATTGAAGCCGCTGACGAGACGAACGCGTGGATCGGGCGTCACTTTCACAGATCCAGCTGTCAAGATGGCAATGCCGCGCTTCCAGGCAACCACATATGGCTCTGCAATACAAAGAAATCAGTTTCGATTGTGCATAATAATCGCATCTGACGACTTAATTGGTAAATGCGGCGGGGCAATCACTTAAATTAAGTTGAAAAGATTGAATCACGCACACACACACATACACATGCACACAGAAGCACAATTTCGCTGTATAAATTGAAAAGTCAGAATTCAAATGACTCAATTACAAGGCATTTGAAAAGATCTAAAAGGCTAGAAATTCAATTTGGCATGGACTCGCGCACAGCGCGCGCACATCAGCCACAACAACAACCACCACCACACATGGTCTCTGTGTGTGCGTGAGTGTGTTGTGCGGCGACACATACACTCGGTAACACCCACTTGATATCCGCTAATGTGCGGCATTTGCAATCATATGCCAGGCACTCGATATGCCAAAACGGAAAAAAGGGAAGAGCGAAAAGGGCATGAAAGCGGCTTTCAACAGTCAGCGAAGCAGGCAGGCAGTCAGGCAGTCAGCCAGGCAGTCGGGCTGACTGGCAGGAAGAGACAGTACGGAAGAACTGAGAGACAGACAGACACCCGAGCGTATTCATCGAACTCATTAATTGTGATTCGTTTTTATACCCTGTAGCCATTGAATGGGACTATGAAAAGCATATCGATACAACACTCATGTGAGTGGACGCAGAAACCATATAAAATATTATATATATATAAATATATATCATTCAAATATATATGGGTAGCATAGAAATTTGACGTGTTTGCTTATATATCCTATGTTGTTATATAATATATTTATTATATATAATATATGTTATTAACATTTCATCGATAATCGCTTTGTTGAACTCAATCAATCAACTCTAGTTGTATCTTTTGCAAAACTTATTTAATTTAGAAAAAATTTAGAAAAAAATTTAATTCTTCAACTTAGTTAAGTTATATAAAATTAATTCTTCTTAAAAAAACAATTGAAACATAAACAAACAAAAAAATAAATGAATTAAATTAAATAAATAAATTATAAATAACAATTCATAAAAATACCAAAAAGATAATTTTATAAACTATGTAAAATAGATCAAAATATTTGTTTATTATATTAAGTCTAAATGACAAATATCCAAAACTGTCAAGTGATATTTACAGGATAACTGCTGGTCGATCATGTGCACCTAGATCAGCTCTAACTTGTTAAAATTTATGTATTTTGTGTGTTGTGTCTGCTCGGGCCACGTCAAGCATCACGTGCCACTGCAACATGCTTGCTCTGTATGTGTGTGCGTGTGTGGCAGGGAGGCTCGTGTATTGAAATTGAAATTGAAGTTGTCCGGATTTGCTACTAATGATGTATGACTTCCGCGAATGGCGCTCATTAAAAATTAAAACAACAATTTTCGATATGCGGGTATCGAGTATTTTAGTCAAGAGCAAAAACCGTGCTGAAAATGAAGGCAAAACAGCGCTCATTATTGATGGCCTACTCCAGGGCAAAGATGGTGTGAGCGAGAAAGATGTAAGAGAAATTGATTTCAATACACACACGAGTCTCTCTTTCTCTCTCTGTGTGTGTGCAGACACTCGCTGAAACTTAGTGGTAATAAAATGCTTATGAAGTCATTTACATGCGCATTCAAAAAGCGTATTTATTTGCAACGAGTTCAACAACATCAACACGCCAAGCAGCAGTGAAAGGCTGTGTGCCAGAGGACCCAGCAGGCAAAGTAGAGTGTGTTATGCAACACACTCACACACGCATACACATATATACAATCAGAATCGCATTCACATGCGCCAAGGCATATAAATAAACTAGCGCCACCTGCTGGCCTTAGCGTGCACTATGAAGCGTAGCCGAGAACCAAAGAAACGGAAAACATAATTCGTGGTCTGCGTGTGTGTGTATTTGACTGTGTGTGTGTGTGTCAGCGAGTTATGCGAAGCTTGGCTTCTTTTGGTCTGCCAGTTACTTAAAGGCAGCCAGAAAATGGCAGCTTGCATTTTGCTTTCTCGACGGCAGGTGCACCGCACTCAACTTCTATGCATATGTATTAATATCATTGACTTCAAATTATGTAAAATTGTTTAACCAACTTGGCTTTTGACTTATAAGCAAGCCAAAGAAGTTAATTTATTAAGATTTTATTTAGTTTGGGTTAATATTAATTCTGTTATGAGAAAGCTTTGTACGCCCTCCAATCATTTCGATTTCAATTTAAATAATAAATAATAATTTAAACAAAAAAATTGAATCAAATATTAAAAATTTTGTAGACTTTAATATTAATTAAATATTTTACAAAAATAAATTTTATAAAAAAATATAAATAAATTAAGATAGATAAATTAACACGTTTTAAATAAAATTAAACAAAAAATTGATTTGAATTTGAAAAAACTCAATTTTATATTTAAATACATTTAACTTATATTATTTATTTAATTTTTTTTTTAACTTATGAAAAATATTTTTAATAATTATTATAAATAATTACAATTTATTTGTTGGAATTAAAACAAAATATAACAGACCTCAACTTCAACCCAAAATTATTAAGTCAGCCAGCAAATCAATAACTAATCAGTATTTATATATCCAAAGTGTAGCTCACTTAACCATACTATTAACTAAAGCCACCGACACATTTATTTAGTGCAAGTGAAAACCTCAAATGATGATACAACATAAAAGTCGTAGCCACAAAGCTGAAGTTTTGAGGCGTGGCAACGTTTAGAAAGTATTTATATTATAATAGCTAACCACATGAAACCACATGAAAATGATGCGCTTGGCTAAAAGACTTCAGACTCAAAGCAGGAAATTAATAAGGCTTAGATGTGGAGTTGAGGCAGCAACTGAGGTTGGGTTGGCGTTGCTAAAGGTATGCTCTGTGTATTGGTTGCAGTTGCGCTTAAAGTGTGGCCATCCACTTAAACAATGCAACATGCAGCAGAAATAATTCACAAGATCATATAAATTGTTACAGTGTGTGAGAGAGTGTGTGTGAGTATGTGTGTGAGTGGCTGTGTGTGATTGCGTTGTAACTAAATAAATTGTTAACTAAAATAACAACAATCTAACAAAAACAAGCAAAACGCAAAACGCCTCAATTTCCGGTTTAGTTCTAAACTAAATAGAAACACGCTCACACACACTCACACACACCCATATACATATATATACATAGGGCTATCTGTTAGGGCGGAAACAGAGTAAAAGCATTTCGGCTTTTGTATGTCAGCTTCACATGAACATTGCCTTGCGTTTAGCCTCCTGCTGGAACTGGACAAATTGTTGGCCATGGCCAGCCACATGTTGTGCCTGTCTGTGTGAATGCGTGTGTCTGTGCGCCTTATTTAGAGCCCGAGCTAAATTTTAGTTTTCTACACTTCAGACCAAGGCAGACAGACGGACAGACAGACAGAGAGACAGCGGCTCGCACACAGAGGCTATTCAAATATGGCCGACATTCGCTTTTGTTGTCGAGCTCTGTTTGTTTGCACTGGCCACACGGTGCGTATGCGCAATTTGCCGTTAAGCCAAGGCATGCCACTTGCAACAAGGAGCTGCTACTGGCCGTTAGACCGTTGGACCGTTGGACCGTTAGAGCGACCGACATGTTGTTTGCCAGAGCGCAATTTATTGCATGTCGGAAAGGCCAATATTATAAGATGATGACCCCCGAAGATAAACGATGTTGCGGCTAAGCCCAAACACACACACATACACACACGCGCAAGCAAGTGGGCGTTGGGCGTGGCAGGCCAGCTGCCTCCATATGGCATTATTCTGCAACTTCTTGCACAAGTTTTCCCGCTCTCTCTCTCTCTCTCTGTCTCTCTCTGTCTGAGTGTGTGTGTTTGTGTGTTAAGTGTTGTGCGCGTACGTAAAAAGCGAAATTAGAACTGTAAATGGCATTAATATTGAAACTTTGTTGCCGCTGCCACAAGCCACGTCCCTGCCACAGGCCCTGGCCTCACGCTGTGCTTAGCTTAGCTGTCCTGCTGTTTGCACAACTTCAACTTTTGCAACACGATTCCATTTCCGTTACTCAGTAATAGTTTGAAGCGCTATAGCCCGAGCTCCAAGCCCAAACCCCTTCTTCGACTCCAACTGGAGCTCCATCAAAGCGTAATGAGCGTTTTCTCTGTGGCCGCCGTAGCTGAGGTTTTTTGCTCCTGTTGTTGCTGCTGTTGTTGCGCCTTTTTGCATTTTATTGCATTTGGAATTTGCCAGTTGGCAGTTTTTGTTGCAGCCACACTTTGTTTTGCCATTGTGCTGCGGATAAAAACCATCAACAGGAAAAGGTCTTATGCGTGCTGACAAGTTAAGCACCGGCCTCAGCTACCGCAACACCAAACGGCAATGGCAACGGCAACAGCAACAATTAATTATTTGAATCCATTTCGGCAAAGCAACAAAACAAATTGAAAATTAAACCGAAACCAATTCAATGCATTACACACAATGAAAAGATTTCGTGTATATATATGGAATATTCATTAATAATTGAAAATTACTTTGTGAGCTTCCACAAAAAAGTTTTTGACATTTGTTAAGGGTTGCAGCACTTTGTCTTTTATGGGTTTAACAAGAAAACGTAAAAGGATTTCAAATTTGATACTAATTTGACCTACAAAATTATTTATAACTATACTAATTTTTATGATATTATAGTGTTTAAATTAATATTAATATTAAATTTTCAATAAAAAAAAACGTTAGTATAAAATTTCATAGACATTCATTATTTTCTAACATTAAGTATAAATATATTCAACATATGCTATAGTTGAATATAATATGTCGTAAAAATAATATTAAAATATTTTATATATTATTATAATAAGAATAAATTTCTAATTTAATAATTAATAATAATAATTATATATATTATATATATATTTTTAAAATTTGATAAGATAAAACAAATGAAAATAAAATAAAATAATAAACTAAAAATAAAATATGAAACTGCCTCGTTTGTGGACCCCTCCTACACGCACCTAAATTCTAGGGTAGTCATAACACACACAGAGCCATCAAGCACTTGTCAAGTCATTCAAAAGCAGCACTTTCCATTTATATTTGATAAAATTTGAAGAAAGCGCAAATATTCAAATATGCCTCAGGAATTGAGAGTGTGTGCGTGTCTGTGTGTGTGCGTGGGAATGCGACTGTGAGTGTGTGTGTGTGTTTGGGTATGTAATCAAACACAGTACAAGTTGATTAAAAGTCTTTGAGTAAACGTACGAGTATTTATAAATTCATTACAAAATAATAATTAAAGAAAACAACAAGAAGAAGAAATTTGCCTAAGCAAATGTCAAAGCCACAGCTGAGTTTTATCATTTTTGAGTGAAACTCTTGAAAACAAAATTTGATGAAGCAATTAGGGAAGAGTTGTTCAAGCAACTTCAATACGTGAAGCCTTATAAATATAATAAAACACATTACGTTAGCCTGGGGCTTTCTCGAGTAAGTAATTTTATTGAGCTTTCGGTAACAGATTTCCTTCTATTTATTTTTTTTTTTTTGATAATTTTCAAAACTTATTTGGAAATATTTGAAAACAATTTTTTGTTGATAGCTAAAATTACTTCAAAAAAATTATGTGAGAGAAGCGGCTATCAATCATTTATTCAGGTATTTAATTATTATTTTAATTTATTATTTAATGTGTCTTGCAAAAAATATGTAATTTTTATGAAAAATAATAAAGTTTTCATACGAAATGAAATGATAATACAAAAATAAATATTTATAAATAAAAACTATATATATATATATATATATATATATATATATATATATATATATATATATATATATATATATATTTCACAATACAATTTTCGTACAAAATTAAATTATAAATAATATAGTTTTTATAAGAGTAATTTTGTGAATATTTGTATTTTGCTCGATTCAATAAAGTTAATACATAAGAACATTCTATCAAGGGTGTTTAAAAATCATTAGCCCTTCTTTTTCCACATTACAAGGTATCTCAAGAGCGTATCTCTATGCGCATTCTCAAATCTAACGTCATTGCTTGTGTTTTGTGTTGGCGCAATTACTTTTATGTTGCATAGCCGCAGACGCAAGTGCCGACTAGTATATAAACAAAGACCGCAGCGGTAGACAGAGCGTGCGAGAGCTGACGCTCTAGAGTCTAGCCGTAGCCTTGCACATATGTGAAAAGGGGCACAAAAAATTCAAATAACATGATAAAATGATAATGATGAAATGCTTCAATGTTTATTTAGACAAGCTCTGGTGCACACTCGAGAGCTTTACAAATGGGTGTGTATGGGTGTGTGAGGCAGTGTATGTGTGTGTGAATATATGAATGTATCTGTTTTGACTGTGTTAAGATGTGCTTATATTTCTTATTTGCCAAGACATAAGATTACTTTTGTAAAAGTGCGAAGCACCGCAATAAGTATTTAAAGGAATTTTCATATAATATGCAAATGAGCAATGCTTCAAAGAGCGTGAAAGAGAGAAAGAGAGAGCGCACGACGAGCTCATCATTTGGGCTCATTTTCATGTGATTTTCTTTCGAATTTTATGGGCGTTCGTCATAAAAATAAAATGAAAATGTGCATAAATTTTGCATTTGTGCGAACGGCAATGGGCTTCACAGCGGATTCATTCATTGCCTTTTGTTAAGTGTGGCGTTTTAAAAATTCTATCAATTACATTTTTAACTTTATGGCCAACGCATAAAAAGGGAAAAGAGAAACCCAGCCACCAGCAGCTGGTCTTAACATATTTTTCCAAAGATCCATAAAGTGCGCATTATGAACACGTCCCAAAGACGTCACAAGCTTTGATTTTAATTATTGCATTTGGGAGCCTAAAGACTAAAGCATAAGCCACGCCAAAGCCAGACATGGCTGAGAAATGTCTCTAATTAAACTGTCGTATGGGGGGAGGCCACTTTATTAGCATAGACTCCGTGCCCAGGAAAAAGGGAGGGAACAACAAAAACTCTGGAAGCGTTGGATCTATAATTTTCCTTTATTTTTGCATGAGCTGCTTTCTCATCGCTTTTTTTTTCCTTTTTAAGCTTTCCTTTAGCTTCCTTTTTATTATTACCCCAAATGCTTGTGGCTATAATACTCTGCTCGGCAAGAATGTTCTATGTATCGTCCATGTCTTGGCTCTCGCTGCTGGTTTTGTTGTTATTGTGATTGTCTTGCTTCCGCTTCTTTTAGTTTTTCTCGTTTTTCCACTACTTCTTCATTTTGGTTCGTTGGGGCAATGAAGTGCATGAGATATGCCAAAAGAAAATGCCATGTTCCTTTGTTCTCTATGCCGGTTCTAATAAACGGTTGATATGACCACAACCACTCATTCACACACATACATACGCATCTAGGTATATTTATAAATAAAATATACACTGGAAGAAACCTGATAGTATTTTCAGAGTTAATCAAGAAAAACGAATGAGAATAATATTGATTAAAAATGATTGCAATGATGATAATAATAAAATAATGAAAAATTATAATCTTGATTGGGATAATGCTAATAATAAAGATGAAACTGCTAATGAAAATCATAACACTTATGATATTGTTAATAATATTATTAATTTCTAAAGCATAATGATGTTTATAATTATACTAACAACAATAATTATAATACAAATAGTAATGTATAATGAATAACAATCAATGAAGAATGAAAAATAAAGATTACAGAATATTGAGTGAATAATGAATAATTAACAATGTATTATTAATAAAGCCTAATCAATAATTCATAATTACAAGAATTTTAAGATTTTCATTGGATTGAATATCAGCACGTTTTTTAGACCTGATTTGTGGACGAGATTCTCCTCTTCTTTCAGTGTAGTGGCCATGACAGTTGCCTACATAAGTCCACACATACGTATAATGTATGCCAAGTGTTTGGGTCCAAGTTTTTTATGAAGCATTTTGTATACAAACTTGGCCGAGATGACCAGAGGAGGACAAGGATAAGGATGAGGTCGAACAGCTCCCGGCCTTAACCTTACTGAATGTGAGCATGTATGTATGAATGGATAGATGTGCCTGGCAGTTGTCTACTCACACTTGGAGTGACCGCTGCTGCTTACGCTAAATCCTCGTTATGTACAAATAATCTCGCACACACGACCGCATTTAAATTGAAAAACGTACATGGCACATGCGAGCGGTGCGACCATCACCATCACATTTGAATGGGTCCGAAACCGAAACTGAAACTGAAACCGAAACCGAAACTGAAAACGTAAACCGAAAGCCGAAAACCAAAAACAAAAACAAAAACGTGTTTGGTCACACCCGATGACTGGATCTTGGGACAGATGCTCGTCAACTGCTCATCCTTTGTGGTGATGGTGCCTTGGATTAAAGCATAGTTGCGGTCAACTGGCAGGACTCATATGGTGTAGGGTTAATTATGCACATATGTCCTGCATATGCAGACCGCAACATTTGAATGACAACTGAGTTAAGAATACTCACACAGAGATAGACACACACTCCCATTCACACCCACGCCCACACTCACACTCATAAGCATTTGAATACTCACCCGTATTGGCCACCTCACAGGGCAAAACTATTATATCTCCGGCTATGAATTTGAATGTCTCGGAACGTGATATGAACATCGGCTCGTGCTTGGCCATCTGACCCTGGGCGTTGGCTGCAAAATGGGGCGAAAACAATTCAAATATTAAATATCATATGTATATAAAGATATATGTACATATATGTGTGTATGTGTACACACGTGCATATTTTTGTCTAAGATATCAACCAAATTACCGTAAATATTATTAGCCTAACGAACGCACGTCACCCAGTAAAGGCCATCATCATCCTGGGTGTGTGTGTGGCTAATTGGTTTAGGCCATTTTGTAGAAAATTTGTCAAATGTCGCAAAGTTCATAAAGTGCATTTTATTATGCCCAGGCTAATGAAAGTTGTCAAATTGCTTCTAGACAGCTGACGGACAAGCAGCTGGAGATATATAGATAGATGGTTCGCATATCCTTATGCATGTCCTGGCACACACGCACTCACAGCTTAAGTAATAATTTAGTGCTCTTGCTGTTGATTTGCCAATCAATTTTAAATGTCAATATGCATGTGTATGCATGAGTGTCTCCGAAATACTTCAGCTTTCCAAAGTGTTAAAATGCACTTAAATATTAAAACTTTGTCATCGTGCTCCCCATCGGGATTTGCATTAATTCAATTGCTTAGTTTTATGGGATTAAACACACACACATACATACATATTTAAAGTTTGGGCAAGCCTTTAGTCGAGGATTCATAATATATGCAAACTCTGAGGCGCTTATTATTATTAGTTTTTGTGCGAGCATTTGTGATCAAAAAAAAATGTATTTAAATATATAAATTTTATTAAGTGTAGAACCTAACAAAAAAAAAAAATGTATATCAGTAGCGAATTATTAAATAACACCATTTGTTTATTCATTTTTCTTTTTTAGATATTTACTTAAGTATTTAATTTATTTTTTTTTTAAGTTTTAAAGAATATTTGCACAGAACATAATTTAAAATTAATAAATTAATATTAAAGCAATAATAATAATAATAAACAATTTATTTTATGAAAAAAAAAAAACACAAGTTTTAAAATTTGATCAATGGCATAAAATATTGCAATGGGCCATGTCTTTTTCATAAATTTCTGTTACAGTTTCATAGTGGTGTTATTATTTTTTCCCCAATGTGGATTTATTTGCAATATTCAATTTTATTATAAAAAAATCTAAGAATTCTAACTTCAAACTTATTCGAAGAAAAGCTTTAATAATGTCGTCATCTATTGGCTCCAAAATGGTTTCCTTTACAAATCAGTTTAATAAATTTTTTGCTGGTCTCCCCTTGTCTGCTCACCTGCGCTGTCATTTCGTAATTAGACCATAGTTACTAACAAAATTATGGCAAAACGGGCAGCAGGCAGCGGGCAGCGGGCTGCGGGTTGCGGGCAGCTGGCGTGACAATTATGTGGCGCTTGCAACATTTGCGGCGTCAAATGTCAAGCGGAAGCGGACATATCCGGTTACAGGCCCCATGCCGTAATCGATTACTTTAAGTGTGACAGTGCAAAAAAAAAAAATATAAAGAGCGGAATAAAAAGAACAAAATAAATAAATAAAAAAGCACAGAAAAGCGAACTGGTCGCACTTCCGCACGCAAACAAATGCACAAACAAAAAAAAAAAAAAAACGAAGAAGCAGAAAAAGCCATCAACCATCAGGCTCTCGAGTAGCAGACACCAGCAGCCAAGACAGCACAGGACAAGACAACAATAATGCGTATAAACAAAATGCTGGACTTTGCTTGGCCCGGGCCAGGAGCAGCAACAGCGGCACCACCAGCAGCAGCAGCAACAAAAGCGCTGGCAAACAATTTAATACGTTTAAGCGAATGTGTCAACAGGCCAAGCTGGCTGGAGCCTTGGGCCACGAACCCAAGCATCAAGGACGACGAATGGCCAAGCACTTTTGACATCGGCCCGGGAAGTGGGGCTGGCGTTGGCGCTGGAATTGATTCGATTACGCTGCGGGCACAATAATGAAGTGTCAAATGCTGTATTTATCTGCTGCGAAAACATTCGTGAATACTGTGAACACCCACTCCACACAGTGACCGAGTGCGTGTCCACACACAAAACAAGAAAAAAGAACCAGACGCAGAGAGGCGACGGATGAGAGCGAACAAATAGGTAAGCAAAAGTCGCCAAGGCTCAATGGTATTGGGCCCCTGACATGACTTGGCAGCACTTGGGCCCTTGATGCCATGTTTCCGGCATTTTATTTGATTTCGCCCAGTCGTGCCCCACTTGGCCACACTTGCTCCACCTTGATTTCTTCTTTTTTTTCTCTTGCCTATTTTTGTGTATGTTTTGTTTTCGTTCGCTCTGCCCTCCTCGCGCCACACAGAAGTAAATATAATTTCTTTTGTATCAGAAGCGGCTCGGTGCGGCTGTTGTCAGTCGTTGTCCTGTCGCTGCTGTATATTCCGGCAATATTTTCGCAAGGATAAAGGCGTTGGCAGCACGTGCCTGTGCCGGTGCCTGCTGCTCTGCTGCTCCGCCTGTCTGCCTGTCAATCGAATCCTTGATGCGGATAATAACGAAATAATGTCAGCAGTAGAAACTTATTTCTTATGACATTTTCCTTTTGAAGTTCGTCTTAGAAGGGTTTCCGGACAGCCGGTCCCCGCGCCTCTCCCTCTCGTCTTATTTGGCAACACACTCGCCTGCTAATAACCCAAATGACTTTCTGTCACTTGGGCACTGATATCCACGCCACGGATCTGCGTAGCATCAGGGGAACGTGTCCATCGGCAACAGCAACTCGCTAATTGGACACAGCCGCACAAGGACTTCTGCTTCGGTCTTTCTATTATATTCGTATAATAGACTCAGTTAAGTAAGAGGCAGCTGCTCCCTAACTGGAATTTAATATATATATATATATATATATATATATATATATATATATATATATATATATATATAATGATCTATTCAAAGAAGCTCAAGCATTTAATAAGCTGAATTGTCTGGATTTCTCTGAAATTTCTCAGAAAATTCTTGAAGTAGGATTGACCAAATTAAGCGGATTTTCATGTTCAAAAGCCTCAAGCTTATATATTAAATAAAAATATTTTATACATTTACATTTATTTATATAAATATGTATATTTATATTATTATATATATATTATATTCATACTTGTCTACTTGTTTGTGAAGGATTCATCACCAATATTTATTTTACTAATTTTTATCTTTTAATCTTGATCTTTTACAGGTAAAATGGAGGACTACGACTGCCTTTGCAGTTGATCTCTACAAATTTATATACAGATACAGATAAATTTAAATTACAATATATTTCCAGTAGATCTAGGTAATTTCTCGGTCATTTGGGATTCTCTAATAGCGGCAGGTGGCTCATGAGCTTAGCTTTGATCACGCTCAGTCTAGAAAAATTGCCTAAATCGCTAATAAACATTTTTTGGCAAATGGATTCATAATATCAATAGTTTTTAATTTCAATCGACATCATAATATCAATAGTTTTTAATTTCAATCGACATCTAAAGGTATTCAGAATTTGGCCCAAGTTCAGAGTCTGCAACAGTTCACAATCTCATTTGAGTTCTATCAGCTTAAAAATGATTCTCCGACTTTTTCAATTAAGAATAATAAGAGCTACAGGATTTTATTACATTTAGATATATATACATAAACATATATACATATATATACAAAAACAGTTCACAGATTAAGTTGATTTTATAATTCTAAATTGTTTTGCACTTTGTAGAGCAAACTGAAGTGTAATTGTGTGTGTGGTTGTGTGTGTGTGTGTCACTGTGTGGAGCAACTATTCAATTTTAATTTTCAATTCGAGTGCCTGGCAGCAACTCGGACTGGACCTGGGCAAGGTTTTTTTGCGGTTTGATATTCAAAGTTTTTCCATTAAAGTTATTCGCAGAGAATAAGAAAAGTTTGGCTCACACTTACACACACACAGAGAGAGAGAGAGACATGAATACTAATACACACATTTGCAAATATTCAATTTGAGTAGAAAATTATCAAACAAGTTTTTCTGTTTTATTTTATTTATTTTTTTTATATTTTGTTATTCTGACCTTCGACTGAAATGGCAATTTGGATGGCAGCGTAGCCTTTTTTGGCCACGAGTGAATTGAAACATTTTTAAGCACGCAAAGTACATAAAATATGAAAATGGTTGCAATTGCAATTGCAGCTGCAACTTCGGCTCGTCGTTGCCACCTGCCAGGGCCATAAAACGGGTAACGAGCAACGAGAAGCGAAAACAAGTACAGTGAAGCTCAGCTGGTTGAGCATTTGCCTCACAGCGCTGTGCAAGTGAAGCTCTCTTCACGTTTTTTCTGCTTTTACTTTGAGGCGCTGCGAGGCAGCAGAAAAAATTTCATTAAACACCGCACAGAGTTGAGCAAAAAAAAGTGAAAAAACATAGGGATTGAGTAGCAGCAGCAGAGCTAACTAAATGCATGGCAAACTTTAATGCACGCACATTTGCAAAAGACGCGCTCGAGGCGACCCAAAGTAACGGCCCGAAAAAGTATGCTATGAAAAAAGCAAATAAAGAAATTGGATAGGCAGAAAGAGAGTGAAGAGGGAAGAGAGAGAGGCAGACTGTGTGGGTAAGCGAGAAAAAATGCAGCTGTAAGTTTATCTCATGCCACTTGGAAAACCAACACGTAATTTCCTTTGAGTGGCCACTTATCTCGCTCTCGGTCTCTCTCTCTCTCTCTCTCTCTCTCTCTCTCTCGCCCTTACTCTCTTTCCCTCTCTCACTCTGCTTGACTATTTGGCTGCATAAATCTCCCATAACTTGGGCAGTCGCAACTAAAGCAGGCAATGGAAGCGTGCTGAAGGACAGCAAAATGAGCCACCAAATGCAGCGGAATCAAGGATTACCTATATTTTACACACACCCACACACACTCGCACACACAAACTCGCACACACATACTCGCACACAGTTGCGCCAGCTTTCAAACTGCTTTTTCCGGCTAGCGAAATTGAGTGAAAGCCAAAAGTTGCCGGCTGCAAGTTTACGTGTAGCAGCTGCAGCACTAGCCGCAGAAACCGACAACTTTGCCACGCCCACGCCGCCCACTTCCGCCACATGCTAAAACAATCTTAAAAGTTAGCGGGAAAAACAATGTGATTGCTAGTGAAATATTCATGAGGTGTAGTAGTACTTCAGACTTGCAACGCGCAACGCGCAAAGCGCAACTTGCAACTTGCCAAGCCGTAGACAATGCCAATGTAGCTACAACAACAATAACAATAACACTAACAATGGCCAACACAAAGGTGTTTTCGGCTGCTAAGTAAAGTCAGCTAGGGCCAGGGCCACCGAGCAATTACTCCTGCTCCTGCTCCTACCTGCTCTCAGCCAGCGAATCGCTAATTTTAACGCTCGACCAGCAACAACAACAAATCTAAATTGATAGTAAACTGAATTGTGTAGTACGAGGCCCGCCCACATGTGGCCCATAAAATCTAAAGTTATGTCGAAAATTGTTGCCCAGCAGCTGTCGGAAATTTGTTTGCAAGCTGCGTTTTTGGTTGTGGCTTTTCCGCCGTTGCCCATGCCTTGGAAAAAGTACAAAATGGCGAAGTGAAAATCGACAGCACCAAAAATGAAAAACGAAAAAAAAGGAAATCAGCTTTAGTTTTTTTGCGAGCCAAGTTCAGGTCGACTGACAGACTAATTGATACTCAGTCTGATTGACTCTGTGACTGACAGATTGACGCTTGATAAATGCGCTCCCCAATTCAATGCAACTAAGCGCATGCATTTATTATTAGCAGTGAACTAGTTTTTGTTATCTTGAAAGTAAGTTTAGCAGCAAGCTTAAAGTTTTTCATTATTTGTAATGCAACTGGTTTGAAGAGTCTGAAAAATATTTAGCAACTGGAACATTTCGCTTGGCCAATGCAGTTGAGTTGTTTCAGATATTAGATAAAATAAAATAGTATTCTATTCTATAATATTCTTATTACGAAGTGCATAATATCTTTTTAATTACTTTTTAAATTTTTAATCCAAAAATCATATTCTTATTGAGAATTAGGGTATATAATTTTTTTTTTTAATTCTGAATCCCAAATTGAAACCTGAGCAGCTCTAGAAGATTTATTTCGAGCAAAATTAAAAACGATTTATTTTTATACATTTCTTTATCTTCTGACAAAAGATCAGTCACTATAATGACACGATAGGCTCAACTGCTCATTCTGAAAAAGAAAGATACTTTACATACTCTACATACTTTATAGCAACTGCCACGCTTCCATCTGTCCAGTTGTCCCCAACCATTATACTCTGACTACAAATTTTTCATGAGTTAAGGTCATTTTTTAAATAAATATTTAAAAGTTCTTAAAAATATTATATATTCATCACAAGTCTAAAAATAACTCGATAATCAAATGAGCTTCATTTTGGCTTCATGCTGGCTGTCTACACAGTTTCAGCCTTGGCTACCTTTGTCTGTTCACCTGTATCACAATGTGTTTCTTACATAAATTCCAGTGAATAATTAATCATCAGTTCTATTTTTATATGCGAAATACAAAATAACAAATTCATATATTTGTAATTTAATATCCAAGCATATGTAAGTTTATTTATAAGCTGAAACCCATTGAAAATGTGAATTTATTTCGTTCGTTTCTTTTGTTTGTTGCGTGACTAGCGTTTAACATGTTACGCATACGCACTGATGAGCAGGCCAAACAAGCGTTACACACACACATACAGTCACAAACGAGGAAATGTCCGGGCACACACACACACACGTATGCAATGTGTCACCTTTATGGCGACAGGAAAATGAAATCACGTTGGCCCTCACGTGACAAATGTAATGATAGATGTACGACTGTGTGTGTGTGTGTGTCTGTGTCTGAGTGTATGTCTGTGTGCGCGCGTCCTGTGTGGCAGCCTGCGCCGGGGCAACAAGCACGTTTCAGCTACAGCGTGGACTCGAAGCGACGACAACACGTAGCGAGATGCGCATTAAATTGTGAAAAATGGAATTTGGTGCAAATCAAAAGCGTATTACATACAGTCAGCCCCCAATAAGTGAGACGCAAGATTTTTTTCTCCATTCCCTTTGTTGTCTTCTGGCTAGAAACGTGCCAAACAAATCAATGGGAATGCCCCGGCCTGCCGGGGAGTGGCCCTTAACTGTCGCCATGTGAAATTCATTTCATTTTTTTTATTTTATTTTGGGACAACTGTCCCAAGGCCACGCCCACGGCCCCTGTCCACTGAGGAATGCTGCCAGAGCACATGAATATCTTAGAGTAGCATATTTATTGACTTGTCGTCGCCTTTTGCTCTGCCCTTTGACCCTACTCATATGCCGCCATTAGAGCAGCTCAAAACACCTACACACCCAGCCAGCCAGCCAGCCAGCCTGTCGGGCCGTGTGGCCACACCGTTTGACTGCCTGCTCGTGCATTAGGCAAAGGTTATGCCGGCTGACTTTAGGCGCGCGATACTTATGAACGCGAACGCGACTTCCTGCCTCGCCAGCGCACGCCTACCAACATTTTTCACACTCAATTGCCTGGCAACCTTTTTGCACGGGATCACGCGCCACGGCGCCCGCCATCAGCCAGGCCAAGCCAAGTCAAGCCAGCCGCCAAACCACCCGCCAGCTACTTAGCGTATGTGTTGCATACAACCGCTCGAGTGTGCCCTTTTTCTCCACTGTATATATATGTATGTGTATGTGCCTCAAGTGCTTTTAGGCAGCGTTTTTAGTTTCCTTTTTGCCAGCCTTTTGTGCAGCGTCTTGTGTATAAATTGTACTTCTCTTTTTTGTATTTGATTGTTGTTGCTGCTTTTTGGTGACATTTTTATACACTCGGGCATACATAGGTGTGTGCGTCTATGTGCGCGTCTGCATATCAGATTAGCGCATATATCATATATAATGGTTACCAAATGACGGCAATGATTTCAATTTGGCGATAAAAGCAAAACAAACAGCGCACAAAGAAACAAGTTAAGTTCAGGCGCAGACCGAACAAAAGGCATGCCTACAGAAATTTACTCAGCTTTTCCATCTTACTCGATACTCTGTTTGGTAAGTGTAAAGTGGAGTATATTGCTTGGCAAGTGGTGGTACTATATGTGTGCTCTGGGCTGAAGCTGAGCAAGTTAGCTCAGAAAGTGAAAAGTGGTGTCAATTCTCCGTCGAATGAATAGCAGGTAGCGGGCTCAACTTTTACTGGCAGTAAATGAAAATAAGTATAAGATAAGTATAAGAGTTTTTATAACTCATCTTATAAGCTCTGTTCGGTTAGAGCAGAGTGGAGGCTGGCTTCTTTAAGTTTACTTCTTGACAGTGAACAGTATAATAATAATTTTATATATCCTACTTTTCTCTATCTCTCTCTTGATATCTCCCAATTTCTTCGTATCTCTCCCTTTCTCTCTTTTGCCACCAATTTCGCTCTAACTCTCTCAACCTATTGGACATCTCGCTCTCTCTCTCTCTCTTAATACTTTTTTCCTCTTTTCATAACTAAAATCATATCAAATAAAAAGAATTATCTATTTAACCGCTTGACACTACTCAAGCAGAGTATTTTGCAGTTGTAACACACTCAACACCAAGCAGCATTTTTTATTTATAATGTTTTTGAGCAATTGAGTCATAAAAAGTAAGCAAAATATGTTTGGGGCTTGGGTTTATTTAGTTTTGCTGCATTATTAAGCGCTCAACATTTTGGCTAGGTGCGACAGTGCGTATGAGTAATGCGCGCACGTTTTATATTTGTGACAGCAATTTATGCAAGTCACCAAAAGCAAAGAAACAAGAGAAAGAGAGAGTGACAGAGAAAGAGAGTCGGAGGCTAGTGGGGGTGACAGAGTGTGAGCTACAACAAAATGCTGTCCAGTGATTGACGATAATTGAGTGTCGCCAGCATGCGGCATCAATCATGATGTCAGAATGGACAGCAGCATGTAAATTGCATGCGATCAAAAAAAGCGAAATTGAATTCGTCTAACAAAATGATAAAAATCCCATTGATAATTTATGCAAAGGCAGACGACGCAGCACAAACAGCAAAAAAAAAAAAAATGTACAAAATATATGGAGAAATAAAATTCTGCTCTTTACAACACTGTCGCTCTCTCCCTCTCTTTCTGTGTGTGCATAAAATATTTGTGCGTTTGAAATGGAATTTCCTTTTTATTTATTTTTTTCCAAGCGTCAAATGTTATTTGCTCCAGCTCCGAGTGTCAAACGGAAAATCAGGTTAAAAAATTCAGCTACAAACTAATTTGCGAGGCCAAGCAGAATTTCCTTACATTTTCCACTCTCTCACTTTCTTTCTCTCTCTCTCTCTCTGTTGCTCTATCGGCATTTGTACTTTCGTCTGGGGCATTGCAAAATAAATGTTGTAGAAAAAATGTAGAAAAAACTGGCTGGCAGCCGCTGCATAAATGCTGCAACTCGGACTCCGTGGCACACAATTTTCCGGCGCATGCAAATTTCCAAGCAGTCCTGAGGTAGCTGCACACAAAAAAAAAGGGAGCAAGGCGGACTGGTTGGCTGGTTGGCCCAGTTTGCTAGCGGAATGTCTGCAGTGTCCAAAACATGTTTGACTGGGGGCCAACGCGGCCTGCCAAGCCTTCCGAATGACAGATACATACACGCAAGTGTCGTTTCGGAGAGGGGGCGGCACTGAAGGGAGGCCTGTGAAATGGAGTGCAGATAAAGGCAGTGTCAGCAGCACTGCGTTATGTGGCATGTTAATTAGGCGGCTTTGTGTGCAGTCGAATGCCTCTTGCGGCTGCGTCTAACCTACATCTGATGGCACGCACGCACAACTCTCTCTCTCTGTCTCTCTCTCCCTCGCTGTCGTCTCTGCAAGTTGAATGCATCAAGTGTGAATCGAGCAGAAAAGGCATATAAATCCGATTTACAAAATCGAAATTGCACACAAAATATTTTACATGTTGCACAACACTCGGGCTGCATGCCACACACACATGCATAATTGAATATCTGGCATTGGTATCTTGCGTTGTCAATTAGTTGTTTATTATAATTACAAATTGCACTGATATCATTTGCAGCGCAGCATACAACATTAATATGAAATATGTCTATTTGCTTTTGCTTTGCCGAGGAAACACAATTCAATTATGAATTGCAGCGACGTCAAAGGTTCTTTGTCGAAAACATCTTTTTAGTTATTCATCAGCAGCTGGCCAAAAATCCACATAGTTGGCAATTAGATTATTTAATTAATAAGTAAAAGCTTGACTCATTTTAAGCTCTCCTAAGTTCAATTACTGCCTTCAAATATTTCCATTTAATTATGTCAAAATGCAAATACATTTTGTTTGACAGAGATTGCATGAGAGTTTTAGATATAATTTACTTAATCTTTCAAATTATATTTAATTTTTTGTTAGATTATTTCTTTTTTAATTACTTTATATAATGAATACCAAATATGTTGTATTTCTTCTTCTTTTAATACATTTATTTTAATCTTTTTTTTTTTTAATTAAAATTTGGTGTATTACAAATATATATATATATTTATATATTTAGATTTATAAATAATATTTTTCATTAACTAATATTTTTTTAGATATAAATATATAATTCAGGTTTTACAATTTATTTAATTAAACTAACTGTTCTATAATAAATAAATAAAGTTAAATAAAATGTATTTAACAATTGTTTATTTATTTTATTTGTGAAATGTAAAATATAAAAGAAATATATTTTGACTAAATATTAGACCTTTAAGTGAATTTTTAAGAGAGCTAACAAAGCAATCAGCGAAAACTAACTTTATCAATATTCAAGGATTTCGCTCGCACGAAAATCCTGCGTTGGAATTTGCTTGGCAACGGGACAAAGAGTTAAATGCTTAAACGGACGATCAACTCTTGACAAAAAATGGCACTGGCAGAAAAAAATGCAGAGCAAGAGAGAGAGAGAAAGAGAGAGAGAGAGAGAGAGAGAAAGAGAGAGACTGAGACATATAGAAATCCAGGAAAAGGGGAGCTGAAACAAAAAAAAAACACACATTCTGAAACTGTAATACCTAGACTGTTATACAAGTGCCCACATAACTGAGGCACCTGCTGACATTAAGCTGAAATTAACCTTGTAATGCGACAGGCCATAGAAAAGAAAAAACTAACCAAAGAGAGAGGGAGATAGAGAAAGAGAGAGGGAGACAGACCATGTGTGTCTGTGTGGGAAACTAGAAATGTTTTTGCGCTTCGCTCAGCGCAGCTGTGGGCGATGAGATGAGATGCAAAATGAGATAAGCAAACAAACAGCCTTGGTGTTAAATTTTAAGTGTTACAAGGACAACAAACACACACACACATACATATATAGATACAATAACACACACATAGACAGTAGCGTGGAAATGGTAATGTCTGCGACGGAAGCCGCAAAACCCTGCGGCTGTCGCATTTTCCACTCTCTGTCACTAGCGCTGCCTGTGCATGTGTGTGCGGGTGTCTCTGGATGGGTGTGTGTGTATGTATTTGTGCATGTTAGTGTGTGTGTGCGTATAATTGTTTACTATTAAGTTAACGGCAGCCGCAGCCGTGGCAACAATCGACGACGCTTAACTGAGCCGCAGCCGCAGCAGCAGTTCGCTGAAAATACTTGTCTTTGCCTTTGACACTAATACCCTTAACCCATACACACTCACACTCACTCACACACACGTATCTCATTATAGTTGTCAGGGCAATGCGCTTGCTCAGGTATTTGAGTTTGCCTCGGTTTATTGGGCGATTTTAATTGATAGTGCTCACAGTGCATGCCATAAGTAAACGGCACCCCAGCAGCCCCATGAACAGTCGGCTGCCTGTAATTAATGTCAACAGGCTCATTGACGGCTTAATTAAATGCAATCTGAAAAACGACCTTTAAGGCACAAGTCACAAAAAATTAAGAAACAGAAATAGTAAGCATACGCCGCGTGTGCCGCACATTAACATACCGTCGCACGATCCGCGCAGAACAACAACGGCTGCAACAGTTGCTGTTTACATATTTAATTTTCGGGACAACACACCTTCGAACCCAGATTTACAACACAACAAAAAAAAGGGTCAACTTTCTGTGATGACCGCCTTGGCACTGATTTCTTTCTATTAAAATTTTAGCTTACGACATGCCTATGCGTGTAACGCAGCCCCCCTCACCCGCACCCTCTATAAAAACGAACTGATAAAAATGTCAACACACAATTGATTCCGCCCCTTGCGAGCCATATCTTGACTTTATGTTGGGCCGCCCTCAGTAAAGGCAACACTCAGCAATGTTCGCATCACGTTTGCTGTTTGATTTTATTGAGCCACATTTTTTGTTTCAGCTTTAGGCCTAGCTACGATTTCCTCTCCTGCTTCCTTTCTTTTATGCCCTGTTTTATGGCTGAGCGTTGGGTATTTTAGAGAATTTGTAACGGCTGAGTGAATGGGTAAAGAAAATGTCTACAAGAGATTTTACTATATGGAGAACAGATTCTTTAAGATATAAGTCTAAGGCAGCAAGGTTTGGATATGAGTGAGAAAAGCTATTATTACAATATAAAATAAATAAGAGAAATTAGATATTTTTTTGTAGAAACTACTTATACTATATATATTACTTTTAAACTTTCTTTTACACTCGGTATTTTTGGCATTAAACTATTTATCTATTTACTAACTGAATTGACTTAAACTAACTGCCTAAACTCCGCTAGACTTTTACATATAATACTTTCAATTGGCATATACTTCTAAGTAAATATTAGCTAAACAAATAAAACTTGAATAAAAGCCATCAAATTTCATCTTTAATTCTAAATGATGATTCATCAAAACGGCTTTAACGAGGTATCCATTCGTGTAGCTAGCTCAACTATAAACAGTTTGACCTGATATTTGGCCCTTTTCAGCCAGCTCTCTCTCCCTCACTCTCGCTCTCCCATTCTCTCTGTGTGCGAATGTAGATGACCCAGGCAATTGTTTACAGCTCTTGGGCTTGATAGGACATTGGGTACATGCTTTGCATGAAATCACGTCGTCATCAGGCAGACATTACGAGTATGTTCCTGGGATTAAAGCAGCATCGAATTGGCACTTTGAATTTATAGCCGCCCGAGACGCACGAGAAGAGTGTGATTTTTATTGATGCTTCAGTTTTGTTTTTAGGACTCCTGACGATAGTCCTGAGACCTGAGACTGGATGCTGCCTAGCTTTAGCTACTTACAAATACTTTTTACCAACTGCTTAACTGCTAGAAACTGTGCAACTTTGTTGTGCTGGGCCCCAAGCGGCGCACGAGCCAAATGTATGCAAATACATTAGGAGAAGCGTCTGCACTTTTCATTATCTTTCAGTGGAAACTGGGACTGCGCTTAGGCAGTCTGTATTTGCATAAGCCAGCAAAATAATATAAAATATTTTGCATTCAATTATCGCATCTAAGCAGGCGCAGCCAAGATGGCCAAGTGGGAGCAGCTGAGCTCATTGCAACGTGCCGAGGCAGCACAGCCTGTGCTGCATGCACGACAAACTTAATTGCAACGTAAAACGTGTGTAAGTATGTGTTTTATGTATATACGTCAATGTGTATATAAATATATGCGAGTATATATATATTTTTTTTTTGCGTCCATTTTGTTGCAGCTTTCAGATAATGAAGTTGTGCGAAACTTTAATACCCCGCATTTATTGGGCAGAGGTAGAAAGAGGCTGGGCAGCTGGGCCGAAGTAAGCCAATGGCTTAAGCCTTTGAAGTATAGGCGGCATTTATTACAATGGGCAGAGCTAATGTAACCACTATATATAGTCTGAATATATATCAAAATAATTGTCTGTCCTTACACCCGACTATTTCACATATCTGGCTCCCCATCTTTCTGTTCCGCTGCATGCAGATTTTCATGCTTTCTATGATTTTTATATCTTAATAGAATTTTTCATATATTTTTTATTATCGATACAGATAGATTTAGAAAATATTAAACTGCATGCATAAAAATCGATTATATGCTCATCGTATCGATTTGAAATATTTGCCCTCTTATGCATAACTCGATAACTCGATTAATAATAAAGTATTATTACATATTTAATACTGATCGATTTTGTTGTCGATTTCCTTAGGAACGACTTAAAATTTGATATAATTAATTTCCCACCTTAAGCATAGACTGCAAATAGTTCAGTCTTCACGCTTTCATTGAACTCCAACTCTCTCCCACACCTCTAAAAATCATTAGCTTTACATAACACGCTCATATTTTACCTTTTGTATAGCTCCCTCCCCACTTCCTTTTCAGTTCATTATGTATGCATGTGAATGATTGATTTGAATGTGTGTGAGTGTATATACCAAGCAGCTCGTAGCCTGGCGAGTGCTCAGAGTATCTGCTCGTAGTTCATTCCCTACTTTAACTGTTTGTTGTCTTAGTTTTGCTGAAGTCTTTGCTAGTGCTTTGTTCCTGTTGTTGTTCTTGCTGGCGTCTGTCGCTGTCGCAAGTTTTAAAGCAGATTCTCATTACGCGATTGTAAAACTTTTAATGCTGTTCTTTTGTAAGTTTTTGGCCTTGCCGCCCACACACACCGACACACACTGAGGCACGCTCCACGCTCTGTCCATGGCTCTGGCCCTGACAGCTCATTGTTTTTCTTTAGCTGTTGCCTGTTGCCGCTCGATGTTGCTTTTCCTTTTGTCGCTACTGTTGTTGTTGTTGTTGTTGTTGCCTGATTTATGTGATAATTTCAGTTGGAGTCTCTTCGACTCATATGCGTTCTGGGCTGCCGGATGCGTGCAGGATATGAGCCACTTTTACAGCCATACTTCGTAGTGATTGCTGTTGTTGTTGTTGCTATTGCTGTTGCTTTTGTTGCTGTTTATTTTGCGTGCGTCTTTTTGGAGCTGCAACTTATTTTTATGTTTGCGCTACATGGCAGGAAGTAATCATCTTGATGGCTGTTCAAAATTTATAGCGCATTTTGTCTCATGTCCTCGCAGCAGCACCCACTTTCTCTATCTGTCTCGCTTTCTCTCTGGCTTTTTGTTTTTGTAATGAACTACACGATTTTAACATTTAAGCTGATGGCAGTCTGAGCCTAGCAGAAAGCTAAACAAAAAACATAGCTGCGAGGCGAGCGACAGAAACCAAATCGCATGTGGGCGTTTGCTATTCAATGAGGGCGTGTCACTCTGCCAAGGCTAAGCCCCATATGTATATGTGAATGTGTGTGTGTGTGTGTGTGTGTGTGTGTGTGTGTGTGTCACAGACAGCTTAACACGGCCTTAATGCTGTTTAACTCAACTGTCGCTAACGCTTTTAACCTGAGGTTAAATTTTCAATTTGCTTTCATGCTTCGCCCCGCACAGGCACACAGCAAACCCCATAACCAAAAACCCCACCAGACGAGCAGCTAGCATAGACCAAAGCAGACGCCAACAACGCTTTTATCTACACCCACTCAGCCACACACACGCACACACATGAGTCTATGGTCGGGTAGATTGCATACATATGTATGTATTATCTATGCATGCCTCTGTTTCGCCAAACGCCTGAAGCTTTCTGTGTGCCACAGCAAATTATTCACCAAGTTGCGGCAATACTCTAGCCAGCAAAAGCCTCATAACTTGAGTAGAAAGTTTGTCCTGGCAATAAGTTGCTATAGTTGTAGCTGTAGCTGCGACCAATTAGAATTACATATTTAATTCTTTGAGTTTCCAACACTTTTACAGATAGTTTGCCAAAATGAAGTAACAGACATGCAAATTTCTTGAAACGTGACTAACAAAAAAAAAGGAAAAAAAAAGTCAAAAATTAGTTATTAATGTCAAAAATAGTTCAGATTGTGCTCCATTATAATTATTCTTATTCTCACTAAGAAAGAAAGATATTAAAATTCATTGAATTTATAAAAAACGTGAGATATTTATTAAGTTGATTATATATTGTTGTTAATGAGAAATATACATATTTTTAAATTACAAAATATTGAATATTGAATATTTTGAAAAAAAATTTATTTTTTTATTTTTGTTTATTAAAAAAATATATATTTGCATTTATCTTTAATTTTCAATGTATTTGGAATTTCGACTTGATGTCTTGATACAAATTCCCTTTGGAATATTTATATATATGCATGCCCACTCATCGTGTATGGCTCTGCATTGCTTTAAGAGTCAAGACAAAAAATATTCTTGTCTAAAAGCACGTAGTCGTGCACTTGACTTTGGCTGGCCAAAAACAAAAAAAAAAAAAAAAAAAAAATGAAAAAAAAAACAGAAAGGAAAATTGAAAATTAAATTAATCCTCAAGGATTTTATTAGGTTTTTTTTCGCATAAGCGACGTCGACGACAAGGGCGCACAATTTTGCAAATTTCCAACATATTTCAGCCACTAAAGTTTTAGCCAGTTCTGCGCTTTGATAATAATCTAATTTGCCAACTAAAAAGTTCGGCCTTTGTTATACTGTTAGGATAAATATATATATATATATATATATATTGCTGTTGCTGGCCAATTAATATAATCCTGACGCTCAATAGGCGAAATTTGCAAATTTTCAAATTTAAAATTATCATGAAAGTGACAAAACAACACAACAAAACGACGCTCCAACAATTTGGGCAAAAAGCGGTAAACGTTTGCGGTTTCAATTCGTTTTTTTGGGTTTGTGTCTTTTTTGTTGCATACTTTTTAGCGCGCATGCAAATACTTCCACTTCCGCTTCCGCTCGAAGGCGTCACGAGCGAGCTAACGCTTGTGAGTATGTGTGTGTGTGTGTTGCTAGTTGCTCGTTGACAATTGAAAACTATTGCACAAATTGTTGGCATTTTAAATGTTAGCTAATCCTCTTAATCGTATGCAATATGACTGAAGCGCTATGAATACAAATTATTATATTAAATAATTTAATTAATTAAAATTATTGTTTACACTGCTTGCAAATTTCTCTCTTTTTTCTGTTAGCAGCATCTAATTAAAGCTGTTTAAGCTTTTAAGCTGTTAAGCTGCTTCACATTACATGTCATCATCTCTCTCTCTCTCTGACTGTCTATATATATATATATATATATATACATTTTTTGTGAGTTTTTTGTTTCAGAGGTTCAATGGCTGCTGGCATTGTACAACACTGGCTGCTGCCATGTTAAATGCTGTAAATGACACGAAGTCACGTGTTAGAATTTGCGACTTTGGCGCTTGTTAGCGCCTGTTTGCCTGTTAGCTAATGCCTAAAACGTATTTGCTGTTCGCTGTAAAATGGCATTTAAGTCGTTGTCCAAGATTTTGAGCAACTGCTTGTAGCATGTGCAACAGCCATGCTCCAACAGGGTAGGAGCAAGAGCAGCCAATACGAAAGTCACTAAATCTCAAAAAGGAAAACCAATTACGGCCATTACCACATGTGGCAATTACAACGAAACTTACGCCACGTCCCCACCTAACAGCAGCTCTGTATGTGCACGCGCCGTAACAGCAAAGTCTCATTAGTTGTTCGCCAAAACGAATGATGAAAGCGCAGCCCCGTAGGCGGCCCCTGAGGACCC
Organism: Drosophila fulvimacula; assembly: GCA_035045555.1. NCBI lineage: Eukaryota > Metazoa > Arthropoda > Insecta > Diptera > Drosophilidae > Drosophila > Drosophila fulvimacula. The sequence continues at coordinate 14,800,750 of JAWNOX010000137.1, forward strand.
CCTGGGCTGAATCGTCTATGGATATGGCTACGTTTGCCTCGGCGTCAATGGTAATGACGCTTAGTATTATGGCCAAGATGATGGCCAACAGCAGCAGCAGCTTAATGGATGGCTGGCTGAGGCTTGCAGCTGCAACTAATGGAAAGCTGCATCAGCCTCATGTCCCTCACGCTGCCAGCCCCAGCTACTGCTCCTCAATCAATTTGCGGAATGTGCTATTTTTGCCATTTAGTTTCAATATTTTCACATGCCGCAACAGAATCGTTTTCAAAGCAAATATTATATGTCATATCTATATATATATTATATATAAAATACATGTGCATATATATATATATACTAATATATATATATATATATATATATATATATATATATATATATATATATATATATATATATATAAATTCTTTTACTTTTGTATGTATTGGCGCATCCATTCTACCCAAAAATCAGTCCGTTTCAATTTCTAGCCAGCGTCAAAGAATAATTTATAAAAAAAAAATATATATGCATAAATTACAACAACAGCTGGCAGAATATGCATACCCTGGAGGCATCAAATTAGTCTCAATTGGGTATGATATAAATAGTGGGCGGAGGTTCCGATATGCCTAAATGAAAGTGATATGAGTGCGAAATGGAAAACAACTATGATGATATGATTTTTAGGTAGTTATAAATGCTAAAAAAATATTTCAAAAATATATTTATGTAGTTGACCATAGAATAATATTTGCTCAGGTCAAATGAGAGAAAAAAAATATATAATGTTTTCTATTTAGTTATAAATTTAAAAAAAATTATTAAAAATATAATACACATAACAATATACAATTTTTGTACATATATAAAATAAATAAATAAATAAATATAAAGCTAAGTAAGAGAGCAGAAGCTAAGAAGAAGATAGGTGATGGAAACTGATAATTTAAAATGCTTTTAATAAAAGTAAGTTTAATGATCGAAAAATATCGAAAAAGATTTATTACAATTCTAATATATAGAATTGTAGTAATTATTAGTTATATGTTAATGTTTATCAGAATAAAATATTAGACAAAGGTTTAAGTTATTATCAAATCTAATCTAAAATCTGTATAGAAGTGACTTCTTAAGTCTCTCTTTACAGAAATAAAAAATTACAGCGAATCAAAAATTTCGCATACCCAACTTATCCTCGCCAACAATTTCTTTTGTTTATTTTTGAATGCATGCAGCATGTGGTTTACGTATTATTTTCTTCTTCTCTTTTTCAGTTGGTATTTTATTTTTTATTAATTTTTATTTGTTTTTTTTTCCCCAAATTTCATTTAGCGAATTGTTTGGCTGGCAGAGCCGTAAATTTGTGCTAGTAAAAAATTTAGTTGTGCAAGGACATGTGTGCGTGTTTACAGGAGCAACATGGAAAATCAACATGCGACATATAAATTTCATGATATTTCATAGTTTATGCGCTCGCCGAGATGATCTATCATACATATATATATATATAAGAGGGTTATATATAGTATATACATTTATATATATTTGCGGCACTTGTATTTCAGCACATGCAAAAAGCCATTAACAATAACACGATACGGAGAGCTGGGATAGGAGCTTGGGAGGATACGAGAAGGGCGCTCGGGCTGTACGAGGACATTGTCTCATTAGCATATTGCGTGGCGGACGCCTATTTGGGAATATCGATAAAGTTCGTTAAAAAGATTGAAATGTGCGATTTGAAGCGATTTACCCAATGTGCCAACAAGGCTGCCAACTAAGGGAAAGCCACGGCTGCTGCTGTCGCCTGAGAATTGAAAACAAGGGTTGCTCTTAACAGCGCGAGAGAGGGGATGCGAGCGGGTGGACTTTTGGAGTGGGGAGCGCTGTTTTGACACTTGTCACCATTAAGCTAAGCAGCTAGGGGTGTAAGCTGTATGTATGTATAAGTGTGTGTTTGTGTGTGTTGCTGGCAATTTTTAGCTGGCTTTAAACTGCTGCCAAGCGGTTTCACATCGTTCGTTGTCGCTGGCTTTTATGCTTTTTAAGTCAGTTTAAGATTTTGACAGCAAACGACAACAAACGCAAACTTGATACACTTATCACTGTGGTAATACAAATATGTACTGTATTATGTGGCCAAGAGAGAAGCTGTAGATCTGAGTTGATCTTTCCAAGTTAAGTGAGTATTGAAAGAGTCTTGGGAAAATGTTTCAGCTTAAAGTAGATCCAAATTTGCTGTTTATTGCTGTTTAGCTTGAATACCCTTATTAAAATGTTTCTTAATCCAGATTCAATTGATAGCAATTATCATGAATTAGAGTATTTGAAATTCGTCATAAGAAACTTTTTTTATTTTATTCTTGTTCCGTGTTGTATTGGCTGCACATGTCCTGCCAAACCCCCAAACGGCAGCAGCTACTTCGTCAGCTGCCGCTCCTCCCGCTGCTGTTCTTGCTACACTTCAGCTCCTGCCACTGCCAGTGGCACTGCTGCTGCTCCTGCTCCTGATTCAGCTTCTGCTCTTGCGCCTGTTTTTGTTCCTGATGCTACTCTGGCTCCTGCTCCAGCTCCAGCTTCTCCTCCTCTTGCCGCTGCTGCTGCTCGACAACTGCTCGTTCGTTTCTCTTAGTCATTTGGGTAGCAGAGCGCGGATTACGTTTTTATCCTTGTGTCCTGGAAACACTTTCACAGCCAATTTTATTATACGCGCGCGTTTCGTTGCCTTTTGTTGTTATTATTGTTGCTGTTGTTGTAGTTGGTGCTTCTGCTGCTGCTGCTGCTGCTACTGCTGCTGCTGTTGTGCATTTTTATGCCGCATATAAATAAATCTGTTAGTTGTGCATGTTTACGACTTTTTAAGCCAGGTCCGCTGCCAGAGGGCCTGCGACCGGTCGCTTGACAACTTGTGCATAAGCGTCAATTTTATGCACACTTCGCTGTGTAAATAGCGTAAAATGTTGTCGCCAAATGCATGTAAAAGCCCAGCGACTCGCCTGTCCTGCAATTTATGCTAATCTTATGTGAGAAGGTCGACAAGGTACCTAAATATACCCTGCAATTGCAGGGCGACTCTGGTGGCAATTGGTCAGCAATTCAAAGTTAAGCAACGGTCAAACTATAACTGTGGCAGGCGGCATGGGGCAGGGGATAGGGGATAGGGGCTGCGGCAGCGGAGGCGTGTCAGCTAAAAGAATGTGTATTTTATGCTCTGCACTTGAGTGCGTAATTTTATGGGGCGCTTTTCGCTTTTATTAGCAGCGCCCGACAATAAACTGTTTATGTTTATTATTTGCTGATGACCTACGTGCGAAAGGGCCAGCCAAAGCAAAAAACGTGAAAGACGAAGTAGGAACAACAACGCTCAACGAGCGTCTAAATAGTGGCCAAGCAGCAAAATGAATCACTTACGGCCATTTGCCAGCAACAACAACAACAGCAGCAGCAGCAGCTGGCAGGAAAAAGTCCGAGCACTACGTTTGGAGTAGTAAAACCGGAAAAAGCGCCCGTGGGTCGACTGCGTAAATTACAAATTAGCAATCACACTAAAACTGCGGGGTCACCCAGAAGGTAACAGACAGTGTGTGTGTATGTGTGTGTGTGTGTGTGAGGGACGATCGCCTGCTATAAATCGAGCCAAAAGCACAAAACTTTTCATATTCAAAGCGTCAACTCATTAAACGACCAACTCAAACTACAGCTACTCGTATCAAATGAAGCACGAAAAACAAATCAAAATGGCAGCACACAAACACACACACACACACACACACAGACAGATAGAGACAGCATGAGGTATACGAGCTAGCGGAAACGGATGCGTGTGCGTTGAGCAATTCGAAAACGGAAATCAAAAATTGACCCAAAGCTGAAAGAGCTCAGAGAAAAAGAGATAGACAGAGCAAGTGAGAAAGAGAGAGAGAGAGAGAAAGAGAGAGAGAGAGAAAGAGAGGGAGAGAGAGCGTGGCAGCTCTAGCTGCTGCTGGCAGACCCCCATTAAATCGACACCTAGTGCGATAGCAAATGCCAAATGATGTATAAAAGTAGCAGAATAATAAAAATTTATTGAGAAATAAAAAACAATTTAATTTATTAGTATTTAGTGTGGAGAAGGAAATAATCGATGTTATAAATTTTTGATACCAAAAGGAGCGAGGCGAATGCCAGCAGCAATATATGCCAAGTGGCTGGCCAAGTGAGTGTGTGCGGTTGCCACTGTGTGTGTGTGTGTGTGTATGTGTGTATGTGTGGGGGGGTTAAAAGGCACATCGAAAACAAATGAATTGGAATACGTTGGCAGCCCAAATAAAGCGGATATGCTGCCGGATATGTGTACGTGTGCCTCTCCCTACCTCCCATCCTCCGTTCCTCTCTCTTCCTCCTTATGCCGATGTATGCGTGCGTGTACGTGTCTATTTGTGAGTTAGTGTTTTAGAAATTCGACTCGGATGTGAAGTTCAAACGCTTATCAAGTGTGTAGATCTTACTTATGAGTTTAACGGCCAGGCCAAAAAGCCGGAAAGCAAGAAGGCCAAAGCCAAAGCCAAAGCCGCCACCGTCTTCGTGGCCAAAGGAAAGGCCAAATTTGTTGTAGGTCCGGATAATTTAATTTATTGTTTTCTCTGCTAAATGATGCTCAAGAGTATAATTTCGGGCACAGCACACAGAACGCGACTAATGTGCGCACAAATTGCCACAAAAGCTGGGCCAAGCAGCGACGCGTCGCTGGCATATCGATCCGTCTCTCTGACCTTTGATGCGTGCAGAGAGGATGCCAGCAACTAGCTCCAGCCTGGCTCGTTGACAGCAAGTGGTTGCATAAAGTGCTCAAAGGGCTTTAAGCAAACACATACACACACACACACACACACACACACTCACTCAAAATATGCAAATGCTGTTTTCCAAACTCTGGGCGCAAAACAATGCACATTTTAATTTTAGCCTAGTTTGTTGCCTCTAAACACGGCACCAGCCAACAACAGGCAACACAAACAGGCAACAGCAGCAGCAGCAGCAGCAGGGCTGCAGGATATGTGCCAATAAAAAGTTTGGCAAACAAAGTTGGCGTCACAAAACTGTAACTGCAGCACGCTGCGGCATCACAGGCTCGACCCAAAAAATTAGTCTGGCCTACTCTGCAGCGCGGCACTGTGGAACGCTTTTAACACTTTTTGCGACACGCATTCAGGGCTTAAGGCGAAAATGGAAGTTGTGGCCGAGGTTTCTTAAAGTAAGGAAAAACTTGTTCACTTTGAAAGTGAAGCAAAAGATTTGTTTAAGTTTAACGTAAGCTTAACATTTGGCTACACAACATATGTTAACTTAACAGCAAATGGGTTAGGGTAAGCATTTAAATTAATGTTATCTAACAGCATTATAATATATTCAGATATGTAAAATCTTAACTGCTATAAGCATAATAACAGCGATATCAGTTAAAATTAACAGATATAATTAACTTTTTAAGTTAACATATTAAGCTTTGCATCTGCTGTTAGCTTTAAGCCTAAATTTAACAGCAGTTCAATTAACATATGTACGTACAGTAAATCACTCAGAGAAATATGCGTATGCTGTTAACTGTTAACTGTTAACTTTATGTATATATTTATTAACAGTTCGCTTAAAATACAGTTGTCAACTGCAATGTGGTTACCAGACTGCTTACATTTTGAGTTACCAGCTGTTAACTCAGCAATAGCTCAATATGTCAGCATTTCTGCCTCAACTTGATCTTTAAAAGTCAGATTCAATTTGCTAGCAAAACAGTTGAAGATTACCACAGTGCAACAGCCGTGACACACACATACACACACACACAGAGACACGTTGATAAAGTTAAGTAAACCCGATTTCGACTAGCCGACTTAATTAAACTGCATTTGCGTAGACAACTTGCGCTAAGTTTTTCCGAAAAATTCAACCGCTGAATTGGCCAAAAATGTGTGTGTTCAGCTGTCACAGACAGTTGGCGGGCAGTCCGTTGAGGGGAGGGGGAATTAAGGAGTAAGGGTTGCGGGTTGCCACATAAACGTTGTATAAATAATGCAATTTATGTGCAGCGCATAAAGAAATGTGCTGTAACCAGACACTAAGGCACTTGTATTATGCATGTCGCTTTTTCTACCCGTAGCCCCAGCTGCTGTGCACAGGCTCCGCCAAGGACTCGCTGGCACACATACTTGAGCTTGACTGCGATATCGCAACGCTGACTGCACTTTTGCTCTCTGCCATAAACGAAATCTCAGCCACAAAAAAAAAAAAAAATAAAATAACTTAAAGACTAAAATTGTTGCCAAGCGACAAGTTTGAATCAGTGCAAAGAAGAAAGTGGGGCGACTTCGGCTCATGATGTTATTGTCATTCGAGTGGCGACACGTGTGCTGCTTATCCTTGTTTATACTTGCGACAATTCAATTAACAACAACAAAAGTATCGAACAATCGGACTCACAATGAAATACTAAGAAAATATCTGAGTTTTTTTTTCTCAATTTTCGTTTAATCAGAAGAGGCTTAAAGAATAGGCATGCAAGAGTAGAGCAGAAGCTTATATTATATATATATTATATATCATATTTTTACCTTAGGATATTCTACCGTGCATTTGACTTTCGTTTCAGTTATAATTTTTTCTGTTAATTTTCATTTCATATTTTGCACGATTTTTATTTTTTTTCCGTTTTGCTGCCTTTTCGCGCCTTTGATGACGTTAAAGCGGCAAGCCGTTTGGTTTGGTTGGCTTGACTTGGCTGGGCTTGGCCAGTCGTTGGATTTTATGCCGACATGCCCGCGCATTTTAATTAAGAAATTAAATTAAATACAAACTGATGCGTAACAGATTCCTCGTTACTAATTAAAATTCAATTTCTTGCCATTAAAATGAGCAGCAGAAGCAGCAGCGGCAGCAGCAGCGACGGCGCCAACAACAGCGTCAATTACAAGCGCAAAAACCCTTCGCACCGGAAACCAGCAACTTGCCATGCCAAGCGGCAAATGGGGCATGGCCACGCCTCCACATCGCCCACCACCCACCGCCCATTTGTACGGCACACACACAGTGTGATAGAGAGAAAGAGAGCGTGCAGAGCCGGCAAATTAAGCACGCAAAATTAATACGCAATAAAAAAGCAATAATAAAAGCCAAAGTCGAGCCAGACCAAGGGAGGCCGCCCGCCCTGCAGCCCTTGAGATAACTGAAAACAATTTGTAGTCCTGGCTGAAACACTCAACTTTTATGTGTTTCCCCTATTCGAAATTGAAAACACCAAAATAAAAAAAAAGCAAAGAATAAGTAAATGAAAATTAAGAAAATTATTTTGCTAATGGCGTAAAAACTTCGTGTAGTTGCTGCTGTTCCTCTTCGTTGGTTTAATTAAAAAAATTTCTTAATATTGCAGCAGACGTTTGATTGATTCACTTCAAAATTAAACGCACAAGCGCGCTGCGTTGGCGTACGAGTTGCGGTTAAGTGCGGGGCGTGGCAAAGCACACGTACACACACACACACACAGAGAGAGAGAGAGAGAGAGAGAGAGAGAGACAATGGACAAGGCATAGTCGCTGCCGCCAGGCTGAAAGCCAAACAAAAGCTACAAAATACTTGACGCAACTATCCCGAGCATTTTGCTGCGAGCCACGCCCATTTGGTCCATCGCCTCCTACTTGTGTTGCCAATGGGGCAACATTGTTTGCCATTTGTCAGACTAAACGCCATAACAAAGCTGAGCAACAGCAGGCAACGAGCTTGGCTTCAAAAAGGGGTAGCAAATTACTTAAGAAAACTGTTGTTGGCTTATTGGATTAAGTAAAGGCTACAAAGAAAGTGGATGGGGCGGGAGAGAGGAGAGTGGAGTGTGTGCAGCGTTTCAGATCTTTCAACGCACAATTACCAGCGGCTCTTTTATAATTTCTTTAGCAAGCGGCCTGCGGGGCCTCAGCAAACCATCAGTAAATGTCTTTAAAGCTGAAGACCGCTTCAACTTTTCTTTTTTTCAAATATTTGCCCAGCACAACTTTCCAGTTTCCACATTTCCCTTCGCAATTGGTGGTTTGTCATACCCTAGCAAAAGGTATTTCAGTGATGCCATAAAGGCTTAGACTAACATACATTTTATATAATGTCATATATCTATGCTTCTAACAGGCCACTCCATCTAATCCATATGGATATTTTGCTCACAAATTACTGAAAGAGTCACAGAGCTAAGGCTGTTATATCTTAAATATATTTTTTTATAGATATTTTATTTTCAGATATTTTTATAATATATTTATATACATATATATAATATATATATTTATATATATGTATATATATGTAGATTTATATATATGTATTTTATAAACATTTATAATAATACATTTTATTTAATATTTTAAGTATGTTTGATTTTACGTTTCTCTATCAAGTTTATTATACAATTAACAGCTCATCAGTTCATAGAAATCATTTTATATATTTATTGAATATACTAAAGAAAATATTTGGTATATAAAATTAGATTTATTTCATATATCAACTCATTTAGAAATCATCAGCTCTGCAGCATCCAGATGCCTGTTCGCTAGGGTATTTCACGCTGCGCTACCCTCTGCACATAAATATTCCCCTACGTTTTGGTATTGTTATGACCATGTCAAGTTGCGAGTACTATTTGCTTTTCAGCTGCTTGGGTCCATTGGCAAAAACAAAAAAAAATATGAGAAAGTATAGAGAAAGGAATATAAAACGGTCGCATTTACCCCTGAGGCCTGTTTTGGCGTATTGTTACACAATTTTGTTGAAATTTATTTACAGAGTTTATGCCACACAGAATCAACATTGAAGTTGGCAACCGGCAAGCGGCAAGCGGCAAGCGCCAAGTGGCATGTGGCAGCAACCAACAACAGCAGGGGCAACAAAATTGAGAGCCAAAGCCAAGACCAATATCGAGCCAAAACATTGCGCCAAGTTGTGCTACTAAATTTCTATTCCCAGTGCATGGAAAGTTGCCTCGTGCCACATGCCGCGTGCTGTGCATGCTAAGCAGCAGCTGTGCAGAGGTCAGAGATGTAGGCAGAGCTGTGGGAGCGGACCGCGCCACACAAACAAGATAATAAGTTCATAAGTATTATTTGCAACATAATCTAGCTGCCCCGCCACGCCCTCCTTTTTGACTCCATCTCTCTCTCTCTCTCCCTCTTAACGATTTTAAAATCCGCTACGAAAGTTGAAATCGTGTCAAAGTTGTTTTTTTTTTTTTTTTTTTGCTGCCATTGGCACAGGATATTGGCAAAAGCGAGGGACATGTTCAGATTGAGGGTATATAGACCCGACTCACTCAAGCGCTGATTGCATCTTCATAATTCAGTGCTCAAGCAGACAGGCGCCTCTTTATTATGAACTCTTGAACGATTCCCCTTGGCCAATTAATCACAGTGCGTTAAGTAAACAGCAGGCAGCTGCCTGTTTAGTGGCAACTCCAGCTAATAGCATTTTCAGTTTGCCTAGCGAATGGAAACTTTGACTAAGTGCAATTTATGAGTGCAGTGCGCAGCGCGGTGGCAACTCGGCAAAATTTGTTTACAACTTGGGCGTTAATTGACATAAACCGGAGCCACACCAGCAGCAGCACCAGCAGCAGCACCAGCAGTAGCAGCCCAGCCAAGCACAACAAGGTCAACAACAAACCAAACCAAAGTTGGTTACACAATTGGCTACACAAAATGCTGCCAACACTTTTCCCATCTTTTTTTTTTTTTGTATTGCTCTTAACCTCAACAAAAAAGTTTTCGAATGTTATTCAACACCTTTCGACCCTGAAGGTTGCTCTTTGAGTCTGTTTTTAAATACTTTGCATAAGCCACGAAACTCAATGAACTTCGTATCGAGCTGACAATTAGCGCTCAATGCAAGTCCTTGCAGATATCTATGGAAGTTGTAGTAAATTAATGATTTTTCTCAAAGTGAAAGCCTGGCTCAATATAGCCAGCATAGTATTGGCACTCTAAATGATTAAGCAAAGCATAATAGAAACCCTTTAAAAATAGCGGATAAGTCTTACATTTCTACTCTAATATATCTAGATAAACTTTAATCTACTAGAATATATCAGAAATAAAGCCTACGCTTACATTTTAAAAATATTTGGACCAAGGATGCTAGTTGAAAGTAGCCAATTTATGAACAGTACCTAAAATACGGTTTAAGTTTAAGAACCACATTATTTTCTTTAAATTTAACTTACTTTTATATATTAAGACAGCTTAAAATTGCATTATAAAATTCGAGAAACTTTATCAAAATGATTTATCAAATCTCCAATTCCATTTATGTTTCTGCCTCACATGCGACGACCTTCGCTAACCTCTACTACATGCAGCTCCAGTTTCCAATCTGCAAGAGCTACCCCAATTTGAGCAGCTATTGCAGCTAAGTTGCTCTGAAGTTTTCACCAGCAATTAGTTTGGCACGGCAGCCACATCAACTGCAGCTGCACAAGCCACGCACAACACAAAGAAAAAATGCGGAGAAAAAATCGGAAAAAATTAGGAAACAGCAAAGTAAAAGTAAATCCTCAAAGCATAGTAAATCAATGTCGCCTTAATCCTCGCATAAGGCACTTTATCAATCAATGCAGAAAGGATTTCGCATGAGTTTGCCTTTATGTCAACGCCCGGGTAAGCGCGGAGGGGTAGAGTTAGAGGGAGATCCGCGATGACAAAGCACACGAAGAGCCGGAGAGAGTGTGAGACAGAACGCGACGTAAAGTAATAAGCGGTAAAACAAAGTAAGACTAAATAATACAGTAAATCACAAGCTAATGCCACACTCGCACACACACTCTCTCTCGCACACTCGCATTGTCAGGCATTGAAGCAATCAAATTAAATCCCAATCGCACACTTAGACAGACATAGGCTAGGGCACTTGGGTAACGGCAAAACGGCGATAAAGCGTTATGGTTCATTAGGCCCAACGAGTGCGAGGCTGCTTACATAACAGCTATACCTACAACAACAACAGCAACATTTAGCAGAGTTTACAATCAATGCGTAGCATATCATGGCTCATGGTTCATGGTTCACCTACACACACACACACACAGATACACAGAGCATAGATACTGGCTTAGGGGTTGCTGCTGCAGCGGGAACAGCACTTAATGTCAATATCATTAAGTGTGTGCCCATATGGCAGACTGACCCATTCCAACCACCATCGCAACCACTCGAACCAACTGCAATTGTCATCCAATGCTGCACGCTGTGACACTTGGCCAATATTTGCTGCAACAAATTGTTAAGCCAAATACGGCTTGTGAGGGTGCTCGAAGGCTTAGCTCGCGACAGGCAGGCTGCCAGCAAACACATAAATAAATAACTCACGATATCTATCGCTGCGACGGCACCCTTCAGCCGAGGCCTAAAAAGTGTTACGGTACAGATCGCTAAAAGTGCTGAGAACTTTGGCTTTGATTAAACAAAGTTTGCTTCAGGACTTATGTACTTAGATTTGACATTTAAATAAAAATAAATAAAAAATAAAACAACAAATTGTTTTAATATTTTTAAACCATATTTAAAGCCAAAACATTTAGGCCTTTTTTGATTAGTCCTAAAATACATTTTCTTTAGTATATAAATTATTTATTTCAATTTCTATTGTTTTTTTTTTTTAAGTTAAAGAATTTTTAGGATTTATTAAAAATATTTTAAGTTATGTTAAATTTTTTATGAGAAGAAATGCCTTGAGCTTAGGCTCATGTGGACAAATTGGAAAGTGAACTAAATTATTCAAGCAACACTATACAACTGCATAACTATATAATATATTTTAAATTCATAAAATTTTACATTTGAATTTGCACATTTACATTATTGAAATGTTTTCCATTAAAATTGTACCAATGATTAAATTCTCTAAATTTTCTTTGCCACACTGGCAAAGCTTTGTTTTGTAATTCAAGTGGGAAATAAATTATTTTGGAAGTGTTCAATAGAAGCTGCAAGCGCCAATGCAAATTTGATTATTTGGCTTGGATTTTGTAGCAATGTCAAGGCTTTAGTTGCAATTTTACATTAATTGCTTAATGATTCATAAAGTTCTATATTAACTGGAACTATGAAACAACAGATTTTCATAATTGAGCATAAACTTCCATTCATGGCAGTCTCTATAAATAGGTGAATATTTGTTTAGGCATTTCAAACATGTATTCACATTAGCTTTGCTTGCTGAATCTGTGTGTTTGCACATGATTAAAGACAATAAATACATATATATCAATAACAGTTCATTTGTCGAATATATATTTGAAATTTATGTGATATATGACATTTCCAAAGTCTGCTCCTACCAGCACCAAGAACTTATTGAGTTAACTAATAAGTTCCATAAACTATCTGCAAAATATAAATTTTTAAGTAATTCTTCAATTGAAATAAAGCTGCAGCACGACTCAGTTGGGGTGCTGTGAACCTGAACTGTGCTTTAGTCTTCAATCTGACCGCGAACTGCCCCAAGATGTCTCATTAAACTTGCAACAGGCGACACGCTCCTCACTTCATTAGGACAGCTCGGAAAATGGACACCTGCGCATCGTCTTAATGCAATGGAAAATTTTTGAGCGAAACTTTTATGAACGAGTTAAAGACAAGTTAGCAGGCAGGCAGGCAGCGCACCCGGAAAAAACTAATAATGAGCTTTCAATGTTAATAAGCCGAGGGTAAAACTTCGAGGCGCTGACAACAGCTGCAGTCGAGGCGAGTCAAGGCAAGTCGAGGCGACTCGCGCCGAGTCGAGCTCGGGGTTGGACGCCGCTCAAAATCCCTTTTATAAGTAATTTCATTTTCGACGCTTTTGCCCATTCAAGAAGTAATTTAAAAACTTTGTTAGGCATTTTTAAAGTCATTTATGGTGACAAAACTCACGCACAAAAAATATGATAAAAACAAAAAAAAATTTGAGACAGCGAAAAGAAAAAGGCAGCAATTTCAGATGCCGCCGTTGATGAGCTACTGATGAGCTGATGTCAGTTGGGCAGCAGCAGCAGCAGCAGGCGATTAGGGCGTGGCAGGCGGCAGAAGGAGCTGACAGACCCTATAACAGCAAAAGTGAATACAAAACTTTGCACTTGACTTTTGTTTTGGAAGAATTTGGTAAAAGAAAAACAGAAAATAAATCGAAAAAATTTTTTTTTAAATTTCATCTGATCGACTAGAAGATACCCGGTACTTTACAATAAATTCGCTGTAACTAGAGCCTAAGTATGTTTTGAATATGTCATTTGACATTTTTGAAACGGTAAATATAACTGCAAATGCTAATTGCTCGACTATGAGATGCCCTATATTTTAACGAGCTTAACTAGACTAATATAACTGAAAAAGTTGCAAGACCCAAATAAATGCTATTTTATTATACCCACAAATTTACATTTAAACTGATCGACTAGCAGACACCCTGGATTTTAATTGGGCATATTATTTGATAATATTAAAAACCCAAAAGTTTGTTAACTAAAATTTACGGGATATGGGAAAATATTTTTGAATTACATTTCCAAACTTTGCAGCTTAGTGTAAAATTACTGATACACATTGAGCTCAGCTAATGTTTCATCTAGCCCAAGAATAAATTCATGGTTCAAAGCCCGCTTAGCCTTAAGCCAGCGCATTAAGTGCTTGATGTAAATAAATCCTCATTATTTCATGTGCTTTTCGACTTCCTTCAGCTCAGGCACCGCCCAACAGTTAACAAATCTGCAAACAAATCTATCCATAAATATGAAAAGAATACGTAAATGATTTCTTGCTTTTTCATAGAGAGTCTTACAGCAACAACTGCTGAATATGAAATGAAGCAGCTGGGCAAATGTTGAAGCTTCCCTCAAGGACTCTCCCCATCCACTCACTCTCTCTCTCTCTCTCTCTCTCTCTCGCTCTTACTGTCTTTGTGCGTGCTCCATGGTCCTTGGTCCATTGGCACTTTTGCGCCGATGATAATAATAATAAAGTCGCCGCGCCTTAACAACAGCAGCTGTGAGCCAGCGACTTCATTGGCTGCTGGCCACGCCCTAACCGCCCCTCGCCACCACCATTTACGCCCATTGTGCGACAGCTGGCGTTGAACTTAAATTAGCCTGTACACTCAATCCGCTTTGCAGGCCCGCGCCTAAAAAAAAGACCAGAAAAGTTCTTATCGGCGAGAATTTATCTTTCATATGGCAAAGCGACTGAGTGGCAAGTGGCAAGCGGGGCTTGTGGCTTATGGCATGTGGCATGTGGCAAGTGTTAGTGGGCACGCAATACTCGGCTATTGGTAATTTATATTGCAGCCACAAACAGGCGGCCCGAATAAACATTTTATCATAAAGAGATTAAACGCCGATAAGCAGCCGAACAATTTGTGCCTTGATTTACGTTCTGTTTGGTGCTGCTGTTGCTGCCACTCGACAGAATAAAAAGGAAAACAATGCCACATGCGGTAAAATTAATTTGCAGCATTTTGTGTGCTGCTTGCTCCCTGCTGCCTGCCGCCTGACGCCTGTTGCCTGGGGGCACAAACTCAGCTCTGGCTGATCAAGTAGCTGACTGGGTATCTGTCTGCATTGTCTCCCTTCGGCTGCTTTCAACTGCAAACTTTGGGGTTGCCCGCAAAATGGCCACATCCCAGGGGCAGCACTCTCGAGTCCAGGTTGCAAAAATGAAGGTAATCTATTTGGCTGCCCATTGGGCCCAAGCAGCCCGCCTCCCACCGGCCAAAAAAACCCCAATCCGCGCGCCCTTCGCCCGCACCGCCTTTTGCTCTGCTAACGGACTCATCTCACCTTGTCCAAAGATAAAGCTGCAAAAATATTTTAACATCCTTTGGCAACATGCCGGCACACGGCCCACATCTACAGCCCACATTCAATCCCAGCAGCACCCCATCGCGCCGCACCGCACAGATGCAGTGCGTCCCATCGGTAAGTGGGTCTGGCAGCCGCAGCTCGACCTGCACTAAACAAAGTCTTTTGTGTGAGAAATTTTCATATTTTATGTACGAAACGGAGAGCTGACTGCAAAATGCAAGCAAAAAAGGGATAAAGACAACAAGCAAAGTACGGGCTAATAGTCAAAGTACCAGTGTTTGACTGCAAGATACCCTATACAATATATACATAATTGATATGAATCTACTTCTACTTTGGTAGGAGTTTTGCTCTTCAAAAATTAATTTTTTTCACAAGCTTTAAAAATTAAATTTAAATGTGTTTATATTCTACATTTATTTACGTTTTTTATATATTTATTTCTATTCTTATCTTTATCTGTGTATGTGTATTAATAATTATAAGCATGTGACAATATTCTCATGAAAACCAAGAGAAATTTTATTGTTAAGCTGATAAAAGTTTGATAAAGTCTGAAGTAAGAAAGTAAGAATTAGGGTAAAAGAAAGAGAGAGAGAGAGAGACAGACAGAGCTATTGTTAAGCTAGGCTTACAAGATTAAACTTATAAACTTTTACAATATTTTTTCTGCTGAAAGCTTTGAAACATGAGGCTCATTGGATTTTAAATTGTAACAAAGACTATGTAAACCCTAATATAAATAACAATTACTGAGGATCTATATACATATAGTTATTATCATTCTAGTAGTCTACATACATATATATATATAGCTATCCTCATATACGTCAAGAGTCCTCTTGAATCAATCTAACTATTTTTCATAAATTTCCATTTACAACGCCAATTTGCTGTGGTTTCTATGCCATTCCCTTGTCTGCCTGTTAACTGCGCTAATCTACCCCAATTTGTAATAATTTGTCAATGAATGCAAAGCATAAAAATTAGCCGCAAAATTGCTGCAGTTGTTGCTCTCAGTTTGTTGTCTTCCGTTGCTGTTGCTCTTGTCAATTTGAGGCTCGGCTTGTGGACGGACGTACTTGAGGCAGTGAAGAGCTGGCAAATCCAAATGCTAATACGCTGCAAATGAAAATTACGATGCCTTTGGCCTGGCATTAGGAGTCATTTCAGTTACTTAGTTAGGGCCGCATTGAAGCCGAAACCTGAAAGCCGAGCGCAGCCGTAAGCCCAAAGCAACTGCTCCTAATGAAATGGCTTTTTCAAAATGAAAGTGCCTCGACGCACAAAAATTCTAATGAAGTGCAGTCTGTCTGTCAGCAAGTCTGCCTCTTTCCCCTGTCCGTCAGCCAGGCATCTAAATGGGTCTGAGAGTCACTTTATTTTATTACCAAACTTGTTTGTGCAGCCTTTTGTGCACGAAAACTAAATATGGTGGCTTCTCTTTAGCATTTGGCTGCAGCTGCTGACTGACTGATGACTGCAAATTCAATTAGCCCAGTTAACAGCCCGAGCAGTGCCTGAGCCCTCAGACCTTCGCCCGTAGTCCACGTTAATCGGACTAACACAATTTGCCCGTTTTGTGGACTCAAATTATGCAATCAACAGCTCATTGAACTAAACCCAATTCTATTTACGCTATCTATGAT
Organism: Drosophila fulvimacula; assembly: GCA_035045555.1. NCBI lineage: Eukaryota > Metazoa > Arthropoda > Insecta > Diptera > Drosophilidae > Drosophila > Drosophila fulvimacula. Next base: position 14,817,223 of record JAWNOX010000137.1, read on the forward strand.
TTGTGTAAGCAAAAACGAAAAGAATATTTAAGCTTACGAAGCGTTTTAATGGATTGGACTTTTGCTACAGTAAGCTCTTCAAATGAGGCAAGGTAAATGAATATAGATAACAGATGGAGATAGCAAAAGCTGACTGAATTCTCTTTAGTAAATGAGACCAAGATTAGTTGCTGAGTATATGAAAAAAAACTAGACTAAAGCTAACAAAAGGGAATCAGAGGGATTGCATTAACGCATATTGCTGTTATCATATATACAGATAACTGTTATATAACACTGGGTTCCGGGTATCTCCTAGTCGGGTCGGCAAATATGTACTAATTGCAGCAATTATATATGAGTCAAGTCAAGCAACTGAAGAGTTTTGTTCGGGTGAAGAGAAACCCCAAAATAAACAAACATGCATATTCCTTTTAAATCATCAACAGCCGAATAGATGCATGTCGTGTTCTCTGTCTAACTGTCACTCGGCTTACTTGACAGTTTATCGATGAATGAAACAGAACATGTGTACGAGCAGCGCGAAGTTAGCTTTAGGGTGTCTAATATTTTTTTATTTGCAACAAAAAGTTTGTCCCGATTGTTGCCACAAAAAAAAAAAAAGAAAAGAAAAAAACAAAGGAAAAAAAGTTTTGCATACAGAAAACTTTATTTTAGCCGATTGCTCCTTTGGGAGCAATAGTATATAGTTAGGTGGCTTAATAAGCTTAATGTTTGTCACTTTGAATAACGAAATCTTAAAAAAGAAAGCAAAATTTTTTAAAGCAAGTAGTTTGCCAACTCAAAAATAAGATAACATAAATAATATAGAAAATTGTCAAGCGATAAGCCAATCAAAGAAACTGCTAAACAGTTGGGCCACAACACCGCAAAGTAACCAATGGAATTGTCGATAAATCTGGCCACGATTGCTATCGATAAAAATGAAGTTTTTAATACGCATCAAATGATCTATATGAAGACACTGGCGCAAACAAAGAAATGAAATGAAATGAAACGATGCTCTGTGAACTGAAGTGTCCATCAATCTAATCAACGAACTTGATAGACATGGCTCGTCATTAAGGCTGAAAGGATTTGCCGCTGACATGGAAGAAAGGGATGAAAGGGATGGGGAAGCAAGCGACTGGCAGAGTAGTTGGGCAACTAGAGTGGACACATCAAAGCTGTGGTCAGCACCAAGGACCAAAAAGGACTACTTAGCACAAGTCTGGCGTTGCCAGGCAGCCGCAAAGCAGCTTTCATCAAGTTGCAAATAACGCATGAGTTTACTTCTTTTCCCCTATTTTTCAGTGCCAGTGCAAGGCCAATAAGCAAGGAGAGAGGCAGAGAGTGTGGGAGAGAGAGAGGGGCAGATTGAGTGGGTATATGAGCCACAGCATTGTCTGGTGCCAAGTGCGGCCATAAACTTGAATTGCTGACAGAACTCAGCCAGCAGCAGGCATCGAGTTAGGCTGACATCGAGCGGTAGCCTGAGCCAGCCGAGTTAATGTCAAGTCTTTACATTCATTGCAATAAAAATTTTACTTCTTACAGCGTGTCGAATTGTCATGGTCCCATCCGCCCTCAGCGGCTCCTAGTAGATTTGCGTGTGGCTTTATTTTATGCTCATCTTTTAATTGTCAATAAAATAATCATCACATGCAACCGCAGCACGTGCCAAAACACCAAATACCCTAGCAAATTTTTTATCAATAAGCGGAAGCTGGAGGCTAGGGGCGTGACAGCAGCAGCAACAGCAGCAGCAGCATCTCACAAGCCGTTGAGCTGGTATAGCTGCTGCCGCCTCCTGGGCCTGAAGGGCCGCTCTTCAAGTTATTGACGAGATAAAGTTGAAGATTTTTGTGTGCAGAGTTTTCTGTGTGAAGTGGCAGACGGCAGCCCATAATGATTGAAGTCCTAGAAGTCCCTAGTTCCTCCAGCAGCGACATCATCTAGTAGGTAGTAGGTGGTAGTAGTGGAAGCAGAGCATCAGGAGTTGATGTCGTTGAGTTGTTGACGCTGAGCATGGCACTGCCGACGATGTTGAGAGTTTTGATGGCAACGTTGAAGGCAAACCGCAGGATGCCAAGGGCTTAAGATTTTCCTATACCCATTGTTATGCACCCGTGTGTGTGCGAACGTGTACGTGTGTATGTGTGTGTGTGTTGGCAGGTCTAGTTTATTTGCTCAAATGCTGCTCGTTTGCTCATGACACCAGCAACCGGCAGCAGCAGAGGCAACAAAAAAAATGCCAGAGAAAAGCAATAAAAAGCCATGCGAAGCGGAAAAAAGAAAACATTGTGGCCAAACAACAATGCCAACAGCGTAACGCACACTTCACACACATACATACACCACACACACACACACGCACACACATGCACCCGCACACACACCTCATCGATTTTCACTTGAACGCGAAACGCCGTCAAGCAATTCTCTGGAGTCGTACAAACAAATGCGCGTAAATTTTGCTTAGCGCAAGTGCAAATACTTCACACAGCCGCACCTACAACAAGTGACTGCATTAGCTAAACTAATGATAAGCCGCATCATACCCTGCAAATCACGACGATCCACAAGCTTAAGTTTAGTTTAAGGTTGTCTTAAGTTGGAAAACTTGCTATTGGAGTCAGAAATTAGCTGATAGTTGATAGACTTCGACATACCCTATAGGGACTTCATTCATAAATTATTTAAAAACGAATCACATTAATAGGCATAGATTAAAAGAAATTTTCTTTTATGCAAATTTCAAGATTAATGACATTTTGTGAAGGCTATAAGCTACCCAGAAATTATCTTTTAAATAACTTAAAGGCATTAAGGCTCTGTTTACTATACAGAACTTCACTGACACTGATTTTAAGCGCAATTATTTTTTTACACACAATTGCAAAACTTTTTTGGGGCTGAGGATACCCTGCAACCGCACTTTTCAAACTATTTAAATCATTTTATGCTAAAAAAAACTCTCAAAGAAACTGAAGGGCAAGCCTTTTAAGCATTTGTTATATACAAATTTTAATATGTTAGACCACATGATACTCTGGAAATTTTTGTTTGATTGAACCAATGAACTAACCAGGCATGGCTAGATTTTTTGCTGAGAAATGAAAACCCTGTAATTTTATTTATAAAATATATATATTCTGATTGAGCTTGTCTGACATTATTTTACAGCTGATCACAAACGGAAATACCCTGTAAATTCCAGAAGTTGACAACAGTGTTTCAGCCACCCCGTTCCATCCACTCTCGGCTTACATCTCATGTGTTCGAGAGCTTTTTGCATTTACATTTGTTGGCATTTTAGTCATATGTCAATATCCTCTTTGAGGTTTATTGTGGGCGTAACTTTAACGCTTGACTTGGCTTATCGCAGTCCCAGCTCAGGAACGCCCCCACAAACTTTCGAGTTTATCACTTTTTTTATTTTTATTTTTATTTATATATATACACATATAGATTTTTTGTTTTCTTGCTGATTTATTTGCATGTGCTTGCAAAGCAGTTAATAAATTTCAGTTACATTGAACTCTTATCTGGGACAGCAACGCAAAGTTTACAAAAATCGAAAGTTTCTGGCAAAGTTTGGCAAGTTAGCTCGCAGGTAAACCTATGTCAATTTGATTAGTTTGGGGTTTGGACAACTAAACCCGAATCCAAACTCGAAGCCCAAACCAATCCCAATTCCCAGCCCCATTCCAAGATAAGCCACAGCGTGTGATTCTTTGGGACAAATATTTAAAATGAAATGAAATACATTTGGTTTGCAGCCTCCACTATCGGTTGGCGTTCATAAAACGATTTGCGCTTCATCAGCAGGCCAAAATGATAATCTGGAATTGTTGGCTCAGCGCTAGGTTGTGGAGCTGAGGCTGTGGGTGGCAGGCTTTGGCTGCTGCAGGCGCAAATGCAAATATTTAATGCAAAAAGCAAAAGAGAAAAAGCGCAAAACAAACCGGAGCTGCAATAAATAGTTAGAGTTTATAAATGAGAAGGCTTGAATACACTTTAGTTAAAGAGTTGGAAGATTTGACAGGAACTATATATAGTTGGAGAACTAAATGGAAATAGTTGTTTGCAAAGAAGAAAGTTAGTTTATGTTGATGAGTTGAGCGAAGGTTAGAAACATCCTTCAACTCTTCGTGGCATATCTTTTTTTTATAGAAGCCCCTATTTCTATGCTAATTATTGCAGACAGCTTAAAGCCCGTTAACATATGAGAAGCAGAGATTTAACTAATTTTTCTAAAAAAAAAAAAACAACTGAAATTCACCGAGAGCTGGTTGCTCGCTGATAGAATCATCAGATACTAACGTAGATCTGTTTAAAAACTTTTTGGCTACCCAATGGAGTTCTAGCTCTAGATACCTTAAAGCCAAAATTTCTTTCGTAGCAGATATAAACTTTACGCATAAAGTTTTAGTGGCAGGCATCCTAGCTCTAAGAAGTATAGTTTAAGAACTTTTATAAAAACATACAAGTTTCCGCAGACAAACTGTTGATTTATGCAAAAAAAAAAAACATTTAAAAATACTGCAATAAAATAAACAAAAATTTAATAAAATTAAATAATTTATTGCTATATTAAAATTGAGGTATTCAAATAATCATTTTATTATATATTACGGATCGTTAATAAAATATCAAGTAATGCTGTAAAGTTAAGAGTAGAGTCTAATAGCAGAGCCAAACAGCAGTGTTTAACAGCAGAGTGTAACAGCGGAGGCTAACAGCAGACGCTAACAGCAGAGTTTAATAGCAGAGTCTGCCAATTTTACAGTCCAAATTGTCCCTATGTAAAGAGAGCGGGAGAGACAAATAGCTAATGCTAAGCGATTAAAAAGGAATGCATAATACTTCACATATACACAGCCAAAGCTCTGCCAGATCTTGTTACAAACTGTCTAAGAAAATTAGTCAACTCGCTGCTAGAGTACACAGCATACAACAAAAAAAGAGCACGAAACCTAACCAAAACCAAACCAAATTTAACTCAGCTCAACTAACTACAAACCGAAATAATTGTTACCGACACTGACATAACTTCTGCAGCAGCAACAGCAGCAGTAGCAGCAGTTGCTGCTGCGAGTTACTGTTGCGAGTTGCTGTTGCGAGTTGCTGTTGCTGCTGGCTGATAGCGCAGACAAACGTCCCGCAGCAATTGAAACAACAGCGTGAATGGCGGCATGTTGGATTTGGTTAGAAACGGATGCAATTCAAATGGCGAATGACGGCTACTGGCTGCAGGCAGATGGGTGATGCGGCGGGGCGGATGGTGCTGTGCAAACTTGGCTGCACAAAGTAAAGTTATTTGCGGTTCATTATTCACTTTTGGATTTTATTTCCTTTGCTGGCAGCAACACGATCGAAGCCAAACCTGATGGACAGCAGATTGAGGCAGCGAGCACTGCGAGCTGACGTCGAAGCACGTCAGCGTTTGTTAACTTGGCCAAAATCGCAATTGCATGCAAAATGATTTGACTGCCAATGGGAAGGGGGTTTAGGGCAAGCGCAGCGACATTTAAATAGAAAATTTCTGGTCGACTGCAGCCGAGGAGAGTAGCGGACAGGAGAGGAGAGGAGAGGAGAGCGTAGTCAGTCGTGGTACATTTTTGCTCTTTGCTTATTCATCTTGCAAGTTGGAAAAATAAATTAATAATGCGTTCTTGCCACTGACAGCAGCTGCAACCACAGGGCGAAGCGAAGGAGCGAAAGAGCGAGAGCAAGAGAGAGATAGGAAGAGAGAGAGAGAGTGAGTAGCGACAGGGGGTTAGAGAGTGAGATAGTTTCTGCATTCGAATATTCTATGTGCAGCTTGACACCCCTTGTCCTAAAATTTAATTGCATCTTTTTCAACAATTCCAGCACGAAATGAAAATGCATGCAAAATGCTCACAGAGCGATAGGTCGGATACCCCAGCCACCAACCCCTCACCATCCCACTACAGCAGCAGTTTAAGCTTTCAGTTAAGTTCAGTCAAGATATGAATACTAATAGCCACTGGAATGTTTGAGTAGCCAAAGGACATTGCACTGTCTATGTGAACGTCCCAAGACGCTAGCTGCTGCTGCTGCTTCCTATCCTGATTCTTGTCCTTTGGTGCGCATTGGGGTCGTTCGGACAGGGCAGGGCAGGGCCAGGCCGGGCTGGGCTGGCAGCTGGTTGAGTGTCCCAGCAATGTCATTACTCTTATTTGATACCGTGGACATTCGCATAAATGTCAGATTGAGTTTTGTGCGGCGCCAAAGTTGAGTCCTTGAAATGCATTTGAATGCAAAACTCAACGCAGCCAGTCGCCGCGCCTCGCCTCGCTGTCCAATCGCGTCGCTGTCCGCAACTCGAAACAAAAACGCTGCGAAGAAAAGCAATTAGCGAAATTAATTGCTTAAGTTTCGCCCTTTGAAATATTTATCTGCTCGACTGACATTAATTCAACAAGGATATTGCCCAACCACAATATCTCGAGCTCTGCCAATCGAATTGCCACAGCTTAGCAGTTGCCCCTTTTATGTGCGACTCTTTTTTGATTGACTCCAAAATAGTTACTTAAGCTACTGACTTGAACCACTTTAAGCCTCTTCAATTCATAACATCATCAAATTGTATAAATCAATTCAATTTCATTGCATTTTGCTTATATTCTTTCATTTGCATTGGCAACAAATAAATTTATTTTTCATCTGTTCCTTGTGGCTGGAAATATTTATTATTTTCCCAAAATAAAACTTGATCTGTTGTGCTCATATTTAAATTGTATAAATGAACATAAAATAATTTTATTATTATTATTTTTTTCATTTCAAGGTATATCAAATTTTCCATTTCAGTCAATCAATCAATCAATTAATCAATCAGCCAAATATATTTTTTTACTCTTCGCTCTGATTTATTATTTTTTTCGCCTGTCGCAAACTCAACTCTTTTTCGCACTGTGTCAATCAATGCATCAATCAGACAATCAATCAGCTCATATTATTACGTACATCTCTCAGCTTTAGTATTTCGTTTCACCTGGCACAAATTGAATGTCCCAACACGAACCTGTCACGCCCCCAGCTGCAATCTATGCGCGCTGATATTTCCGAGCTGGTTGACAGCTGTGCCCAGAGAGCCCAGAGACAGATTGCATTACTGGTCTGGTCGGGGTCTGGTCGGGGTCTGGTAGCTGGGTCTGGGCTACTTAAGTACTACGGCCAACAATCAACTAACTACTTACCGCTCTCCCAGTGCTGTGTTAGCAGCAGCGCGACGATGATCCCAATGGGCAGAGTGCGGCTCAGGACATCGCTCAGATGTGGCCTGCTGCGGATATGTCTTCGCTTGTCTTTGCATTGGCTAATTGCGGCCATTTTATAGCTGTCTCAAGTTGTTGTTGTTGTCACTAGTGTTGTTGTTGTTGTAGCTGTTGTTGTGCTTCTTCTGCTGGTTGCCGTTTGCTTTGTTTGTGGTTGTTGTTTTCTGGTTGCTGGTTGTTGCTCTTGCGGCTGTTGCACTCAATTGGATTTGAAAGAGTTTCGTTTGTAAGCTGCCGTATTCAGGTGCATTGAATTAATTATATCATTGTTGTTGTTGTTGCCAAAGTTGCAACTGCTGCAACAGCAGCAGCAACACTTACACAATTTTAATTATTCAAAATAGGTTTTTAGCACACAGCGTTCAGGGACAGTCCAAGCAGTCGACACTCTCTCACTCTCTCACTATATATGTCTATCTCTGTCTGTATCTCCGTCTCCTACGGCTGCACCTTATTCACAGTCTCCGACTTAGTCCGAGCTTGGGTTTCAGTTGCGTTCACTGTTTTAATTGCTTGTTCTGCAGCAATGCATTTTCCTGTTGCCCGTTTTGCAAAATTTATGGCTGCAAAATGGAAACAAAAACACAATTTATATATATATATGTATATATATATGTATGTATATGTATATGTACATGTATATGTTAGATATATAGAGAGTTTTTCAACATAACCACAATATGCCCACAGCCGTGTGTGTGTGTGTGTGTGTGTGTGTGTGTGAGTGTGTTGTTTAATGCTGCTAAGCCGTTGTGCCCAAATACATAATTCCTATGCAAATAAGCGTCGAGCAAAACCTTAAAATTTATGTGCATTCGCTGCATTTTGCATATCTATATGCAGATGCGAGGGGCGCCACTACAGTTTATGTCAGTTTTTCATTGTTGTTGTTGTTGTTGTAGAAAGTGAAGCGTGCTAAACGCTAAACGCTGGCAAAAAACCCAGCGAACGCTGCCAAATTAACAGAAATTTTTTTCGGGCACCAGATTCGTTTTGTTGCTGTCTATGTCACCAAAGGGCTTCTCTCTCTTTCTCTCTCTCTCTCTCTCTCTCTGTCTTTCTCGCTCGCTCGCTCTCACTGACACTCTATCTCTCTTGCGCTCTGTGCACTCAACAGCAAGCCAACTGAAATAATCCTGAAAAATATTGTTGGCTTTGATTTGGCGCGGGCTTTTCCTACGGTATTTGCTCTGCATTTTCCTTGGTTTTTTTCTACGATTTTTCCAATTTTTTTTCCTTTTTTCCGGCGCAGCATCTACATTTAATATGACATGGCAGTTCAGCATGCATGACACACACAAAACACATAGAGAGACAGTGTGAGAGGGAGAACAAAACATAAACTAACTGCGGATCATTTACTATAGCCCGGCCACGCCCACTTTGGGAAACGCCCGCCAGCACTCGCCCCATAAACAATTCTATTAAAATTAATGTTGCATATTTTTAAGGGCAAACGCAGTCCGAAAGAAACTTAAATGCTTAACAAATTGTTGCGAATTTGTTAGCAGCTGGCTACGCTGGGCATACACGACTGCCTAGATACCCTGCAATAAAGAAACATAAATCTCAAACTGAAAGCAAAGACAAGCGAAGCAACAAATTGGGGCACAAGTAAACAAAAAGCAAAGGAGAAATATAGAGGCAAAGAGAGAGGGAGACGAAGATAGAGAGAGAGAGAGAGAGAGAGAGATAGAGATGGAGAGGGGGAGAGAGAGAGTGGCAAATATGCCTAGCAAATATGATTGATTTTATGTGTTTGAGCTGCGCGACGACGGCCCGTGCCAATGACAAGCCAGGCCTACAGGATATAGACGGAAATATGCAAGAACACACTGGAATATTACTTATGTACACACACACATACACACACAAGCATACACACGAGCGCGCGTTCACATAAACCCATACAGAGTTTTTTATGTGTGCAGTGAAATAAGCAAGGAGCCAAAGGACGAGGGCAACGCGCGGAGCTAAGCCGAAAGGAAAATCGAAAACCAAACCACAACAACAAGAAAAAGCCACACACTCACACACACACACGCATGCATGTCGGCCATGCGTATGAGAAAATTTGTGTATTTGCCATAAAATAATTTATCAATTGGAAAAATTTTTAGACAGGACTCGAAGCTTAGGAGGCGAGGGGGCTCAAGCCCAAACTCAACTGAGAAGAAAATGCTGCACGAGGCGAAGAAAAATGCCCAAGCACTTTATATAAGCGCACGAGTGTGCATGTGTGTGTGTATTTGAGGGTAAAATTATGACAGGAGGAAATAAAAAAACATAAATTTATTACTGGGCAAACGATGACTACTAAAACTTGGCCACAGGCCCGCTGGGACGTGGGGCGCGAGCGGCGGCTGCAAGCGAGCATCATAAATAATCGAAGGGGCGACAATATTGAACCGGGCCGGGCCAGGACAATGAACAAGGACGCCAAGGATACAGATCCATGCGGCAAAGCAGCGTCGAGTGCACTGACGGCTTTTACCCAACAGCATAAATAAACATAAATACAATTCGATTGCCGACAGAGACAGACAGAGAATGAGAGAAAGAGAGGGGAAAGTAGAACGAAATATTTCAGATAAAGAGAGCGAGCCTGCACGCAACGCCACAGCGTGGACGGCGCGTCGTCAGGCAGCGAAAATAATTGTACGAGTACATACAACAATTTGCCATAACAAGGATATCAAATTTGCGCACTGCCAACGGGCGGAGCGGGCTAAAATAAAAAGGATAACGAGCCACAATAAAAGAAATGAAATCGTAACCCAAACTGTTACTAATTGGACAAAGCAGCCAAAAAAAGAGAGAAGAATGAAAGAAGGAAAGAAAAACCCAACAAAAGCAAGAAGAAAAATGAAAACCATGAGAAAACCAGTCGAGCGAGTGTGTGTGTGTGTGTGTGTGTGCTGAGTGTGACCCACGACTAAGCATTGGCTAACTGCTAGTCAAATTTCACAAGAGTCCACGAAATACCATACAAAGCATAAGCATTTAGCATGATCATAATTCGAGCTGCCGAACTAGCAGATATCCTATAATAAAGGCTTAGGCAGGGACTTGAGTCAGAATAATATCAAATATAGCAGGAGGGAGGCATGTAGATAGTCTACAAAAAAACGAGTTAAAAATAAATAATATTAATTACTAGATATAAATGGCATTCATATAGCTTTAAAAAATATATAATAGTAAAGAATTTTCAATTATCGATTTTATTCTATAGCAATTTATTTTTGTATTGCTCTTACTGGATAATATTATGAAATTTTTTTATACACATTTTTTTATCATATGAACTTCATTAAGTAAGCGACAAATAGTTGACAAAAATATGATAGACTCTACATAAGATTTAACACCTACACAGACAAATTAATATTCCAAAAACTCTCTTCTGCAACTAGATTATGCTTCATTCTCTTCATGCCCCCCACACAGGGTATGCTGAGCAAAAAAAGAAAATGAAAATGAAAATGGAACGCCCCGAAAAAAAGGAAGAGAAATGGAATTGGCTTTGTTAAGTCTAATTTTGGTGGGAGACAAAGTGCTTAAAAAATAATTACGCGCTGGCAATCAAGGAGGCGTCATTATCGTTGTCGCCACCGGAAACCGGATACGGATGTGCATGTGCGCGAGCGATGTCAGCATCCGGCAGACATGCAAGTGGGTGTGCCGTGGCAACTGACCGACCATAGTGTGGGATCAAATTGAATTTGGTTTGACTGCAGCACAAGTGCCTTGCCGCAAATTCGCCAAACTTACAAGTAATTAGGCAACACTCCTCCTCGACCTGCCCTCCGCCCTCTCTCCACCTTCGCCATCAACTGCCTCGACTCTCTGTCTATAGCCAAAGGACACAAAGGACACATGCACGCCTCGTCATTCTGTCGCCTTTTGGTTGATTGTCAGTGCGACTGTTCAGCTAATTGCAGCAGCAGCAGCAACGGCCGCAGCAGCATCACCAGTTGATGCTGTTGCAGTTGCTGCGTGGCTCGTTTTCTTTTACGTGTTTGAGTTGCACTTCGGCCCTTGGTAATTACCAATTTGAGGCGCCAATTTGGCTCTTTGCTGCTGGCCAGCAAAAATTTAATTAGTTTGACAAGCAAATGTCAACTGGGTGTGTGCTGTTTGTATAGCACACACATACACAGTCACATACACTCAATTAAGAGTGTTATGACTGCATAATACTCGCTCAAAATAAGTAAAGTGTATTCCTATAGCAATATTTTTTACACAACTCCATACTCTCTCTCTCTTCCTCTCTCAGATGTACTTTTCAAAAAAATTTTGTGCTCTCCAGTTTTTCGGCATTCGCAAAACCAATATGCTCACTTTCAGCTCGTGAACAAGTATTTAGCCATTGATGGGAAAACAGATATTTTTGGTCAGGCCGCAGGCGCCAGGCCAAAGCTATTATGAGCAATCGCTGCTAACCCTTTGACCTTTTGTAATCTCTTTAATGACGCCAACAGCAGCAGCAGAGTCTGTCCGTCCGTCCGTCAGTCAGTGCGTCGGTCAATCAGTCGGGCAATTTTAATTTACTTTACAAGTGTTCACCAATTAATTTAATTTAAGCCCTTTGCTCCCGGCAGGCTTACACTTTGACACTTTGACAACAGCGAACTTATAGGCCGAAAGGATGTGCCACGAAAAGGCTCAACTGGATTCATTTAACATTCGCTGTGAAGACTTAAGTCTAGTCGTGGAGGTGGCTAATATCTAAGCGAATATATATATATTGCCTAAAGCTGAGTAGTATTATATAATATATAATATTTATATTATTAAATATATATATTTTTAATCCTGACCAACAGCAATTGTCAATTCAATCTGTTTGATTAATTGATAGCAGAAGTCGAATCGACAATCATTAAGAATTTTTTTTTTCAAGCTACTAACTAACTATAATACTTGTACATACTATATACATATATATCTATGACAGGTAGTAGTAAGCCTGGCAAATCATATTCATCCCTTTTCTACTCATCTCTCAGTATGCTCTAAAGCATTGATAGAAAATCTAAATTGGTCTTGATTAAATTTTCAAGAAATCGATAAATATTGATAACAATTTTTTTCAAATGTCTTGACATATTTCAGAGTACTCAATATTCGGCTATTCATGAATGTCTAATTCAATTTAATTTAATAATTAAATGCTGCTGTTTCGACTCTGTTGAGTGCAACTAATTAAAATCTTTACATATTGCATTGAATTTCAGACAAACCGATAAATCATCATAGTTTGGTTAGAGTTGAATTATTCACACGCTATGCCAGCTGCAAAGAAATGACAGGCAGAGCTGGCTGGAGTGGATAAACGCTGTGGACACACACAGAGTGAGGAAGAGAAAGAGGGAGAGAGGGAGGGAGGAGAGGCATTTCAATTTCAAGGACACTCAACGGGGCAGCTGCCTCAAACGTAGCTGCCTGCAGCCGGAAGAGCACTTCACAGTTTATAGCTTTAAGTGGCAGTTGGCAAGTGCCGAGTGGAAAATTCCATAGCAAGCAGTTTGTTTTCTATGCAAGCACACACAGGGAGACACCTCCACACATACACACAACACAGTTGTGCTTGCATTGAGCACAATTGATTAAGTTGACACTGACACTCATCTATAGGCAGATATGCACACAGACATGGAGAGAGCGAGAGAGACAGCATGCCAGTGAACTTAATTGTCCTGCATCTTAGTTAATCAATGTTTGACTAAGATTAAGTGCATAATGTCCTTGAATTTTTGTACTCGGCACCTAAGCAGAAGTAGAAGACATAGCCATGGGAGGACGCTTTTGGGCATTTTTAATTTGATTAAACTCAAACAGCAGCTGCTACGGCGCCAGCTAATTAAGCTCAACAACTAACGGGAAGCCATTGAATGGACATGCCAAGCACTAATTAAGATTTTTGTCAATTACTTATGGCTAGTGCCACGCCTCTGCTCCAAAAAGGACTAGCGACAGAAGAAGCTAAAAGGAAAAAATAAGACATTCGCTGACGCAGCGCAAAGTGCACAAAGCTTACCTAGTCATACACTGAAATAAAATGCTGAGGCAGTTGACTGTGAAGAAAAGTTCATGAGGCAATTTTGATCCAATTCGAACAAAATTCTACATTTTCTTTGAGTGTATTCTTTGATGCGAACAGTATGTGTTCCTCGTCTCTGTGTATGTCTGTGCAATCATTAAAATTAATTTATTGGCTGCGATTAATTTGAGTTGGAAGTCGGTGGGTTGCACAATAATATCCGTTGTCGTTGCTTGTTTCCTGAATTTGTGCTTGCTCCAAATGAAGTTGCATTTCTTTTCTATGTGTCGATGACCAAGTGACAACTGGGGGACAGTTTATAGACTGAAATATTGAAAAGCAGCAGAGGCAGAGCAAGAGAGACAGTCGAGAGCTGAAGTCGGAGCTATTTCGCTTGGTTGCCCAACAATGAAAATGTAATGCTTTCCCGGGCTGTAGCGGCGGGGAAATTTAGGGCGTGGCATGGTCAAAAACAAAGGAGTTGCTCCTAATGGGAATAGACTAGAAATAATTATCATTAGTCGTGAACTCGAGCCAGTGGCTTAGGCAAGGCACAGGATAAGCGAGCTATTGGGAGAAAAAAAAACAGGCAGAGACAGAGACAGAGAGATAGATAGAGAGAGAGAGAGAGACAGCGCGAGCATAGTATTTGCTATCTCTTTCCCTCCCAACAATTATGCTCAGCTAATTTTTGCTACTTTTTGTTTACGGCCTAGCTGTCATCAGGGAGTCGCAAAATTTTCTTTTTTTCTGAGTGCCAACAAACACTCAACGAACTTATTTAATAAACTGCCAAGCAAATTGTATTATATGCATACATTTATTATTTTTCACATTTGTTAAATTTTATGCTGACATATAGAGAGAACAGATGTTGGAAAAATACGAAGGAGTACAAAAATCTGAAACTTACATAATTTCTGTCTTCAATATAAGAGCATTCAATTTAAATTTTCTATATTTTAAGGCTTATCCATTAAATAATAAAATATTCTAATCCTTTTACATACTCTCACACAAAATAATTATACCTAGCATTCGATTTTCAATTCATTTTATTATTAAAAGTGCAGAAAGGCTTTTGTCGTAGTTATCCATTTTTTTTCACCTAGAATTTTTCTTGTCTTTGAATCAATTATTTTATGCAAAATTCGCAATTGAATTTATCTTAAAATAAAGACTTTTATATTTCCCGTAATTTATTTGTGTTTGCATTGTTTAATTCGGTAACTCAATTCGACCTTTTGCTATCTCAATTTATTTAACAGTTTTTGCTCCTAAGAAAACTAAAAGTTAACACAAAAGAGTGCGACATTCGGGTATAATCAACTAGAGTGATACTCGCTAAATATTGAAAATAGCTTTATATAAATTTTCAATAGAAAATAAAAGTTTAAAGTTAAGTTAAAAAAGGTGACCATAGCCACAGTATAATTTGTATCTAGCTTAAAGTTTCAGTGGAATATATATCAATAACTGTATAAAACACTCTAAAAACAGTCTAAAACTAATCCAGCAATCTTCAACTGCCACACTTCCAATTTATTAGTGGTGCATTTATTCCTAGTTCTATTGTAAAGCTAATTTATTTATACTGATTTACTGTCTCTAGCAAACTCCAACCTATATACCATTTTCCCATGCTCAGCGAGCATGACAAATTTAAATTGACATTTTCATATACTTCATAGTTTTATTAGAATATATATATATATTTGCTTAAACTACTATAGGTTATTAACAAAATAAATAACAATTGAACCTACACCTACTTTGGCCTCAGGATAGAAAGGCTTGTCTTTCAATCTCTCTCTCTCTATCTCTCTCTGTTATTGTTGCTGATTAGCTGTCGTGGCATGACTTTTATGCATGCAATTTTGCAGTTGTCATATATTTATATATATATTTATATATATAACTGTCCTGTCTGTATATATTTAAGCACTCAAATAGACACACTCACACTATAAAGCAAGTGCCACCCGTTTGATGCATTGCTTTGCACTTTGCCGCATCGCTGCCGACGGCAACGTCGCCGTCAACTGAAGTGCATTTGGCAAATAAGAAAAATTGCATAAATTTCATTAAATTCGAAATGTCAAGCAACTGTCGTGCACCCGCGACCTGCAGTAGCAACCAATGCACTATATGCATATTTCCTCTCCATCTATCTGTCTATCTATCTGTCTCTCCATCTCTCTCTGTCACCCTCTCTCACAGTCTGTGTGCGGCTTTACATCAGCAGCCATGACGTCGTCTGGGCTGTAAACATTGGCGTGGCTCGTTTTGCCGTGTTCCGTTTGCAGCAATATTAAAAATTGTGCACCAAAATCCCCAAAGTAATTTATTAAGATGCCTCATGACTGTTTTACGCGCCGTTGACTTCACGCCATTAAAAGCCAAAGCACAACCAACACACATATAGAGAGTGATGGAGAGCAAGGGGGCGACTGAAAAAGTTGCATAAATTTCCAGCACAACAACAGGACGAACTGCGACACTCTTTGCTCGGCTGGGCTGGCTCATTGGAGCTGTGGCTTGTTTAGCAGCAACAATTGCTAATACAACAGCAACTGCTGCTGCTGCTGCTGCTGGCATCTTGAGAGCTGCTACGGAACTAATGCAACTGCCGCTGCTCAAGGCATCTATCGTTAGATTCTTGACATTTATATGGGATTTTCTTTGGCTTTGGCCTTAGCTTTGATTGCAGCAACCAAGTTTTTGCGGCTAGCGCATTGTCATAAATTACTAACTGCATGCATGTTTACACACACAGACACATATATACATATATACGATCTGGAAATCGTAAATCAACGTGGCACACATTTAGCTAGCTGTGAGTTTGCCTGCCTTATGCTCGCAATGTAACACACTGCGTATGTGTGATATTTCATAGCACGTGTCATGAATTCTAATTACCATTTTTTCGCCCCTCTTTGGTGCGAACATAAATTCATAAATTTGCAAGAAAAATAAAACAAAAATACAAGAATTTAAATTCCATTGGCAAACTTTTCAGGCGCATTAAATTTTTCAATCGTACATGAAAAGAAAAAAAAACAAAATAATACAAATTTAATAATAAAATCAAATAAATCCATCAAAAATTAGTGCATATTGTTAATAATTAATTGAATTGCTCATAAATATGAATGAATGGACATATATGTACGTAGTATATATAGCAAAATACCTATAGAATACAATCTGCTTTGAATGCACAAATTATTTACCATACAAATGCAAATACCCTGTACGCATTGGGTGGCTTTAAATGGGGTAGTTTAAATTAAGTTAAGTTGAAAAGTAAATGAACAAATCAAGAGACGATTGCAGTGTATATAAATCCGCATATTGCTATTTCTATAAAAAGAATATTGTTTTATCTACAAATCTATATATACATACTACTACGTTCAACTATAGGGCATTATTTAGTCGTGCATGCTAAATTATTATTATGAATATAAATTAAAGATTGAATTAAAATAAACGTTTTACCAAAATACAGGATATTTTCTAAACAATCAATTTAATCCATCAGCATACACCCAGTCAACGACCCTCAACAAGTCTCAAAGGTTCTTCAATTAACATATAATCTATACAATTGAAATAAGCTATTGAAATATATACCTAGACCATATTTTTTTACTGTTTATTTTCGATTTCGACCATACATATTTTACCACTAATAGATCAACATTTCTATATGACTTCAGTGGTTTATTATGCACGTAATTCGATTATAGGGTAAATGCTAGTTCATCAATCATATTCCCTTTGATATACATTTTTTTGAAATTCATTTATGCATCCAAATAAATGAAATAATCAGCGTTATGCAGTTTAGCGTATCAATTACGACGCCATTTAGCCGCATGCTGGAAAAAGCGTGTAAATAAATTATTATTCCACATATTTCGAGCGAAATCAAAAGCAAAAATTAAATGCTATGCAAACATTTCAACAATTTTCTCAGCAACGGAATTCATCAAATGGAAAAAACAGTTTATATATATATATATATAGGTATATATATATACCTACATATATACCTACATATATGTATATCGCGCGAATCAAAAATTGATTTGAATGGAAATGCGGTAAGCAAAGTTGAGAATTGAATTATTTAAAACTGCAGCCAAAAACAGTTCCGGAGCCAAATGACGTGGACATGCAAAATTCATTAAATGCGTCCAGCCACGGCAAAAAAAAAAAAGAGAACAGATGTACAACCAGTGTGTGTGGGACTTTGTATAGGTGAGTGCTGCTTGTCAAGTGAGAAATTACATTTCCATAAAATTTTAGTTAATATTTACCAATGAGTTTTTCAACATAATTAAAACGAAAGCATTTTATGGAACACACACACATACATATATCCACACACACCCACGCAACACCAGCACACACTCGTAATATATTTACAGCAATAATTTTTTGGGCACATTTTGAGCTGATTTGTATACTTTACTAGAGCTGATCAAATATTTGTGCTCATGTGCACTCGCATTGTTTGGTTTAGTTAGTTAATAAATTAGTAAAATTACGTGCCGATGGGCCATCGTAGAGCCAGACAACAGGCCGATGTGACAACAACTAGAATATTATAATTTTCGAATGCATTTCTCCACAGCTTTGGCGGCTGTTAGCGACAGCTGAAACAACCAGCTAACCAACAAACCGACCAACAACAGCCAACTGCACTGACAACAAAATTATGTTATAGACCCATTAAAATTACCAAAAGCATTTGTTAAATATACCGTCAAAATGTAAGCGGGTGTACGATTATGGGTGGATGGTGTAGGATGTGTCGTAGTGGTGTGTTCTGTAGTAAGGTTATGGTTTTCATTCTAAATATTTTGTATGAGGCGCAATATGCATATATATGTATATTTATATATATATATATATATACATACACATATATATATTTATATATATACAACCATATATCTACATATAGTATATGTATATTCATTTATTTAAAGCATGTGAGCATACATACTCATACACTGAACGAAATTCTATTGAAAGGAACTTTCCAGGATTCACTCATAGTATCATTGACAAATGTATCTACATAAAAAATTTACAAAAAAAAATTTTACTTATACACATTGATATATTATATATTTGTTTTAATTAATAAGAATATTTTAAAAATAATTTTTTTTAAATTCTAAGAGTTTTAATATCTATATTTTTATTATCAAAGCCAAAAAAATTAATCGAAAAAAATTGTTTAAAAAAGTAATTTACGCATTTGAATTTAATTGGAGTTTAAATCGAATGAACTAACTGGTTATTTTTTTATTTTTTATTTTTATTTTTATTTTATTTCTTCGCAATGAATGCTTAAAATATTTTCTAAATAAACATAAATAATAATTCAAACAAAAGCGTGAGAACAGCACAGTTTATAAAATGTTCTTGTAAATTATAAACTTTAAACATTTTTGTATTAATTTTCGCCAGTTGGTGTTAGTCATTTGCTAAGCATTCATTTTTTTGTAGTGTATTTTTTGTATACTAAACCGACAGCATATGGAGGCGCCCACGCACGCAATCAAGAGGAATTTTGCGCTTGGACACGAGTGCTCGGGCCCATTTCTGGTTGTCGCTCGTTGACGTTGCAATAAATTTCCACGTATATTTATTATTTTGCGGCACGTCACAGATAATTAAAAATAAATCAATTTTTAATGGCGCTAGCGAGAGCCGCGAAGCCCGCAGAAATGCCTCATGCGTGGGCTATTTGTATTTATATTTATTTTTTTTTTATTCAGGCTCGGTTATTGGGCTTTGTTTTTTGGGGGGCTTAAAGCAATTAGCGCACAAATTAGTTGGCGTCAAAATGTTGCGTGCTGTTGTCGGTGGACCGAAAATTCAATAAGGCGACCGACGAGTCTCTCCAAAATTCAATAACCGAACCCGTCGACTTGCATGCAAAACACGTCAACACAATTGGCAAGTGCCAGACGCGCCTTTACGGCTAAGCAAATCAGTTTATGATTCATAAACAATACTTCATCAAGCTGCCATAGCATACAAAAAGGCCCACACCCACGCACACACAGACATACACGCACACACACATGTTCAACGCACATGTTTGCCAAACGGCCAACAATAAAGATCAGCACAAATGCAATACCCAAAAACAATTTTAGGTCTATCCAAAAAAGTAAAGAATAAAGAGCAGAGAGGAACAAATAGCTTGCTAAATTTAAGTGTTAACTAGACTAAGGTATGCCCTGTACAAATATCGTTATATGTTTATATATTTATGCTGATTATTGGGTGTCTTGGTTGACTGACTGACTGTAAACATAGGTCAAGGTGATTGAAGCACAACGACAATTAACATGACTGTTGATTATAGGCGACTGATTGATTGACTGACTAATAAGTTCGCAGATTGGCTGCTTGAAAGAAAAATTATTAACTGAAATTAGCTGTTTGTTATGAGTGACTGATATTGACAGAAAGATGGACAGAGTGATAGAAAGAGTGCTTGATCGACTGACTGATATGATTCAAATGATTGACTAACTGATTGCCTGACTGATTGCTTATTTGATTGACTAACTGATTAACTGACTGATTAACAGACTGATTGACAGACTGATTGATTGATTGATTCATTAGCTGGTTTTAACACAGCATCATAATATTAGTTTTGATTTCACAGCTGTATGAATGATTAACTGTGATTGATTGCAAAATTCTGGCACTAGTGTTTGACCTTTTGATTCTACCCAAATACAGGGTATACAAATGCTCATGCGTCACGTTGTTGCAATCATTAGGCAAAGAAAGAAAGGCAAACAGATAGGCACAGCGAAAGTCTTGATGTGCGTGTATCTATGTGTGTGTGTGTTTGGAATCATCAAATACAATTCAGATGCTCGTACATCTGCCACAGATTGAGCGCGCGTGCAATTGGCAGACATGGACTGTGGTGTCTAAATATATGTGTCTATATACATATGCATACACATAGATGGCTAGATGGATAGAGGGCAAAGGCAAAACGAAATTGATGCGGCTAGCAAATCGCCAGCAATTGTCCCGGCCAATTGTTAGAACTTGGGCCACTGTTGCCCACTTTATGACGAACGCGTGCTATGAACATTTTTTGTTTTTTTTTTTTTGTCGCTTTTGCCGCTTGATGGCAATCATGATTGAAGGTCGCTGTTGATGCGTCCGAGCGTCGACTTCAATTATGCAGTCAACTCTTTGTGGCTGGTTATTTAAATATTTCGACATGTGGCAGCATGTTTATAGGGCAGCATCAACGTAAATCTAATAATATAAACCCGCATGCAGAAGCCATGTTATTTATACGCACGCATAAATATCAACAGCAACAACAACAGCAGCAGCAGCAACATGCCTGACCACAGTTAGCTTCGTAACCGCACCAAATGGCATAAAAGTCAACATGTTGAACGTTCGCTGGAAAAAATATTGCTTCAGCTATAATGTGAGTGTGTGTGGGTGTGCGTGTGTATATTTACTGTGTGACTTTTCATATCTTGGTAGGCTATAAAGTATAAATTACGGCAAATATGTTACGTCGCAGTGCCGCAGAGAAAAGCAGAGACAAGCAGCAAAAGAAGTTGGAAAGCCGCACGCACAACTAACTAACAACTATTAAGCCTCTGGCAAACACACACACACACACACACACACACCATCTCTCCCTCTCTGTCTTCCACTGGCACACATATTTACTACCCATCTCTGTCACTGTAATCAACATGCGTGGCACTGGCCTTTGGTATATGGCTTGTAATACTCTCCCTGCAATTTTACACACAGGCGCCAGGCCATTTTTCCGGTGATTAAGTGTTGATAAGTCTATAAATTAACTAGCAGACAGACTCGCAATGTCTGCATAGGGTGCACACACATACACACACACACACACGCATTTATATAACAGTAGTTGCTGCGCAAGCATATTAATCATGCAGCAAAGCATATAAGAATGTATAGAACAATTGCCTACTTATTGGCCCAGCGACAACATGTGCTCCCTAGCTAATGAGAAGCTGAACAAGTTCCGAAACTAGAAATTCATGAGCACAATATGCCTCGAAATCGAATAAATACTATATCATCAAGTCGTTGAAATGATGAATGATTATTATTAAAATTGTCTGGAAATTAAATTTACACAGACTAAAAACTTCTAGCTATAGAGCTAAAGTTCGGAATAATCGACTTGGATATACCAATACTATGTACAGTATAGAGAAATTTATATTTCCCAATTCAAGTCTCTAAGTTTTGTGGATTTAATTAGCACATCGTCCTAATCAGGCCTTCTTCTGCGTCGTATAAATATTTTCCCAAACTCCAAATTCGCACTTTCAACTGGTTCAGGGTTATGAAACGTCTCATGCCTATCAAAATAATTATTCTCGTAATAACTGGAATCAATGTCTACTAATAATATGATGACATTTCATTATTAATTCAATCCATATTATTTAACAGGCTGGCGCATGCACACCTCAGCTGGAATTCCCCGAGTTACCAAAATTAAGTGAGCTGCCAGCGTGTTATAAACGTCCGACTGGCTCATAAATTTTATATATTATAATAGGTGTCCTGCAATATGCCAATACAAAGCGTTAAATTACCTTTTTAAATATGTATAACAGGTTATACATATATATATATATATATATATATATAATTATATAAATGTCACATAAAGGTCAAGCGAATAATATAAATCAAAGCAAAATTCATATTTGGAAAGTATTTATACGCGCTCGCTATATGAAAAGGGTATATTAGTTCAGAGAGGTTTCAAGATTGGAGTGTATATAAATTCCCCAATAGAATCTGGATATAAGAAAATATTAATTATTTGTGTCTAAAAAGTTTTATTAAGTTTACTTTAGACTTTAGTTTTTGCGCGAGTATTATGCAGTTGGTTACGCTTTACTTCTTATTTTATATAAATAAAAATAAATAAATATTCTTATTCGACGTGGCAGAAAAGAAAAGTTATTTTTAGTTCAGCTTTGTGACAGATCTTTTTATAAGATTTAATGTTTAAATGTAGACTTGGCAATTCTCAAAATAAGATATCATTTATATTTAATATTTCCTTAAGGAAAAATTTTTGTTTGTTTATTTGCTTCTTCCTTATATAAGAGCCAACAATATTGTCTTATCTTCAGAGTTTCGTTACCTTCGCTTTAAAATAGCTTTTTGAACGACAAATATAGTCAATTTCCGACGACTTATTCACCTGCTGAAAGTCACAAGTACCTACAACGCTCAGGTACGGAATCCAATTTAAATGCGGAAAAATTAATTGCTTAAACTACGCATACAATTGATTTACACAAATTTACGAAAGACAACATCAACAAGAAATCTGTTTTAATTGCGGTTAAGCCAAGAGCAAAGACAAGACCCAGACAAGAAGGCGCAAGTTCAAAGCAGATGCCGCCGGCTCAAAATTTGCCTTAGCTTTGATCTGGCCCATTTGCCAGGCAAAGCAAGACAAGGCGAAACAAGGCTGAGCTGACAAGCAGGCAGAGACCCAAAATAGAGCCAGAATAAAATTAGCATTAAACACAAGCCAAGGCAGCAGCAACAGCTAATAAGTTTGCATATTCCGCACGAAAGTGCTTGCCTAACGGTTACCCTGTAAATAGTTTGTTACTGAAGAAGTTTTAATCTCAACACTAAATTGATTATAAGTTCTTAGTATAGATATAATTTTAATCAAATTTCGACGCTTAACTCATGGGTCTTACTAGCCCATACCCTTTTATATTACCCATAATAAAAATAAAAAATAATAAATAAAATTATTTGAATTTATATCACAAAAGCTAAACACCGCATTTGTGCCGGACTGATATATACCCCGTACAAAATTTATTAATATTATTTTTATTATTAAAACCCTTACCAAATAATTTTTCCCTTACAATTTTGCATTATTTATCACATAATTACAGGCTTACAAAAAGGCTTAATTTTAAATTACCCTATTAAAAAATTACCCTATCAAATGCTTACAGCAATCCATTATTATCATTATAGTCTGATTTTATATAAATCCTAAATTCCTTCAGATGCTTCTCCCCTCACAATATAAGCATACCCGCTCTTTAACAATTTTTCAGAGAATAGTTGACAAGAAATTATTTTAAATTTTTGCCCAAGTAAGCAGGATTACACTTAAAAACAAAAAACAATCCGGCTTTCCAGTTTTAGCCACAAGTTGTCGCTGGGGAAAAGTGTTGCCTACTTTTGAGCGCTCCAGAATTTAATTCACACAAATGGAAACAAAAATGTGAAAATTTTCATTCACGCAACAATCCAGATAGACACAGAGACACATGTGTAGAAGCAGATGCGGCGGGTGATATGTGCGAGTGAGACGGCAAATTGTAGATGGTGATCCGCGGCGCGTAGACACATTAAATCAAATTAAAAGTGTGCTAAGTGCTGAGAGTGCGAGGCGTGAAAACCCCAGGTAAATCCCATTTTAAATACTAAAGCAAAGAGAAACCACAACCACCCACCGCCCAACCAACACCTTTCGAATGATGTGCGGCCAGGGGCATGGCATGGAGGCTGTGGCTAGCACCTTTGCGCGACTCTGGCACACATTTTGTCAGAGCTTAGCGTCGGCGCTCGTGTAATCTAAGTTTAAGTTGATTGTAGAACACTCAGCCAGCGCCGAAAAAAATGTGGACAAAAATGTAAATATAAAGTACAATAGAACATGAGATACCCTATTAAGAAGCAAGCTTTAAGTTAAATATTGTATATAAATTGATCACAATATTTAAAAAATAATTAAATATGAAATAAATATAGCATAATAAGCATAATAAGGTAAACATATTTGAACGACTTCAATATACACTACCACTAGTAGCTTAAGACGCGCTAATGGTATATTGCTCAAATATTTAAATTTATTCTAATATAAATATATATTGTATTACTGACTGACTGCACTACTTTAATATACCCTGTAAGCCAAGGCATATTAATTATTATAACAATGCTTTGATGCCGAAGTTTTTCCGGGTATGTAATGAATTAAAATTTTCTTTTAAAACTAAAAAAAAGTGAACGACTAAGAAATACCTTATGTCCATGAGCATTTATGACTTTAATTGCAATAAATAAAAAAAATTAAACATGTTTTATTGTTATTCAAAAATAACCATTTTTTATATAGCCTGTAATTTATTGATTTATATGATGTATTCATTCTTGTCTGTAAGCAGGCGACATCTTACATGAAATCTGCTAAGCAACTACAAAGCTCTCATGCTTGGTTTATATTTGAATATTTCATTCAATTTAGCCCGTTATAATACCCTGTAAATAGTCTGACATATTATTTGCAATATAATCCACCAAATTGTAACAAAGTGAAAGCCACAAAATGGCATTTCATGACTAACCTCAAAGCTCTTACGGCTTGTACTAAATGCATATATATTTCTTTGGGGACTTACGCGAAAAAAATACCCTTTGTTTGGTTAAGTATCCGTGTGTGTGTGTGTGTGTGTGGCTGTGTGTGTCGCTGACTATTCCGACAGCTCTTTGTGTTAAAGCGAAGACAGTCTGACTCAGTGCTTCCTTCGTTTTTTTGTGGTTGGTGGCCTGTTTGCTCGACTTTATTTTATTTTCTCAATTGCTTTTAGCGTAATTGCTAAAATTCCCACAGGTAGGCCAAATACAGGTAGCGCGCTTCGGCAACGCGTTTCGTTTTTTTTTCTTTTTAGTATTTTTGTAGGCCTAACCACAGCAATATTTGCCTCTGCTGCCTCTTTCAATTAAGTTGCGCTGCATTTTGATTAGTTTTTAGCATTTTGGCCTGTGGCTATGGTCGAAACTACAAACACTTACAGTGAGAGAGAAAGAGAGAGTACACATATGCACACTTGAACTCCATCAATCAATTAATCAATAAAAAAAAATTCAATCAACTTCAATTGCTGGCAGTTAGCTAACATAAAGATAAACTCGAGTGGGGAAAAAAACTCTGCCAAAGGGTAAGGCTAAGCCAGGACAAACAGCTTCAATTCATTAACTCAAACGTTTTGCCAAAGCTGAAAATTGTAAAACCAGCAAAACCAAAGTCCCGATACACTGAAAGAAAAGTGTTTTATGGTACGTATTATGGGACATATAGTAAATAATTACTTATAAAATTCAGCTTATGTGATAAGCCACAGGACTCCATAAGCTTTAGGGACTAAAGAACAAGCAAAAGTGGATAAATAGAGACCGTTTGGTATAAGAAAAAAAAGAAAAAATGAAATACATATATTATTTTTTCAATATTATTAGTGTATATTAATATATCAATAAATATAACTCAAATAAAAAATATATTAAATATTAAAAAATTAGTTACCTTTTTAATATATATCAAATATATTCATTTGCCGTGTAGAGCAAAAATAATAAATTTGGGCTGAAATGAAAGAAATTAAATTTTGTATAATTATATGCTTGCGCATGAATATTCTTGACACTCTATATTTTATTCGAGAAAGAATTTTTAAGCCAATTTTATAGGTCAATATCTGTACTTGCATTTCTTGCAGTGTATTCCTAAATTGAATAGCTGAACATATATCGAACTGAAAGGTAAAAGCTGACAGCCAAATGCTTTTCTATCGAGGCATAAAAATTGTTTTGGTTTGCTTTGCTTTGTGCGTACTTTACGATCTCCGCTATGACCGAGGAGCTGTGGCTCACTCACGCTCTCTCCCTTTATCTCTCCCTCTCCGTTCCTCTCTCTTTCTCTGCTTCTCTTGTGAAAGTGTCGACGGTTTGCTGTCCGTTTATTTTGATGTGTACGCGCGTGTTAAAATCACTTTTTAAAGCAGATTCTCTCTCTCTCTCTTTCGTACGCTCAGTCAATTTTTGGGCAGACTGGCAACGACATGGCCAGGCATTGAGGCGTGGGCCATTCAGCCAAACAAACCAAGCGACCAACCAGTCGGACAGACAGACAGCTGAACGGGCTGACGGACAGCGAGCACATTTATTTTATTTCAGTTTTGTACTGGCAGTGCATAAAACTGTTTTTAACATGCTGTGTGTTGTTGGTGTTGTTGATGGCTTTTATTTTTATTTTTTATAAATATATATACGCTGCGAATCCTTTTTATGCCAAATGTAAGCTATCGGTGCAGGCTGGCACAGCCAAATAGCAAGCCAAAGAGACTAGGGCAGGCAGCTTGGACAAGGAGATTTAAAGCGTTTTGGTTTACCTGACACCAACCATACATATATGTGTAGTATGTATATAAGGATGTACATGGGTGGGTGTGTGTATTTATTTACGAACATGTGTTTAAATAAAATGTTCTTGCACCAAACGGAACGAACAGGACATCACCGCACTTTGCGAAATCACAGACAGCAGCTAGGTAGCTGAGCATGGGCAAGGGGTACAAATGGCTTGGTTCGGGGCTTGTTTCTAGGGGTAGTTAAGGCTAGCGACTCAACACAGCTCACATTGATTTCAACAGAAAGTCTGCAGAAAAATGCGCATAAAAACTGTTCCAGCAAAAAGCTTACAATTATAAGGGAAGCTGAAAAAAGTAGTAAACAAACAAACAAACAGAAAAGCCAACAGGAAATATTGAAAAAAGCAAGCCGCCAGCTTAATACGCTCGCCAAACAACTGTAGTGTATAAATAATAATTAATAATATTATATTATTATTCTGTAAATTAATTTAACAGCGTAAACAAACTAAATAAATATTTCAATAAATTTATGATATTATATGTAAAATAAAATTTCTAGTTTAAACATTAATATATTTTAATTTCCAAATTTAGTTAAAAAAAATAAATATTTGTTTATAACAATATCATAATCAAAAATTATTATTAAAGTTTGCTTTAAAGCTTTACTGAAAATTTGGTATATGACTGTTTATTATTTATTATTATTATTTTAATCAGTTCTAAATAATCGTCACTCAAACATATTTTATTCATTAAAAATAAAAAAACATTAAAATACATTTTTTTTTTTTAATAATTTCATCAATTTAAAATATGCATATCCCTGACAACTCGCACGAAAAGCCTAATGGACTTCAGTTTACAAAAACAAAACTCGCTTCAAAGGCCGAAATTACTAGGTAAGTTACATAAAATGCTTTTTGCATTCAGCGCAAATGGCAGAGCTTTGCATTTTATTTACATGGCGGGCACGACGAATCTAAGCGACAAAAAATGATAAAAAAAAAAGGAGGAAGCATTAAGGAATTGCATAGCAATTGAAAAGCGGCCACAAGCAAAGCTGTGCGACCGCACAAGGGACAGGGGACTGGGCGCGGCATGTCATACATTTAATTAAAATCGAGTGCAGCTTTGATGTCAACCGCTGTCCACAATCTGAGCAATGAATGCAGATACATAGATATAAATTCGACAGAGCCGCTCGGCTACCGCGAATCCGACATTGATTTATGTCACGGCTATAATGAAAAAGAGCAAGAAGGGGTGGGGGGAGGGAATGACAGATGTATCAGGCCACAGACAGGTAACGGCATTGGCCAGAGTTAAGTTCGATTAAGCTAAGCGAATATAAATTACACAATATTACGGCTAAATGCTGGCCAAAAGTGTGTACGCCACAAATTGCTTCAAGGGGAAGATACACATACACGCACGGACACACACACACTCCCACACATACCCAACCACTAAGTTGTTTCGTGATTCTCAAGAGAGCCGCGCGCAAAAGTTGTGTGGCCGTAATCAATCATCAATTACGATTAAGTCCGTCAGGAATTATGCGTTAAATTGATTGAAAGTCAGTTCGCACATTTTAGCCCA
The DNA here is from genome assembly GCA_035045555.1 of Drosophila fulvimacula. Taxonomy (NCBI): domain Eukaryota; kingdom Metazoa; phylum Arthropoda; class Insecta; order Diptera; family Drosophilidae; genus Drosophila; species Drosophila fulvimacula. The sequence continues at coordinate 14,845,440 of JAWNOX010000137.1, forward strand.
AAACGCGTCCGCCTTGAATTATGGCACCAAATCAATTTCAAACACAAAATCAATAAAACTGTTGCACGAACATCGCCGAGATGTGAGTCTGAGATTGGGCCCGGGCCTGGACATTAGTCAAAGTCAGGCAATCGGTTGAACGCGGCGCCATGCTAATGCCAGCGACCTGTACTTAAACCCTCCAAACGCGGCTCAATTCACACCCCACACACACAGAGATGAAGGTCCAAGAGCCAAGTATCAAATGGATGCTGAATCCACTGTCTGCCTCCACTAAGTTTCCATTTGCACAAACGACTTTCGGACATGGACTCAACTCGACTCGAGTCGATATTTACGCCGTTGGCTAAGAAATACAAATATTTCCTAAGGCTCTGAGGCAAATTGCAATGAGAGAAAATGGAATGTAAAAACAGTTTACTTTTAGTAGACGAAGATTTGATGCCCTAACTGTAGATTGGACGATAAAATTTGGTGTTTATATTTAGCTATATAATCACTAATGAAAAATATTTAATAATATTCTGTTTATAAAAAAAATATTAAAAATAATAATTAAATATTTTATAGAAAATTGAATTCTTCGAACTGAACTTAAAATAAATACTGAAAATTTCAATTCCAAGTAATTCTAGTAGTAAAAGTGCGCAACTGTAATAAATCACATCAAATAAAAGACCTTGTCAATCATAGCCTAAGTCTTAAACCAATTATTTCCCTAAAACTTTATCTATCTATACTTTAACTCATCTTCAGATATATTTTCTTAGGCCTTCCACATTCTGTGTAAAAAATTGTAGGAACCCGTTTTTTTATTTTGAGTGTATGAAAACTACAAATAGCAATTTTTATCCAGCAGCAAACCTCGTCTATTCGCTTCCACTACTTTTTCTACTACTTTAAGCCATTCCGTTCACTTGCCGTGCGCAGCTCGTCCAGAGCTTCAATTGACTGCAATAATTCTAAGAATAGTGTAAAGTGCAAGTGCGAAGGCTGCTGGCGCTGTTGCAGTCTGTCCATCTGTCCGCCTATCCGCCGTTCCGACTGCCCGCCAGCTGTACAGTGAAGCCTCCTTCCCGCTACCACTGCCGTCTGCCCATCTGTCTGTCAGGCTGGCAAGTAATTTATTTATCAAGTTTCAAGCTGCAGCTTGAAAACTTAATACCAGAACCAAATTGAATGCAATGCCGAGACAGGTCTTAAGATAGCAGCAGCGGCAGCCAACGGTAACTGGAGCGAGCACCCGACCCTAGCAAATAAGCACCAGACTCAAGGATATATGGCCAAGGTAACTGCAATCAACCATGGCTTGATCGCCTTTGGTTTCAAATCTAGTTCCACACCCAGCGAACCTGTGATTAGGCACAGTTTTTGACCAAGCACATCACATTTTATGCAGTAAAATATATGAATAAAATATGTATAAAAAATATAGAATTAAATAAAGTTATTTGTATATATTTACACATATATATTTTAATATATATTTACATTTGTTTGTATTATTATTTGTTTATTTATTTTATTTTCATTTTTTATTTCATTTTTTATTTTCATTTTTTCTTTGCGTAAAACTTTTTAGCTCACCTGAGCTTATATATATATATGTGTATTTATATATAATTTAAATCTCTTAAAAGCAGTAAATAATTTATAGAACTTTTGTTTTGGGACAAATGTAAGCAAACAGTTGAGCAAGGTGAACCAGGTGCGACGGTTGATGATACAATGAAAAGTTTAAATTGTTGCAAATTCATGATTTTTTTAAAAGATTTTTCATTTTGTATTTCTCTTTGGAATTAGTCAAATATTTGTAAAAATGTTAGTGCTTAGTTGTTAGAAGAAAGTGGTAAGGAGTGAGTAATTTTAAATTTTTAATTTGCTAGAATTAAACTAAAAATGTATTTCTAATTGCCTAGAATTTAGCTTAATGGCCCTAAAATGAAAAAATATTTTATTACTTACAAGGACTATAGGGACTTTTATAACTAGATTGTTTCAATGGCTCACACATCTGCTCTGCTTCTCAATCAAATGAGCTGCTTTAAGCATAATCGTTGCCAAAGCTGACTACAAAATTTCATTTTAAAGTTAAATTTATTTTAAAGTACATAAGCTTCGATGAAATAAAGCTTTTGAAGCTTAACACCAAAGCAAGTCACATATATAAAATGTGTATAATATATATATATATATATATATATATATATATATATATATATATATATATATATATATATATATTTTTTTTTTTTATTTTTTAAATATATATTTATAATATATTATAAATTTATGCTGCTATGATTGCATATCAAGCGATGCTTTAACCGCAAAATGCAATTTCGCAGCGATTATGCAAAAGAGCGGGAGAGAGAGAGAGAGAGAGAGAGAGAAAGATAGAGTGAGAGTGAGGTAGTTGCTGTGGCAATATCTTGCCAACACACAAGTAGCTGCTCACGCGTGAAGCTGACAAGGCTTTGGCAGCAACATGGACAAAGGACACACTCACTCACACACACTTACACTCACACGAGCTTATATTTATGCAAAATATTGTAAAAGGCGACAGCTCTTTATGCAGAAACTGAACAACTTTGCCGATGCTGCCTTTATTTTTTATGGCCGAGGTAAATATTTTGTTGTTGCACTGCGGCAATTAATTGCCTGGCGACAACAGCGAGCTTACACCCAATGCCAGGTATTCATTCTGTTATTCATTCATCCACTGAATCATTGATTCATTTCCATTTTTGCCGGGCAACGCACAAGAGATTATGAATGGCAGATGTGAGTGGTCTAATCGAAAACAGCAAATTGAATATAAATAACTGATGCGTACTAGCTGAAGTAATAGCAGCCGCAGCAGCAGGAGCAGCAGCAGCAATAACAACAATAAAGTGTGACAATAACAGTCACACTCTATATGCAGATGTGTGTGTGTGTGTGTGTGCAACCACACATTGATTGATTTGCACTTTTTTCTGCTGTTGCTGCTCGTTTGCTTTTGAGTTTGCGGCAACGGCAATTTCAAGGTTGTTGCTATTGCTCCTGCAGCAGCAAAGTACCGAGCGACAACACAAAAAGCATTGCCTACTTTTGAGGGCACAAGCTCAATTAAAATTTTACGCCCATTTGCATTTACACATATACACATATATATATTTATGTATATGCATGTGAGTGTGTGGTGTGTGTGTGCACTTAGAGGCCGACTAGCACTTAACAAGCCGTTGTTGTTGCCCGTCGGCTGCCAGGCTCGAGTTGAGCTCTGCCTGCTGCTTTTGTTGAACAACTTTAAGCGATTAAGTGCCTTGGCCTGGGGCCATATGTGAGCATGTGTGTATGTCTGCGTGTGTGTATGTATGTATGTGTGTGTGTATTGCGGTGTCCGTTGCATGTGCGGCAAAGCAGATTTAATGAAACGGAACCTATTGCATAATTGAGTTAATGCTGGCAAAGAAAATCTTAGCTAAAGCTTAAATGCTGCTTAGTTTAGTTGAGTAAAAGTCTTTAATTAAAATATGTAGCTATATTAAGCTCGGAATTATCCATCTGAGCTTAGCCAGCTAGTGTTCTTTGCTCTCCTGTCGTATGTACTTTTAACACTGACTAACACATATTGTATTTTATTATAAATAGATGTAAACTTCACATATTTGCTGAACATGACAGAGAATCTCACACATTTCTTTACCCAAACTCAACTTTACCTTAGTCATCCTCACGTGCACAACTGTACCGTATACCGTATACCGTATACCGTATACCGTATACCGTATACCGTATACCGTATACCGTATACCGTATACCGTATACCGTATACCGTATACCGTATACCGTATACCGTATACCGTATACCGTATACCGTATACCGTATACCGTATACCGTATACCGTATACATATACAGTACACATATATCACATATCGAAAAAGAGCTTAAGCGACAAATTTGCTGGTTTATATCCATTTAGATATATTGCAAATTATAATGGCTATATATAGACTCTGTTTTTAAGTAAAAGTGGCATATATAAATAAATTTTGAATATCTTGCAAAAACACTCTTAAATGCCGCATGCTTAAAACAGTGTCAGCAACTGTTATTGCATTTTTTATTTATTTATTTCTCTTTTCTAGCTGCTTTGTTGTGCTTGATGGGTGTGTGTGTGTGCTCTATGACTGTGAGTGTGTGTGTGCGTGTTTCTGTTATGCTCGCCCGCATGTGCAATTTATTTTTTATTAGCGCTTTTGTTGCCGCTTTTCCACGCAAAAAGCAAACAAAATCAGCATGCAAAATATGTTGCATATTTTACAGAGTGCCAAAAACAATTGTAACGGCAGCAACAACAACAACAACTACAATAATTGCAACAATGGCAATAACTAAAAGGCTCAAAATGAAATATGCAGCAAAACAGCGTAAAACATGAAAAAAAAAAAAAAAAAAATTGTAGTTCGCCTTTTCGAAAACAATATATTTAAAAACAAAAAAAAGAAGGAAAAGAGAATATTGCAAAATATACTCGGTTAACAAATTGCAACAGATATTAGAAGCGAAGTCTAATGCAACAGCGACGGAGGGCATGTAAGCCAGGGGCGGGAGGGAAAGAAGGAGACAGAGATATTCGAAGACTGAGCGAACAAGGCAGACGGCGAGGGCTATAGAAATAGTTGGACGGAGAGACAACGGCAGGCAGAGAATATCCGCGTATTTCTGACAACGAATTAAACAAAATCCAGTCACACATGCTGGCTATATATATGATATATATATGTGTTTTTATACATATGTCAGCCACTGTGCTTACTACAAATGCAATGAAGTGCAACTAAACTCAACAAACTCAACAAAAAACAAGCTGAAAAAAAAAACAGGTTTAAAGGCAGCTTTAGATATCCTGTAAGCAGTAAGAACTTAAAAACTATTTTGTTTTAAATTTATATTCATAAAGAAATCATAGAAAATATATCAATTTATATTTTTTATATAATTATATATAGTGTAACTAGCAATCAAATATTAATATATATTTTTAAATTTTGATTTAAAAAAAAAATATAATTATATATAATATATTCGTTATATTATTCAGATTATAATACTTTTTTGGATTCTCTCTGGTTTATTAGTCGAAAATTCCGTTCTTAATTAAATGCAAACTTTTACAGACTTAAACTTTAATTAAAAACGAACTGTAAGCAATTCACACATTCAAGGAGATATAAATTCCTGCATTATTAAGTTTTGTAGGGTATGCGAGGCAAGGATACTCGCAATGTGCATCGATTTTGTACAGTGCCGAAACGAAGATGTTGTTGATGATGTGCTCTAGCCAAAGAAACTGTAAATGTGTGTGTGTGCGAGTGTAGATGTGTATGTGTGTGTGTGTAAGTGAATGTGTTTATATTGCAGCAAAACGTAGTGGAGCGTATTGCAAAGAGGTTGGGCGCCCTACTGCTGAAGCTTTCATATTTCCGGCTGCCTCCTGAGCTAGGACAATTTTTAAAAATTCAATTTCGTTCAACATCGAAGCGGTTGACTCTGTGTGTGTGTGTGTTTGTGTAAGTTGTCTAATATGGAAGATGCAACTACGAAAATTGCCTTTTTGCAACGCTTGTCGTGCGCCCCGCTTGCTTGTAAAGGGTTCGAGAGACACGACATAAAACAAAAATAAACCCAAGAAAATATTTACTATATACACAAATATATATACTCCATCTAGATATTCTATATATACTCTTTATATACCAATTCAATTGAATGATAGAGCCTAAGTGCATAGTCTTTAAAGCTAAGAAAATTGTGCGGCAAATGAAATTCAAACGCGAAGAGAATTTCTGACTTAAGCTGGGCAAACTCTGAGGCATAACTCACTCACCCACACACACGCACACATCCTGCTACGCCTCTTGATACACGCCCACACACAATAAAGATGCGCAGCTGTGTTGATTTCTAATCCTTAATATCAAATCTATACAATCAATTTGTGAGCCACGAATCAGGGGCGTCACCGAAGTGTGGGTGACAGGGGCAGGCGAGACAGGGGCTGGACAGGCGCGTGACAAAGCATTATTATTGCGTACGCTGACAATGGCAAACACTGTGCTCAGTATGAAAAAATCTACAGATATCGCACCTCTATATATGGCATTCAATTTTCTGCATAGATAAGTCTGACACATGGCAAACTGCAGCGGCAAATAAAATGAAAGTCACCTTTTGGGCCACTCTCATACATCATTGTGAGCGAGTGTGCGTGCGAGTGTGTGTGAGTGTGTGTGCCGTCATATCAAATGAAATGCATAGTCATCCAAACAGGATGAGTCCCAACAAACAGCATACAGAATCCAGTTAACAACAACCCAAAAGCTACACTTGAAGAAAATAGTGCGTAAGTTAATTTTGATATAATTTTAGTGGAAATTTAATAATATTTATGAATAAATTAAAATAAATGTAAAAATGTAAAAATGTAAATTAAAATAAATGTATTGAAAATGAAATAGAAATATATTTTTAATTTTTTAAATTATTTAAAAAATTGTATATACGATTTTTTGTAGGTATAACAAACTTAATATAAGTATTTTTTTAATATTTTTACAAAATATTCTATATGTTCCATATATAATTGAAATAAATGATAAATATTTACTATATAATTGAATTCAAAGAATTTGTATCTTAACCAACTACTAATTTCTCGCAGTGCTGGTGTGTCCAAGCTGAGCCGGCGGGCAGCTAAACAAATAACGCAGTATTTTTGACATCAACGCCATGTCCATGACTGTAATCTGCGTAGACACACACAGTGAGAGCGACGCATATGCTAAGAGAGCTCGCCCAGCTGGCGACTGATGTATGGGCCAGGTCAAATATTCGGGGGCTTGGCTAGAAAAATGAGCATACAAAACGCCTGGCCATATGTCAGGGCCAGGGACGTAAATAACATAAATTGCAGCTACACAAATGATGAGAACGGCAACAGGCGCACCCATTAACCTATGCAAAAATAATACAGGGTAACTCTATTCGGCCATATATATATATATATATATATATATTTGCTGCGCTTTAGCCTACAGCAATTTGAATATGAAGGCACGCAACGACATTTGGGCCAGATTTAACGATTCGGCGAGTGAACGTTAAAAAGGATTTACGCCATGTCTGAAGAAAGGAAGCGGCAGATAATGTCAATATTAGTCGCCTGCATAATGTACAATAAATGGCAAAATAATACAAAAGGAAAGCCGAACGCGCGCGCACGCAGTTAAAGACCAGAAAAAGGAATCCAAAGGCAGCCAAAGGACAATGGAGAAAGAAATCAATAGCATTCAAGCCAAAAGGCGAGCAGCACAATGAAGAAGCATATCCCTACACACACACACACCAATACACACAAAGAAGCTTCTTCTTATAAAGTGTAAAGCGAAATATTTCGACATTAAGCCGGATGTCAAATAAAATATAAATTTGTCAGTTATGGCTTCTACACAGCCTCAGCTGTGTTTGTGTGTGTGTGTGTGTAGGTGTGCCTGATTGCGTTGTATTCCTGATTGTGTGTATTCAAAAACAACCTGAGACTCACTGCGATGCCAGCAGTTAGAGTTAGCTGATCTGCAGCAATAACTTGGCATATTTCCCTTTATCTCAGAATAAAACATTTTGTAAAGAAAATTTCAAGCAGGCATTTGATTGAAGGCTTGAGAGCAAATGATTGATGAAAAATATGAACTCATCTATTTTGAAACTATATTTAATATACAAATAAGATTAGTTATCAATACATAAATAGTAAAATGAATCTGGGCTGATTGATTAATTGAGAGACTTACAGATTGATGGAATATTTGATTAGTTGAGGTATATGTAGAGTATATGAACTGTATACGGTAAAATCAATATGGTTAATTGATTGAACGATTGATTATTATGTATTTCACACTTCATGACTTAATGAATAACTTACTCACAAATTGACCAATTGATTGAGTGACTGAATGACTCAGAAAATAATGAAAGTTAACAAACTTGCATAAGTAAATGTTGAGTTATTGGTTGATTGACTGATTGATCAATTTTTCACTAAATAAATAATATAAAGGGAAAGTTTTTATTAAAAATTTTGTTTCTACTTAAAGATTTTTAAAGATTTCAATATGGAAATTAGAATTTGCACTTCATACTAAAAATAAAAACTGAATATACGGAAGTCAGAAAATAATGATATGTCATATGTATCACTCTGCACACGCATCTTCTCACTCACAATTTGTGATAAAATCAATATGTATACCCTCATCAAAAGCATATGACAAAGCGCATTTTTTGGACACATATTAATCAGTTTTGTTTGGCTGGCGCTGGCGCTGGCGTTCATTGTGTTTTATGAAAATTAAAAAGCAAAGGCAAGCAGCGAGGGCATTACATTTAAAAATGTAACAAAATGTGCGCACATCATAAATTTCGGTAAAAGCGCAATAAATAAAATGAAATAATAACATTTTTATTGCACTCTACACAGCTCGAATGTGAGGTGAACGCGTCGAGCCTTCAATACTTTCTTTCGAATGGCAAAAGTTTCCATTTCGGGGCTGCTTTAATGGATGCCATCATAAATTATTAGATTGCTATTTGGTTTTTGGCCCGTTCCTGAATATATATATATATATATATATATATATATATATATAATTTTTTTTATTGTTTCACCCACGATTGAGCAGGGCGGGCCAAACGAGCCTAAACGCAATTATTATTACTTTTAAAGCATTTCTCTTTCGGCTCCTTTTATATGCGCACTTACTTCCCGGCCACACGATTTTGCTATTAACAAGCCCGGCAATCCAACAAACCCGAGTCCCTTTGCTAAGCTTTCCATTTCTCTCTCCCGTTTGCCTTTCTTTTTTCTGTTATGATTTTTATGAATATTACATAGAGACGACACCCAGCTGCCTGGTGGTGATGATGGTGGCACGTGCTGCCAACAGCTTTAACCGCAGCTGAAGTCGCCAAACACCTGAGCGCTGCTGGCTCAGCGTGTTTGGGCTGGACTTGGGCGGAAATTGTTAAAACTGTAATTGCTAAACGAATTTTAATGAGCTCATTAATTTGATAAAGGGATTTACAGCGTGTTCGCGGTCCTCTGACCAAATGTTCACGCTGTCTGCTGTCTGTTGGCAGCGGTCGCATTAATTAAAATTTGCTTTCAAATAATTTTCAAGCATTTGGTGGAGCCAGCTGCTCGGCTGGTTAATCAAATTGTTCGAAGCTTTTCGCTGTTGCCCCCACAGCGAACAACAACAACAAACATGGAAAGCGGATTGCAAAGCACAACAAACCGTGGCGCATAAAAAACTGCGTGCTGAAAAATATGCGAAAAATTAAATAACCGAAGCGAAAGAGATATGCAACAGGATGCAGGAAGCTGACTGCGCTGGTCACACTCACAGCCAGCCAGCCCAGTCAGTGGCATGCTGTTACAGATACGGTCACACTGATATGCCAGCATATAAACAATGAACATTACAAAAAAAAACACACACACGGCAAACACACTCGTCTGTAAACTGAGCATGATACCACAAGTTTTTCCCTTTCCAGTTTTGCTTCATTTTTCTCTGTTTTGCCATTGAGCTCTGACAGACACGTTTACATTTCGAGTGGCCTCTCGAACTCGACACGAACTTCGCTCTTTTTTTTTTTTGTTTTTTAGCTCAGTTCATCACGTGTTGGACAGTTGGCAAGAAGTAAACAAAAAAAAAACCAAAACAAAAAAAAATAAAAACAATGGGAATAAATCGCTTTTGCAGCAAGACAATCAAATGTCAGCTAGCATTTCGGCAATTCAGCTTGTTGTTCGTAGCACTCGTCATGCCCTTTGCAACTGTAAACGCGTTGATAAGCGCACAGAAAGCTAATTGGATTTCATTGAGCCGCAGGCTCAATGCTGTTCCGACATACATATATCTAAAGATATATATATATATATATATATATATATATATAGCATGCACTCATGTGGCAGAGATTGTAGCGCCAAGGGGCTTAGGCAATCAGCACATCATTTTATACAATTTTCGAAGAAATAAATATAGAATGTACTTAAAATAAAATATGAAAGCTTTCCCAGAGTTTAGAAAGCTATAAATATATTGAGACATCATTTTTTTAAATGAGCAATTAGAGTAAGACCTGAAGACTTAAGAGCACTTCAAAGACATTTGAAAATAAATATTATATTCATAGCGGCAATACAACAAAAAATAAAAACAATAAATATTTCTCAGAGAAACTTCTATCGAAAAAAACATGTTTTCTTATCGGGACTGTCTGACTAGGAGCTACCCGGAAGTATGCTAATAAAAATGATTGCGTCATTCTATTCACATTCTTATTGAATAATAGCATGCAGATATGTGTATGGAGAGAATTATGCCATGCCTGACTATAGACTGTAGTCTACCTACTTTCCCTACTAATTCAAAAGCTACATTCATAAAAATTCCTATTCTCATCTTTAACAATTTTTCAACAATTTCTGCAAAATATTTAAAGTATTTCTCCATGGCAATGCCTTTATTTCCCATTTGACGCAAAAAGACTAGGACAGTTACAAGACAATGCGAGCCATATTCGAGTTGGTTATCGGGCCACAAGACGAGCACAATTCGCACTCGACGGTGTCGTAAAACCATTTAAATTCATACAGCTGCAGATGGAAGATACTTTTATCTGTGTGTTGAAGGGGGCGATGTGGGTAAACACGCCCAAAAAAACGGACGCAGTTCAGTGCGACAATAGTGTGCAAATTGTTGGCGCTGTTTAAGCAAATATTGTGAGGGAATAAAATGGAAATAATCTCAAAAAAAAGGTAGGAAAAATGAAAATGAAAATGAGACAACAATTGTGGAAAAGTAAAACTTTTGCACAGGTGCGACAACAACAACAACAATAAAAAAATGGTAAAAAGAAAAACAATAACAAAACATTTAAATAGCAAAAACAATAAAGATAATATTTAGAGTGGACACAGTTGTTGTTTTTCGGTTAATGAATGAACTCGAACAATGCAAAAAAAAAAAAAGAAGGAAAAGAAAATACTGTGGAAATTGCATCAACAACACTACAATATTACAAATAAATTGCATTTGCATGAATTTTCCCACTACCAAAAGCCATTTTCCATAATTTTAATGAGCAACAACTGTACCTGCTACACGGAGCAAATGATGAAAAAGGATTTTCGGTGCAAATTACGTAGCCAAATGTTGCCCAGGCGCCAAGTCAAACGATAAAATATTCAACAAGCAGCAGCTACAATAACAACAACAACAACAACAACAACAGCAACAACAATGAAAAACATTAGTAACATTTGTTTGAATTAAAATGAAAACGTAGACAATCTTTGTGACTTTGAAACCCGAAAAGGCAGCAGCTTGCTTTCGTATCTACACTCAGCGAAAATAACTGGAAGCCGACTTAGCGCTATAAAGGAATTTCACATTTAAAACTCTTTTTCTTAGAACGCACGAAGATTCAAGCAGCTCAAAGAAGATTGTAAAGAACATAAAAAGCTTTAGAAATAAGAAATATGTAGTTGAAGTTGAAAAATAGAAAATAATAATTTCAGAATCTTAAATTTAATTTTATATATTTTTTTAAATTTTTTTATTTTGAAAATTAATTTAGCGGAAACAAAAATTGAAATATTCGAAAATTATTTATTATTATTATTATTAAATATTTTTATTATATCATAAAAAAATGTTTAGCATAAAGTGAAGTTGTTGAATTTAAATGTTAAGCTTTCAAAAATATTTCATTTAAGAAAATAATATGAAATTGTGATCATAAACAAATATGCGAAACATTTTCTTAATTTGCATAGCTTTATTTTTCTTAGAGTGTACTTAAATGTCTCTGTGTGTGCGTGTGCTTGTTTAAATAGAATTAACATTCGTCTTGCCAGCAGCAGCGGCAACACAACTGGGAACCCGTGTAACCCCGCAACGAGCGAGTCCTGTGAACCTTTTGCTTTGCCAGCAACAAAAACATGACAGCAGATTTGCTTGGCAGCTCATTCATTTTGAGCTAGCTGACTGTTGGGCTGCTGCTGCTGATGCCGCTGTCACCCTCGCCTTGGCCACGCCTTGGCATTTCATTTGTATTCGAAACATTGTGTCCTGCTGAACATTCTTAATTAGGTTAAATCTACTGTGTCGCACACAAAAAAGGATGCATAACCCAGCTTCTTCTAGGTACGTTGTGAGCTTGTGTGTGTGTGTGTGTGTGTCGCCCATTTGGCATAATTTAGTTTCGACTCATATTTGCAATTTAAATCCCGGAAATGAAACAATTACAAAACTTTATCGGCTGCAATCAGGCGCAGAGCATCCTGGCACCCGCATATCCTTGTTGACGGCACGACAAGACTTGACGCTAACAAAGGACACACTTTGCAGCACATGTGCGACCAATGGGTTTTGATTATGTTACAAGGCTGCAACAAGTTTCAAGGCCCAGGCAGCACACTAAATTAATAGTGTGAGCCAGAGTGGCAGGGCTGCTTCTCCCAGAGTTGAGCACATGAGAGAGACGACAACGTTTATGAGATAATTTTTTTTTTTAGCAAGAAGAGATGGGAGATTCGTAAAGAAGGAAGACGATTGTAATAGTCAGATTATCGAAAGAGAATGGAAAAATATTATTGAAAAAATATATTGTTTAAGGAGGTCTTTACCTAGCTGGTTGGTTATGGAATTGTGGTGGGGGAAGGAAGAAGAAAGGAGACGGACATTGAGACAAAGCAATCCTACTATAAAGAGCAAACTGTAAAAGAGAGAGTAGATTGCATATTTTTGCCGAAGGGGCAATGCGTAGTGTAAGAAGAATATTGCAGAGATTGGTAAAAGGAAATTCCTCTTTGACGTAAACTAGATGAACTGAGACACTGAGTGATTTTTGGCAACTCTAATGAAAATATCGAGTAGGACGGAAAAGGAAATGCAGAACTTGCCAAAGATACAAAGTTAGAAAGTCCGTCACATGCAAAAGGGAGTAGAAATAGGTGGCAACTCTTATGGAAATATTGTGAACGCAAAAGGTAAGCGGAAAAGGTAGTGTAAAAAGAAATGAAGGGGCAATCTCATCTTCTAGTAATGATATTAAGATGAGCATATGAAAGGAGTATGGGAAAATTAAGAACTGAAGATTTTTACCTATGTGGCAACGGTGATGAAAGAACTTCAGAAAAGTAAAGGAAAACAAACATGGTAAGTAAAACACAACTTAAACATTTCCATAACTATACACGAAACTACACGATATTTATCGCATTCAATTCACGTCCATCTCTAGCTGCTGCTGCTGCTGCTGCAGACATCAAATATTTCGTTATGCCTCGAAACCTGTTTTATAAATGAACTAAAATTTAATTAAGCGGCCCACTCATATTTCATGTTGGGCCAGAAAACAAACTTCAGACTGTCCACGCACACGTCTCAAACTCAACGCCATCATCATCATCATCATCAGCCTTGTTGTCATTATCATTATCTTCAACACGCGCCATTCTGTGCCACATCACGAACAACATTAACGTCACGACTGACGCCGCCTCATTTTCCAGACTTTATAGAAGCAGCAGCAGCAACATTTTGTAAACTAAACTTTTTACGCATACACAGGGATACACAAGGCTGCACAGGATATACAGGATGATAGACCATAGACCGCACGAAACTTCTTCTTCGGTTTGACGGACCAAGCCACAATAAGTGGCACTTGTGGCATAAACAAGCAGCGACTCACGCGATGCTGCCGAAAAAAAAAACTGTGCACCGGCTAAAAAAAGCTGCCGGTACCCCGCCCACTAGCTCATTTTGCCTGTCGTCGCATCAGTCCTTTATTATGCGCTCTTCTTCAATAAGCAATTGGGGCATATTGGATTTGATTATATTGAGTTATTTGGGAGACATTAAATATGGAAATGAAGAAGCTCAAAATTAGATATGTATAACTGGAATTTATATATATATATATATATATATATATATATATATATATATATATATATATATGTATATATAATATTATTGGACAATTCAGAAGAAATTTATTTGCTAAAGGTTTTCTCTTTTTAAAAATTAAATTTTTTTAATAAAATATATATCAATAAATTTTGTAAGTCGAACTCTCAATTTTAGTTACTTACTTTATTTTTGAACAGAGTATGCAGTGGTCATTACCTTCAAACTAGTTCTGGTTCTTCGCATCATTTTGAAAATTTACTCTGGGCTAAAATTGAATTTTATATTTGGTCTTTTTTTTTTTGAGAACATTTTCGCTCTGGCAGTCGGCATTCAGCCGATAAGCTCAAGAACTCAAACAGCAAACGAACCAAAACTGGGAAAAAAAATGAAAACTGAAAACTGAACTCCTTGTGTGGGTGTGTGCAAGAAGTTTTTCGTAGCGGCCACTCGACGGTTCAAATATCAATTTTTTTTGGGTTTTATGTTTTATTTTCAACATCAGCTGCTCATATTTCACTAGACTGTTGAAAATGTTGGCTTGACAAGCATTGAGAGGCGTCTAACGTGAAATTTCCTTTTGCTTAAATTGAATTAAAAACTCATTCTGCTTCAATTTGACTTGGCTGACAGCAGTCCTGGCCAGGTCCTGTGATCCAGTTAAAGTCCTGCTACGGGCAGTCGATTCTATTTTTTTATTGCTTTACTAGCAGAAAATCTGTTTTATTCGTTCTACTTTATTGTTGTTGTTGGCACAAGTAATTTAATGTCCATTGCATTTAAGCTAATATTTGAGTTGTTGTTGTTGTTGTTGTTATAGCTGTTGCTCGTCTGTTTTAATGCCATTTCTGTATGGCTTTTACGAGCATTTTTATTGCCTTTTTTAATGCCAAACAGCGGCTGGTCACTTGTAGGACTACATTCAAGCAGTCCCAAAGTAAACACTTCGGCACCCCCGCCGCCTTAGCAATTGCTGGCCTTTTGCGTTACCAATTTCGTGTTTAGTTTACTGCACTAATTTTCAGCCATTAAAGCACGCGGCGTATACGCAATGCCTCTATTTTAATTATTTTGTACAGCATAATTTGAGGGGGCAGCAAGGGCCGAAGGTTGACGACGCGCCTAAATTACTTTATGTGCATTAACAGGCAACACACATACAGTACGCACACACGCCAGTACACACACACACACACACACACACAGAGTTGGCTTGCTGTTTATATTAACTCTTTGAGTCACTTTTATGCATTAGTCACACTTGGCTGCTTGCTTTGTGCCTTTTGCTTTGGCTTATTTGTTACTTGTTATTGGTTTGTTTTTATTCTTTCTTTATCTCTCTTGATTTTGTTTTTATTGCTGTTTCTTTCTCATTGATTTGGCATGGTTTAAAAGTTATTAATGCAGACATCAAAGCTCAAGTCGTTCAAATGTTATGTTAAGTTATTTCAATCGAAAGTGGACAACTTTTTGAGATACGCATACCCTGTTAGGTGATAGCAAAGTGGTTATAATCTGTGGGATTTAATTCGGTGCATTTAATTTTATATATATTTAAATTCTAATTCCGAAGATTGAAAACGCAATTTAAGAGAAACACAACGTATATACTATATAGAGTATATATGTATATATAATACATAAATTTTAATATATACGCCCATTTTTTACAGGGTATACCAGCTGACAATACACTATTAAAGCCAACCCCTTTAGTATTTTTTTTTTTTTAAGAAAGACCTTGGCATTTTAATCAAATGTTTTAACATCAAAGCTAACAAAAAAAAAACAAAAAAGAACACACACTAACAAAAAATAATGAAAAGGGTCCAAAGAAGAGAATAAATGTTGGCCGCGGCAACGCTGGAGCAGTGGGTCAAGAAGCGCCAAATTTGACACTGAACGTTGGCCACAAACTGATGGCACAGACTGTGCATAATGCTTATTATCCTCGACCAAACAGCCAACGCGTTGCAAGCAGCTGGCCAACTGCTCTTTCATTTTGTTGCATGCAATTTGCAATCAGCAACAGCAGCAGCAGCAGCAGCAGCAAATGCACATTAGAGCCAGTGTTGGAAAATAAACAAAGTGAACTTTGTGTGAGTGACAGACAGGCAGGCAGACAGTTAGTCAAAGAGTAGCAGCAGGATGCTCTGGCCTGCGTTAAGTATGCAACAGTCTTCACACACACACACGCACTATAAATAGTTAACACTCGCTAAGTGTGTGTGCGTGTGTGTGTGAGTGTGTGTTAGTGTCATGTTGCCTATTATGAATTGTGCAATTGTCGTCAACGCCAACGCGCTTCTACTCAGCTTCTCTGTTGTCCAACTGACTGCACTCACTGTGCCTCGCTCACCCATCCTCTCTCTCTCTCTCTCTTCTGCTCCCCCTCTAACTTTGACTCTGACTGACTGACTGGCAGCTGCAGTCGTCGCCGTCGTCGTCGCCGTCGCCGTCTGCATTTATCTCTTTCGCTGCTGCCACTCCCACAACGCCAACGCCCACACGCAGCGTCATCAGCATCCTCCACATTGTGATCATCGTGCGCTTTGTTTGCACCGCTGACGTACGCTGTCTGCTCTGTTTGCGAGCATTATATGCCTTTTTTTGTCCTTTCACTTGACTTTGCCAAGACCCCTCAACAACAGTTGCTGCTGTGTTTGCTGCTGTTGCTGCAATTGCTGTTGCACTTCTTGTAAATGACTCTTCAACGTTTGTCGTATTTGTCTGGCAGCACTTTAAGTGCCAAATATTTTTACATTTGTTTACTGGCATTGTTGTTGCTATGGCAGTTGCTGCTACTGCTGCTGCTGCTGCTGCTGCTGCTACTGCTGCTCCTATTGCCATTTGCATGCAGTGCACACATTTTGACAAATGACGCATGTTGCTTTCAGCTTTCAGCTTGCTGCCTGCTGCCTGCTGCCTGCCTTGTGGCAACTGCCTGCTATCAAATTTATGACATGGCACTGGCACTAATTAGACCAAGTGCCCAAATCAGAAATCGCCCAGTTAATCAAGCGTACAAGTATTTAATTAAGTGTCCAAAAAACTGCCCACAAACAACTTTCTCATTAACAACATGCCTAGAGATGGACGAGTGCTTAAGTTTGTTACAAAAAAAGAAAACGAATAGATGTGATGTAGTTTCAAATGCTTGGCTCAAAAATATTTTTCTATTATACATAGTAAATGTTCATATATGACATATGACATATGACAATAAATAACATATCAAAAATTAATTTTAATAAAAAAATATATAAGGACATGAACTAAAATTTGTTTTGTAAAATAAACTATAAGAAAAAAAATAAATAATTAAAAAAAAAATAATATGACGTAAAAAAATACAAAACAAACAATAAAAATAAAAAATTTATTAAAAAAAAACAACTAAGTAAAAATAAAAAAAAATTCTAATACAAAACTATACCAAAAATATATTTAAAAACAAAATAAAATATTAAAATAAATACAAAACAAAATTCAATTTCACAAATAATAATTTTTAAATACATTTTTAATATACGTTTATATTAAAAAAATAATAAAAAATATTCATAGAAAAAGTTTGTATCTTTAATATTTGTTATCTATATATATTTAACATGGCTTGCACATTAGGTAAGTTGATCCCATTTGATAGTTGTTGCGATATATCCGTGTCACGCTAATCGCACAGCTCTATTCGTCAGTTCCTGTAGACATTTGGTAGCTTTGGAACGGCGCTATACTTTAATATTCATGCGCTTTGTTGGCATCGCATGTCAAGTCATCAAATTGAGAAATGTGGAAAACCAAAGAGAGAGAGAAAAACAGAAACTAAAATCTAAAATACAGGCACTAGTTGAGCTGGCCTAGCAAAAGTATATGTGCTGTCTGTTTGCATTTATCATCAGCGACGCCAATTGACTGACAGCAGCAACAATTGCAGCTACAGCTGCAGCAGCACCAGCAACAGATTTACATGAGCTCATTCGCATTCATTTCATGCGCTCGCATCCGATTGCATATATTAGCAACTAGCTACGTCTGTCTATATATGACTGCCAGTCAGTCAGTGACAGACAGTTAGTCAGTGAGTTCGTCGATTGTCAGCTATTGTGAGCTGCTCTCTTTAGCAAATCCTTTATGCTTATGAATATGCGCAGGCATTTAGAATTGAATAGCATGATTGTCAATCTTGCACATTTGATTGAAAGCCTGTCTTCTCTGAGCGTGACAACTTGACGAAGGATGCATATCTAATGCGTATATCAATCACGAACACTTGCCATGGAGAAGCAATAAGAGAAAGAGGAAAACAAAAAGCTTATCTCAGAAAGTTACATAGATTCGTAGAAAAACGAAAATCCACAATTATGCTTAAATATCCCACTGTGCCTAGCCGTTCGAGTTCTAATGCCAACTGACAATTTAATGAAAATACCAAACAATTATGACGCACGCTGCGTTAAGTTCTTGAGACTCTTTTCACTCAGTGATGATTGGCGAAAAGCAATTTATTGATTGGCAGCTGAGTAAATAATACACGATTAGAGCTTTCCACAACACTTGAGCTTAGTTAAGTTCAACTCCTTTCAGCTGTGCTATCGACAATATTTTTCGGGCCCCCTGTTTCTACGTTTTGCCATTCAAGCGATTAAGCAACACGCAAAGGTCGCCAAAATACAAAATATTGATTGTTGCCCCCTGGCTAGACGCTCGAGCAATAATAATAACAAATAACAATAACAACAAGAGCGACCCGCACAAATAGTTGGGCTCGACCGCCTTTCAAAACAGTTCAATAAAGTGGAAAGCCGAAAAGGGTTCATACGAAGTAGTCAAGTGAAATTGATAAGCTGCAGGCTATGGGAACTACAAATAATAAAAAAAAAAAATAAATAAATAAATAAGAAAAGAAAAAATATAAACTAACGAAATTTAATCAAATTGTTCAACTTTAGTTTAATCAGTTAAAGTAGAGCCTGTATGAAATGAAACAAAAATTTCTCTTTGACTTGTTAACATCAAAGACCACCTTGACTTTAAAATGCGCATCATTGTAAAATACTTGTTTTTTTAAATCTTGTAAGGACAAAAAAAATTAAAGGAAGATGGAATCTGTTCCAAAAAATATTTAGATTACTTAATAAATTACATAAGCTCAGCTCAGATCAGTTGCTTTGTCTGCTTATTTCGCCTGTAACCGTGTCTAACCATCTAACAATTAACCTAACTGTCTGCCCAGCTGAGGCTTAAGCTGAGTTCAGGGTATATACTAGTCTTGCACTCCCAGCAATTAAAATTTCTTAGCATTAACATTTTCATTAGCTCTTCATCAAATATTTTTTATTTGTAGTCGATGTAAATTGGATTTGAATTCTTTCCGACCGTCTTAAGCTCAAGATATTATAAATTAAAAAGACTTAATTGGAGAAGCATATAGCGACCACAATTATACACATATCATCTGTAATATTTGCAGTATTGTACGCGGCTCAAGGTTTTCAGATTGCTGCTCTTCTTCTTCCCAATTTACTAAGGATATGAAATTAATGAAATATGAAAAATAGAGATGTGAGTGAAAAGTGTATTTTCAATATATTTTGGAATACGTACAACTCGAATAGTGGTATAAAAGACAGACTCATAATACCGTTACTTAAATGGCACAGACCCGCCAATAATCCGAATACTCCTGATATATAGAAATACTTTGCTGATTCATTGCCACAATGATCTCTCATAGCGCATAGCACAATGATAGTGGCTGTGACTAACAACAGACCACTAGTTAAGTTGAAGATTATAGACTGAAAGGCAAGAACAATATTGACTTTAAAGAATGTGAATGTAGTTTTCAGCAATACTCACGCACAATTGGATCCAGGCCGAGAGTGCTACAAAATATTCTGTATATTGCCAAAAATGTTGTATGTAAGGCAATGCCGGGTAAAAAGTATATAAGGAACCATATCGACGCGCCATACTCTCCCCCCCGTACACAGTGTGAGTTAAGCACCCCAAATACACAACCGATTGCAATCAGTTCGAATAGCTGTTTGAATATATATATATACATATATATATATATATACAATATATATATTGATTGATTGATTGATTATCATGCAGGAGTAAACTTTAGGTCAATTATGTTATTTATGAAGTTGGATTTTAGGTTCAGCTTTTGCGAATATTAGCTTACCGCTGAGATGATTGTTAATGTCCAATTTGCGATACGAAACACTGTCATACTGAGAATTTTGTGCTCGTTGACAAAATAAGCAAATCCAATGCGACAGCCTACAAAACTGGGGGCCGACAAAACTGGGGGCAACAGGCAACACCCCTTCAGATACTGCTTAAAAATATTATCAAAAAAATAATCACCAAAAAATAGTAAAATGAAAACGAAAAGGGTTTCATTGCTGACACTGTTAGTGCCCCAGGACTGAGCTTCTTTGGTTGGGGGCAAGTCGTATCGCTAATTTCATTAGTTGCGGAATGCGATGCGATGATTTCATGCAATTTAAAGCCACATTTTTCAGTCGCCTGGCATTTAGCATACTCGTAATTGTAGACGTGGCCCATACCTGGGCCCATACCCAGTGCGGCCAGAGACCTAGCCCAGCTCAGCCCAGCCCAGCCCTGCGCACTCAACCCTCAGGCTTTTATAATAATTGCCTGTTGACACGGGATGGCAATGGGGTCCAGTTAGCAGACGGGTCAGGTGGGAGGTGCCGTGGTAAGTAACGTTTTATAACCCTGATAAATGAAATTTCAAAACGAAGCCAAAACAAACCAATGAAAAGCGTTATAACTGGGAGTCTGCTACTAGAATATACCCTGTGCCAAGCGCTGAAATTCTTAATACAGCTATTTCAAGCATTAATTTTCTGAATTTCTTCTATACATAATGTAAACCGCAAAGCAAAGCATGTTTGTAACAAATTTCGTATGTTGGTTAACAAAAAAAAAAAATTACTTTATTAACTGAAATTACTTCTTCAATACGATAGTTCTATGAATATTTATCGATATTATGTCAATGGTTGGAGATATAAAAAAAATGTAAAAGGCTACTACCACTAACCATACAACAATGTATATATATATATATATATATATATATATATATGTATATATATATATATATATATATATATATATGTATATATATATATATATATGTATATATATATATATATATATGTATATATTTATATATATATATGTATATATATATGTAAAAAAAATCCTGATGTTTTTTTTATAGCTTTCCAGATAAATAAAATGAAATAAAAGCTAAAATTGAGTTATATGTTCCTCTCTGTCCGTTACGTATACCTTCACAAAAACCATGATACCCTTTACACAAATGCTTTCAATGTATCACAATGAAAGGCAAAGTGGCCAAAACATAACTCGAAACAACTATAAGCCCAGTTCTACCACAGTCACAACTCGCTGCCGTTGGTATACATATCCCACTCTCTCTCCCGCTCAATATACATAGAATGTGTATCTAGTTTTGGTACCCCTCGATGACAGCCCGACACTTGGCTCATTAAATAGCCAATTCCGTATCGATTTTTATTTAAAAAGAAGATATTCTACTGTGGCCTAGAGAATTTAAAGCCACGACAATTGCAGATTGGGCCGCAGGGCAGTCAAAACTAGTGCACCAGGATATTGTAAGAGACTTGCTCAAATTTATGGGAAAATTTTCAAGCAGCAACTTTTTCAGGCTTATATATACGCCGGGAGAACTCATGGAAAAGTATTTGCAATCCCAGGCGCATCCAAAGTGGAATAAAAGAGACTGAAAATAAAAAGTAAAAAAAAAAATACTAAAGAAAAATAACAAGAAAACTACACAAATTTGGAAGTTAACGAAGTGGGAATACGCTTCAAAAATAATGTCCATAGAAATATATTTATTAATGAGTGAGATAATTCATAGAAACTATGATTAGACTTAGACAACTTTTTGCTATAAATCACATGAAAATTAAGCTAAAATTTAAAGGTATAACCCATGAACTGTTATCGAAACAAACGATATATCGATAATAACGAACTCAATGATTTAGCGAAGGCAATCTCTGACTCTTGCCGTATCATATTCGATAACTATTTCCACCTCCTACCGTATCATATCCGATGACAAATTGATCATGCCCAATGGAAGTGCATGGCAAAAAGGAAAGTCGACGCATTTGCCTTGTTAAAACAACAACGGAAATGTAGGCTATGATTTGCTTACTTGCCAGGACATTTGCTCTGTAAAAGTGCTGAAATATGCACGAGCAACTATATATGTCTGTGTGTGTTGGTTGCTGTTTATATTGGAACTTCATGACCGCCACATTCACACACAGACACACACACACACACATACATACATATAGTGACAGCTTACATTGGTGTTGCTTGAGAGTTGAGAGCGCACATAAATCAAATATATGTAAAATTTTGTGCTTTCCGCACACATATCCTGCGCCAGGGCATTGGCCATACACGCAGGACATCATGCGCTCACTTTCTATATATATAAGTGTGTGTGTGTGGTTTTGTATGCCTGTGTGTGTGTGTGTACTTCGCTTCTGTGTGCACTGTGTTTTGTGCGCATCCGTTAACTTTGTCATTTTTGCTCATTTCCTTCCGGTATGTGCAAGAAAAGTGCAACAAAGCCAATGACAACAACAAACTACAAGCCAAACGATATAATTCCCAGCACTGCAGCACTGCACCGCTGCACCACTGAGCCGCTGAGCCACTGACAGGCCGTAAGAAAGCAAACAACAACAGATGAACAAAACAGCAACAACTATACACATCGGGAACAGCAGCAATAAGCTGAGGGCATAACTTGCTGTAACACACACGCACACACACACACACACATACACATACACAGTCACACTGAGTCAAGAAATTACCAAGACATTTGCCTTGGTATAAACTTTGCAGCTGGAATTTAATTATTTTGCAGTTGCATTTGGAACTTGGGCCCAATTTTTTGCATATTAGATACAATATATGTAATACACAATAGTTGCCAACAGAAGATCACGCCCCCTCTCACACCCACTCCAGCAGTAAGAGTTGCCAAAATAGCAGCATTTGCATGTGATTTCGCTGGCATTCATTTCAGTCACAAACTGCGCTTGCTTTATGTGAAGTCAAAATCGTAAATTAGTAAACGAAAAATAAAATTAAAATAAATTTTAATTTTTTTGTGCCATCAAAAAACAAATAAATTTAGTTAAACAAAAACCAACCTAAATTACTTTTCTTTATTTGGTTTAGAAATTTAGCAAAAGATTAAAATATTAATTTCATTTTCTGCAATTGCAATGGTATGAAAAAGTTACGCAGAATTAAGGAATTCAACAAAAAATTAAACTCCATAATAAAATAAATATATATTTAGTATATATAAATACACATGAGCAGCTGCATAACAGCTCTGCTGCACAATCAAAGGTAGCCGCGCTGGCTGAAGGCAAAGCTACATCCAACTAATTAACATGGCTTGTTGAACTTTTTCAAAAAACCAATTAAATCTCTAGAACATACACACACACACACACACAGAGACACACAACTTGGTAATGAAAAACACACGTGTGTGTGCGAGCCTTTGATCACAAAAAAGTTTCGCGTCTAAAGAGCAACAAATACCGTCAAACGCGTCAAACAACTTTTCGAAAAAAAAAAGAAAAAAAATGCTTAATAAAAATATTTATGTGTAATAAATATATATAAAAATGTGTGCATGTATAGGTGCAATAACCGCCTTCTAACTTTGTCGCATTGAGCAAAAGAAATATAAAAAAATGTTAATAAATAAAATAAAAATTACAAACAACAAATAACATTATTAACGTGAAATTAAACTTTGAAAATTTGTTTGCCAACGCCGCCAGACATAACAGAAAAAAAAATTTCTTGGCAGGAAGCTTACAAAAATTAGCAGAAGCTGGCATTTGAAAATATTTTCATATAAGCGGAAAATTAGCATATGATACGAGGGTAGTACATATTTTAAATGTATTTCTCGATGAAAAGCAAATTGGATAAATCGTATCATATGAAAATATAGATATATATGATGAGTAAAAACTAATTTTTTATTTATATACACATTTTTAAAATATATGTAATATTTAAAAAAAAATCAATTATATTTCGCAAAGTTTTTGACAGTATCATGAATATTAAGCATAAAAAATAATTGAAAATTTCAGTAATTAACTCAAATATTGTAGAATAAATAAATAAAAGCCAGCCAGATTTCAAAGAGCTACATATTTCAAACTACCCTCGCAATTGCTCAAACATATATTATAAAATGGATGTGTATATGGTTAGCGGAGAATCGGCTGCAATTCTACCTATGCAACTTTTCCGATGATGCAACTTTTTGCCTCCATTTTTTTGCTGCTGCTGCTGCTGCTGCTGCTGCTGCTGCTGCTGCTGCTGCTGCTGCAGCTATTTGTCAAGTGGGCAAAAGTTGAAACGTATGCGTAACACGTACTATATGGAATGCTCAACTATGTAGCAGAGTGTAGAATAGTAGTAGTATGGTCGAGTTTTGCGGGAGCTTATTGTCAGCTTTAAAGTGCAACCTTGTTGAAATGGAGTCCAAGTGCAGCTGAATTAAAGTTTCACATATCTCTACTCTTTTTTTTCAAAATCGTCTATACAAACACTGTTTAACAAGTGTGCGGGTGTGTCTATCTGTGTGTATGTGTGTTTGTTTGTGTGTGTTTGTGTCTAAATGTGTTTACTTTTGCAATTTCCTCTTATTTGTTTTAAGTTTTTGGGCAAACAGTGAGCTCAGCGCTCTGTTAGCTGTTAGCTGTTGACGTTAAGTTCTCCGACCCAAAGTTTTCAGAAGTAATCTTTTAATTAAGTGCCCAAAAAAGAAACAAAAATGGTAGAATAATCACAAGACAGTGAAAATTATGAGGGATATGCAACAGGAATAAAATATATATTTACGTATAAATATGGAGCGCTTAGCGAGCTCCGTGATCACAAACGGCCATAAACAGTGGGCAAAATATAATTTGATTAATGGGAAAATGTTGTGCTTAATTAGCAAAGCAAGAGCAGACGCAAATAACAAATAAACAGGCACCAAAAGCCCCGAAAGAATAAATTAAACACATTAAATAAATACAAAATGAAATTAAAGGCAGGCAAAAAAAATAACAAATACACTAAATACACTGTACGGGAAAACAAATTATAATTGTTGTTTGATCAAGCATAATATATATATATACTATATATACTTTTGCTAAATTGATGACTGAAGCGTTTTACCCAACTGCCAGAGCATAAAAATATATTTAAGAGCTAATTGCGCGCCAAACGAGCAAATGAAAATTGCCAATGAAATGGAAACAAAGCAGGCAGAAGGCAGAAGGGGCGGTATGATAGAGTAAATGGAAACAAAGAAACAACAACAACAAAAGACGGCAAAAGGCAACAGCGAAGAATCCTGCAAGGCAGCGAATCCTGCAAATATTTTACAACTAATAAAAACATTGCAGCAGTCGAGTAAATCAAGTGAAAAACTACAAAAGACAACAAGAGGAAAAACAGTTGAGAGCAAAAGCGAAAAAACACCAGTAAAAAAAATATACTATGTAAAAAATGAGGTAAGAGAATAAATAAAACTGCATTTATTGTGTAGGCAGTGTAAAAGCAGGTGGGAAAAAGATAGTAGAAAGGAACAAGTAAAAAATGAAAACCATGAATAGCGATTTGTCGCAAGCAACTAAGTTAATTATTATTTAATTAATCAAATTTAAACTGTTCAAGAGAAAGTGCTAAAAAATTTTAAAATTTTTTTTTTAATAGCCAATAAACACATAACGCATATAAATAATATATTCATAAATAAAAAGTTAACAGAAATAATAATAAATATTTTTATAAAATATAATATTATTTTCTTTGACAATTAAATTAAATTTCCATGACAATTAAATTTACAAATGTTTTATTTTCTTTATTTTATATAAAATATTGCTTATTCAAAATAAATTTCTATGACAACTGTACAGTTATAATATATATATTATATGTATATGAACTCCTTAATATATGTTTATGAACTCACAATACTCATATCTCATAAGCATCTGTAATACAATTACTTTATTGTTTGCTTGGGTGCACTTGGAGCCCATTTTAATTACTTATTGATTGCTTTGGCAAATTATTGTTAATATTGATTGAGGACTGGGTTGTTCTAATAGATTCGAGCACACGTAAATTGATATTAAATGAGTGTCAAAGCAGTTGAATTGTCAAACATTGCGATAGCATCAAGCCTAAGCCAAGTGCGTTTGGCTAATCAAATATTTATCTTAGTCAATTTTTTGTTGTACAATTTCAAGAATGTACGTGACAAAAGGTTTAAAATTTAACTAAAATGAAGAGTAATTGAAGAAGAAGCTGAACATCTTGTGTAGCAAACAAAAACAAAACACACACAAACCGAACCCAACCGTATGAAGGCTGACAATAAAGTTTTATTATAAACGTTTCAATTAGCCAAGATGACAAGAGCAGCCGAAAGCTAGCTGCCTCTTAGTTTCATTTGATTTGATTTGCCTTTGGTCAAAGTTCAGGCATTTCCAAGGCAACAGCAGCTGCGACTAATTAAATGGTCACCCTCCGTCCATGTCCTGCTCAAGTGTCCGAAGGACACTTTTGTTCAAATTTTATTTGATCTGGTTGAAAAGTAACCCTTTGTTAGACAGACAGACATACATACACAGGCAGCACCTAACCATTGGCCATGGTAGTGCCTCCATTGGCCCCAATGTAAACATGGCTTAGACCAGAACATTTGCTCGACTTTGGCCAAAAAAAGACGTCTGTGGGCAACTTTTGTGGCTAACTAATTGAGTTAATTGCCAAATGATTGAGGCTAAGCTGATGGACGATAACGATTAGCATTTGAGTAATGATAACGATAGCAAAACGATACCTAAAAATGGCCTAAGAAGACAATTGAATTTTTGGACCATCTCTAGAGAATAGATAGAGAATGGCGTATCCTGTTGCCTTAAAGTTAGCTTAAAGTGTTATTTTCCAGACTTTAGATATAAGCATCTATGGTTACACTTGATCTATACCTATAAAATTATATAATTTCTTATATACTCTATAATCCATTCCACTCCAACAATTCCACTAAACTTCGTCAAAATTCCCATTTTAATACATACATTCAATTTAATATATTAAAAATGTATAATTTTTCAACTTCAATGTCCTTCAAATTGATACCTTATTCAAACTTTTACTTATTTAAAAAACTGTTTTCATTGTTAACGTTCAAGTCAAAAAAAAATAAAATAAAATCAATTCAATGAAATATTCGTATTATTCACATACAATCGCCACACATTTCCATTAAACTCAATTAATCAGTCAATCAGTGCTCTAAATGATATTTTCTTGTAAGCTGTCATCAAGTGGATGAAGTATATGTGAGCTGAAAACGATGTCCACATACCGAAAAGACACTTAAGGACTCACACAGATTTGCATTTACATTCAGTGTCAGCTGTCACTATAATCAACCGTCCATGACACTGAATTGTAATTAATACAGCTCTTAGCTGCTTTAAATGATATATACATATATTTCACGTATATATGATGAGTGTCGATTTTTGGTTCAGATCGATGACAATGACTATTAAGATATAATTGAATTACCTGTTCTTCAATCAAGTGGCATCCACGTGAAGAGCATTGATGTGATACGGCCTAAGAATGACAGAGAACAAAACAAATTAATAATTCATCATTAATTGCAGCTCTCACTATCTTTAATTAATAGTTATTTAAGAGCGTATTGCGTACACTCAGAAAATTTTCTGAGTAGTAAAAATGTTCAAAATATAAGAACAACAAAAAAATATAAAATAAAAAAATAAAATATTAAATATTAAATATTAAATATATAAATAAATAAATGCACAAGTAAATAAATTAAACTGTAGTTTTACATTTTTATAATATACTTTAATAACATTAAAGTCCTGTATTTTTAAAAATTTCTTTTAGGCCTTTTCTTTTCTCTCAATGCATGCAAATTCGAGCATTTTTAACCATATGCCGTAAGAATTTACAATTCAATTGTGGTCTTAACCATATGCGGTGTCAAACCGCCGCCGCCGCCGACTCCGACGCCGATGACCAAACGGTTCAAAAATTATGCGTTTGGTTAACGCGGGGCAGCTGTGTGGAATGGGCGTGGCAGGAAGATTGAACCGCATCCGCAATCACTAAAAATTAATTTCAATTTTATTGCATGAACTGCAAACGGCTGTGGCCAGTGGCATGAGTCTGGGGCATGGGGCATGAGTCTGGGTATAAAATAAAACTCAAGGCTCTACAACAGAGGCTAAATTACGTAGTCCGACAAAATAAAATGGGGCAAGCTTTGTGTGTGTGTGTGTTTGGGGAGGGTCGATTTCAGTGGGCAAAGCCGAAAAATTTATGAAAATGCAAAAGCGTTTTTCAGGTTTACCCCAGGTAAGCGGCTGCAGCCCGCAGTCGCTGTTGCAACCAATTTTAATATGAATAGCAGCAAGCGCCAAAAAGCAAAACTGGCAGCAGTTACCAAACTCAACCAGAAAAGCGAAAAAAAAGGAAAATATATATGTATAAAAGACGAACATGAATTGCGGTTTAAACATTGAATTATGAATATTTGCACCCAAGCCCGAGCAGGAGCCACAGCTTTAGCCTTAGCCGGAGAAGGAGACGGAGCAGTTGGGTTGGGCAAACAGGCAAAACATTTATCATCGTGGCATTCAGATTTTGATTAAAAGCATAAAATTTTATGTAATAATCATGCTCGACTAACTAGGTAAACAGAGTATAAATCAAAATAAAGTGAAACCCGTATTCTGGCTGTGCTATTACTAGAATAATCACATCTAGAAATTGTATAACAAATGCTAAATAGTTGCTTAAGTAAGTCTTTTGTGTAAATAAGTATAGAGATTAGAATTAAATGGCATAATGAAGACAGTAGATTTATTTGAATTTATACCATCATGAATAAGTATTTATTCGCTAATTTTAAGATATGATAAAGTCATAAATTACTTTATTTTAAACTATTTTCATCTTTTTTCTGCTACAAACCTTTTTGATCCGCATTAATTAAAGATAAAGAAAAACTCGGTAACCTTTATTTTTCATTAGATATTTTCAACTAATCTTTCCACACTTCAATTTAAAACAAATTCCTTAAGTTTGCAGCCCCAAAAATACTTTCAGAATGCCAAGAATTAAATGAAAATGCTGTCGACCATCGTCATTTAATGCTGAATGCAAATTATTAAATGCGAGAAAATTTGGTAGCGCCAAAGATAAAATGCCTTAAATGAGAGCAATTATGGCCATAAAAGGAAATTCAGTTTCAATGGGCTTGGTACACTCTCGTTCTCTATTTCTATCTCACTCTCCCTGTCTTTTTGTCTAATGCAGTTGTTTAACCTAATTGGAGCCGCTTTGTGGCACGCAAAACATTCTTTCATTCACTCACAAAAACTCGGCCCAAATTGGGACTAAGTATTATACCAATTAGCTTGGCTAAGCTGTCAGGCAGTGGCAAGCCTTCAATTCATGTGATTCGGCTAATTGCAAACTTTTCTATTCATTGGACGTGTGCAGGCAAATGCGAGCCGAAAATAGTCTTGTCGAGTGTTGTTAAACCAGAAGTGCAAAAAAAAGCACAGATTTTTGTACAGTTTAAGGTCATGGAATTTTTCAATATATTTTAATAAAATTTTAATTTCTTAAATTTTCGAGGTATTGTCTCCTGATAGAAAGGCATAAGTTGGCGGGACAATTACGAGAAAGAGTTGTGTAAATCGAATTGAATAATATCAATTGATTAGCTAAATTCCAATAAATTATATATTATTAAACATTTATTACAAAATGTATTTATATATTAAATAAAAGAAAAATGCAACTATTCAATATGATTAACTAAATTCCAATATAAATAAAATATTATAAAGCAATTAATAAAAATATATGAATATATACTTTCCATTTTAAACACATATAAATCGCATTCAAACTACACAAAATTTCAGCATTTATGTCTATTGAACTTTTCACACATTAAGTATACTATGAAAATTTTAACAATTTCGACCACAAAAATATTGTTCGTTCTAATTACATAAGAATTCAAATGAAACGATATAAAAACTGCGCAAAAATTCACGAATTTGTGGCAACATCAAATTATGTAAATCTATTGATTTTTTTTTTTTGTATTTCCTTCTTTTTGTTGTTACAAATTCCTTTTTGCTGACAAAACTCATTTGGCTCACAAATTAGTG
The DNA here is from genome assembly GCA_035045555.1 of Drosophila fulvimacula. Classification (NCBI taxonomy): domain Eukaryota; kingdom Metazoa; phylum Arthropoda; class Insecta; order Diptera; family Drosophilidae; genus Drosophila; species Drosophila fulvimacula. The sequence goes on from JAWNOX010000137.1 coordinate 14,875,878, forward strand.
GCAGGTTATTAATTCTGTTTATGGCAAAATATGCCACCAACAAACTAATTTTTATTTTTATTTTGCCTATATTACATTTTTTTTTTGTTTTTTTTTTTTTCATTGTTTTAGTTAGCTTAAATTTGTTTGGTATGTTTTGTCCTTTAATTAGGGTAGCAGACTGGATAATAATTTTAGGAATTTATGCGCGACACTAATTTGCATAATGCAGCACAATAAATCAGGGCGCAGAAAATGTTTATTAATGCCAACTCTAATGAAAATCTATAACAAAATACCGAAGGCACACAAAACAAAATGCTTCACTGCCCTCTGCAGCCGTGTCCATAAATTATGTGCAACAACTCAATCAAAATTCAAAATACGTATGCAAATGACACTGTCTGGCAGTGAAAGAGATAGCAAATGACAAATTAGAAAGACAGAGCATGGGAGAAAGAGAGAGAGAGAGAGTGTAAAACAAATGAATTAGCCATATCTAAGCTCATGAGTGAATAAACTACGGCGTGATAACGCATTATTAGACTATAAAAATTATTAATATGGCCGCTATAAAGCCACAAATATGTAAATTTTTAGGCATTGTCTTGTTTATGGTAGATGCACTGAGCGAATATATATAGCAAATTTTGCTAGTCAAGTTTCACTATACAAAATTGTTAATATAATTTAAGCCTAACAAAATATTGTGTTCGGCATCTTCAGCTCAATCTCAAAAATATTTTTGAGTTTTGCACAAATTTTTACTTAATTAAAAAAATTTATTTTTTTTTAATTTTTTTTTTTTAATTTTTAAAAAATATATTTAAATTAGATATCATTTTTACTTTAGTATACAAATGAAATATATTTTTTAGCATCCATCTCATGGATGCATAATGAACCTAATAACAGTGTTTTATTTCTCTAGGTGTAGACTTTCAGCAGACAAGCAAACACACGAATATACGACGCCTACACACACTCACACACATAGACACTTTGATGGGTTGTCATGCGTATTAGGCTGAGTGTGTGTCACGCAAACCGCGTATGAAGCGCGAAATTGTGGCATTAGAGCCAGAACCCAGCTGGCAGCTAACTTAGCAAGTTGAGCTTCGCGCTGAAGTCGAGTCCTTTGACAACGCCTAAAATTTTCCAAGAAAAGGAGTTGGGTGGCCATTACCAAACACTTTGCGCGCAACACATTCGCCAGCGCGGCACAGCGACACCGGCAGGCAGTCAGGCAACAAATTCTATTAGTTTGTCAAGCCTTCACACAGACATTTTCGTAAATTTGATATGCGCAATTTGTTGTCAAACGATGTCAAGCACGATCTATAAATGTGGCCCGGCAACAGGTTGCCTATCCGCCTACACGCATATTCCCGGACGACTGCTGCTGCCCGCTACCAAGACAACCGATGATAAAGATGGAAATGCCGCTTCATAACAGTCAAAACGAGTTCACCTGACAACTGGGCCACGTTAAGGCACTCGCTTCTGCTTATATAAAATAATGGCCCAGTAATGCATACCATTCATATTCCCTCTAACTAGCAAATTCCTGTTCATAGGCACACCAATACATAAGCAGCTACACGCTCATATGAGCATATCTCAACGCATTGGAAACTTACACAAAAAGTGTTGCCTATAACAAGGCGTCGCTGATAACTGAATACTTCTTAGACTTGTCTGATTACAAAGTAGAAATAGGGAATATATTGATTGTATTATTATTACAATTATTTCCAATTACTAATAAAATTATCGGAATCACTCATTTTGATACAATTTTTATTATTAGTATCTCAACATATATAAGGATTTTTAATTGAAGAGCTAATTTAAATTATTATCATTACCATTGTCATCTATCAATCATATATAAATTCATTATAAATATTATTCTCATCTATTGATTCATAATTCATAACTCATAACTAATAATTCATCACTGATCACTTATCACTTATCACTCATCGTTCATCATTCATTATGCACATTTCATCATTCATTATTAATTTTTAATCATTTATGATTCATCACTCATCCTTTATCCCTCAGCAGTCATTATTTAAGTGTCATCATTCATCATTTATTGCTCATCACTCATCATCATTCAGTATTAGTTTCAATACCACTCTCATTGCCCACCATTATTATTGCTATTATTATAATTGTTATTATTAGACTTGCTGACAGCAATAAAAAAAAATCTTCACAAAAGATAACTCTTCAGATCTGTTGTCTATCAATATATTTCAGGTATATCCGTTTTCATGTCTAGCTTAAATCATGTCAGTTCGAGTTCACCATGACCCATGCTAATTTGCATGTAGTGGTGCAATGTGGTGTCCGGGGCATGTCTCCCCATCGGCTAAGGAACTAACAAAACTGATAGCGCAACTCGTTGCAGTGCACAATCTGGGCGTAAGACAAAAGAACCTACTCAACTTTGAAGCTAAACTTTCTTGGCATTTTCCCGATTTTTTGCCTTTACTTACTGTTGCTCGTAGTTTTGTTCTTTTTTCTTCTTTCTAGACCATTGCACTGGCGCATTAAGCCAACTACAGCAACAACAACTAACACAGAAGCAATTGAATTTTATAACAAACAATTTTACGCTTTAAGCACGCAACTGCCACGAGACTTGACTCTTGTGCTCATTGTTGCTTTCGTTGATATTGTTCTTGTTCTTGTTGGTGGCAGTACTGCAGTGAAGTGGTCCAAACATCATTGACTTTGCCTTTGGCCAAGCAATTTTCAAACCAACTTTTTCCTATTTATCGTTATTTACCATTTGCCCTGGTTGAGCCCTTCAATTCCCACCCGTCTACAATGTTAGCCCCGCCATAAGCATTCGAACCAAGAGAGACTTTTGCTGCTTCTTCTATTTTTTTTGGACTACCTTCTGGTCGCATTAAGTGCAACGCTTCAGAGCCGAAAAAAAAACGGATCAAAATCAATTTACCTACCCCAAACAATTGAAATTGAGTTGGCTGCATAAGCCGTAACTTTTCCAGCCGCATAGTTCTTAATTAAGTTCGAAGTTTGCTAAGAGCTCTTAACTTTGCCAGCCATTGGATCAAAGTCCTTTTTTTTCAACTATTTAGACGTTTGAGTTGAGCCCTTACAATTAAACATGCATCACTCATCGATCATTAATTATTATTTAGCAACTCATTACTTTAATAAATAAATATAAAAAAAAATAAAATTATATTTTGTTAATCTCATGTATCATCATAAGAGAAAAAGAAAATTTTCAAAAAATATTGCCCAATGTATCTATCTATCTACAAAGTTCCAAATTCCTATTATCTTTGCTTTTACATTTGGAGCTATCATGTGGGCTTAAAACGTGCCTCTATCACCATCGCAGACCTTCATCACAAATAATGTTCTTACCCATTACATCGCATTTATATTTAGATTATGCTCATGCCGCAGTCGAACCTCATTTGGCCTTGTTCATTGCAATCTTTTGTGGCAAGTACAATGTTGCCCTCCCGTGGGTGTAATTATTCAATCTGTCGCTTATGCATACACATAAGCCAAACAGTTATGCACTTTCGCTCTGTACATGTGTGTGTGCGTGTGTGTGTGTGTGTGTGTGTGTGTCTATGTTATGTATTCATATGCTGAGCCATAAATACGAAGGTTTCTATGGCCCCCGACACATCGACTGGTTGCTTCATTAGCAACTTTCTGCGTATTCATTAGGCGAGGAATACAGCAAACTCCTGGAGAGACCCAGCTGTGTCTGGTAGATAAAAGATTTATGCCATGCCGTTGATAAACCAACCAAACGCCCACCTACAAACATATGAGATGCGCATAGATACAGATAACCCAAAGTAAGGAAAATTCCATGTGGAAAAAGCAGAGGCAAAAAAGAGCTCGAGCAGCTCAACTTAAAGGCTGAGGCTCAAACCTGCCACAAAAAAAGTAAAAATGAAAACGAAGAAATAAACAGAAATTAAAATACACCAAAGCGGAAAGAAAAAGAAGTCAGTCGGGTAGTGCTGACTGTGACATACTCGCTAAAAAGTAACGAAGTATTATGAAATTTATATTTTATTGAAACTAGATTTAATATTATGAGAGATATATGCAAGTTTAAAATATATATACATATATTCCGATACTTTCCCGATTTCTCATACAATCTTTAGCTAATGAAGCTTAAGTAATAATTAGCTTCACTTTTACAGATAAACCAAATTCACTACAATTCTAATTCTAATCTAACTCGAGAAACAAAAATTTCTGTAAGTCTCTAAAGCGCCAGCTGATACACCCCTTCTATGGCGGCCAAGCGAGTATGCAAATTGAAGGTGGAGCAGCTGCTTGATTTGGCATTCAGCACAAAATCCAGCAACTCAGACAGCTGAGACTCAAGCAGTGGCTTGGCTGTATAACGGGATATGTTGATGTGCTGCCTACAACGCCAAGCAGTTCATAAATTAAAATGCCGCAAATCAAATTCGCATTCGACTTAACAGAAAAAAAACGCTCACATGCGCTCTCACTCCTACACACTGTCATTGCTCGCTCTGTCGCTCTGTCTCTGTCTCTGTCTCTGTCTCACTCATTTGGCCAAAACACTTGAGCGCTGTCTAAAAAGCTTGAGCCGAGCGGCAGCATGTTAAATTATGTTCACACTTTTTGGGCCACAGCCGGACCAGACCAAAGCAGAGCCACACCATGTGGCTGGTCGGTTAGGTGGTTCGCTTGCTGGGTGGTTTGGGTGCTTGACTGGTTGGTTGGTTGCCTGGGCGGCGTTTGCATGTGCGGTTTTATGCTGTGGGTAGCACTTAATCTCTTACGCTCTGTGCCCGCTGCCTTTCTTCGTTTTTCAACTTAAATTTATTATATTTTAATCACTCCCCGGGGCGTTATTGTTATTGTTGCTGCAGGCGACTCGGGTTGGGCGTGGCAGGCGGCAATACGGGCGAACAGTTAAAGCTTATTTTTAAGATGAACACCAAAAAAATCTGCTTACACACCCAGACACACACACCACTTGTTCAACTTAAATTGTTTTAAGCGACGCAACGGTCATATTTCTTAGCCATCCGCGTCCAGCATTTTGTGTGTTTATTGCGCAAGGCCACGCCACGTTGCGTATACGCAAGGTTTGCCGTCCCTTTTACTCTCTCGGTCTCCGTTTACCCTTGCATAGGGTATTGCCAATTTGTACTCAACTCTGTTTTGCTTTGTTATAGACCACAGATATCGATAACAGAGAAAATAATAGTTCAACAAAGTGAAAGTTTTAGTAAGGCAATGTTTGCCTGCCAACTGCCATGGAAACTGTTTAGTGAAAATTAAATTAGATAAAGATGCTGGGCAAGGAAACAGTTACCTAAGCTCCTGTTACCTAACTTTCCTTCTATTTTACCATTTTACTTATACTTCTCTAAGACGATTACTTTTTTGTAATGATAATTAAAATTTATATTAAATTATTAGATTAATTTTAATAAAAAAAAAATTAAAAAATAAAATAAATACATAAAAATATAAATGTTAATATATATAAATAAACATATATAATAAAACATATATATATATATATATATATATATATATATATATATATATATATATATAAAACTAAATACAAATAATATAAATATATATATACATATATATATATATATATATTTATTTATTTATTTTCGCTATCTCTTCGCAAGTGTATGAAAACTTCGACAAACACAACACAATAACTATTGTGCTCTGTTTTATTTTATGTCCTGTTCTCTTTTTATTTTCATTTTATTTTTGCTTCGTATCGGAGGCACTTAATCATTTTGATTGTCGCAAATTGCGTTCTTTTTTTTGTGGTTTGCTCTTTTTGGCAAAACTGTTTCAGCTCATTAATTTATACATTTTGCTAAATATATACAATTAAGACGAAATATTGTCGCACCCATTTGCTGGGCGGGCAGTACATAAAGATTTTTCCAGCAAATTGATCAAGTTCGCCCTTTTCGCTGTATTCGACCTGCTTTAAAGCTACTCAAAATGCAATTTGGGCACAAGCTGTGCCATATAAGGGAGATAGAAAAAAAGAAAAGGAAACGCTTGACTTTGGCACGTCCAAAGGCAAGAGCTTGAGTGTCAAGTGTTTGAACATCGATTGACTTGGACATCTATTAGACATAATCATGACTTTCGCACACACACACCCACATACACCCACACGGAGACACATGTGTGTGTCTGTGCATTGCATGCCTAAGCGAGCAGACAGTCAACTTCCGTTAGTCGTCTGCTATCAAAGTCGAGGATAGATGTATTGATTTCGTCTGGCCCCGCTTCTCCCTGCAGCTACTCAGACCACGACAAGGACGACAATGAAGCGCAGGACACAAGCCGAATCGGAGGCACATGCAAAACGCATCCACTTGAGGTATTTTTTCTTTTTTCAGCTCGCTTCTGTTTCCCTTTTTTGGCTGGGTTGTGGGTGATGGGCAATGGGCAATGGGCTCAGGGTTCTGCGCTAACGAGCAAAAGAAATGGGCAAAGACGAAACGAAAAAAATGGCAGCCAACAGAGGCAACATTTTCACTTTGCATGGCTTTTCGTCGGCTGTTGACCACAATTGGGCCCATTTGAAAGGTTGCGTCGGACCGAAAGCGCAACGTTTTAAATTATTGCCAAAATATTTTGCGCTGACTTCAATGCGGAGCCAACCGACGTATCCATACATCAACGACACTTGTTGGCAACGCAGTTTACTACCATTTTTTTGGCTCAAAATACCCTGTAAACTAATGATTAGCTGCGGGATGTTCCTAGATGTGGAAGAAGGCAACTAGATGTGGTTTATCGTATGTGGCAACAGATTATAAGAATAAAAAACATTATAAAATTTATTAAAATGCAGTAGGTATGATTAGGGGTAGGATAACGTAAGGTAGGTATTCTTTAGAACAATTTTATTTTATTTTATGTCATATTTTATTTAATATACTTTATATTTGCCAATGCAGAGTTCAGCCAAACACGCTCAAGTCAGGGCATTTGCTAGTCGAGCATAGCCATTGAAAATCACCTGCATTTCTTTTTTCATCTTGTTTTTTTCCGTTGCGCCATGCAAATGTTACCACGCCAAAGCGCAGTCACAAAGCGAAAAATAACATTGCAGCACTTTAGGCGCACGCCACGTGATGCACGTTAACTTTGACGTTGCACGTGGCCACGCCTACTCTCCCATCCAAACCACAACCGCCCTCATGCGCCACGCCCCGCGAGCGCTCTTACACATGCCACGCACTGCAAGCAAAAAAAAACCGCACACACTCACTCACACACACACACAATTCTATTGATTGACAGTTTGGCAAAACGCATAAAACAGGCGCATGGAACGCGCAGCGGCAGGAAGAGTTGAGCATCAGGAAGAGGTACATCAGCAGACAGCAGCTCAGCCGTGTAGAGCCGCAGGCGTTACTGTTGCGGATGTGTGCTTCAGCTCGACAAAAAAAATAGAGAAAACTGAATGGTACAAAAAACTAAAAAAAAAAAAAAAAAAAAAAAGCGCTACGCTTGCCGCAAAGGGCACAGAAAATGTGCCGCAGCGCTAAGCGTGCAAAAAAAAAATGCTTGCAACGTTCATTTGTAATGCAGAAAGGTGCAAGCGTTGCCTGCGGTGCTGACAGAGCTGTGCTGTGTGGTAGGAAGGGCAGGGCTGGGGACGCAGCTGTAGTTGGCGGCATACCCGACACCGGGACATCCGAATCCAAAGCAGTTTGGCAGCTCCGGCAGCTGATAGCGTGGCCCCTAACTATGCCATCGACGAGTTCGAGGCACAAAACTAATTGGCTTGATTGGCTCGACCGTGATTCTTAAACACTATCAGCGACGCAAAAAGCGAAAGAAATTGCAAGAAGTCCTTGAAAGTGCGTTGCCAAGAAAATCATAAAGTAGAGCTCACAAAAGAAACGTTTATGATAATAAGAAGCGAAAATGAAGATAGTGTGTCAAATAAGCGGAAATAACAAGGTGCGAGTGAGAGAGTGAGGAAGAGAGCTGAGTTATGTGGGTGAAAGAGAACGTGGTTAATACGTGCAGAAAAATAGGTAGGAAAAGAATAAAGAAAGATATAGAAATGGAAAAAGTATATGAAAAGAAGAGAGGGAGAGGGAGAGAGGGAAAGGAGGGAGACAGAGAGAAAAATAACCATACAGAAAATGAGAGAAAGAGAGGAGAATGGGAATAAAAAAGAGAGAGAGAGAGAATTCTAAAAATGAGAGAGAGAATTAAAAAAGAGAGATAGAGAGAAACAGATTGTGAAAAAAATGAAAATACAGAGAGCGAGGTCATAAAAGATAGAAAGTAAAAAGAAATAGAATATGAGACAGAATATGAGCCGAAAAAAAGATGATACGATTATGTGATCGAGAAAGAGAAATGATATTAGAAACGAGAATGATGAGAAATAGAGATAATGAGAGACACGGAAAGAGAGGGAGAGAGAATGAGTTAAACGAGTTGCTAAATGAAAGAGAGAGATAGAAAATGCATGAAACAAATAATATCAGAATACAAAATGATGAGAGTTTGAGAGAGGAATAGGAAATTACGATATAACTGCATATCTCTGTTCACTTATCTATTTATGTCTATATTCCTGCCAATAAAACGTGCTCTAATCCGATCCGATCAAATGCAAAATCCCCATCAGCTGGCAAACCCGTTTACTCTTCGGGAATTAACATACGCCTGCCATATATCCGTAAGTAAATGTTTGTTTAACCTACTTGGTTAAGCCTGTGACATCGAATGTGTCAACTGGGCTTCAATTTATCTCAATTAATCATGGTCAGAGTGACAGCTTATAAGCTCCACCACATGAGAAATGTCTGGCCGAGTGCGATGACTTTATCAGGGAGAGGCCGAGTGGCGGGGAGTCACGACTGTTGCCGGCTAATTCATTTTTTATTATGTAAATTAATTTCAACAATTTGTAACAAGTGGACAATGCAAACACATGCGGACGTCCGTACAACTAGCCACACAATTGGCTGTGAGTGGTTGGATTGGAGTGGTTGTGCACCACCAAACACCACAAATTATCTGTGCTGGCCAGTTGGGGGCTCTGTTTTGGAAAAAATAAGTGCGTTTGGACAATAACTTATGTTAGTCAAGCGTAAATTGCTTTATTAAATAAAACGCACCCAGAGCAAAGCATGGAATATACCCAAAAGGACACAGCCAATGAAACAGTCCCCAGGCGGTCGCCAGCAACGACAACAACAACAACAGAAGCAACAGCACACAAGAATGGAATAGAAAAAAAAATATATATATATATGTAAGGAGAATCACAGTCCAAGTAAATTGTACAATGTGTGCGATGTCACTATGGTCAGAGGCATTCAGTCCTAATCATTGTGCACACACTCCAACTGCGGCGCCCAAGCACCGGACAAACAGAACGGAACAGGGACGAACAGGACACAAAAGGAAGCAGGCGTGGGATGTAAGGGAAGGAGAGGTGCATATGCCACACACACACATAGCGTAAGCTCAAGGACTAAAAGTATTTTTAGCTAATATCAATTTTTCATAGTTCAAAGATTTTCAGTTGAAACACACAAAAAACAAAAAAGAAGTATGAGATGAAGAGAGTGAAAAAGGAGAAAAAGAGCGAATGGACAGAATGTAAGCTATAGGGTGTAAGCTACATGTAAAGCCGTGGCTACTTTTTATACCAGAAATCCTTTGAAAATAGATGATATGAGGCATAATGCTAAAACACAAAGAAGCAAATATTTTAGGACAACGAAAAAGGGGTATTAGAAAGGCATGTGCTTGATATGTTTCTCTCAAATATTCAGATATTCGTTATAAAATATATATAATAACTTGATCAAGATTTTCTTCTAAGTGATCGATATAAAATAGTTACAAAATTTTAAGACTTTTAAATATCAAATATTCTTCTAGGTGAAAAATCAGAGTATAAAAAATTGATCGATATTTGATCGATAAACATTGATCTTCAAGCATAGGTCAAGCACTTTAATAAGTATATACATAAAATGCGCTATCTAGAGTCGAATACAGTATACACAAATAATGCAAATATTTATCAAAATATATTTTTATATAGAAGATTATATATGATTGTCTACATAGCTTAACTGATCGCTCCTTATCGATAACTCTTCTTCATGATTTTATACTCTGAGTCTAGTTTGAAGACTCCAAGGACTATAAGCATAGCCACTGATTTAAATAAGCTCTAATAAATATACCTAATTTCTCTATTATTTCTATCTCCCACACAGGGCATTGCCTATGCGAGCATTTCTTGCACACTAACCAAATTTTATTTTTTTTTTTTTGAGGCTAGCCAGCAACATGAAATTTTCTGGTTTTCTGATTATAAACGATTGTCTGCAGTGTGTAGAGAAAAGAAAGAGAAACAACGAAAGAGGTAGAGAGAGAGATAGAGTGCGAGTGAATGAGAGGAACAGAGTTCCTATACACACAGGCTGAAAATTTATGTTGGCATTTAAAATGTGGCCCCGGCAGGCAATGCTCCGTTGACTCTTAACCCCTTTCGCCTTTTATTTGTACACACGCACACACACACACACGTGCATATATTTATATATATTACATATACGTCGAGTGCGCCAGTATATTGACAATGCCAAGATTTCGCAGTTGTAAGTGAAAATTTATAGTCAATACAAGAAGCCAGCTGTATGCTGTATGCTGTAGTCGGCAGGCAGCAGGCAGCAGGCAGCAGGCGGCAGTCCGCAGTCGGCAGTCAACATTCGGCATTCAATTTTCCTCCTGCCAGCCACCGTCGCCTGCAGCCAATCTTAATCCATTGCAATTGGATGTGCTGCAACCAGATGCAGTTGCAGGTGCAATTTTATTATCTCTCTCAGTATGTGTGTGCTCGCATATCGTAAATTCCTGTTACTCTGGTAACAATTTTGCCAACAGGCTGGAGTGTCACTCAGCTGCTAACTCGGCTAACTGGCAGCATTGCATTGTTTATGCGACGCCTAGCCCAAAAAAAAAAAAAGGTGTCTGCACTTCTCCCCACACTCAGCCAACGTCAAATTTATTTCCCACCCAATTCTGAGATATCATTTCGATTAGGAGTTTCAGTTCGACATTGATTTTGCCTCAGTTGCGGATTCGAACATCTCTGGCATTGTTTTCTTGCCCCTGGCAGACAGATGCAACATAGTTGGCTCCAGTTAGGCCAAAGTTATGCAGAGCACAAAATTCAATTTCGTCCATTTACCAATTTAACCGAATTTCCATTTATCCAATCCAGCCTGAGCTTAACACTGTTTAACAAGTGATTGCGGTCAGTTCTAGTGTGAGCGAAATTCTGTTCTTAAATTTGTTTAATAAAAATAAATACTTATAACTGAAATTCCTTTATATTACTTATAACTTACATATATATGAATAATATATTATAACTTTCATATTAAATTATATATTTTTTTTATATACTATATGAATTAAATATACATACATATATATATATATATATATAAATTTTTTTGGTTTATATTTTTTGGAATTTTTTTTTTTTTATTATTAATTTTTTATGAATTTTTCAAATGTTACCGTATATTATTTTTTGTGACTTTTCAAAATATATAACAGTTTTTGTTCATGGATACTTTTTATTTATATTATATATTTATATTATTTTAGAATACATAATTCAGTTAAATTGTCAGTTCAAACTAATCATAACCAAAACGGCAACGAAACAGCTGACATTGCTCTCCATTTGCGTTCAGTATTTGTGTCACTATTTGATTGGTGCACAGTAATTGTGTTGATCAGTGTAATGAAGCTCGTTGCCAAAGCTAAAAATACTCATTCACTTCACATTGAACTAACCAACTAAACAGCCGACCGAACTGTCTCTCCCTCGCTCTCTCTCACTCCCTCCAACTATCTACCTCGCTCTGGAGCGCAGCAGCTGCAGCAGACAGTTGTTAACTGTTTTGTTTTCCTTGTTGATGTTGTTGTTGCTGGTGTTTGACTGCTGCCAGTATATGGGGTTTTTGGTTTATTAAATTTGTGTGCGCTCCTTGTTTTCTGTATAATTGCGCACAGCCATTACGTATACGCTCTGTGGAGCATTTTGCATTGTTTGCAAATGAAATTGTAGGTGCAAAAAATAAGGCGAATTTAATTTTTTTTTTTATTTAAGCCGCAAAATTGAAACCGAACGCCAAGCGCGTGGCAAATTTACACACCATTAAGTAGTTTACACACAGAGAAAGAGAGAGGGAGAGTGGGAGTGGAAGCAGCAGAGAGATATAAACAGACAAGGTGTGCCGCAGCAAGTGGAGCAATAAAAGTGTGCCACACACACCCAGTCGCACACATCGCTGTAATTTGATATTTTGCTGCTGCAAATGGCGGCATGTGCTGCTTGATGGCGCGCATAACAATGGCATAAAATGCAAAAGCAACTCCTAATATAGTAAAAACGCAAGTGAGCTTGTGTGTGCTTGTTTGTTGTTGTGTGTATTGAGCTGACAAAGGCAAACTATTCAATCCGCTCATTTCATTAAGTTACGCACAGCACTTGACGCTGGCATGCAACATGGCGTATGCGCAATGTGTCGCACGATGCGCAGCATAATGAAGTGACACTCGCTCTTGTGCGTGTGTGTGTGTGTGTGTGTGTGTGTGTGTGTGCGTGTGTATTTGTATTGATATGCTAATCGAGCAACGTGTTGGCCGGGCCATGTCCAACAGCCGTGGCAACACGTGACTGCTGCTGCTGCTGCTGCTGCCTTTTTGTCTAATGGCCAAGACAAAGCACAGCAAATGGCAAAAACGCGCTCGAATTGTTCTTGTCATTGTTCACGTTGTTGTTGCTCTTGCTGTAGGTGGGCTGCTCTATTAAGCGCATTATTTAGTTACGCCCCTAACACCAACAGCTACAACAACAACAGCAACATGAACCGCATAGATAAGCAAGCCGTATGGAGCAACGGACCCGTTAGAGCTGACCAAGGCCTGTCTATGCCAGCGCTTGTCTACGCCTGGGTGTGCGTGTGTGTGTGTGTTTAGCACACGTCTAAAGTGCCCTTAAGTGCCCGGGGATCTGTGTGGCATTACATGCTGCGGCGGCAGTGGCATTGACAAAGCCACATAAACGCCAACACCTACGAAACACGCAAACAACAACAGGGCAAGCCACCGAATGAGAGCGCATTGTTTGTACCCTATACCCCTTGAAATGCCTTCCAAAAGAGGTATATTGAAACTGAACTAAGGCATGTAACAAACTGAAGACATCAAATAGAGACAAGTTCGCATTGCCAACTCTCAAGGTCCATAGACAACTGCTTTTTACATAAATTTATCGATAACATTTATCGTTTTCCAAAAGCTTTTGAAATCGAAATATAGTATATATAAATATAGTATAACTGATTATAAGTAGTAAGAAACATAAATCAAAAAGAACCTACTGAGATAATAATAATAATAATAGATAAACAGCAACGTAAATTTTCGATGAATTTATCGATATTTACAAAAATCAATTGTTTATTAATTTCAGTGGAAATGCTATGAAACTATTATATATTGTTTAAATTTCGCATTCTAAAGACAGCTATTTGCGATTTGCGATTTGCGCAAAAATCGATATCTATCGATAAGTGTTCTACTGAGTATATCAGAGTCAAAAGAAGCATACATTTCTCGCTAAAGAATATTTTCTGACATAAAGTGACGCCCCTAAATTACTCAACATTTTCTAGCTATCGATAACAATAAAATCGATAGCCATCAAGTAGTTTTTGAGCAATGCACATTCTGATTACTCAAAGCTGTGCAATTAGCTAAGGAGTATTTTCCCAGATTCCTCAACAGATTCCAGGAACAGAGTATCTACTAGTCGACCGCTCGCCCATTTCAGCACCCGCACACCTGCCTGTTACCTGTACTAGCTGGACATTAGCGTGCGCTTTCATACAATCGATTACAAGGTAAGCGCTGCGCCCGCTCGCTCTTTAGCTAATTTTTGTATTGTTTTTTTTTTTTTTTTTTTTTGCTCGTCTATTTTGCGGCTTGTTTGTTAATGCTTCAAACAAGTAACCCAAAGAAAAAAATTTAGAAAGCTGACCACGCCCCTCTTTAGCTACAATGTTTGCATGCTCGATTGACAATGTGAATTCAGAATATATGTAATATTACGTATATATGCATATATATAGTCTTTGCATATCCGGGCATCTAATTAATTTGTGGGTCGCGCTGCAAGTTATGGCTTTTAATAAACATGACCGCTAAGCCCTGAGGCCGGGAGTGAACGAAGATTTTATGGACGCAGGGCGAAGGCATATAAAAATAAAAGGAAATGACGCAGGGAATGCAATTTTGTCCTGTCTGTGGCAAGGACACGCGTATTACTCAAAAAGGAATTAACTGCGAAAACCCCGACTCGAACGTCCCGCAACGAAACACAAGCTTCAAGCAATGGTCCAGCCAAATCAAAAAGTAGCCCAGGACTTATGGCATTTGTTGTTGTTGTTGTTGTTGTTGTTGTTGTTGTTGTTGTTGTTGTTGGCGCTCGTTATTGGGCCGTGCACGTTAATCCTTAAATCTGCCCAAGTGCTGGCAATGGCATACTAACAAAAAAAAAAAAAAAAGAAAAAGTCGAGGCGAATTGTTTGCCAGAGACGGGACGCGGCAGGGCTCACACACACACACACGCTACGCAGCCATTGAATGGCATTGCGTATACGCCACATTGTACGTACTTTGTACGTATACGCAATATGGCTCCACTTTCGTTTTAATATGAATGCTAATAGGCTAAGTCTGGATTTCAGCACAGAACCCACTCCACTCCGCTGCTTCATCCTTAAGCCTAGACGCATAGCTCGAAATGTAATTTCCCACAATTTTTCCTCACTTTGCGTACACAGCAGCAGCAGCAGCCAGACAAAAGGACCAGTTGTGAGGGAGAATGCAGGGGGTCTAGGTGGCAACAGGATGCGACTCTGGACAATATGGCACTGAAGGCAACAACAGCACAACGCACAATGCCCGGACCCATTTTTATCGCTTTTCATGAATGGTGTGCTGTGACCGGCTTATGTTTTGCAGTTAACCAAAAGTTGATGCCAAGGCAGGCAGGCAGGCAGCTAGAGCAGAGCAGCCTGAAGTGCCTGCTGCTTCTCAGTGCTACTGCTCTGCTCCCAATACTCATTCCTCCATCTTTAGCTCCTCGTCCACTTTTCCTCTTATACGTTTTTCGGCACCAGAAGTATTCCCATTGCCATTACTTGTATCGCTTGGCCCTCTACTTGCATGCCGGTCATTTAATATGGCTTTACTTGTCCAGCTATATTTAAGGATGGTCATGTGTCAGCAGCAGGCACGAAATAGGCACGAATTCTAATTACAAACATGGCACGAAACGACTTTTGTACTTGCAAATTAAATCTATATATTCTAAACATATATATGCCTTAAGTATTATTTGACCATTCATATGTATATTTATAATATAATTTGCTTAAGGCGTGTTCATTAATTATAATTTGATAGACTATAGTAAGTCGTGCTTAATCTTGTTTATTTATATATCACATTCTATTCACACATCAAGTCATGTTAACTCTTAGCTAAGTTAATGTTAAGTTTATGTTAAATTTATGTTAAGTTGTATTAATACATGTGCTAAATGCTGTTAACTCGCATAAGGACGCTATAAATCGTATTTAATTGTAGAAGATTACATGATGATTTTTTCGCAAATATTTCTAGCCGAGTCTAGTCAAGTTAAATCCTATAAGGAGCTGTAAAGCATTCTTAGCTAACCCAAGGCGCATTGCGCCAAGTCTACACGCAAATATGAGATTAAACCATGCTTAATCATATAGAATCTTATGCTAAGTCTCCTAAATGTGTTGCAAGTCGTCTTAAGTCGTGTCTAGACAAGAAAGTTATAATCCATCGATGTATTACATTACATCCACTTCTATAGCAACGTTTTAAGCAGTGATAAAGCCATGGATACGTATGCATTCGTGTCTAGACGTAAATTATTTCACAGCCATTATTTTCTGCGTTTAACTTTTCCCAAGAAAAAAGATTTTTAAGCTTCCATTGCTAAAACGAAATGGTGCTAAGTCGTCTCATGTCCTCTGTAATGTTAAATCATTAATCAATTAGGCAACGCAGTTTCTAGTGGTGTTAATTGAATTGTCAAGTCGTAATAAATCAGTTAAGCACTTAACAAAATTCTGTTAAGTCATGTTGTATGTTCGTGTCAGCCTTATTTATTTATTTATTTAGCAAAGAACAAAACTTTAAAGCCCATCTACTGGTAGCTTCAACTGCACAGATTCCCATCTATGCCGCAGAGTTTGTTTTCGTAGCACGAACAACTCGTGTTAAGGCAACACGACACGAACACAGCTCCAAGCATCCAAAACTCACCTACAGAACAGCCACACCAAGGTCCGCTGTTGCTACATAATGCAAGCACAACTGACCCACATCTATATATATATATATATATATATATATATATATATATATATATATATATATATATCTGTACACAAGCTGATGGGAGTCAGATCTTTGTTTGAGCTATCTGTGACCGTTAACAAACTTGCACTCTAATATAACACATTGTTGTTGCAGCTATATACAGTGATGTCTATCAGTATATTTACGCCGTGTCGAATCTGGGCAGCGCTATAATTGGCTGCTCGCAGTGCGTTTTGAGATTGTTTTGTGCCTCAATTTCAATTTGAGATAAGTGACATTTCGTTGCATTTTAATGAGGCTCATTTCATTAATGTTTCAGCTGGTTGGTGTTCGCTGTTGTTGCTTTTGGCTTTTTGGCCTTGGCCCTTCAGCTTCAACTTATCTGCGCGTCGTAATTGAGTGCTAAATTTTGCGCTGTGTCGGCAGAAAAGTGAGCTTTAGGCAAAGACAAAGGACATCAATGTCCTGGCAGGCACACAAAATGTGTCTAAACAGCGTATTTTACGAATGCATGGAATAATTCGGTAAACAGAAAAAATATATAAATATATATAGAGAGAGAGGGAGGAGAGCGCCTACTTAAATAATTCGAGTGTTTGCGCTCGAACAGGTCACCCAGCCAAAGGGGCGAAAACTTTTAGCATTAAAACCAGCCGCAACAACAACAACAACAACAAAGCAAAAGACCGCATAAATGCTACATGGCATTTCTTTACTTTTTTGTTCACAAACAACTTTAAATAAAAATCTCTTTTCAGGGTAATGAAACTGCAAAAAGGCAAGCAAGGAGAGCAAACTGACAAAAAAAAAAAAAAACGGAAAGCAGGCAAGCAGCAAACAGCGTAGGAGGTGACTGACACAGAGAGCGAGAGAGTGTGAGAGCTGTGGTTGGGTGGGTGCTAGCAACTGCCACCTGCATGGACTACACCTGCTGACAAAGACATTTACTCAAAAAGTTTGTCGACGCAAAATAGAAGGCAGCAACAGTGCCAACAATAACAACAGTTAAAAAATAAACGGAATTTATGAAAAATTCTAATGACTAGCAGTTACCCTTTAAACGAGGTGGAAATTGTTGAAGCAACTAGAAAAAACAAATTAGAATTCATCAAACAATATATATTATGAACAATTAAAAAAAAAATATATTAAAGAAACATATTACTTAATTGAATTATATTAAATATTATATAAAACAATAATATAAAAATAAATAATTGAAAAAATAAAGAATTCTAGAATATCTTGTAAGATAAAATTTTTATAAAACAACAAATATTATGATATACAAAATATTATTTCTTATATTGTTGATTTTTAAAAAGTATCTTAAAAATTATATTAAATAAAAATACTTAAATATATATCAGAAATAGTTAAGTTTCTCCAAAAAGTTTGGACTACCATTACTCAAAACTACCTTTCGGAAATGCAAATCCAAAGTAGTTTACGCCTCTGCCTTAGAATATAGAAATCTTAAGCTATTTCTAACCAAAACTAACCAACAGTAATTACTTCTGACTAAGAACCACGAAAGTAAAGAGAAACAAAAGCCTTCATCAAGCCTCGCAAAGAAGAAAGTCTGTAGCATGAACTGAAGAAACTGAATCAGCTTAGCGTAGAGAAGTTTCGTATAAATAAATGTAAAGGCAGGATAAAAGTTAAAAATAATATATATATATCTACTCATACACATATACAGGACTTCAAGCTAACTGACTCCAAAGCGTAGTCATTATCTTTAAATATGAGCCCCACTCCGAGCCAGCAGCAACAGCTACAAATTTGTTCTCTGTTAAAAGCTATGAAACTGCTTGGAATTTCGTATACATTATAATAGTTGATGGTATTACATTGACCCAGTTTGCCTGTCTACAGGGTATGCGAATAGCAACAATGGCAGCAAGTGCCTTGGTATACCGTGATACGATGGCATGACAAACATTTTGGGCGCACCGCCTGCGCTCGTTTTGCCCCATTAGAGTAAGAGAGAGGGGGGTGACGAGAGAGGGAGGGTGCACAAAGGGCGCTGTTTTCATTACCAAGTCTGTCTTTAAAACATGAAGTGAAAAAGTAAGGAAAGTCAAGGATACGCCATCAAAAGACGCCTCGTTGCCACTTGCTCTCACTTTTCATTTCACTTTTTCACGTTTTTTGGTTGATTTTGGCAGCAGGTGAACCAGATGAAAGTGTTGCCACATTAATTTGTTGGTTTTGGTTTCATTTCATTATTTAACATATATTTTTTCTTTATCTGCATCATTAAATATTAATTGTCATAAATTCATATATTTGATAATAATTTATTGAAATTTTTAAACTCATTTTAAGTGCCAGCCACAATTGCTGAGCCTAAGCAAATAATCAGCTCTGCTGACAAATGAGCAAAAATAATTGTGCATTTTAAATGATATATAGTATAACAAAATATATTTTATATATACACATATGAAATGTGAAATTGAAACAGCATTTCTCAATTTACATTCAAATGCTGCTAACTAATAGCCAGTTTGATTGAATATTTAAAGAGCCGTATCATTTGCTCAATAATTCATATGCAAATCCAATAAAATTATTCATAATTTTCCTCCTATTTGTGTTTTGCCTTTTGACAAACTTTCATGCGGAAACACACAAAATTAATTTGCAATATAGTTTTCAGCAAATACAAATATCTAATTAGTAGTTGCAGTGTTTTAATATTTTGATATGATTTTCCTACAATTCGATTTAAGATTTTTTTTTTGTGGACTAGCAGTTCTGGCAGATAGAGATAGAGATAGGGGAATATAGTGAGGAGAGAGAGACAGAGAGAGAGATGAGAGAGAGAAACCGAAGAAGTGAAGAAGTCAGAGATGAATAGAATGCCAAAGAGAGAGAAAAAGTGAGAGGGGCAATAAGAAAAGAAGATGAAGCCAAAGCTATGTTATGCTAACTTAACATATGTTAATAAAAATATGTTAAGAATTCAAGGTGGTATCAACAGCTTCAAGTAAATTCGCGCTTGTAAATACGAACACTCTTAAAATCTGAGCAATTAAATACGTCTTTTAAGGTACTTAACGTACTTCTAATCTACTACTATTTTCTATTATTACTCCAACTAGTTTGGTAATAAATAATTATAAATAATTATATATTACCATATATATATTTACTAAATCAATTAACTATATGCCAAATTTAAATTTTAAATCATAATAAGGTTCATACTAATGAGAGCTTTGCATTTGTTTATTTGATTTTTTGTACACTTTTAATAAAACTGATTTAAAATAAAAAGTTTTCATATGCACAACTGAGCAAACATTTAATGCACACAAATATTTGATATTTAATCTGACAATATGCTAAATATATTTATATATATATGTATATATTTGTATAAACAACTGTCACAGTTTATAAAAAAAAAGCAAATAGTTCTCAACATGTGAAAGCTAAACCAAATATTTGCACATACACAGATAGAGAGAAAGATATGTGAGATTTTGTGTGTGTGTGTGTGAGTGTGTTATTGTATATGTGTGTGTGGTCATTAGCCATGGACACCACCGTAATGAGACGAATGAAATTCTATAACAGGAGCTTACAACTTAAGCTAATTACGTGGTACACGTGAGGCTCTGATTTAGCGTTTAGCATCGCAATTAAAGGGGCTCTGCGTGTGGTGCACACGGCGAGCGCAAGGGCACGTGGGGCGAGGACAGGTGAGTGCTACAGGGTATTTGGCTAAAGCGAAAGGCTTATCATATCAAAAGCAGCACGCAACCAGCCGGTAAGTGAAGTAAGCCATATAGTATATGAATGGCGACAAAAACCTAACAAGTTGTATGCGTGCACGACTAGTAGATGCTCTGTAATTAGTTAAATATATAATATATACTTAATTATATAATTTAATTATATTCTGAAACGTGTTATAAGGCACAACATATTTTAATTTTGATGTATATTTTATACTAAAATAATTATAAAACAAAAAATATAATTAATAATCAATTTTCTCTAAGTTTCTTAAGTTTAACCGCAGGAACTTGCCTTATCGTAAAGGGTATTAAAAGCGAAATGTCAAAGCTGAGCTAATAGCAATAAGAAACATTCACCTATGCGACTAAAAAATACTCTTTATATTGTTATTTATAATTTTTAAAATTATTTAAATTACATATAATATATCATTTATTTGGGCACGCAGTAAATCTAGGCCTTTGGCTGCATTTACTTTAAAAACTTGTACCTTAAAATTATTTACAGGGTATTAAAAACAACAAAAGTTTATGCAGCCGAGGTGGCAATAGTTGCTGCGTGCACCAGCAGCAGCATGTGAGGCGGAAAGTGGGTTGACTGAGGTTTTAGCGCCCCAGCCGCAGCCACAGCCTAACGAAGCGCTCGTGTTCCAAAAGTGCAACAATTAAATTTAATTACGAGTGTCATAAATATGCCAGACCATACCACAAACACACAGACACATATACACACACTCACACACACACATGCGCTCACAGACGCACACATACGCAGAGCGAGAATTGCAACGACAAAATAATCAAATAACATGCACCGAAAGGAAACTGCAGGCACAGTAGGCACAGTGGGCATGAGTTAGAGGAGCATAGGTAGGTTGAAAGGGGCGTGGCTAAAGAAGCAGCAGCTGCAATAGATCCGATTGCCAGTGCAAGCCTCTCGGCCAAAACTCTAACCAAAAAGCCAGTGGAAACAGCGTGTAAATTAGCAGGGCACAAATTAATTATTCAAAATGTGCGGCACTTGAATGCGAAAGGCAAATGCAAATAGAGTGAGAGTGGAAGAGGGTGAGCGTGAAAGAGGGCGGAAGAGGAGAGAACGAGCACGTACGTGCTATCTATATGTGCCAGTGTATGCAACTGCAACTGGTACGCCTAATTAGGCATAATTAAACGGCTAAGCATAGATTTTGGAACTGAAAATGATGGTTAGATTTGCATTCACTTCAGCGTGCCACAAATGGGACTAGAGCCACAGCCATAGATAGCAACAAATTGACTAGCAGAAGGAATAAAATATGTGCTATAAACATATATGGGGAAAGCGGCGCAGATTAAGTAGAGGCAAAGAGAATAACTATGGAAGTTAATATAAGTTAAGATCTAATTTTGATAAATAAAACAAAAATTAGAAAATATATAGCATCAAAAACATTGTAAAAATAATAATTCTAACAAATAATAATAATAATGATTTAAAAATAATTTTAAAAAGAAATATATATGTATTTATTTATATTTAAATTAGGTAAAAAGTTGAGCTACATCTACAAATGCAATAAAATATAATAAATTTCGTAATAATCATAATAAACATAAGCGATAGTCGTTCAGCAGCTGCCCTGCCACACTTGTCCCATTTAGCAGACATTGCCACTTCTGACTTTCATTGCCTGCTGTCGAGGCCTCTTGATTTGGGCCAACTTGGCCACTTAATTTCTTATGAAGAAATTGGGTAGATTCTTGAGACAGCTCAAAAGACCAAGTATTTCTTTTCAAGTAAGAGTAGTGATATTAAAATATATTAGAATTTAAATATATTTATTTATATTCAAATGTATTTATAAATAGTAATTTATTTTAAAAATAATTAAATTTAATTTAATTTATATCAGCTCATATCTGGATTTAAGTAGTATACCTATCCAACTTATCTTAAAACTCTGCTACAGATTGCCCTCTACTATATTCTATTTAATCTATCTACTATATAAATATTTAAGAGCTACCGCTCGTATATAATCATAAATATATCCAAGAAAATGGCATCAATGCCGAATCAACAATTGCCATTCTCATTAGAAAATTGTAATGCGAATTCAGCTGGAGTCGTGTAACTATATTTAGTTAAGGAAAGCCAACGGGGCGCAAATCAAGATTTCATATTTTTCGTTTTCTTTTGCTTTCTTCTGTGTGTTTTTTCTCCTCAGGTTTTTTCATATTTGCACTACATAAGTATTTTCACGCTCATTATGCGCTGGCCAGCTCTCAATGGCGCTTAGCGCAATTACCTGGCAGTTAGTACAGCAGGACCCGAAGCAGGCCAGGTAAGGGCAGGGAGCTGGATAGGTTTTTATTTGTGCTACGATTTGAGAAACATTTATTTTACTTTCTTGCTGCTGGAGCAGGTCCTTGCTTGCTTTATTCAGCTGGCCGCAAACAAAACGTTCGTGGCTCAGCGTCATAATGAGTGCAAATTTATTGGGTCATTTGGAAAATACGAGTAGAAATCTACTAGAGCTCTCCAGCGCTCTCTGGCTTTTGCTATGTTTTCCTTTATATCTATATACTATATATATATATATATATATATATATATATATATATATATATATATATATGAAACTGTGGCAAAAAAGAAGAGAAACTGAAGCAGCAGTTGCTTATTATGCCATCTAACCAACGGGGTTCTTGCTGGTTTTTTAATTAGTCAATAGCCCAAAAGAAAAGCGCCGATAAGAAACTGCCAAGTAGTTGAAAGACAGAGAGCGAAAAAGATAGAGAGAGACAGAGAGTGACTGAAATGAAAATGAGCTGCGGAAGTGAAAAGTGCACGCGTCCAAATGAATTGCTATGGCAATGGCAATGGCCAACAGTCACTTATAAAACTACGCTCACACTCACATTCAGTCAAAATAAAATGGCTTAAATGGACTTTATGGCAAAGGCACCAGCTGCTCAGCTGCCACTGTTGCTGTCGTTACGTATTTGGCTAGCTCACATTACGTGTTTGTTGGATTATTTATTATTAACGCCGAATGTTAAATCGCAATTAACCATTGCCTCCATTTTGCCTTTGTTATGCCAATCGCTTATTAATTGCCTGGCAACGCATTTCAAATAATGCACCAATTTTCACAATTGCCAATGGCCTAAAAGTTAGCCTATCGAATAAATATATATGACTAACAGCAAATACCCTGTAATCAAATGTCCCATAAGAAAATAGTATAATATAGTATATCTAACTTTAGTTGTTAAAAGTCTTCTTCTTTGGATCAGAAAACTAAAATATATATATATATATATATATATTATATTATATTATATTATATTATATTATATTATATTATATTATATTATATTATATTATATTATATTATATTACATATAAAATCGATATTTGGGTGAAAAAGGCGTGAACGTTTGCAATGAAAATTCTTAATTTTTAAATTTCAAGAGATTAAAAACAATTTTAATACATATTAAAAATAGAAGCGAAAATTATATATATATATATATATATATATATATATATATATATATATATATATATATATATATATATATATATATATATATATATATATATTTATATATTTGCTTTAAAATGATTTAAGTTTTTAAATGGATATAAAAATAATTAAACATACTCTGACTTGAAGAATCTTGAGATTCTATAAAATACATATCCCTCAAATTTTACATCAATAATGGAATATTTTTAGACTGTACGAATATTTAATAAATTTACGAATGTCCATTAATTTGTTTATTTAGCTTATGGAAAAGAGACTAAAAAAAGAAGAAAGGCTTTCGAGTTGACTTAAATGATTGACAGGGTTATTTTACCTCAAATTATATACATGTATAAATAATACAATAATACAAGAAATACAGATCATTTTTGATGGATTGATGGCTTGCTGTTAGTAGAGAGAGTATATGAGTTAGTTGCTAAAATACTTCTTTGTATTCTAGCGTTTTTGCATTACAGTATTTAAGTCTTCTAGATTTTAAGTGGTATTGTATTCTTAGATTCTAGTAATATGAGTAATCTAGTATTCTTGTAGTAATTAAGTAGAACAATGTTACAGTATTCTAGTGGTCTTTCATTTTAGTTTTTCTATTATTTTAGTATTCTAATATTCAAGCATGCTAGTATTTTAGAATATCAGTATTCTAGTATTTTTGTATTTTTTTTTAAATATTCTTCTAGTATTCTATTATTTATATATTTTAGAAAACCTACTATTCTGCTACCAAACTGGTATTCTAGTATTCCAATATTATTGGATTCTAACATCCCAGCATTCTAAGATTTTTGGATCTTGAGATCTTTAAATTTTAAACTCTATGCCGCTATGTATCTACAATCTTCATTCTTTACTTCTCACATAAGCAATTATCTATATATATATATATAATTCAACTTCTGAGAGGGTAACTCTTAGTCATGCACTTCAAATATGTCATTCTGCAATTATTATTGATTGCATTAGGCAAAGTAAGTGCCCTGCGTGTGCCTGGACTTGTGTATGTGTGTACATATGTGCTCGGCTCGTATTTTGGGTTATTTGTTGGCCAATTGGTCGCCGGCCACTTGCCATTTAGCTGCAATTATTTACATTTTGTCATTATTTTGCAACCAAATTATTTGTGGGCATGTTTAATTAGCAAAATTCATGTTTGAATGCTTTAAAACAATTAGCCGCAAACGCATACGCGCCCACACACACGCACGCACACACACGCACGCATGCACATATACATAGTAGTAAATTAAAGTGTATGCCTAGCCGATATTGACTTTTGGCCAACTAATGAAGGCTCTGTTCTGTTAGCCAAGAGCTATTTGGTTCAATAAAATTTAAATGATGGCACACGACATATTGTGCCATATGTATGTGTATGTGTGTGCATGAGTATATATGTGCTACGCCTATATCTGAAATATTTATTTATAATGCTTTGACTTTCAGTTAAAAGCGAGTGCGACCACAGCATTTCGATGGAAATTAAACGCTGAATAAGTATTTATAATGTCAAAAACAGGGACAGAGATAGTGAGAGAGAGAGAGAGAGAGAGAGACTAACAGAGAGAGCTATGATCATTTAATGTCACTTTGGGATTGCGCATTTCTGAATTTGATTTACGTGTATATTATTTACTCACAAACAGATTTATTTCCAAAAGAAGAAAACCAAAAAAAAATAAACTTTATTTCCAATGAAATGTTTTCCCATGCGCGAATTAATTAAAGACTCTAAAGTGAGACCTTGGACTCATCAGCTCACATCGGCTGCAATTGGTCATAATACTCAATTACTGTATGAAACAGCAATTGATGCAAATAAATGAGGCTCATTAAGCAGCCTACAGAGAAGCTGTCTTAATTATTCGGAATGCTAAGTCTTAAAGTACAAACAATTGACCAATTGAGTTGATGAAATTGAATGCAATTCATGAACTGAGAAATGGAATTTGCGAAAAATAAATATAAGAGACATTATGCATAAAAATACTTATACAAATCATATAAACCTAACAGCAGTTGACAAGCTAAAAAGACTAGTCTCTGGATTATTCTATATATAGTAATATATATACAGATTACTTATTATACCCATGATGGGATATTTTCTAGTCGAGCACTTCCGGCTAGAGCCACAAAGATTCCTATTGAAATATGCCTATTAAATTATGTTCAATATTCCAATTTAATATTGTTTCCTGTTAAGTTCACAAAGCTTAAGCAGATCAACATTAATTCCAAAAATTCAAACGAAATCTCTTTAGCTTTATCCTATTGCGAAGCACTGGGATAAATTCCAGTTTAATAATGCTTCACATTATTGCAGAAGTTTCGCTTTATTTTACATATTTTTGTTTTTGATTGATTGCTCGTTGCCGACGGCCAATAAATTTTAATAAATCGCAAAAGTGCAGTCATTAAAAGCAAATAAGAATGTTCAAGCCGTTCCTTATCGACTGCATAATACTCGTTCATCGGCTCAATTTATAACAAAACTGAAAATGTTCGATTTGCAGAACATTTTTCAATGGATTTGAAAACTTTTCTTTTGTCTCTTTTCTTTTCTCTATTTGCTACAATTTGTATGGGTCCTTCTGTAGTGCTTGTCAACTGCCAAACTTGGTAAGTACTGAAATCATTCTGCTGCTATTGAAGCTCATTAGAGGCTTCCCTGAAAAATGGAGAAATACTATATCTGATAAAATTGATAGGCACTCGTTTTGAATTTCACACAAACCTATGTACTCCATTGACTACCTGCGCGAGTGTTAAGAAAAAAGAAGGAATTTCAAATGAATTTTAATTACAATTTGAAGGCCTTTAAAATTCAAAAATGCTTTTCCAATATTCATATCACTGCTGACACTGAGCCTGGGCGAATGCGGGCTAGAATTAAATGTTTAAACACAGAGAACATTTATGCGGACTTGATGGCTTAACACTTTTTATACAACTGTTTAAACATATATATATATATATATATATATATATATATAACATATAAATAAATAATAAAATAATTTTTTTATTTACCGGAAAATCTGCTCAATAAATGGCAACAACAAAAATGTTAAAATGATGCGGAAAATTCATATCTATTTATAATTAATTGTTGAACAAAAAAGTTAATGAAAAAAACGTGAAATATATAAAAAAAACTGAGCTGAAATGATTTTAAAAATCGGTGAGTCTTAATTCATATTAATTGCGAAGCTGAACGATTGCAATTCATGCATGAATGACAAAAAAAAAAAATTAAAAATAAAAAAATAATGGAAATTCGTAGCGCATTCATGGCACAACAACAACTTCGACAATCGCGTGTTAAATGCACCGACAATTGTGTACCCTAATTGTTATAATTAATCAATCTAGAGCACAAAAATATATTATTTATACATAACAATTTATTTTTGTTTTGATTATAAGACTTTTTTGTTCTATAGTTCAGCTGAGCTGATTCTCTATTTCAGATTTTGTTCATAAAAACAAAATATTGTTTAAAAATCTCTCTAGATTTTTTTTTAATAATTAAAAGTTTTCAGATTTTTAATAACTAAATTAAAGAAAACAAAATTAATTATAAAATATGCTAAATATTTTAAAAACTTTATTTTATCGTAAATTAGGTAAATTTGAAAAAGTAAAATTAATATTTAAAGTGTAATGTATTATGTATATCAAAAAATTGATATAGTAATTACAAATATTTTGTGGAAAATATATATTTATACATTATTTTTTATATGCAAATTTTTTGTAAGTTATGTTTCTTAGTCCATTTTCATAAAAGTCATTTCCAATTAAATTAAGTCTCTTCAAATACCTCACAAAGTCATGTGGGTCTGATGGTTCACAGACAGACATCCATTTTAGCAAGAATTTTCTCGAGAAAATTGAAACTTTTTTTCTCAGAACAGTTTAAAAATATAAGTGCACATTACGAATTAATCAAACCATGGCTCTTTTGGGTTATTGAAATGAAAATTCATGTTAAAAATATAAAATGGGACCACTAAAAATAAAAATAATCAAAAAAAATCATGCATAAGTTAATAGCTATAAATTTGAAATTTTGTTCAAAAGTATTTATTATTCATTTAAAATGTTATTTATTTTTTTATTGATATTTTAGTTAAACAGCATTTTTCACTAAGACTTAACTTGGAAATGTTACAAACCTTAATGGAAATCAAATGTACACGAAAAACAGAATAGAGTATAATTCTTTTTCTGTTTTTCAGCAAGTATATCAAGTGCAGAACCCTTCAACAGGTGACTGACTGGCACACTTACCTCTACTAAAGCACGCACATACGCACACGCACGTTGTATTTGTTGTTGTTGTTGTTGCTTGAAGCAAAGTTTTCGACTGTTGCAAATTTTTTCTGTCAGCTTTGGCAATATTTATGGAAATTTCTTTGCTTTGGCGCCAAGCTACAAAGTAGTAAAACTTAGCCAAGTACTTAAGCACACACGCACGCACGCAACACACACATACAAATGCGAGAAGAAAATTTTTTATATTTGCAAAAATTTCGAAAATTTGTTTTAAATATGTTTTCAATTTTTTTTTTAGTATTTTTTGTTGTTAATATTTTGCAATTGTTTTCACCAACAATTTATATGTCACAAATGTCGTAACCGGATCCAGATTGCTTTAGCCGCAACTGTAATTGAAGCTGAAGTTGGAGGTGCAGATGCCGTTAGCTGGCGATTTTGCTGATTGCCGAGAGCTCCTGCGAGAGGCTTCGCGAGAGGCAAATTTTTGCGAATCAGCCGAAAATCAAGTTAAATGGGGCCAAAGCAGCAAGTGGCATTCACGCACAATCGTTTCCGTATTTAAATTTTAAATTAATTGCAATATTTAATCTCTGCTCAGACACCAAAAATTCATATTCACTGTGATGCACTTTTTCCACACAAAACTGCACGTCTTTGGTTGTTGTTGTGGCTTCTGTTTGCGAAGATGAACTGTAAATTGTAGCGTTACTATTGAAAGTGGCGTTGCAGCGTACCGTCTCGTTACGCGTTTGGTTGAAGACTGCGCTGGGTCGCCTCGTTGCTGCGTACGAACGGACCAAACGGCTTCGGCAACCACTCGTTGATTCAACAGTTAACACGAAGCGCAAACACACGAAGCACAGTCTGCCTGACGCCGTTTGAGTGCGGGGTGGGTGAGCGTTGACGAGGTTTGTTAACACGAACCGCGAAGTCTGTGAGACTAACCCAATGTAATTGCCATTACGATGCTGCTGCCATTTCGTTTGCTCTTTTCGTGTGGCATTCCGTTAGAAACGAGTGCGTGATGCGAAGAGAGAATATCCCTTTGATACCTGGGGATATTTGTGTGTGGAACTTGTGGAAGGTATTAAAAGGGGTTACACAGAAGCAACAAAAATCAAATGATAATTATTATATTTATGGAATTTATCATTATTATATTTAATTTAATTTTTTTTTAATTTTAATTTATATAATTATAATTAGTAAATAATAGTTTAAAATGTATTATATTATACTAAAATAGTAAAAGCTAATTATAAATAACTTTAGAACTAAATACATAATTTTAATATAATTATTGAAATATTTTAAAATCTTATGATTAAAAAATTATTATTATATAAAATTTTTAAAATTCAAACAGTTTAACACACCCCTCTCTTTTTCTCTCTCTCTCTCTCACACACTCAATTAACAATTTCCCTGTATGCATACTGCAGCTGCCGTTACTTTTAAGTGAAACCCCTATTTCAGCTGCTCGAATTTCCCAGCTTAAGAGCATGCGCTGGCACACTTCAACTACCCCTTAACTGAAGGGCAATTTTCTCTTAGCGTACGCTTATAGTCAAAGCAGATCGTTGAATATGGTGACAACCGCATGAACTTCAAGGCCAATTCCCTCTCTCTCTCTCTGTCCGTTTCTTGATGACCAAATATTTGAATTTTTTTTATTAATTTTTTTTTTGTTTGCCTTGTTGTTTTTGTTTGCGAGCCACTTTATTGTTATTTTGTTTTGCTGGCAACTTCATGTCGAGAGCCATCTGTAAAATTAAATTTAGCGGCTACACACACACACACACACACATACACACACACACATAGAAGTGGCCACAGTCCATTGGAATATTCGCAGCTGCCCTCAAACTATTTACTCAGCCTCTACCTCTCCTCTCCTCCTATCTCCTGTTTTCCCCCTCTCTCTCTCTCTCTCCCTCTCTTTCACTCCCATAATGAATATTTATGAAGATTTAAAAAACATTTTCTTCGCCTCTGTTGTTTTATGATTTGCAAGTGTGCCCTTCGCGCCCTCGCTCCCTCTCTCGCTCACACTTGCCTTGCTCTGCGGCTGTCTTCCATTCTTCTTTCTTCTTCAATTCAATGGTGTGCAAAGTTTCACTGATGGACAATGTCCTCAAGTGGAGCAAAAACATTTTAAGTATGTGTGTTGCTGTATCCTTGTGTGTGTGTGTGTGTGTGTGTTGCTGCTGGTGCTGCTGCTGCTGCTGGTGCTATTGCTGCTTGTTGTTGTTTTCATTTTGCAAATGATTTCATTATGCGCTGCAGACGCCATGCCCGATTCGTGGACTCACGGTTCGTATACTTGATATTGCTTGTTGCCATCGCCGCCAAACGACAAATTTGCGTCCGTGCGGACAGTTGTTGAGGTTGGTGTGGCTGGTGGGGAGGGGCGCAGGGGCGGGTAGTGGGCGTGGCGTGTGCTCCTCTGTTGTCTTCGTGTAAATTTATTGATAATTTAATTTGACATTTGCGGTTACTGATTGTCATGATTGTTTTCATGTTAATCTTATTGTTCGACTTGTTTTGTTTTTATTTTGTTTTTCCTTTTTTTTTTTGTTGGTTTTTTCTCTTTCTCTCTGTTTGTCTCCTTTGGCTCTGTATGTTTTTTAATACACTTACTGAGGGTATTCTTAATTTATTGTCTCTGTTATAAGGGGTTCAATGTGAAAAGTAATAAAAAATCGAAATAATCGATTTTTATCGATTCATAAAAAAATTAACATTAAATTAAAATTAATTTTTCCATGAAACAATTTTTTTTGAATGATTAGAAATTAACAAATAACACTTGTAATATTATAAACATGTCGAAATCGTTACCTATCGACCCATCAGAGAGTTGTGACTTTAACTGTTGATTTTACAACTTATATCAGAGTTTTTAATACCACATTAACTTTAGAAATATACATAGAACTTGTATGATATTAACATCAAATATATCTTAATATTCCATAAAAATATCGATAAATATCGATATACAACAACTAAAGCTATATCAATTTACTTTGAAACGAATCTGAAAGTTTCATATTTCATTGGCTTTAAGATCAACTGAACCTCTTATTGTTGACCGATTGAATCGATTTTCATATATTTTATATTTATATTTTATATATTTTATTTTTTATAGTATATCAAAAGTTCGGCACTTCAAAGATAAATGCGAACATTTTTTTTTCTATTGTTTTGTATTTGGAATAGCGAACGGTTATTTGCATTTACTTTTTATGCGCTTGTTATTTTTTTTTTTTTTTTTTTTTTTGCTTTATTTATTTATTTATTTTTTTGTTTTTCTTTTATTTGGTAAAGGACGAACGCTTAACAACATCATCCATGGGGCGTGCTTCGGATATTTGCATGTTTTATGTGGACATGTTGTTGTTGTTGTTGTTATTATGTGGCCTCCTTTTAAAGGCTCAGCGTTGAGTCGCTCTTTAACTTTTGCTGCCATTTGTGAACATTTCTTGTTCTTTGCTTTGCTACTGACGAACCCCTTTATAAATGGGTTGAAAGGGTATATTGGTTTCAGTCGACTGTATGTAATAGCTTCTAAAAGTTTTAAATGATGTTATATATATATATATATATATATACATATATTATTTTTTTGATCCACCCCTCCATCCCTTCCTCCGCTAGGTTCTTCATCTGTTTGCATGTTCAACTGTTAGCCAATGTCTCTCCCTGTTCGCCTGTTCGCATATTTTTCCACCTCTCTATAGTCGGTTTATCCATTCGTCTATCTCTCCAGCTCATTAAATGTCCCTTTTTCTGTCCGTCTACTGTCAACCGTCAACTGTATCCGGCCGTTCGTCCCTTCGTCTATCCCTACAGCACGTTCCTTCCCCTGTCTGTCCACTTTATCCACCTGTGCTTCCGTTTGTCAATCCGTCTTCATCTGCTCGTCTATCTCTCTATTCCGTCCGTCGGTCTCTCCGCCTTTCTGTAACTTACAGGGCATCGCCTAGATCAACACTCTCAGTTCATAACAATCTCACGTGCTCTATAATGCGTTTCTATTGTGTCGCAGCAAAAAAAAAAAACACAACAAAAAAATTTGCATGTGAAAACAATGAAAATGGTCAACATAGGCAGCAGGCAGCAGGCAGCAGGCAGCTGGCAAAGCCGTTATGCGCCCATTTTGAATACCAGCTACGTTAAATGTAATGTTCTTAATGGCCATGCTAAGGTATTTTAATTAAACTATTTCCTGGCTGGCCGACAGCATGCCAGCCCCACAAGCTAAGCAGCTTCAAAATTTGCACAAAATATTGAAATATTTATGCCACAAATACAAACAGAAGAGCATACATATAGATATATATATATGTATATATTTAGAGAGAGAAAGAGGTATGTATATAGACAGACTGCAGATCCGCCTCCGCCTCGTTTCGTAATGCAATTTTAATTTCTTCTAGCACAGCAGGCGACAACTGAAGCCGCCTTTCGCCATCTTCTTTTTTGCTTGTTGCCTGCTTCGCTTCGTTTCCGCTAGCTGCGCCATCATTTCCGCTGCTCATTTTTTTGACTGGCTACGCGTGTGTGTGTGTGTGTGTGTGTGTTGGTGTTGGTGTGTTAGTGTCTGTGTATATCGCTTTGTTTGCCCCCATTTGATTGTCATGTCGCGCATTTCGATTGTCAGCGCCGCCTTTGAAGTTGATCAGTTCCAATCAGCTCCTGGCGGAAATTCCAACCAGATGCACCTTGAATCGAGCAGCAGCTATAGCAGTTGTCGCACTTCGAATTTGTTGTTCTTATACCCTGTACCCATTAAAAAGTGTTTGCAAACTGCGGGTATTATGAAATTGAACCCGCGTTTGGCAAAGCAAAATATGAAAACTCTGAGAATGTTGGGCTCTTTATAGATGTAATAGAATCTATAGGTTCAGATTTATCGATCTGATTTTATTGGCAAATATCGATAGCATGCTTGAAGCATCACTTGTTGGTAAAAATAAAAATCCAAAATTTTAATTCTTGCTAAAAACGTAAATGGGTTAGTTGAAAAAAATATATATAAATATATATATATACTTAAAATTAAAAAAAAAAAAAAAAAAATAATATATATATATATATATATATATATATATATATATATATCGATAAATTTCGATTTAAAGCTATACAATTATAGAGAAATTAAATTAAATAATTAAAAAAAAAAGAAAAAATTATCAATAAAAATAATTAATCAATTAAGAATGTCAAAATCAATAAACCCTTCACCCAAAATAAAGGAGTATAATACGGAATGGCATAATGACATGTATTATGGCATGTATTACGCCTACCAGAATATAAACTAAAATTTAATAAATAGCAAACAATTTACTCAAAAGTCGAACAGAACTAGAGACAACCAACTCCCAACTGCATGCAGGATATCTGCTTGTTAATCATTCCGTGTGAAGTTAAGTATTTGCTTTGCCACAAGCAACATAAATTGTGGTTAGGTACGTGAAACAACGCCTCAAGTTTTGCAGCTGGCGCAAAAACTATGCAGCAATATCAGCAAAGACCTGAAGAGCAGCGAAACCGAAACCAAAACCCGAACTCAAACCCGAACCGGAATCCAAAAACCGAAAACCGAATGGAGCGCCGCCCACATATGAAGTTGGCAAATGCAGCCCAGCCATAAGGAAATTTCATTATTACCGCGCTTACACGCTAATGAAGCATGTAAAATGTCAATGTAGTTGTATGTAGCACTTCAGAATCTCTATGTGTGTGTGCGAGTTGTGTGGGTATTGAGTCGAGTTGGGCTGCTAGTTTTATTGCAAATGTGTGTAATGAATGTAAATTAGTAAAAAGTTTTCATGTAGCGCATTTTCGCATGTGGCAAGGAAACTAACCTGCGGCAGCCAAGGATAATGCGACCACTCACCCTCTCCACATCTCTCTCTCTCTCTCTCTAACTATCTATCTGTGTGTAACGTTTGAATTAGAATAGCAGGTAAATACATATAGGGAGAATGGGCGAGAGGGAGAAAGAGCAAACTCTTCTGCTGCGCTATAATTATGTGTGAGCTATGTGAAATGAAGTTTTTAAAAGAACTTCATCCAATCTCTCTCTCCCTTTCTCTCTCTCTCTCTCTCTCCCTCCCTTTGTCTATGAGCAATGACCATCTAAGCCAATTCTTATGCAAATGAGTCGAGGATAATAATATTATGCAAGTTTTTAAGCACTACACCAAATTGCGCTTTTGCTAACTAATAACATTTAATGGTCAACACAATTTGCCACTTTAGCCAAGTTTCAACTAACGCACCAACTGACAGCCCATCATAAAAAAAAAAAACAAATACAAAGATAACTCTATTTAAATGATAATATCAAGCAGATATTCCAATACTCTAAATTCTTATTAAAGCCATCAGGTTGTTCACATGATAATCTTAAAGTTCTATGAACGTTCGAATATCTTTACAATAGCAATATAAAAAAAAAATTTTAATATATAAATTATGTATGAAATAAAATATATTTATAAAAAAAAAAATACTTTTTATTATATTAAAAAAAAAACAGTTTAAATATTAAACAGTAAAATATACATTAAAAATTTTGCTAATTTTTACATTTACATAAATAGAGAACAAAAATTTTTAAAAATATTTTTATAAAATATATTAAATTATTTTTATCAAATATGAAAAAAATAAGTGTAATCAGAATAAATATGTGCCAAGTACTGCGATGGAATATATATAATATTAAACAGCATATTTATGGAATTTAAGATATCATATAACAATAGTAATATATATATATATATATATTATTAAATAAATCATATATATATTATTAAATAAATAATAATATTATAAAATTTTTTTTTTACGATAATACATCACTTTAAAAAAGTACTCAAAATAAAATATATATATATATATATATATATATATATATATATATATATA
The DNA here is from genome assembly GCA_035045555.1 of Drosophila fulvimacula. Taxonomy (NCBI): domain Eukaryota; kingdom Metazoa; phylum Arthropoda; class Insecta; order Diptera; family Drosophilidae; genus Drosophila; species Drosophila fulvimacula. The sequence goes on from JAWNOX010000137.1 coordinate 14,910,916, forward strand.
TTTACAAATTTTATTTTATTTTATTTTGTATATAACATTTACATTATGTATAATTATCCTAACTAATTCTGTTTGATATTCAGTTAAAATCAATAAAGAACCACTTGACTATCTATAAAAATAAGTCTTATAAAGAGAGAGAAATAAATAACTCGAGCTAATTAAGTAAAAAGAAAATGCACCCTATAGCATAATTATGTGAGCAAAGCTTAGAATCACAATAGCTTAATTAGAAAGAGATAGAACGAGAGAGCACTCTCATCTCTCCCTCTCTCTCTCTCTCTGTCTCTCTCTGCTGGCCTTTAAGACAACAGCTGCAAATTGTAAGATACGCTTAGTCTACGAGCCTCGAATATGCAAAACCCAAATGGAACAAAGCCCCCAGATGGACAGCAAGACAGGGCGACAGAGATGATGATGATGAGGATGCTGCTGCTGCTGCTGCTGCTGGTGGGGTTGCTGGACCACATCAGATGAGAGGGCGGCTGACTGTGTGGCTGGCATGCGAAGTGTGGCCCCTGCTCAGCATTAAAATAAGCAAAGTAAACTAAACAAAATTCGTTTATCAACGCCAGCGCAAGCAAAGTTCAGCCAAGGTGCAAAATAATTTGTTGCAATCAGCTTAACTGAAAGCTGGGCCAACTGCTGCAGGTAGCAGCCAGACCTGCCACTGGGCGTGGCACACACACCGACTTACACAGAGAGAGAGACAGAGAGATGCAGGCAGCAGCCGGGGCAAGTTTTCAATTTAGGTTGAATTATTATGACCTTAATTAACACGTCGTTTCATCATCAAATGCTGCACTACGTCTTACGCTTTTGTTGCACATTTTTGGCATAGACGCGCCCCTAGACACCGCCCGCCCATCTTGGCTGATTCGATTTTCTGCAGCCATGCACTTTCCCAGCATCCAGTTCTAATCCCCAAATAACTGTTGCTCCAGGGTTCGATGCTCTATCTCCGGTTATTCACTCTCACTCCCCTCCCGACCGCTCACTGGCTTCTCTAATTTTTAGTGTTTTAATTAAATTTTGACTACGAGCTTGTCAATGTGGGCTGCACTTCATGCACCTGCTAATTGAGTGCCCGGAATGTTAATTGAAATGCTTACCAAAATGCTTCGCTTACTGCGGCGTCATCTTTCATGTCAAAACTCAGCATTGTGTTTGCCTTATGATTTCTTTTTTAATTTCCCCAAGGTATTTAGCCAAGCAAGAAGAAGGGACTGAAAAAAAAAATATATATATATATATATATATATATTTATATTAAATTATATGAAATGCGACGAAGCGCTCGCCCAGTCTCAGCTGACCGCGCCAAGGCGCTGGACATGCGTCCATGTTATTCCACATATATTTGTTGGCAAACAGACACACACACACACACACACGCCTACACTTAGAGCCTGTGTGTATGTGTATGTGTGTGCGTGCTTGTCTCGGTTTCCGCTTGGCCAAATTTGTTTACACTTTTTGTGTCCAGCGCGCTGCCCACTCATAATTTAATTTTTAATACCCTGCGCGCAATGGGGTTGACAAAAGGGGGTGGCATCGTTTAGGGAAGGTTTATGTAACGGGCGTTTAGACATAAATATGGCATAATATATGTACGTATAGTAGTAGTCTTTTCTCTCTCTCTCTCTCTCTATCTCTATCTATCTTACACTCTCATGGTCAGTATTTCTACTTCTCTGACCCGTGCTTCCCTCATCGGCTTTTGTATATCCTTCTCTTTCTCATACTAGAAGTAGCTCTATTTTTCTTCACATCTTTCACTATTCCTAATCTTTACCTTGGTGTCTCTGCCCAAATTAACATTTCCCTACTCTCTACTTGTACCACTTTTCTCTCCCTCTCTCTCTTTATACTCAAATTCTTTACTTTCCCTCTCATATTTGTATCTCTCTCTCTCTCTTCTTCTATCTTCCTATCACTCTCAGTATGTTAATATATTTATCTCTTTATCTCTCTCTCTCTCTCTCTCTCTCTCTCTTATTCTCATTCTCTACTATTTATTTTCATATTCATAATTGTCTCTCTCTGTCTCTCTTTCAGTCTCCCTCTCACTATCTCTCTCTCTTTCTTATTTCTTATTTCCCTCTCTCTCTCTCTCTTTTCTCTATTTTTACTAATACTATCTATCTATACCATAATTTCCATCTCTTCCTTTCCATACCTCTCACTCTCCCTCTAAGAATCTATTTCGCTCTCTGTCTCTCTCTCAGTATTTTAACGGATCCCAGTACAGGGTATCACTCAGTCAGCTAATTGTAATGAACTTGGACTTATTTTTTGGAAATGTTTGTCAAAATGGTTCGAAAACTTTTCTTTTGGCCCTGACATATGGCGCTAAGCCTGTCACATTATTAAACTTGCCTCATGAGGCAACCGCCGACTGCCGACTGCCGACTGCCGACAGTCGACTTGCAACTTGTGCTGCGCGGCTCATTTAACAAACTCGTAAATGGAACCAGCTACAGAACCCTTGAACAACAGCACGTGATTTGCATACAACAAAGGACACCCCCCCCCCCCGCATCACCTACCCCCACCAAAAAAGAAGGGAAGACAACACTTAATTGCATGCCAAATGAAAAGTTTAAGAAAAAGAAAAAAAAAACCAAAAATTAAATGTGCGTTAAATTGCCAATAAACATGGCCAGCATTTTAATAGGCGCTAAAATATACGCCGGGAAATACGAATAAGTAGCGGAGAGTCCAAGAAAAACAAAAAATATATATAACAGACTTTGGTGAAAGGGTTCCTTGCCTGCTTTTAATATAGACAATAATTACTTTTGAGAACACGGTTGGCGGTTGGGTTATGGCATAGACTAGTGAGAAGGTATGGAAAGTCTATTACAACTCACTTCATATAGGTCCATAGGGCCTATAGTATACATACGATCTACGTTGCAGTATTTTAAATAACACAGAAACTAATATACTCTTTCTTTAGCAGTTTCATGAACGAGCATCCAAACTTACAAGTTCAACATGCCCTAGACACAGAGGGGTTTCAAGTGTGCGTTGACTTTAATGTTGGGATTGACTGATAGAAATTGAAGAGGAAATAGAAGTCATTTGTGCTGGAACAGCTCACAATACATTTCCGTCAGATATAGAATATTTTTTTGTAAACTTTTAAGAACGAACGTAAATTTGTGCGATTCTTTTTTTGACACGAAACAGTTTAAACAAATTATTAAGATTAAATAATGGAACCACTTCGATCCCGTAACACCACCAAGCTGAAGGTCAACGTGCCTCAGCAAGTCGTCAAGGCTGAGAAGAATGTAAAGCATCTCTCGTACAGTCAATGGATGTATGTAGTAGTTAACGGAAACTTCTCTTCTATTCCGTAGGATTTTACAGAGGATGAGAAGAAAATTATTGGTGAACTAAAGCAGCTGTACATGGAAACCATCAATCTGGATGTCAAGATGCAGCGTGAAATTTACAATATGGAAAAATTATACGAGCAAAAACACAATGAGATTTTCGACAAGCGCAGAAAGTTACTTGAGTAAGCTATATAGATAGATCAATAGGTAAAAAAAAACAAAAAGAACTAGTTCGGTTCATTCCAATTTAACTTGGATGGCATACCCTTGTTAATCACACATCGTATAGCTCGTAAAGCTGATTTTACCATAGACCAATTAATCATGTTTTCCTTTATTTGATCTTGAATTAGCCTAGGGTTTATCATAGAGGAAAACTCAATTTTTTTTTTTACTATATTTTCTGACCAATCCCAGAGAATACAAGAAACAAAATCATGGTGATGCCAATTCCAATGATAATGTGGCACACTTTTGGCTTAAGGTACTCAAAGCCTCCTACACCGAATTCATAGGCAAAGAGGATGAGAAAATTTTATCGGTGAGAAAATAGATTCCTTATTATATATATGTAGATATATATAATATATAAATATACATTTGCAGTACCTGTGTGATATACGAACCAAGCACTACAACGAAGACACTGTCAAGTTTGTCATAGAGTTCACTTTCGAGAAGAACGATTACTTCAAGAATCGTGTACTGACCAAGACATATATATTGAATTGTGTACCGGACAAGGAGGATCCTTTGTCGTACGACGGTGCTGAGATTGTCAAATGCGAGGGCTGCCATATCGATTGGAAACAGTCCCAGGAGCGTGAGAAAAATGGTAAGGAGATGCCCAGAATATAGGACTGTTAGAAGTTAGGATTCGTAGCGCTCTTCGGACGGAAGACTCTGACTCAGAAATCTTAGGAGTTGGGACTCTTAGGATTAGGACTAATACCATTTGGGACTCTTAAACTGTAAAGCTGTAAACTGTAAAAAGATATATTACCTGATCCATATATACATAACAATCTTAACTTTCCAGACTAATTTCTTAATATAACAAATCTTTATCTTTCCTAAATAATTTTCTTCAGCAGATCAACCGTCATTCTTTGACTTCTTTTCGCCGCCTGCTCTGCCGGATGATCCCGAGGATACCAATTTCTGTGACATAAACGTACGTCTCGACCATAAAATGTTAAGCCAAATCATACCACCTTCCCCCCCATCCACCTATTAGGCCATACTGCAGAACGACTTTGAGCTGGGCTTCTATTTGAAGGAGCGCGTCATACCGAAGGCCGTTATCTTCTTTACCGGTGAAATAGCCGATTGCCAGAGCACAGATGCCTCAGACACAGAGACCGAGGACAGCGAGGACGACTCGGTCGAGGAGGAGGAGGAATCGTCCAATAATGAAAACGACAAGTAACAAAAAAAAAAAAAAAAAAATGAACCATTTACTCTTTAAGCACTAGTTAACAGAGGTTTCAAAATATTTCCACACTTGGTATTCCCTTCGATTGTTTTCCCACACGTTATACACACCCGTGAGTAGGCTCCCACAAGGCGCAATTGAACAATTGTTTTGTCCACTTCCTTCATTTTTTTTTTTTTATCGGCTACCAAATAAACATTTCATCAGTTTCTCAATTCCAAAAGGGTTCAATCATTAACTTGTTTCTTTTTGTTTAATTTTTCGTTTAATGCTTAACAAATTGGTACATTTAATTAAGCAGACATACATATATATATTTGTGTAATTTATGTATATAGGATATATCTATATATATATATATAGATATATATGGATATATATATATGTTCCTCTTTATAACACATATAAGTAATATATATATATAGTAAGTGTGTGTGTGTGTTCCAAACATAATACTAAATAACTCTGCGCCACAGCGTGGAGCATTTGAAAAGGAGCGAAGGAAGAGATTTATTATCATCGTGCCCAGTTTAGGAGTTCTAAGGCTCGTCTATTTGCGGTAGTTGCTCAGGTTGAGATTGTGGCTGACTCTGGGACTCAGCTTCGTTTTCTGTTGCTGCTTCAGTTTTGGCTTCACCTTCGGCTTCGGCTTCGGGTTTCGCTTCCGGTTGGCTTAAAGCTTCGGCTGCAACTTCGTCTAAATTTTCATCCTGTGGCTGCTGCTGCTGCTGCTCATCATTTTCAATGTTGTCTTCTTGCTGCTCTTCCTTCTCTGGCTCCGCTCGAAACAACACTTCAGTCTCTGCCTGCTCCGGCTGTTCGTCTATGTCTAAATGTGTTGCGATTACCTCACACTCTGGCTTTAGCCTCTTGAATTTCCGTACGCCCATGCTATTTATGCTCGTGCCACTGACATCGATGTAGATGAGATTTGGCGAGCATTGCACCAGATGCTCCAGCGTATAGTTTGTGATGTGGGGATAGTGGCGCAGCTCGATGCGTTCGAGCCGATTGTTGGACGAACGATTTGAGTTGCGTATCCAAACGACGTCCGACTGTACGGGATAGGCTCGTCCAAAGCTATACATTGCCCGATCGGAGACGTAGCATTGCGGCGGCAGCTGACTGACCGGTGGTCCACTGCGCATCCGGCGTGAATATTGCCTGTCCAACGGATCGAGCATATTCCAGAACATTGGATGCTGCACAACCTGCTCCAAATTGCCGCGCGGCTGGTGGCGATGACGGCGGGATTGCATGACCAACAGTGGCTCGGCTATGGCCTGTGGATTCATATATATCACCTGGTCACGACGCCTCAAGAAGCGACTGTGCGCCGGCTGATTGCCACGAAGCGTGTGTATCTGATCCACCATCTGCTCGATCAGCGAGGCCATCGCCTGCGGTCTCTGTCCATCGACAGGTGGACCGTTCTGTACATAGATAAAAGCGCGCGGTGATACTTCACCGCCATCTGCTACTGCAACTGCAGCCGCTGCGTCTGATGCTGATGCTGCGTCTGCGTCTGCTGCAGCTGCCGCATCTGCCGCCTCTGGCGCAGCCTCAGGATTTTCATCAGCATTCTGTGAGTTTTCGGCGGGACCTGGAGACAGACTACGGGCCACACTGGGCAAAGCGATGACTACAAGTGGCGACTGTAAGGCGCCATTGCCATCCGCATCGGATATGTGGCCTCCAGCATCATCGGATTTATCGGAGGAAGACGCAGACGTAGATGATATGTCCTCATCATCCGAACCGGATGGGACAAACCCACCGCGACTGGCTATGCTGCCAGAAGGCTTGGACGCATCGTCCGCCTCTTTTCCAAAATTGCAATTATCCGATGTGTATGTTTCGCTAACTGGCTTGGCTGCCTCTGCGTTATCGTCCTGACTATGGGCAGCTATTTTGCATGCACGCAAATGCTCCATGGCTGCCCGCGATGTTGAGGGCTCATCATCGTTCAACATTTTCAATTGGTGTGGCATTGAGGCTTTGGACTCCTCGCTTCCAGACGCATTGCCATTTGTTGTTTTTGTTGGAGAAGGTGGTTCCTGGGGCACATTAGGGGGCGATTCCAATAGCAGTTCCCTCAGGCCCTCAATGGCGCTGAAGCACTGCAGATCTGAGTTGTTAATGGGCGTCAAACGCAAATCAAGAACCTGCGTAAAGACAAAGAAAGTTTTAATATTTATTATGATATGTATAAGAATATAAACTCGTACTTCCAACTTTTGGAAACCAAAGCGAGCTGCCATGCTGCCATAGGGCACAAATTTGCACATCATTTGGCAGCCCTTCAGACTGAGCCGGCGCAACGACGGCAGCTTCGATAGCGCCATTATATAGTATGGTTCAAACCAATTGTTATCTTCAATGCTAAGGTCCTATTGGAAGAAAAAACCCTATTAGACAAACCGAATCCAATTGGATGTGCATAGTTACCTCTAAGAGAACCAATTGCTTTTCTATTGTATGAAATATGCTCTTGACATGATCTCCAACCTTGACGCTGCAATCCTTAAGTTTCAGTCGCTTCAGCGAAGCTGGAAATTCCGAAATATGTATCTGCAAACACCATTAAGATTAATATGTATATAAATCTAAGGGATATATATTTATATATACGTATTCAAAATCCAAGCTGACGCCCTGTAGTTCTAGAACCTTGAGCTGTGTGGCCACCTTAGGGAACACTGAGGTCAGGGTGCAGGTGAATTGCTTAAACTCGCCGGCAACATGCTGGGATGAGGGTGGTCCGCAGATTTTAATGGTGTGCGTCTTCTCTGTGGCACGGCCGAGTACCTCCTCCAAAATGCCTAATGGCAGCGGCGCATTGCTGAGATCAATATTGTGCCAGAAGCGATGATCCAAAAGAAAAGTCTCCAATTGAGGCGAGCAGCTGATGAATAACAAAAGACATTATAATATCTAAATGAAAATATTTTGAATTCTTTTCACTCACAGCATCATCGCCAATATGGAGGCTGTGTCCAAATACTTGAATATCTCATAAAGCAGCTCATTGCAAAAGCTCAGCAGATTATGTTTGTTTGGCTGTTGTTGCATTTGCTGCTGCTGCTGCTGTTGCTGCTGCTGTAGTTGTTGTTCTTTTTTACGTTGTTTCGGCTCTGGCTGCTCCTGGGGCAGCGGTTGGGGCGCGTCCGACTGTTTGTGCTCGCTGTCGGACAGGCGACGCTTTTGAGCAGCAACAAAAGCGTTGTGTACACTATTCATGTTGCTTAACGCGCTGCTGGCCAAATTGTTTTCGTTCATGAAAAAAAACTCCACTTTTTTGGCGAAGTTAAAAAAAAAAAAACAGCAGCTAAAATAAAAAAACGTCAAACCTGTGAAAATTCTTCTTCATATGCTATTCCCAGGGACGCGCAAACAGCTGTTATTGCGCAGCATACGATAGTTTAAGCTAATCGATACTAAATAGTGTTGAATAGTGACTACATTGTCAATACAGCAATTTACAGCACTGCAAGTCTTTGGCTCGTGTATTTTGGCCCTTCTTTGCCGTCTTATTGAATTAGAAATGTTAATTTTACGGCAATTGCGCAAACTAAATGCACCACAACGGCTGCAGCTGAGCGTGGACCAAATACGACGCAGACTTTCCGATGCCAGCCTGCAGTACGACAAAGATCCCCAGCCGCTATTCACAGATGCCGAAACGCAGCGCCTGCTTCAGTCCATGACGCAACTGCAGCTGGATAAGGTCTTCAGGAAGCGAACCGTCCCGGACAACAGCACGGAAACGAAATTCATGACGACCGCACAACTGGAAAAAGACTTTGTACTAACCATCGAAAAGGCTAAGAAATTGCTGCAAATGCCGCCGGTGGTGCAGATCAAACAGGACACCGAGCGCATCATATCCAAGGATCCGGCACTAAAAGATTTCGACAATTCAAAATACGTTTTCACCGACATCAGCTTTGGACTGAAGCCATCGGAGCGTAAGGTAGTGGTCCGTGATATGGATGGCACCTTATCCTATGCCCCACTGGAGACACAAAAACGCATGAACCAATTGTATTTCCCATTGGATGGCCGCAGATCCTATACGCCGCGCATGTTCACCCACGGAGACCTTCTGCAGCGTTGCCTGGACGAGCACAACTATGAATTCATTCTGGATCGCATAACGGTGCAGTATGAGCCCTATGAGACAGAGTTCCATAGCATTTCAGCCAAAGTCTTCACGCATCTGAATGAATCGAAGCAATTCGATTTACTCCGCTCCACTCGGCACTTTGGTCCCATGGCCTTCTTCTACGCCTGGCATCGCTGCATCGATGATCTGCTCTACGATATGATTCAACGCGATTATCTGTTCAACGCCGTCCAGCTGATCGCGCTTAGCTATAAGATACACAAGGTGCCCGTGGAATATGGCCAAACCCTTAGCAAGTTGGAGGAATTGCTGCCCACGCCTGCCGAGCGTGCGCTCGAGGAGCTGCGCAGCTGCTTGAAGAAGCCATCGGAGCAGGGCATTGAGCAGGAGATCCAAACGGCCATTGGCAAAACGGAGCATGATTTCGCAGCCGACGAACTCTGCTTGAAATTCATCGAACAATATATTGGAAGCGAGCATGCGCTGAAGAAGGTGCAACTGGAGCTGGCTGTGCAGACGCTGAAGGAGCTGAATCTGGAGAAGCTGCAGCTGTTCAAGGGCTTAAAGAAGGCGCACGGCTTGCAGGCATGATAAGAAGCACACGACATCTTTATTATTGTTAATAAAAATACAAAATTAAGCAAAAATTAATTAATTGACTTGATTTGGGTTGGGTTCGGCAGCAGGCGGCGCAGACGCAAGCGATGGTTCCGGAGGCAGCGTTGCTTGTGCAGCAAACAGCTATAGGCATTGCTAAAGCGTCTTGCGCAAACAGAGCATCGACTGATCTTCGTTGTCTGGCGGGAGCTAGCCGGGTTCTTGGGCAGATAATGGAGTTTGGCCCGTCTGCAGGTGGAGCTCAGCATGCGGTGCACCAGGAAATCGGTGCAGGATCTGAACCTCTGAAAACACAGCAAGCAATGGTATTGCTTAATGGCCAAATGATGGCGCAGATGCATCCGAAGCTGCCTCTTCGATGTGATCATATGGCTGCACTGCAAGTGGGGGCACTGTATGTGCATCTGTGGACGGGATTTCGGATTGGCACGTGCCATGCAGTTGTACTTGTGCTGGTCAAGCAAATCCTCGTTTTCGACTAGCTGGCCACATTCGGAGCACAGCACCTTAGGTCCGTAATGCAATCTCATATGAATCTGATGCTTCCGCACATTTTTCGCCACTTCGCCACACACGACGCAGCCGAACATGTTATTAGGAAATATGTTGGTGTATTGCCTTACATAAGATTCAAATATATTCTCTTCAGGGATATGGTGATTCGATTCGACTGTTGGCGCCGATGCAAACCAATGCTCATCATCCTCTTCGTCTCGTTTGCATTGGATGCCGACATCTTCTGTGCGGACCTGCTCCGTTTGTATACCGCGTTTGCGACTAGGCAGCTTGAACGGGACTCGGAATCTCTTCTTTGTGATGGTTGGTAGATTGTTGGAGCTTACATTAGTCTTAGCCATTTTAGTTTAATGAATATTTCACAGGCTTTTTAAATACCTCATACTGTATTCACTATCGAAAAGCTGACATAGATATATCGATAGTCGATTTTTGCCATCAACATGACATTCACATGTTATTTTTTTTTCGGCAGCCCTTTTCACCGGTAACAAAGCCAATCAAGAACTATGTTGGCGCGCATTTCAAAAGTTATACAATCAATAGATAATTTTAGTTGTTTATTAAAACGTTACAATATAATTCTATTACACTTTTGCTTATAAACGAAAGAAACAAATCATCGTCAATTGGTACAATTCATCATATTTTATACACCGTTATCATAATCCGAACTTCGCACAACAAATTATTAACTTATCAATTGGGCATACAAGGTAAAAATAAAGAGTTTTGCAAATTATATATGTATATATGCGTGGACAGATTATAATCAAATATAAAATCAGTTAATGTCTCTCATTTGGGGCATAAAATCGCCGTATTTTATGTACAAAATGAAATGTCTTACATGTATGTATATACGAAGAGTTAGTTGGTTCGTTGAACGTGCTCGAATGTTTTGTTGTTTAATTTTCTTTTTGTTTTGTTGTTTGGTGGGCCGTAGCGATATAGCCTGGATATTGCGGAAGTCCCTTATCAGTTTATCAAATAGGTCAAGTTTGTCATCTTTCGGGTACGGTGTTTTTGTTTTTGTTGTTGTTGTTGTGCAGCTCCTGTTGTTCCATTTTATGGTAATTCTAACTAAATGATCTCATTCAAGAGTTAATCGCAATAAAAGTCAAAAAAAGGCGAATTTATTGAGAAGCTCTACCACTTCTTCTTGTGCTCATCCATGGAGACGCCACCGGGCCCCAAGGAAACAATCATGAGCAAACCACCGATAACCGAAAGTGTCTGCAATGTGCAAAATATTAGTTAAATATCAGTTATGGCCAATTGAGATGAAAATCTAAATTTACCTGGAAAAAGTCATATTTCAAGAAGTCCCTGAGTGGCTTGTACGAGGGAATAGTCCACCAAGCATTGTGGTATAGATTGAGCACCGTTAGCAGCGCAACCAAAATTAACGCCGACAACTTTGTCTTGTAGCCTAGCACAACGAGCACCATCAAAGTGGAGCCAACGATGTCCTGAATGACATTCCACACGCTCAGTTCGAAGCGGATGAGTGTGATGAACATGAAGGCCAGCAGAATGCGACCGGCCAGCTGCATGAAGTTCTTGGGCTTGTTGTCGCCCAGCGATGGCACGCCGGCAAAAAGGCTGCGTCCCTCGATCCTAGCCTCGGCCAATACCAACAGCAGCGCCCCAATCAAAGCAAAGTTTCGTAGCAAGAACTGGAAATCCCACAGTATGGAGTACGCGATTGTCTACAAAACGAATTAAATCAGCATTAATCATATATGGAGTAAAGATGGTAGATCATCAATCACTCACCTGTAGAACCACAATGAAGAACAGCAGACCGACCGCAATGTCCACCTTGAAACGAGCCATAACCATGCCGCAGCCGCCCAGTTGTCCCAGCAGATTCGTTAGCACAAAAACTGTGGCCAAAAACTTGCCGCAGCCCCAGCTCATGTCCATGTATTCGCGCTGCTCGTTCCATTGGAAATACATGCGTAGCCCATCCTCGAAGAAGGTGGCAATTAGGCATAATCGTGCAACAGTCGGTAGCACGTATTTGCCGCGCTTGATAACCTTAAAATAGAATTGAAATAGCAACAATTTATTGATAACAGATTTTCGATTGCATCTAATCTATTTGTGTGTGAGTGTGTATGTGATAGTGTTGTAACATAAGTTTTGAACAGCAAACTTATTCGTCCCTGACTACAGTGAGAGAAATTTGTGCGGCAAAATAATAAAAATCAATTAATATCAGAAAAATAATTTAACAAATATTTAATTTTAATACAATTTTCGAATAATTTAAAAACAAAATAATTATACAAAAAATATATGTCTATAATTCAAAATTGCTGTACAATAATAATAAAAATGATTTTGTTTAAAAACTTCTTCATTTTACAATTTTTGTTTATTCAGAAAAATTATTGAATAAAATAGAGTATATAAACATAAAATAATTTTATTAATTTAAAAAAAATGGGAATATTTATATAAACAAATAAATTCTAAATAAATTATATATGTATATATATACAGAGATTCTCGAATAAAATTCTTTAAATCCCAGTAAATATTATTTTTTTTAAATCTGCGTTAAACTAATGGTAAAAAGAAATTGCAAATTGCTAGAATTATTTAATAATTTTTCCAGTTTAATTTAAATAGACTTTTAAGTATTGGCAATTTTCCTACCAACAAAAAACAAGCACAATTCTTTTAATAAGCATATCAAATTTTTTAATTTTATAGTTAATTATCTAGTTTTTTTTGCAAGTGTATTTTGAAGAGATGCATTAAAATATTTGCGTGCGCCGGCAAACAGCAATTGATAAGTGGTAGAAGTCGAAAACGGAAACCATTGGCACATCGACGGGGAATCGTCCACTTAAACTGATTGTGATAAGAGCTCAGAAATTTACAACATGCTGGAGCGTGGCTCTCTTTATTTTTGTTGCTTTTTTTTTAATTTTTTGACAAGACAGTGTTGATTTGGCAAGACAGTGGCGGGTCATGACGTGTCGCTCAGCTTCTCTTCCGCGTTAGACTTTATGTGAGCCACGCTATCTGTCCGTCTCTTTCGGCATGTAACGGGTTTTCAAGCTTAGCTTTAATGCATAATTTGAATATATTGATACATGGACACACACACAAGCACGCATACAGCCGCACACATACACATGCATTGTCTCTGATTAGCTAGCCTGTTTGAAGTGTGAGTGCTGAAGCGGGCTGCCCGATTTCCATTTCCTAAACTTATTACGGAACTTGACTAGTTCGAGATGGACGACGCAACATTCATACCGCTCACTCTCACCACTTTCACTAGTATGGACTAAGCACACTCACATATGCATACAGACGCACACACTCTCACACACTTGCAAAGCGTAACCGCATATGGCGTACTCTTTAGAAATGCCTATAAGATGCCAGTTCCTAGGTGCTATGGGCATTTTCCTTACGTAGCTATCGAACTATGAAGCTAAGACGTCCTGGAGCCCACTTTGGAGTAATCATTGCCAGATATTGGCGCTGCGATTGAGCTTCGAACTTTGCCGCGTTTGGATGACGTTGGCAGTTTTCTATTGCTTTTGCTTTAAGTGGAGATGGAATTTTTTCCAATTGGAGTGTTGATTAGACCAATGGCCAGTGTGTTTTCTAGTTTAATTTGATACTTTCACGGCTTAGGATCCTAAGAGAATTACCTGTTCGGCCACATCTTCCGTTTTTGCAATATATTCGTTGGGTATGCTCATATTGGCGGCTGGTATTTGTCCTGGTTGTGCGGTGAATGCGTTATTGCAGGCTGACTTTTAAGCTTGCAGCATGCAAGTTTGGTTAAAAGACACTTAAGACGCTCACAATTACTTGATATACGAAATTAAAATTAACAAAAAACCAGAAAAATCAAAAAAACACACAACACGGGCACACAAGGCTAGCAGAGAGAGCCAGGTGGAGAAATTGTTATCGATAATTTGTACAAATTTGTTTGCGATAACTGCGACTGGCGATTAGAATTTACATATAGTGCTGATATCGAATCGTCTGGAGAAGCGTGCCTGATTTTTTTCGTTTTAGAAAAAAAAAAACCTAACTAAATAATTTACAATACACAAAATAGAATAAGTTAATAAAGTTGACAACAAAATGGCAACAGTGGCCAAGCGGAAAAAGATTGAAGATGAACAGCCGAGTACTTCAAAAGAGAGCCGCTCGAAAAAGAAGTCTAAAAAAGAGGCGGCAAGCGCTGAAGTTACTACCGACTGGGATGTAGATGAATACCGAACGGAATACGAGAGCGAGGAGCATTGGCAGCTGCGCCGTGACTTTATGGTGGCACACAAAGACCGCTTCGACGAGGATCGCTTGGTGTGCCTGGCCCAAACATTCGTCAACATGGAATTTATGGGCTGCAGATATCCATCGGAGACAATGCTCCTAGTCGCCGAGCTGTCCAAAGAGATTGCCGAAGAGTTCCGACAGAAACGGGCGCTGCGATTGAAGCGCACGTTTGTCAACGCATCGGAAGCAGCTGAACAGCGGGTCAAAGGTAGACGGAACAATCCACAATAATAATATAGATGTACTATAAGAGACGGAAGAAAATGTTTTATATATTACTCGTAAATATATGTATATATATGTGCGTGAAACCCACGAAACCTGATTACAATATTCCAAATTAATTAGGCCGGTCACAGCAGCCATTGCAGAAGCAGCAGTTCCAACTGCAAAGTGCATCGTCCAGCAATCATGATCGCATCTGCTTCGGCGGCGGCGCTCCCCTCAATCTCTTCGAGGGATTGCGCTTTGGAAGTCTTGTAATTTATTTAGCCGGTGGCCGCAGTTGCTTGCGCAATGCTTGTAATTTGGCCAAAATGAAGTACGAAGAACGCTTCAACGAAAGGCAAACGGATGAAACGTCCAGAGTGGCAGAGATTCTAATTAATGATGAGATCATAGTCAGCGGACAAGGCGACAATCAAAAGGCAGCCAAATTGGCTGCATATAAGCAAGCGGTGTTCCTGCTACAGACGCACTGCTACAGCATAAAGGTAGGCAAGACCTTGAAGATTAGCTGGGATTGGTTGATATTTTCATTCCGTGTCTAGCTGAATGCATCGCGAGCTACAATTAAGGTCGAGAAAAGCAAGCAGGGCATTAATATCAATGTCACCAAGGAGTCGGCGGATAATCTGACGGATGACAAGTTGGATGCGAGCAACAAAGGTTATCATATGATGCGGCTAATGGGCTGGACAGGCGGTGGCCTGGGACGCCTAAAACAGGGACGCGAGGAGCCCGTGGGGTAGGTGTCGTGTGCAATCGGATCAAGATCTGACTAGAGTAAATTAAGATGTTTTGCAGTTACCTGTTGAAGAACAATCGTATGGGCTTAGGCTCCAATGATCCGCAAGCCAACCTAACTGATTACCGCAAGCTGATAGAAAACTATGTCAACTCGGATGATATGCGAGACATGCAATTTGAGCCAAACTTCTCCAAAGAAGAACGCAGCACGTTTCATCAGTATGCTTAAATTACACTAATCTAAATCCAATTGATTTCTCGTTAATTTATTTGGATTATTTTTAGGATTGCGAATAAATTTAATCTGCGTTCGAGTAGTTACGGCACTGGTGAAAATCGACGCTTGCTTATAACAAAGAAAATCAGCTATAATGTCATACTGAACGAGGTGCTAACCAGAAGAAACTCCAAATTCTGCGAACGGTACTTCGTGCAGGTGCCCATGCAGAAGGCCCACCTGTTCCCAGGCCATGTGGCTGCCCTGGACTTGGAGAACATAATGGAAAATAAATAAAATAAAAAACCTTTCATATAAGTATATATTGTTATATATAGAACATTTGGTGTACAAATACAAAAGCAAAAAAACATTTATAAGAAGAAAAAAAATTTCAAATTTAGTTGCATTTTTTGTTTACGTTTCGTTGTGATTGACTGCGTAACCACTTGAATGGCAGTTCAGAAAAGCGTCGTGCAACAACAAGTGCATTGATTGAGTCTCGTTTTTGTTCGGTATAAAAATCGCTTGTTTACTGAAATAATGAGCAAGTGTCCTCGCTGCAATTGCGACGCAGCGGGACAAAAACGTCTAGTCACCGACAGTTGTGGCCACCACAAGTGTCGTCTGTGTCTGCTGGCAGATGTATCTGATTGCTCAGAATGCAAAGTGGCAAGGGAAGTTGAGCCCGTCGCAGCTGCTATAGAGCAACCAGTGGTGGCAGATGTCCCATACAAACATATAACTAGCACGACCCAAGGCTACCATTGCTCTGTGTGCGACAAGACGTTTCGCAGTCGGACCCAACAGTATTATCATCGCAGCTGCGGCAACGATCTCCTCAAGAAGTATAGCTGTACGCAATGCTCGCGGGTAAGTGAACACATGTTGATGCAGGTTCAGCTTAATGAAGAACAATTGAATTTTTTATAGCGCTTTGCCACACGCTCCCATCTGAAGTATCACCAGAAGAGTCATAGCAGTCCCAGTTATAACTGCACCCATTGCAGCAAAAGTTTTAAGCAGGAATTCCTATTGCAGCGCCATTTGCGAACCCACAACTCGGGTTCCTTTCCCTGTTCAGAATGCTCAAGAGTCTTTCGCAGCCAAAGCGCACTGACAACGCACTCCGTGCGCCACAATGGCAACACCTTGCCGTACAAATGTGTTGACTGCTCCAGACACTATCTAACCAAGGCGAATTTAAGGCAGCATCGAGTTAAGCACGAACCGAATAGCCGACGGCACAAGTGCAATGAGTGTAACAAGTGCTTCCTGCGGTCCTCCACGCTCAGGTTGCATCAAGCGCGGCACACGAAGCGTCCGCGTCATGCCTGCGACCAATGCAACAAGACCTACAATGATGTGGATGCACTGCAGCGGCACATCAAGCAACATTCAGTCAACCAGCGCTATCGATGCCTCCAATGTGACGTGACAGTCAATCGGCGCGACAACATGCAACGACACATGCGCTCCATGCATCCTGGCGTTGAGTTCGACGCGGGCGTAAAAGTCTTGGATGCCGAGCAGCCCACTACGACAATGCCAGCTCCAGCTGCAGCTGCAGCTGCAGAGCAAACAACTGCATCCCATTTGCGCTACAACAGCGTCATCAAGAGCGTGGGCAATGTGCCGCCGGTGGTGGTGCCCCAACTGGAGTCGGAGCACCCACTGGCCGACAAAATGCAAAAGGAGAATGTAAAATTGTATCGCAAAATCATATTGGACCTGGATAACGAGGAGTACTCCAACGAGGTGAGCTGCAACGGCCTAGTGATAGACGAGACGCCGCCAGCTGATGAGGAAAACGACACGCAGCACGCACAGCCCGAACATCCACCGTTGCCAGACCAAAGTAGCTCCAACTTTAGGCACTGGCGCAAGAATTTCAAATACTTCTACGAAAACGAACATACCAATTAAATATTATAGTATTAACAGGATTGCTTGCAGATCCCTTGGGGAGTCAAGAGGATACCTTGGAAGATGCTCAAGAATTTAAATGAGATGTGAATAGATCAAGTGGCATGAATTCTAACGAGATGGGGTCAATGTAGTTATTTATACATATAGCTACATGAAATGCTGGCCTCTTGCCATATGATACACTTGCTAAGGGTATTTTAACTATATAACGTTGTGTGTTATGCATATAAAGAGGCAACTCTATACCATACTTATGTGTTATATAGAAGTTTGTCTTGTTGTATACAAAAGTAATCAATCAATTATAAAGTTCTCAATGTAATGCTTTGCATGTATCAATCTCTTGCCGCATTCTGGCCCTGGTTCCATAATTAAATAGTTATGTAAGTACATAAATATATTATATTCTAGATGTAGTTGTAAAGATTATTCATGAAGTATTTGATTCTAAACAATATAAGAGCTAGTCCCAACAAAAACCTATTTAATTTATCTTCAATTCTTATGTAGAGTATTCAAAAGTCGTGCATGCTCAGCTATTGTGCGTAGTTGGCCTGCGTCAATGCCAAGGGTCTGGGCACTGTTCGATACATAATTATGTTATCGAAGCAGTATTGAAAATGTGGAACGAGCAAACAGAGCTTGAGGTGCTGCAGGAGATCTATGATCTCACCCATTCGGCTGCAGCCAAACAGAATTGGCGCAATCTGTTGACGCTGGGCTACAGACTGGAGCGGGACTTAAAGCGAAAATTGCTCTGGATATGGCCGACAGCATTAGATCTGAAGAAACTCAATGGTCTGCTCGAGCAGTTGGACATACATCGTGTGCTGAGCATTGGCTGTGGCAGTGGACTGCTCGAGTGGCTGCTGGGAGCGGTGGCCGATCAAGAGTTGAGAGTCTATGGACTGGAAAGGGATCCGAATTGGTGGCACAGCAAATACGCCGTACGCAGTTTTATTCCACTCAACTACATTGAACAGGCGGATTCCACATTGACGTCCCAGTTCTTCAGCAGCTGTTGCTCGGGCGTGGCCCCCTGTGCGCTGCTCTTTTGCTACTT
Organism: Drosophila fulvimacula; assembly: GCA_035045555.1. NCBI lineage: Eukaryota > Metazoa > Arthropoda > Insecta > Diptera > Drosophilidae > Drosophila > Drosophila fulvimacula. The sequence goes on from JAWNOX010000137.1 coordinate 14,929,456, forward strand.
TAACAATCGCAGCGCCTTCCTGGACTACCTAAGCGTCTTTGAGGGCAAGTGGCTTATATTAATAGGTCCCCAGCCTGCGTTGGGCGTACACACTGATCCAAATCCTCTGCAGCCGCAGCTGCCCGACACACAGTGGGCGTTACGTGAACTTTGCGACTGGACTGAACAGAATGTTGTGGCCATCTACGAGAGACTTGACAATATTTAGCTATATATGTGTTAATTATAGTTATATATTTAAAATTTGTATTATTAAAGCGTTATATATATTTATATCTAACCCCTATTGACTTCTATGTGAAACCTGCATGCGGGAATTGTTTGCACTTCAGCCGTGACAGTGCTATTGATGCCCAGATTACTTAGCGCTCCGCGCACCAGACCACAGGTAAAGGCCACAAATTTAGGAGCCTGTTCCAGCTGCTTGGAGCCAGGCGAGATGCGTGTGAGAAACCGGAATGCTTTATCCTGCACCACATACATGCCGTAGTTGTTAGTGCGCAAGTTATCGACTTGCTTCTTGTAAATCAATGTCCAAAAGTCGGTGCATATAAATTTCATCGTCTCCAGCTCATCCTTGAAGCGCGCAACGTCACGCGTAAGACGCTCGATCAAGCGATAGCCGGTTGTAAAGCCTATGTACTCCAAGGTGCCCAGATCATGTTGATCCTGCAAAATAGCAATGTTTATATAAATTTTTATATATACACGATTTCATATTTTACCTTGCTGTTATTTAAACAATAGTTGACTATTTCCGCATGCAGGCAATCAAAAACAATTTCCTCCGACATTATTAACAATATTGTTTATTTTCTTTATATTAGAAGAGCACTAATCAGCTGACTATGACGATATGATGCGAACGGCGAAAGTTGAGGTTGCCGCTGTGAATGGTAATAATTAAAATTTTAAAAATAAACATTTAACATGTGCAACAGTATATAGTGTTATTATTTATTCATTTTATTTATTTTTTATTTATATTAGTTAATTATATATGTGAGCATACAATGAAATTCTGTTTAGAGTTGTTTCTTAATTCGCACTTTACAGCTGACTCCGACGATAGCATGTGAATGGCTAAAGTCGCGCTTACGACTGCTAGGGGGCACACACCCCCGCTCGACAAACCATGTATACAAACTGCGTGGCCAAAACGGAAAAATTCAAGTAATTAAAAACAAAGCCGCGCAGTGCATTTAGTGGGCAACATGGTTAGCCTGGATCTGCGACACAGTTCAACGTTGCACAGCCTGGTATGCCAGTCAATATTGGTGCTCTTGTGTTTAGTCTGTTATGGCTATGGCGGCCTAAGCGGTGCCAAATTTGTGTTCGATGACACTGTGGCCATAGTTAAGAACAAAAATGTCAACTCGCTGCCTACCAATTGGACGGCGATATTTAGCCATGACTTTTGGGGTGCGCCGTTATTAAGCGTGGATTCACACAAATCGTTCCGCCCACTTACAACGCTCATGTTCCACTATGAATACGCGTTGCTTGGCCTGAATGCCGCCCATATGAAGTTTCTCAATCTGTTACTTCATTGTATCAATACACTGCTCATGTGGCGCCTTGTACGCTCGCTATATGTGGAAGACATTGACATTGAACGTTGGGCGACAATATCAGCGGCACTGTTTGCCGCCCATCCGGTGCATACAGAAGCCGTATCCGGCGTAGTGGGCCGAGCGGAACTTATGTTTGGGCTAATACATCTGCTCTGTCTGCTGTTAACCGTCGCCAGTGCGGATAAGCAAAGCGTGAGCAGCGGCAGTCTCATTCTATTGCTTACGGCAATTGGCATGCTGTTCAAGGAGTCCGCCGTAACCATACCGCTATCCTGCATAATGTTGGACTACTTCCAGAATGGCACTTACATGTTGCCTCTGAAGCTACAGCAACGGGTAATCAGCACACGCCTGCGCTACCTGTGCTACCTGTGCGGCGTGCTCTCGCTGCTGCTCTTGCGTCTCTGGTGGCAAGACTTCGAAGCGCCGGAATTCAAGCCCGTGGACAATCCAATTGCACACAATGAGCAGCTGCTCACGCGTGGTCTATCGCAGCAGTATCTGTATGTGATGAATTTCTGGCTGATGCTTTGCCCGCAGTGGCTGTGCTTCGACTGGGCGCTGGGCTGCATCAATCTGGTCACGAGCATTTGGGATTTGCGTCTGCAGGCAGTCATTGCCTTCTACTCCTTCATAATTGTCTCCCTGCTGAACTTTCGACGACTCGCAGGCCTCATGCTCGGCCTGGCATTGATGGTCATTCCATTTCTGCCCGCATCCGGAATCATACGCGTGGGATTTGTCATCGCGGAGCGCACGTTATATGTGCCATCGATTGGATTCTGCTTGGTGTCCGTCTATGGTTTCCTCTACTGTTATCAAAACTATGCGGGCAACATGTACTGCCGTGCGGCTCTACAGTCCTTTCTCATGCTGCTCTTCGCCGTGTTTATGCTACGAACACGTCAGCGTGCTGCCGAGTGGCTGAACGAGGAGCAGCTGTTCAGCTCGGCGCTGCAGGTATGCCCCAACAATGCCAAGGTGCATTATAACATAGCGCGACTGGCCACGGACAATGGCAACAGCAGCCTTGCTTTTCAGCACTATCTGAAGGCTGTTCAGCTGTATCCGGAGTATGAGTCGGCGCTGATGAATCTTGGCAATCTCTACCGTGAATATGGACAGCTGCAGACGGCTGAGAAGTACATACGTGCTGCATTGGTGGCCTATCCCGCGTTTCCTGTAGCCTGGATGAATCTGGGCATCGTGCAGTCAGCACAGAAGAAATACAGCCAGGCGCTGGAGAGCTATAGACAGGCCCTCAAGTATCGCTCCGATTATGCCGTCTGCTACTATAACATGGGCAATCTGTTTCTGGAGCAGCATCAGTACGGCGAGGCACTGCATCATTGGCAGCATGCCGTTGCCGTTAATCCGCGACAGCCCAAAGCGTGGGCCAATATTCTCACCATGCTGGATAATCGCGCCATGTTTGAGGATGCGCTACGAATTTCCGATCAGGCTCTGACCCAGCTGCCCAATGAGCCGAGCATTCTGTTTATCCGGGCGAATGTACTCGGCAAGCTGAAGCACTATCTGGAAGCGGAGGCACTATACAAGCAGGTCATTGACCTAGAGCCACAGAATATGCTCTACCACACGAATCTCGGTGTGCTCTATCATCGCTGGGACAAACTGGAGGAAGCCATCGAATGCTATCAGACTGCCATTAGCATCAATTCCTTGCGAGCGACAACGGCGCGAGATAATCTGGGCAAGCTCTTAAGGCGCTTGAATCGTGAAGCGCCTAAGCAACCACAGCAATAGGGGCTCCTCCCAAAGGAGCCCTACTCTAAGTTAAGGACATCTGGTCATAGTCATAAGTTTCATCCAACTTCTTAGCAAGCCAATATCTTAGTATTAGTACCCAACTTTTTATAGATATTTAAAAAAATTTTACAAATATTGTTAACCGCCAGTAAAACGTTTACGAAAGAGTCACAAGAAGGGAACAGGTCGGAACAAGTCAAAGATGCTCTGTATAATGAGTATATCTCTTTACAAATATTAATTTCCTCTTTAATAAGAGATTTTTTTACTGCCAGTAAAACGTTTACGAACCAGTAGAATAGAATGTTGAGAAGCTCTCTGCTGAGATTGCACCCACCACATTTATTTTATAAATACGTATATTCGATTATATGTTTCTCAGTCTTCTTTTATCGACGAATGTGTCACAAAGCAGAAATGAGAAATGAAGTACTCCGTCAAGCGCGTAAACCCCATCAACCCGTAAATAGATCGGTAATAAGTTTTTTTTATTGAACTCATTCTATTTCGTTACTTTCGAATGATATCACGCTGCCTGCCTTATCAACGTTGCGGTTCCCTCTGACAAACCATCCATATCATATTTTTAAACGAACACCGATCTCTCTGCCACTCGGACACTTGCAGTTAGATTAGATCAATATACATAATATTTAAATTAATTTTTAAGCCGTATTTAAATGTATTTACTATTAAATTTATTTATTTATTCGCAAGGGTATTTACAATTAATGTTTAAAACTAAATAATGAACGAACAACTAGGAGACAAAACATAATTTAATTACAATCTAAGACATGGGACTACAAATAAAATACTTTCGAGAGCAGCGAATAAGTTGTTGTTGCACCGTTGATTAATGACGATTCAATTCCATACATTCAATTCGCATTACAAAATAATAATACCGAGAGAATTACATAAACTATTTATATAACGAATAGATATAGACACACTCGGAGTGAAGCACAGAACTTGTTGAGGAATAAAAAATATAAAATCAATTTGAACAAAGGTTGCAAATTGAAAATTAATCACAATTTAAAAAATATAATAGGCAAATATGCAAATTAAAAATAAAGATATATATATATATATAACTATATATATATATATACATGTGTATGTCTGTATAATAACAAAGTCTTTGATGTTGAGATGCACGTCGGTTTTCCTTAGTTTTGGGCGAGCTAGCGAGCGAGCAACGGCGAGACGACCTTCCTAACAATAAGCACAAAATTATAATAGTTAATCGTAATCATAATCATAATCATAATAAAGAAATGAAATGAATATAACACAGTTTACACAGTTGCTAAGGCTGCGCATCAGGGTACGGGCAGAGGTATAGAGAGGGCATTCAAGACTTATTGCTATTTGTATATGTATATCAAAGTGCTGGTTTAAAGCAGCACAAACTCCTCGCTTTCACTATCATCCGGATCATGTTCGTAGCTATGCAGCTGTGGCGGAGCAGAACCTTCCAGTTCTTCAGTTAAGGCGGCCACTTGCCGAATGAGTGGTTTGTAGAGCGAATCGCTCATCTCATCGCGCGCATGATCCAAGCAACGACCGCGCGAGAACGTGAACAGCGGATAATTCATCTCGGGCAGCTCCGCCTGTGGCATGTGCTGGGATTGAGATTGGCATTGGGTTGTTGGTGCCGCTGATTTGTCCTGGGTGACGCCAGAAGCGCAACGCATGGGATGCAAATACTGACAAATATATGAAAGAATAAATATAGACTCGTAGCTAGTGACTACTCACTCCACTCACCAATTGCACGCTCTCTACGAAGCTATCGAAATCCGTTTTGGTAGCACAATAGAAACCAATGCAGCAGCTGGGATCCATCTTGCTGGACTTCAATTTTCGTGGCGATTTACAGTGAAACGAATGCATTGAGAAAGTCTCTTGATTAACATCCACCATCTCCTGGCAGTAATGCGGATCCAGATGTATCAATTTGTCCTCCTGAAAGCCCACAAAGTACAGCGAATGCTTGGGCTTGCCACCAATAATGCCTAGGCAGTACTCTGTGCTGAGCAACAGCTTCAGGCAGTGGGCATAAACGGGATTCAGCTTATCAGTGCCCAGGCGTAGTGGTATTAAGACAATCAATGATTTCCAATGCTGGTCAGGCTTAGGCGCATCGCTGGTCGAGCGTTTAGCCTGTTGCCAAGGCACGTGCGGCTTGGGCGCCGGCTCCGGTATACTGCACTGTTCCTCAACGTCTTGCATGTAAACTGCAAAGGCAAAGCAATCAATAATAGGTAAAACGTATGCGTATGAGTATATCTTACTGGTGCAATCCTTGGCTACGTATACACATATATTGTCAAAGTCGGCATTTTCTCGAGCGGCATGCTCTAAGGCGTGTCTATGGAATACAGGTTTAATACAATTTACAGGAATTTCGGTTTTTCACTCACTTTAGTAAATAGGAGACCGATGCGGGACCATACCAATCGCCTGGCTTCTTACCCAGCTGTTCGCCGAGACGCACCAGGGCATGTATGGAGAAGGGACTGTTTTTCGAGGAACTATCGCCAAACCACTTAATGATCTTCTTATGCATATTATCCTCGTATGTGGAGTGCAGCTGAGATTCCGCATCATAGCGCCAGCCTGTCACAAATGAAAGAAGATTTTTAGCAGCGTTCAGTGTAGGAACTGCCGCTCACTTACTGCGACCCAAAAAATGGCAGATGAGTCCCTGAGCCAACAGCATTTGGCCGCTCCGCAGCATACAGCCCCAGCCACAGTCCGAAGTGTAGTTGGAGCCATTCATTATGGGAAACTCGCGGCGGTAGGTCATCCAGATGCGGCTGTAGAAATCACGACGGAAACCATCAATACCCTCCTCCCATGGACTTTCGGCCATTTGATTCTCGGCCGCATCCATTCCCAGCTCTTGGGGCACAACAATCTCATCGATTTGTTGCGGATTTATGGAGGGATACATGGAGGATGACGTCGTTGCTGATGTTGCTTGAATGCTATCAAACGCCGATGTGGCATTATCCGGCGTGGTATCAGCACCGCTGGGAATTTCGGTCGTAGAGTTCTCCATGCTGACGGGAGGCGTGTAGCGGCGATGGTAGCAACGACCAAGCAGCCAGACTGGCTGCTCCTTAGAGAAACTGGTCTGTCGTATCTTACCCGACCAGCCATATTTGACATTGTGCCACATGGCCACCAGTTTGGACTCCATGCCCTTGGTCGGTGTACGATTGGCCGCCAGATCCGGGTCATCGTTATGCTGTTCCACGTGACCAGCGCTGTGGTTGTTGCCATTGCTGCTGTTATTGCTGCTATTGCCGCCATAAAGCTGAGTAAACGCATTCATGAAACGTGATGACGTCGATATTTTGCGCTGTGGTGTCGCTGTCACAGCATTTTCGAATTTTGGGTTAATGTTTGCACTTGTTGGTGGTGCCGCTGACGCAGCAGTCATACCCGCAAACAGCGCTCTGTGGTGTATGGTTTGTATGGGCGCTGCCTGCTCCTCTTCGATGGCGCCATCCTGGATCTCGCCCTCGACCAGAGAAGCGGCCGCGACAGCGCCGCCACCACCAACCTGTCCACTGCTGTCGTAGATTACCAGCTTGTCATCGGTCAACTGTGAGAGCAGTGCATCATAGTTCATCTGTTTGGATTTAGAAACGGATGAACGACGGCGCTTTGTACGTATTTTCGATAATTTAAAGAACGATGGCATCGCACAGACAATTCAACGTGAGCCACTCGCTGGCTCTTATACCACTGAATCATAGGCATTCTGTTACCTTGTGGTGCTGATTACCGATATTTACTCACCGTTTATTTGTTTAAATACGAGAATGATAAAGTTAAGCTTTAGTTTTCTGCGTGCTAGTACTCGTATTCTTACGTTTATACGCGCGCCAATCGCGATAAGCTCTTGTTTACGTTTATGTTATGCATATCAATTCGCAATCAATAGAAATGTTGGCTGATTACACTTCATCAATACTCGATTTTACTGATTGTATTTGGAAAAGTATACAGAATATATATTATTAAACAACATTTCTATAGTTATTTAACTATATATATGTATATATACATATATCTATGTATATAGGTATATATATATATACATCTTTTTCAATATGATTATTATTATATTTCTTCAATTTCTTTACAACATGTATAACTAAACTGACATAGTACAGAATTTTCTTCTTTTTTTTTATATGCGCAACACAATGTTATAGACGCATCGAACAAACATTACGTTAACAATTACAGTGAACTAAATCATGGCATAAACGTATTATGTGCGATTTGCATTGTTCCGTTCGCCACAGAGTTGCCACCCTGCATTCATCTGCTGCAACTCTATTTTTTATTACCATTCTATTTAATGCTGGAACTAGTATAAATACAGCGCAATTGTAATTATTCTGCGGTTGGATAACCACAGATCGCAATTCACTTTAAATTTAATTAAAAGACGCAGAAGTTCACAGCAATTGTTCTAAACGTTTATCGCTACGTACGGCAACACTGTAAGAATCAACTGTTTGTTATTGCGCAACTCGCTGTGCGGAGGGGCAAAAGAATAAAAAGAGAAAAAAACTCATTTCAAAATGGTAAATAATGCAAATGAACACATAATAAAATTTCTAATTAGATTCTAAAACGCGCCACAGCAAAATCCAATTCAAAGGTTAGTCTATACTCTTGGTCATCGTACCTACGCCCAATTGCCATTGCTCTGCGCTGCCGGTGCGAGAACAACAGATATAACAACAATTAGCATACCGATGGCAAATTCCACGCGTCTCTCCTCGTCCTCCGTGCTGGCCACGGAGTCGTCCAACAAGGGCATGATCATTATAAACAGGCCCAAAGCCCTAAATGCCATCAATTTGGAGATGGTGCGCAAGATCTACAAACATTTGAAAAAATGTGAAAAATCCAAATCCTTGATGATTATCAAGGGTACCGGGGAGAAGGCGTTCTGTGCGGGCGGCGATGTGCGTGCCCTGGTCGATGCGGGTCCCACCGACGAGTCAAAGAGCTTCTTCCGGGAGGAGTATACGACGAATGCGCTGATAGGCAACTACAAGATACCCTACATTGCCATCATCGATGGCATTACAATGGGCGGTGGTGTGGGTCTCAGTGTCCACGGCAAATACCGTGTGGCCACGGATCGTACGCTCTTCGCTATGCCCGAGACCGCCATTGGACTCTTCCCAGATGTGGGAGGCTCATATTTTCTGCCACGACTGCAAGGTAAACTTGGCATGTACCTGGGCTTGACGGGTCACAGGTTACGCGGCGGTGATGTCTACTATGCCGGCATTGCTACACACTACTGCGAAAGCAGCAAGATTCCTGAATTGGAAACTGCGCTGCTCAACTGCCCGGATGCCGATGATGTGCCCGATATACTCGAAAAGTTCCAATCGAAGCCAGAGAAGCCATTCTCTCTGGCGCCCGTGCTGGAACAGATCAACAAACACTTCTCAGCCAGCTCTGTGGAGGGCATAATCGAGAGCTTGCAGAGCGACGACAGCGAGTGGGCAAAGAAACATCTGGAGGTCAGTGTTTACCACATAAATAGGTGATAAGAGTCGTCCGATCCAACTGCTAATTGACGTATGCCACGCATAAATATTTAAACACCATTATATAATAATATATAGACGAGTGTGTTCAATTAGCGCCTCGTGGCCTGATGCCACGTTTTCGCATGTTAACTAACAAGCGCTGCTAAAATGGCACTTAATTTATTTATTTTTAGATCCTTTGCAAAGTGTCTCCCACATCGCTGAAGGTAACCTTCCGTCAGCTAGAGCTTGGAGCGCAGTTGTCGCTGGCTCAATGCCTGATCATGGAATATCGCCTGGCCGTGCGTCACTTGGAGCCACGCGCCGACTTCAAGGAGGGTGTCCGCGCCCTGCTCATCGACAAGGATCAGAAGCCCAAATGGCAGCCACCTACGCTGGCCGAGGTCACCGAGGACCACTTGCAATGGTTCTTCAAAAAGTTGCCCGACACCGAGGAACTCAAACTGTAATTAAGCCGTGTTGCTGCTTGTTTAGATTTTGACCTGCACGCAATTTCTGCTTGAGTTATCCCAACGTCTTCCTCTGTTCATCCATTCTGCCCTGCATTCTACAATAGCTAATGCATAAGCAATTTCAGTTCTTTATACCGTTGAGCATGCATTTTATAATTGACCCGCATGATAAATCTTTGACAGATGTGTAATCTCTTTTATCTCTATTCCAAACAGCGACTAAATCAAGGCCGACAAACAGTTACACGTGAAATTTGATGCATTTATATACGATATACATATAACATACATATAAATAAATATATATATCCATATATATATATATAAATTTATATATATATTATATACAATTTTATAAACATATATTACAAATCTTGTGCCTAAAGAAACATAGCAATCGATTAACAGTAAATAAAATGAAGCATGTATATATTTTCAAAGAGGACGTGGTTTGATTCGCAGTCCTCTATTATGTGCTCTCCTTCGACTTGATGCTCTCCTCCACTATGTTTGAGAGCTCCAGCAGTTTCTCAATTTGTTTGGGTTTAAAGTTTAGCTTGCTCAGTTCCAGGGTCCATGCGGCCACATCGACACGCAACTGCAGGCGTATCTTGTCATCATCCGATACGGCGGTAGATGTGTGTCCACTGCCAAGCTGATTGGATGCACCGCCGCTCTTAAGATTACGCAGACGGCGTAAAGATTCTTCGGTTTTCTGCACTGATGTCAGCACCTCACTAACCACATTGAAGTAGCTGCCATAGAAATACTTATGTAATAGCTATACAATCTCTAGTGGTTTTCCTTAACTTACGCCTTTGTTATGTTGCTGCACACCTCGGCCAGTATTTGCTCCACCACCAGCGAGCCCAGCTGCTTCTCGTGCTGTGCGGCAAATGTTTTGAGTGGACGCAGCATTTGGTCCACATAGCTAGAGCAACGCGTCGGCACCTCACGATTGGTCTTGCGATACAAACGCGGCAGATCGTTAACTTGTCGCACATTCTCTGCTCCGCATTCGGTGATCAGCAGCTGCTTCAGTGTGTCCTGTATATTGGTCAAGTGCATGCCAAGTGTATCAGTCAAGTCGGCTATGGATTTGCTTAAAACATTGTTAAACAATGCCAGATTCTTGGTCTTGGGCGCCGATTTCAGGATCAACTCCTGCAGCTGGGGCGAATAAGATTCCAGTTTGCGTGTGTCCATATATAAAGCAATTAGCAATTGATTCCGCGTGTACGGCTTCGAGTAGCTACTGCTCTTGGCTTCCTTGATAACATTCCGAATCCAGCGTGAGAGGCGCAGAATAATTTGAACATTCAGCTTGTAGAATTTGGCAAAGACTTCCGGCAAATAGACACCCTCGGCCCAGCAGCGAGTCAATGCCTCCTTGGCAGCAGTGAAGGGCATTAAATGATAGGCATCTAACTCTGGCTGAGCCTGCAGCGAATTATCATTTAGCAGTGGCTCCAGCTGTCCCTCAAATTTGCCGGCAATTTCCTGCAATTTAAAGAGCGACTAGAGATATCATTCTCACGTAAAGCTCATAACTTACCTGAAAGCATATTTGGAAGTAGACGGGCAGATTCCAGCGCGCCTCGAAGCTTTTAGTCTGATTGTGATGGCGATAGGATGCAACTACCTTGTCACCCTTGCTAGTGAGCAGATCCTCAATTTTGGCTAGAAAGTCGCGTGTGCATTTGTACTTCACATAGAACACCTCCGAATTGCCTGGTGCAAATATTGAATTCATGTGGAGTTCCAGGCGCATCTCAACATCCGCCCAAAAGCTATTGACCACAAAGTTAAAGCCGTTTAGCTTATCCGAGTAGAGCGTTAGACGCAGCAAATCAGCCATATGCAGCGATATGAAATTCAATACTTTGCTGTAAATCCCAGCCAATCCTTGTGGTGAATTCTGCAGCTGTTGCTCGCCTATGACGCCGCTCATATAGGGGGCAACAATATCTTCACGGAAAGCGCACTCCGCTCGGTCACACGCATCGAGTGTGATGTAGATGCGTAGACAGCGCTCCAAGTGCTCGGAGGTACCGGTCTTTGCCTGCTGCAGTGAAGTGTATAGGAAACGACGCAGTTCTTGATGCACTTGCTCTTCCAGCTGCTGAATAGTGAATCTATGTAGATTGCCGAGCTGAGTGTCGCACTGCTTCTCATGAAATCTCAACTGTATCAAGTCAAGTGCGGCACGCTCCAAGTCAACAGCCTGGGCGGGTTCATCCTCGCTCAGCTTGTTCGCAATCAGCTCCTGCAGCTTTTCCATGATCTCGTATACCTTTTTAAGGCTTTGCAAGCTGCGTTGATATTCACGCAATTGTCGCTTTTCCTCGAGCTGGCTGCGTAGCTCTACCACATTTTCCTCAATCAATCTGTGTATGCCTTCGATTTCTGTGCGAAATTGCTCCAAAGGACGCTGTATGGTATCGATGGTCTGGTCCAGACCCACTAGGTTGGCACTCAAATTGACAAAATCAGCGTAGTCCTCATTGATGAGATCAATCATGGCAGCGCGTAGACCCTTCAGATAGAGGCCCAAGTTGTCGCGCAATTGCTCCAGGCTTGGTGCATTGCGATTCTTGTGTAGGAACTCGTCTACTGAGAAGTTTTCCTACAAAACCGCGCTGAAGACTATATTATTAAAGAATACGCAAAATACGAACCTTCATGAACTCATTTTTATCAAAGCAAAGCTTTTCAGCAGTGCTTGTACCACCGGTAACTGATGGCCTTCTTGCTGGTTCATGCATTGTCGATTCAAGCTTTTAAAATAGAATTAAAACTTTTTTAAAACAATTGCCACGAACGAAAAGCAGCAGCTGACAGCTACATCTGTCTTGAAAACCGATATGCGCATAACGATTAATGTATAGGGTTGCCAGCTATCGTAGAAAGCTATCGAAATCGAGCTGTTCGATGCGGACAATTTGGAAATTTATGCAAACTTATGTTATTTTAAGCTTAAGAAACATAAGTGTATGTATACTTATCTTATTTTTAAACTTATCAAAATAATTTCATAAAATTAATTCTTAATAATATGTTGGTATTTTTGTTGTATTTTCTATAATGAACTTGCCAAGTGGCAACTATGCGTACTGCCAAACAGGTGGCAACGCTACATTCATATCGACGTATTATTCTACTGCCGGCATTAGTTGCGAATAAACAAATTGCAAAAATGCCGAGAAATTCGGGCTATCGCAACAATAATAGTGCGCCGCGTAAACGTCAGCCCCAGCTGGATGAGCAGAATCCCATTGTGCAAGCGTTTCGAAACTATGCTACCGAATTGGACGCCAAACATGATCGCCATGAGCGCATTCTAAAACTAAGTCGGGACATTACGATCGAATCGAAGCGCATTATATTTTTCTTGCATTCCATTGATGTCCGTAAGCAGAACAAGGCTAAAGTCCTCGAAGAAGCTCAACAACGTTTGACCAAGCTTATCGAGGTGAATTTCCGTGCCATTGCTTTAGAGCTGCGCAATCAGGATGTTTTCCAATTTCGTGCCGCATACTCGCCCGGCCTGCAGGAGTTCATTGAGGCTTATACTTATATGGAGTATTTGTGTAACGAGGACAATGGAGAGAATTCGAAGTCAATATCGGACTGGACGGCCTTGCAGTTGGTCATGCAATATGGAGTCGAGTCTGAGCAGGGGAAGTCAGCGGAAGACGCAGGAGATTCACCAATAGGCGATGAACAGCCGTCTGTCAAAGAAGTAGAAAAATTTCAGTTTTACGTCGATCCTACTGAATACATTCTCGGCGTTTCGGATTTGACGGGCGAACTAATGCGACGATGCATCAACTCATTGGGCAGCGGTGACACAGAGACCTGCATGGAAACCTGCAAAGCATTGCAACAGTTTTACACAGGGTGAGTCCAGCACAGGGTGCCTGTTAAGAAATCTGAATAATGTATGTTTTTTAACCCACAGGTATATCAGTCTGAACTGTCAGCGCGCCCGTGAATTGTGGCGCAAAATAACAACAATGAGGCAGAGTATGCTGAAGGCCGAAAATGTTTGCTACAATGTAAAAGTGCGCGGCGGGGAGGCAGCTAAATGCGCCAGTTTCGATCAAAAGCCAGCTGAGGCAGATACCGATGAGGGTTTCTTTTAAAATATATTCATCAAAACATTCACAATTCATTGTAAAGCTACAGCTATGTTTAATTTCAAAATATATATATATTACATAATACTCTATATACTACTCTATATTACTAGATTTTGATGCAGTATTGCGGAACATTTTTAAACTTAATTTACGGTAGTGATACGGCAACCGTGCTCATCTCTAACTCTTATCGATAGCAACTGCAATCAATTACTTGAGTAAAACCATTTCTATTTGTAAAACGCCAAAACTGACCGGAAAATAGCCAAACTGGCAACACTAGTGATAATACGTTTGAGCAGCATACCCATCACGATTATCGATACTACCGATCGTGCAATCGATGTTTTTAGTTTGTTTATCTGTTTTCTTCCAAGAGTTTTACTATTATGGCTGCCTCAACAAATAGTGAAAAGAATCCAGAGCTTAAGCCGCCGCCTGGCCTAAAGTCATTAATTGACCACTTGCTATCTGTGTATCCAGATCAGCCAAACCCTTTGCAAGTGACCACACTGCTTAAATATTGGCTAGGTGGCTCCGATCCCCTCGACTACATAAGCATGTACAGCAACAAAGGGCAGGGCGAAGGCGATACAGAGAGAATTCCAGCGCATTGGCATTACGTTAGCTTCGGACTCAGTGATCTGCATGGCGATCAACGCGTGCATCTGAAAGAAGAGCACACCACCCGTTCGGGCATGGGCTTCGAGCTAACCTTTCGGCTTGCGAAAACAGAGGCTGAGCTGCGCCAGCAGAGGGAATGTCCGGAGAAACCCATCAGACCGCCAACTTGGCCTGCAAATCTGCTGCAGTCGATTGCACGCTACTGTTTTCAAACTGGCAATGGTCTTTGCTTTGGCGACAATATTCCCTGGCGCAAGGGATTGGATGGCAACTCCGACTCGCGAATGCAAAGCTTGCTGGTGGCACAGGATCCACAATTGGGTTCCATTGACACGCCCTTTGGCACTGTAGACTTTTGCCAGATAGTTGGCGTCACCGAGGAGGAAGTGGAGCAGGCCTCACGCTGGAACGGTCGTGGCGTCTTAAATTTCTTGTCAAAGGATGTGCAGACAGGCGGCGAGTGGCTGGTTACCAATATGCTGCGCACTATGAGCGTGTTCGAATTGTTTCCCGAGACCTTGCTGAACCTGCAGGACGACCTGGAGAAACAAGGCTCCGATCTGGCTGGCGTTAATGCTGAGTTCACATTCCGTGAGCTGAAGCCAACCAAAACAATTAAGGAGGAGGTGGACTTTCAATGCCTGAACGACCGTTGCGCCAGCGAAGAAAACAATCGTCAATCGTTGACCGAGTCTCAAATGAAGCGCGAGGAGCCGAGCTTCCCACAGTCCATGTCGATGAGCAGCAACTCGCTGCACAAATCATGTCCACTCGATAATCAGCCACAGGCGCCCGATTGCATTTCGCTGGATGGCATTGAAATCACGCTAGCGCCCTATGCGGCCAAGTACTTGCTGCTGGCCATAAAGGTAAATACGAAATGGAATTTCATCCGATATTTGTTATGATCAACTGGATATTCTTTCTTTCAGGATCGCATACGGCATGGTCGGCACTTCACGTTCAAGGCACAGCATCTGGCATTGACTCTGGTCGCCGAAACAGTTACGGGCGCTGCTGTTAGCGTCAGCGAACCCTTTGGTGTGCTGGGCTACTGGATACAGGTGCTGATACCTGATGATCTAGTGCCGCGCATGATGGAGGCATTCCTCAGTGCACAACTTGATGGCAAAACGGAACCCACACAGCGTCTCGAGTTCGATTGGCCCGATAAACACTTTAAGCTAATTGTAGATCAGCCGCCCTCTGCTCTGGCCCCCACGGCCATGTCCATTGAGGCGGCGCCTGTGAATTGAAGAGCGACTGTCAAGTTTAATTCTTAGTATTATATATATATATAACTAAACTGAATCTTCCACTAACACGTAAGTCTTATATTTTACTTTTATATCGAATATATTATATATATATATATATATTAAATAAAACTCAAAAAGCATTTCATCAAAGAAAGGCGCCAGCATAATTTCCCCACACACAGACTCATCTTGATGAGTTGCCATGTCTGGCAAAGCATCTGGATCTGCCGCTGCTGCTGCTACTTTGATGTGTGGTCGACAACACAACGGACATGACCAATTTGTGATACAAAAACGAAAGTGTCTCAGGGTTGTGCTTGGACAATGGGCTTCAGTTTTCAATTCTTCGAATTGAAATCAATTTAAACTATTTCGGAACGGAACAAATCGCGACAAATAATTCATTGATACGCGCTGATGGCGCTGCACATCAATTGGTCAAATTATTTCAACTAATGTAAACGGATGCACCTCAGTTTCTCTCTCTCTATATATTTTATATATATGTATGAATGCTTGAGGGCTTCTGTTTATTTTTTCTCGTTTTGTGGTCATCTTGTTGGCGTGGCGGTTGCCAACGCAACCGCAAAGGCAGACGCAGTCGTCTTCAGCGCCTTGTTTTGTTTACTACTGAGAATACTCACAATCACACGCTCGCCGTCTCCGATTAGGCGCCTCGTGAGTAAGTGACAAATTTTTGCAAAAAAAAAAAATACAGAAGAAAAAAGCTGCTCGTGGAAAATAATTGAATTATTTTTCATTCCGTTGCCGGCAACGCAAGCGCTCGGTCGTGTTCCTCTGCTCTACTCGCGGCTATCAAATCGACAACGTCTAGCTAAAGCCACAACCAGAGACGGCGGTACGCGCCATCCGCTCTCCCAAGGGGATCCACGATACTTCGACTCGGAACAGCAATCGACTGCATTTAAATCCGTTGTAAGACACGTTTACCTGTTACAATTAGTAGATTTAGTTGATTCCGTTGCGTAATCATGGGCACGCTTCGATTTTTGATTCGATTCGACCTGAGACCGCCCCCCGCTGGGTGACGCCTGCGTCCGACACGTGGGCATTGATAATGCAAACACTAAAACAGAAACATCAAATAGATTTACAACTTGAAAGTGCAGAACGCAATGCGATATGCATTGCAGTCGACTTTGACTTTGTTTTCGGCTAAATTTCTCTCTTGTTTTGTTCCCTTTTGTTTCGCCTACTGTTTTGCATGTAATTTGTCAGTGCACAAATTCTTGCTGACACGAGTGAAATTGAATTGATATATATGTATGTACATATATGAATACATATTTATATTACTATATATAGTGTATAAAATTCCATTAGTTCCATCCATAAAGCTTCTATAAATAAACTTGATATATAACTATAACTAATTGATAAAGAGTGAGAATTCGAATTATTATGAATTTCTATGATTCATATGCTGCGTAGCATATTTTGTTAAGAACTAACAATGTTTAATCAAACTCAGCTTTAAATAGAGCATATCAAATAATTAATGCGACGTGTCAAAAGTTTTCAATTTAGTGAAAATTTATATATATTTATATATAGACAGATCAACAAGAATAAGGAAGTAAGCATGCATCTAAAACTATATAAAAAAATTATTGAAGGGAAAACTGAATATTTTAAATTCAGTCAAATGAGCACACATTTTTTATTTATTTTTTTGTTTACCATAGTTAGTTATAGTTATAGTTCTAGCCTCTAAAACGTGATTTTTATTTTTAAAAAAATTTAAGATGTTTTTTTTTATTTTTAAATAAAAAGCAAGTTTTAAAGATACAAACTAAATCTTTAACTATATTGAAAAAAAAATAAATAAAAAATTAAAATTGATTTATAATAAGTATGTCTATATATTTTAGGGAGTGATAAAAGTTCTCAGTTCTAAAATTGATTACGAAATTTTTTAGAGTTAAATTGTCATAGGACTTCCATACGCAGTAATATGTATGATTTAGCACAGAGCTTATTTCAGCTAATAAAGTCTCTTAACTACGGTATTATTGCTAAAGAATTCCAAAAAAAAAAAAACTTGTGAGAAGAAATAAAAAGAAAAATAAAGTTCACTTGCTGTCAAAAATACATTGGCTCAGCACGCTTCAAGTTTAAAGTCTAGAATGTGTCAACCACGCAACATGCTCAATGACTGAAAAACTTCAAGTTCAAGCGTATTTGGGTGTATTGCATCCACATAGTCGGCGGGTCTCAATTATAGTTGGAAGCGCGTCGTGCAAATAATGATAATTACAATTAAATCTTAAATCGCGTCAGTTTATGGTTCAGCAGCTGTTTGAGAATCCGTAGAACTTACACCGCTTGGCCATAAACCGCATAGTCGGATCATATCAGATAGTGCCGGAGACGACAGCGACGCGAGCTGTAATCAGTTGAAATTTCAGAAACCACACGTTTTTTACATCTATGGCAGCAATGGCCGAGAACGAGCCGCTCGACGAGTCCGTAAGTCAGCCAAATGGCCGTATTATCAGTGCCGGGGAGCGTGTCAATGGACACGCATTGAGGGCCAGCAACGGTCAAGTTCATCGAGCCGCATCGAATGGCAAGATCCAGGCGAATGGCATTCAGCAGCATATCGAGGCGCCCTGCTGTCGAGATATACACGGCAAGGAGCCGCCCGATGGCGGCGCACGTGCCTGGCTGGTGATGGTTAGCGCATTCCTATGTAACGGCGTCATCTTTGGGCTAATCAACACATATGGCGTACTCCATAAGCTGCTCACGGAACGGATGACCGCCCAGGGCGATGCGGAGGCCAACAGCAAAGCGGGTAAGTCCAAATGTCAAACAGCACAAACAACTATGTTGTGCTGCAGTCGGAAGTGCTCGACTGGGAGATACCTCGACTTAGTAGGAGTGTGGACATCAATCTCATATGTTTTACCAAAAACAATATACCCCGTTTACCCATTTCCGCTGTGTTCAGGGCTTTACAAACAAAAGGGTTGACTGCAATCAATTTGCGCTTGGGCCTAATCCCCATAGAGCTGTGCCAAAGGCAAATTGATTCGGAAATCGTGACAATCCACGATTGAAAGCAATTATGCAGAAAGACCAGCACAGATTAGATGAGAAATTAACACTTGGCATAGGCGTTGACCAAACTGAAAAGGGGTATATTGGGTTAGGTGAAATATTATTATTGTTATATGTTCTTAGATGCTTGACGTATATATCTATAACAATTTAAATTAAAGTCAACAAAAAGTTGATACATTATATATGAGTGATATATCAGCATTATCTATATACTTGCCCATCTCAGCAGCTATTCTAGTTATGAGCGAGCATTGCGCAGTCGCTTTCACTCGAGTCTAGGATTTCTATTTGTTTGAATTGACAGCATTTCGCATTGTCTACTAATTACTTGCGCTACATTTATACGAAAATATTTACAGATTTATGACCCTGAATATTTCTGTGATAAGAAATCTCTCTGTATGAGCAGCAGATTTTGGTATATGCTCTGATTTATGCCTAGCAAGATAGGCTGAGCAAAATATTTAAATATTTATATGCATATATATTGTATATATATATATATATTTATAGAAATGGAATGCGCATTTCCAAGTAAATATTTGTATTTATATTTGCATATTATTATTTATTATTATTTAAACGTTATCAGACAAAAGGCGATCGTAAAGTTGATCAACATAAAATTTCTATAATATAAATAATATGCAAAGATTTTTGCTATGCTATGAAAATTTGGTATGAAACTACAATTTAAAAAAATTAAAAAAATATAAAAATTAAACTTTTATATTTTATATTTTTAAAATTTAAATGATTTGAGCATTAAACTTGAACTTATGGCGGCAAAGAGTGTTAGCAAAAAGCTATACTATAAAACTAAATCTACTTGACTGTTATGATAGTAATTTATTATTATAGTAATCTGCATTAGCCTTCCATAAATCATTTTTCTGCATTCAAACTAAATCCAAATGCAGCGGAAATTCGATCGAGGCTCAGCCAACAGCAACTGTTGAATATGCTCGGCATGTGTTCAATTGTGTCGCATATAAGTGCAAACATATTAATTACCAATTGATTACAAACATTGCTTTTTTGCCATGCTACTGGCCAAATGCTTGATGGAGGAATGTGTTATTCAAGTGCTGTAAGGGCTGCGGTCATACGAACCAAAGACGTATTTCTTTGCATGGTTGAGTTCAACAAAACTTAGCGCATGTTAGTGGCGACAATGTAGATAGCTATGTGTGTGGATGTGTGTGGATGTGCGACGTCAAGTGAATTAAATTGCTGAAAGTTTATTGGATCACAAAACGTTATTCAACACCGCGACGGCAATGACGATGGCAAGTCGCTGGAGTCGATGAGAGTTCAAAATTGAACAGAAGAGAGCCCAGAGGTCGTTTGCTGCGAATAATTTTGCGTTCACAGATCTAGTCTGAGTCTAGAACTTGGGCACTTAACTATTAGTGACGTCTCCCGGCGAGTTCAATTGGTTTAAGACCTGTTTGTCAAGGTTCAGTCTGTGCGGAGCAAATGCTTGGAAAGAAGACCAGTTGCAGTGGCCAAAGACAAAAGCCGCCACCAAAGACGGCCCGACCCAGCCCAGCATAATGGGCACAATTGCGTATGCCACATGCCACATGCCGCATGCCGCTTGCCGCATGCCACTGACCCAGTTACTTGGTAGACTGGCGCTGGGAAGCCCCACAACTGGCGGCGCTTGACAGCGATCCTCTAACGGGCTAAAGCAGCGCTAGCCATTGACTTGGTTGAGTGGCATTAGTTCCGCCATATGATTAAAGCCTCACGTAATCCGAGTCCAAGCCGTCTCACATTAGGAACTTGAAAGAACAACCAAATGAGCTTAGCTCCTCCACACATACCGTATATATCCCTATTCATATACTAACCATATCTGAGCTAATCGTATGCTTTACAGAAAGTAAGCGTATTACTGATAACCCTTTCAACCTACTGAAATTAAACGCAATTTCATTTAATTCATCGCAGCTAATACCAGGTCGATCACCTTGCGATTACGAGGCTTCAATTCATTCACATTGGCGTCTTTGCTTCAAAATTTTCATGAATGAATTAATAATATTTGTATTTAAAATATTTACATATTTTTATACTAAAACAAATGTATATATTTCCAGCAGGATATTAATTTTTAATTCTAATTTTTTAACAGAAAAATCATAAAAATCTTGGCCTTATCACGTTGCTCTATGTAAGCTAGATATTCAAATTGTATATATTTTATATAAGATTTTATAAATAATAATTTTAAAATTTTCACTTGTTGCTTTATCGTTTTAATCAAACTTATTTTGTTTATTTGAATTATTATTTCTTTTTATATACGCCTTTCATTATACATACATAAAACTGTTTGTCATGCCCGCCAAAAAGAGAAAACTTGATGCAATGCTGCCTTTACTGTCGTCAGCTTTGTTTATTTTTATTTTTATAGACCTTTGGCAATGTTTCAGAATGCGAACAGTTGTGCGGCTATTATCTAATATGTTGCACATGGGAACTGTGCTCTCTCTCTCTCTCTCTGGGGCTCTCTCTCTTTAGCCGGCTCGGGCTGTGCCATTGACATTGAATGTTTTGTCGTATTCTTTGCCGTGTTGCTATAGCGACCCAAATTTGCATTTGTATTCGGCTAAATGCAGCTGCTGGTGTGTTTGTGCGTGTGCGTGAGTGTTTGCTGTCGTATTGATTTCATAGCTTGCTAGGCGGAATCCCATTTTCTTGCCAAATGTAGGTCAAGTCTAAATTTAGTGTAATGAGCCCAAGCAAAAAATCTAATAAAAGAAATAACATTTCTATTCGCCCAAGTATCTATTGAGAATATTAAGTAAATGCATTGATCGAACAAGCTATCTGGAAAGTCTTCTTAATTCTTCTCTAGAGAAATCGATAATTTTATATCATAGCTGTCTGCCTTGCGCTCTATGTGGTCCTTAATCTTCAATTCGAGGATATTTCAATTTTGTCAGTGTCTTCAGTATTGAACTCTCACATTTAATCTCGACTATATGCAATTATACGTATATATGTATGTAAATTAATCTTAGGGAAGTCAAAGAAGAATTGCTGATTTGAGCTGAGCTGCGCTAATTTGAGCTGTTGACAGCTGTTGACTGCATTATTTACATGGGGCCGTGCTTAACGATTCAATGTGTGCTTTAACTTAATATACATTATCTTGTCTTTCGGTTATTTGCGAACTCTTATCAAAACTGGGTCGTTCATTGAACAAAGAATTAACCCCAAACTGTCAGTTAGGTGTTGTTAGGTATTATGTTTAAACGCATCGCTTGCCAGCAACGAGATTAACGACCGACTGCAACTGCAATTTGATCAATAAAATATTTGTGCTAATTACCCGATGGGGAACTTTGAGCTGGGCACACTCACATATATATGAACTATAGTTAAGACTGACCCAATCTTATGGCTCGATCTCTGACTCAGACCTCGCGGCGAGCGCTCAATCGAATTAGGCTTTCAGGAAAACTCTTTGACGATGGGCGATCAAGTGGAAGAAACAGTTCATTTCACAATTAACCGCAATTGCGTGAGATTCGATTTATTAAATGCTATTTGTCGGCATCTATGTAACGTTTACTCGCAATTAAACAAGTCGTAAAACAAAAAAAAAAAATAATAATAATAAAAAATATATATGCTGTATATTTGAGCAAGAGAGGTGTCGAAGTGCAAATACCCCTTGCGGTCTTTAGTTGCATAATACGCAGAGATATTATATATCTTCAGATATATCGATTATCTTATATAGAGACTCAAATTTCTTTGAGGCTTAACAACTTATAAATTAAGAATTATTTTAAAAACTAAACTAAAATATTATTTTTCTGTCAGAAAATTTTTAATTTTTAGTTTTTAAAATACTATCGAAAAATTGAAATTGAAAAATTAAAATACTTTTGAAATTTATTTTTTGGATTGGATAATTAACCATAATTAAACTAATCATTTTATGGTTTGATATTTAATTTAGTTCAGAATTTTGTTATGAACTCATTTTTTGGTTTAATTAAAATTTTGAGCTGTAAATTTAAATTGCTTTTCGAAATTTTTAATTAAGACTTAAAATTTTATTTTTTTAAATTACGAAAAATCCAAAATAATAGAAATTCATATGTGAGAATATTTTTTTTGAGTTTCCAAGAGTTAAGCGAATCGAAATTTCTACAAAATATATTTTAAAAAAATATATAAAAAATATATTTTTATTCATATACATTTTTAAAATTTACCTCATTTTGATTTTTTGTAGCTTTGGTTGGGTCGTTGGCTATTGGCACCACATTCTTCCTGTCGCCCGTCGCTGGCTGCCTGACGGACAAGATTGGCCTGCGTCTGACCACGTTTATTGGTGGCATGCTCGCATCTGGCGGACTGTTGTTATCATCTTATAGCGCAGATAATATCAATGCTCTGTACTTTACGTATGGCATCATGTTCGGGCTGGGCGGTGCATTGGCCTATACGCCCACCTTGGCCATCTTGGGCCATTATTTCAAGCGCTACCTGGGCAAGGTGAGCGGCTTTGTGACGGCGGGTTCAAGTGTTTTTACAGTTATACTGCCACCGGGTCTGGACTGGCTGCTGGGCAGCTATGGCCTGGAGTCAACGTTGAGGGTGAGTAGCCTTAGCTGCGCGATGTCTTCCATTTACTCAAATTCATTTTGACTTTTAGATAATGAGTCTTATGGCTGCATTTATTATAGTCTGCTCCTTTGTGTACAAGCCATTGCATTTGCCCCTGCATGTGCCCAAGAAGAAGATCGGGCGCTCGCGCTTGGCGGTGCTCATGCGTTCGGTTATCAATGTGGAGATCTGGAAACGCAAGCGTTATGTCATCTGGGCGCTCTGTGTGCCGCTGGCTCTCTTTGGCTACTTTGTGCCCTATGTGCATATGATGAAGTTTGTGGAGACCTCGTTTCCCGGCCGCGATGTCAACTTGCCCGTCATGTGCATTGGCATCACCTCTGGCATTGGACGGCTCATCTTTGGCGTCATTGCGGATATGCCCGGCGTGAATCGCATGTATCTGCAGCAGCTGTCGCTGGTCTGCATTGGGCTGGTAACCCTGCTGCTGCCACTGACCAGCTCCTATGTGGTGCTCGTGACCTTTGCATTGGTTATGGGCTTGTTCGATGGCTGCTTCATCTCCCTGTTGGGTCCGATTGCCTATGAGATCTGTGGACCGTCCGGAGCCACACAAGCCATCGGCTTCCTGCTCGGCCTATGCTCGCTGCCGCTGACCATTGGCCCACCCGTTGCCGGCATGATATTCGAGCGAACCGGTTCGTATACTTTGCCATTCATACTAGCCGGCTTGCCGCCGCTGCTCGGCTCCTCCATGCTGTTCCTCATGCGTTGCGTCAAGGATGAGGGCGCGGCCAAAACTACAAATGGAGTTGTAGCCTCACAAAATGGTGACATTGAGACTTCTTCCAATGGCGACTATCGCCTGAGTGGTCTGTATTTGTTTATATGTCAGCTGGAAACCTTTCATTGATTTCGGATTTATTTTTCCAGCTGTGAAGTCTAATGCTCCACTTATGAGCTCCGCCGAAAATGGTGTCTCCAATGGTTATGCATTGACCAACGGCTCAGCAAGTGGTGCGTAGAATATACTGAAATGACTATGATAATGATAATTGTATATTTGATGTTTAGCTGCCAAATCCATAGGCTCGACTGAAAACCCAAATGGTCTCAATGGACATGCCAATGGGCATGTGGATGTGACAGATCCCACAACTGGTTTGTACACTGAATCTCTATGCCCACCCAGCGACGACTTCGGTCAACGCCCATCTAGTATTACTGCCTGCTGCTCCGCAGACATTTGCCTTCATCCCAGTAGCACCACTAACACCTATTATTCGAAACCCATCTCATCGCACACTGCTTTGCTTAATCGCAACTCAAGATCTCAAACCTCATTTGATGATTTCAGCAAGCGTCATTATAAATATTCAATTTATTGAGCTTGAATGGGATATATCTGAGAAATTGATCAGAGTTATATAATTCTATTAGCGGCTTCTCCTTTGTAGTTGTGATATTGGTTCTTTTGCTTTGTTTTTATTACATTTCTAAGTCTAGACTTTGTATGCGTAGCCAAGCCCTTCCATTGGTCTAATGCAAGAGAAACATTTATATAATTTCAGCGTAATCCATTCATCCACGCTTCCGCATCCGCATCCGCATTCGCATTCGCATCCATTCGCCTTTCTATTTTTGTATTCAATCCTAGAGATAAGCGCTTTCTAGATCGTAAGCTGCACCGAACTACCTTATGTAAATAAATAAATGCAACTAATTTGTAAGATTTTGGCATGCAAGTGAAATGGAATTGATTGCAGTTACTTTAAGTTAATTAGTCTCGCTTTTATGGACAACATCTGCTATTGCATGGAGAGCTTGTACATGCTATTGCTCGGCTATTGGATGATATTAACTAACCCTGATAATAATGTAAATCTTTCAGAGACACTCAACGACAGGCCAGGATCCTAGACAAAGTCGCTGTCGTCTACTCAAAACTCAAAATTCCACACAAAACTTTACCATTGAAAATTTTCTGCCATTTTAAATCTATTATCATAACGCTAATCGCATATCTAGCGCATAAAGAGAAAGAGAAGGAGAGAGAGAGAGAGAGAGAGAGAGAGAGAGAGAGGAGTTCATTACATTTTTTTGACTACTGTACATAATGTGACGATGTACAAATATTATGACGAGACCCTCTGTTGGAGAGACTTCTGTACTTGTAATACTTATTTTTGCATAAATGTATACTAATTTAGGCTAAGAGAGATTTGAAAATTTGCAAAATAAACAAACAAAACATATGGAAGACAAAATGAGTTCTTTTTGTACCTTAGCTAATTATAAATGTTAACAATCAGATATGAACAGGAACAATCAACGAACTATATTACGCGATAGACAGCCACAACATGAAAGTCAGATTGCTATCAAATCTGGCAACGGGTTATACAATTCAAATTTTGCTTAGCACGCGTACCTGACTGGAATTGGACAATCGGTGACGTCGAGTGCTGGCTCGTAGAGCCCGTTGACTGTTACCTATTAGTGCTAATTAAAGCGATTTGTATGCGGACACTCATCAAGTAGATTCCAATGGACAAAAATTACTGCCTATCTTTCTATTGGGTTCATTGATGCGTACCCGCGCCTCATCAATATCAATATGATTGCGACGTTTCCAAGCGATATATTTTTGACTGGGAGTCGGTCAAGTCACGATTCGGCTATACACCTCACAATATATACGCATAGTTCGCTCGGCCTTAAAAAATCCGAGCATCCGGCATATAAAAACTGGCTGACCACAACAAATTTTTTGATTATTTATATAGACGTTCAATTGATCGGTTGATCAAGGCCCTCTAATTGGATACGGAATACCTGAATATGTTGACGTGGCAATTATGGGGTGCACTGTTGCTCCTGTTGTGGTTTTATTTCCTGTGGTCGCGCCGCAGATTCTATCTGCTCACTCTTAAGATACCCGGCCCCCTCGGCTATCCTATCGTTGGCATGGCACACAAGCTGTTCCACAGAGAAAGTGCGTGATTCCTGTTTGTGTTTTGAAATGTTTGATTGAAATATGTGAATTTCGTAGATGTGCTGAGTGCAATCGGATTCTATTTGGATAAGCACGGGCCGACAATATTTTCATGGCTGGGTCCTTTACCATTCCTCATTGTGGCCGATCCGCAAGCTATACAGGATATATTCACATCGCCGCATTGCGTCAACAAAGGCATCATCTACAAGGCAGTCGATGATGGAGCTGGCTTAGGACTTTTTAGTTTGACAGGTTAGCAGAGAGTTGTGTGGGTGTATAAGAATATATGCCTATGTATCCATAGATCCTCGTTGGAGTGTGCATCGCAAGCTGTTAAATCCCACCTTTGGACACAAAGTACTGCTCAGTTTTCTGCCCATTTTCAATAATGAGACTGGCGCTCTCCTTAAGCATTTGGACACATTGGTTGATGGTGGCGAAAAGGATTTGATTCCTCTGCTACAAGGGTTTACCATAGGCATAGCCACGCGTAGGTTGTATATTTCTTTCGAGAACTCTTAAGGTGACTTACTTCTTCTTCAACCGCACAGAAACAACAATGGGCAGCGATGTGAAAGCCTTTTCGGATATCAACAACAATCAGCTGCTGGAGGATTATCAATGGTAAGTTGGATCGGTCATCAGAATAGATGTGTTTTCCTATCCATTAATAGTGTTTTGGAAACCATGACAGATATGTGCTTTTCGCCATGGCTTAGCTCTCGAACAATACGTCAGCTATTTGGCAAGGAAAAACGCTATGCAAGTGCCAAGTCCAGAATAAAGGGTTTTATACGAAGGGTAACGCCAGCCGATTTACTACAATTATCGACAGATTTTTTATTTGAATTCTTTTAGCTAATTGAAAGAAAACTGGCTAGGGATGCAGAGGTCGGGGATACTGGCAAACAGCTGGCTTCAGATAAAAATATCTTTTTGAATCTAGCTACGGATCTGTTGAAACGCGGTGTTTTCACCTGGAAGAATGTGGAGGATGAATCGAGTGTTATTGTCTTTGGCGCCTTCGAAACAACAGCCAACACAGTCGCTTACACATTAATGCTGCTGGCAATGTTTCCCATGTACCAGGAGAAGGTATTTGAAGAGATTCTCAGTTTGTTTCCGGACTCAGGCGACTTTGAAGTAACTTATGAAGATACGCAGCAAATGGTCTATCTGGATCTTATTATAAATGAGTCAATGAGAGTGATGCCGCCTGTGCCGATAGTGTCTCGGCAAACGTCGGAGGATGTGCTGCTTTCAAGCGGAGTTGTTGTCCCGAAGGGCGTACAAATTGCAATTAATATTTTTTACTTGCATCGCAGTAAGGAAATTTGGGGCGAGGATGCTGAAACCTTCAATCCGGAACACTTTTTACCCCATAATTTGCAAAACAAACATCCCTACGCGTACATACCTTTCACAAAAGGCATTCGGAATTGCATAGGTAAAAGTCTATATATTCATTATTACAACCAACTATTAAATAATAAAATTGTGTATATTATTAGGTTGGAGATATGCTTTAATATCGGCAAAAATTACTTTGGCGAAATTATTAAGAAACTTCAAATTCTCAACTAGCTTTAAGTTTGAAGATCTATATTTCGTTGAAGATATTACTATAAAACTTAAGACAGTACCACAACTGGAAGTGCACCGAAGACTTGATAGCAGATCTTATTAATTAATCTTACTACATGACGTAAATATTAGTGAAAAACTCTGTTTATCAATTATTATTTTATTTGTTATTTTGTCTAATAAATATGTGGTGTTTTACTATTACATTATACACATTTACATTAGATAATTAAATTAAATAAAAGTAACTCGTACACAAATTTTAAATAATGCCGCAATATATCGATAGGTTTCAGTGTTAAATAACGCAATTAACAAGCGAGTACAAGCGAGTTCTTTTTAACAGTTATCGGACTGGGCGACATATCGGTCTTCTTCTTCAGCTTGCCGGCTGTAGCGTAAAAGTTGTCAATATTTTTTTAATTGTACCGCGATGCCGCTTACCGATGTATTGGAGCTCAACAAAACGGAATTGTTTACCAAAATACGGAGTGTCCTGCCGATAGTGCCACAAACACAGAATTTGTTAGACTGCAAGGATGATCTATTATATGCATGGAACTCAATCGACTCCTGCCTGTTGGTCACAAATTGGCGGGTCGCACTGCTGCAGGGGCAACCCCATCGTGAAAAAATTAGCTATCAAACTCTAATACCATCAAATTCGGTTGGTCTGCAAGTTGATCGTATTGTAGTTTCCAATGAGGGCTCGCTTATCGCACTGTGTGGCACACAAAATGTGACAATATTGGAAGTACCACGGCGCAGCGGCCCTGACGGCTATTTAATGGATGGAAAGGCACAAATCACGTGTCGGACATACAATCTGGATACGCTGCTCTTCCAAAACAATCCTCAACTGGAGGTCTGTCAGGTGCGCTGGCATCCCGATTCTGTCAGTGACTCCACGCTCCTCGTGCTGCTCTCGAACAATACAATGCGCGTCTACAATCACGCCAAGCTGCGCCATGTGTGGAAGGTGGGTCCGTACACAGTCAAAAAAGGCGCCAATACATCGCTTTCCGATTTCGGTGAAACTTCCATTGATTTTGACATTGCGCCAGCAGTTAAAACATGCCCGCCAGCCAGCGATGAAACAACTGTAAACTCCACTCTGAATGGTAACAAAACCACCAAAGAGAAGTTGGAGTGGCCAATTGTTATATTGCGTGAGAACGGGAATATTTACATGATGCTCACTGGCATCGATTCAGAAATAACGCGTCTGCAGGGTCCCATTACCATATCACCGCAGACAAGCTCCAACTATGGCGTTGAGTCCTGTTCTCTGCTAATCATACCATCTCTGCCGCCCACTGTGATCATTGCGGAGTCAACGGGTAAGCTGCATCATGCTCTTCTGCTGGAGGCTGAAACTACGGATCATTCGTTTAACGATGTGGATGACGGTCTTGTTATCGAACCATCACAGTGGACCCTGCATGTAACGGAAACCGTTGAGCTTGAGTTGGGACTCTCCGCGTCAGCTCCCAATGGTACGGGCAAGGCTTACAGCTGCCCCATTTACCTGAAACGAGATCTCGTGAACGAGATGCGCTACTTTGCCTACCACAATGCTGGATTGCATACTATTACTGTTAACTTCATATCCGAGTTGCAGCGCTTCTTGGACAGTGAGACCGAGGACAACCAGCTGATATTGTCCACACCCTCCTGTGCTGAATATATATTGTGCACCAAATTCGATTCTAGTGATCGCATCAATGCTGTAATTGGCATCGCCCTGATGCAAATGCCGTCTGGGCTCGTGCTGTTGCTGGGCAGCGGTCAAGTAATCAGCCTGAAGCTGGTCATTGATGCCCAACTGTTGATGACGTCCAAACAAAATATGCAGCTGACTGCAACTGATGCTGCGCTGGACCAACAAGTAGCGGGTCCTTCATTTACGGAAAAAATTAAGACGATGCTACTGCGTAGCGTAAGCCAACCTATTCTGGCTGACAAGTTGACCACGTCCTCCGCCCACGAACGCTACGAGCTTCTTAACCAGGCCATAGAGGTGCTGCGTACCCAATACCTCAAGCGACACGAGCTGGTGCGCGCAGAGTTTGCCAACCGCATAAACTGCATTAAGCTGCAGCGGCAACAGCAATTGGAGGAGATCAAGAGCCTGGAGAATGAACGAGAAATAATAAGCGAGCAAGCGCACAAGCTGGCGGAACGGTTCGAAGAGATTAGCGATAATCAGGAGGTGCTCGTGCGCCGTTGCCAAAAGCTGATGCAGCTAGCCAATTCAGTGCTGCCCAACCGCGTTGTCGCCGAGCGAGAGTTCGCCTTGGAGGTGGCGCACATCGACAAGGCCACCAAGGCTATGGTCTCTGCCTTGGACACGGCTAAAAAGACGTACAACAAGCAACGCTATCACATCGCCAAGTCGCAGCAGTCGGAATCGAGCAATGCCTACAAGCTGCCAGAGAGACAGCAGCGCACCATCACCGAGATTCTAACGCAGCTCTCGACTGAGATTGATCGTCAGATATCCGATGTGAAGCGAATAAATAAGATTATCGGTCTTTAAACAGCCTTATTATCTAATAAGTTACTTTTGTATTTTTGCTATTGTTAACAATAAAAGAAACCATATATTATATATATATAATGATTTCAGTTAAGATTCTGATCGGGATATCGACATGAGTTATCGAACGTTTTCCCTAGTTTTGGTTGATTCGTTGCTTGTTTTTCTTTAGTTGCAGGCATTTACCACATAATGTACATATACAAAGTTTTAGTGTAACTGTATATATATTGAACCTCGATCCAAAACGGAAAGCGAAATTTGCATGGCTAATGACTCGAATATATTTATATTCGTATGTTGGAGAATTAACATTTTTTTTTACGTTTCAGTCTAAGTCTGTGCCTCAGTTGCAAGCGAGCTTTTTGGAGTCGACATCGAGTTCATCGAGTGCTATCCCCAGCCATGGCATCGATATTTCTGGTCAGATTGGCAACAATCTGTACGAAGATGTCCAACTATATAAAAACGAATTCACCCTTTGTGATTGAGGTGCTGATGGTGTCGATCTGCTTCGGTGCGATAATAAGCAGATATATAATACTTACCTAGATGGACAACATATATATTATACATATATGCATATATATATTTATATATACTTATATCAATTCAAGCGAGGCATGTTGTAATAAATAGATCGAATCTGAAACTTCCTCTAAATAGAACTAAAATTATATTTGTGTGTGTGCACGTGGCCTCATAAATGAAGGATTGAACTTAAACTTTAGGTTTCTCGATCACGTGGATATAGAATGCTGGATTCTGCACAACAGTCATCTCCTTGAAGTCGCCGTACAGCTTGTGCTTGGCTTGGCTGCCAAAGATTTCACTAAGGATCTCCGTGAAACGCTTCAGCTCATGTGGATAGTACGAGAGTCGGAATTCGCTGGACAGCTTGTTGCCCTCGATCTGGTAGTCCATGGAGACCAGAGCGGGCTTACCGCAGTAGAATAGAACGGATGTTTTGATGTCCGCCGTGTGTCTAGTCTATATAAAAAAACAACAACAACAACAACAACAACAACAAAAATTATTCAATATGCAAGTCATTCGAAAGGGCGATTAAAATGTGAATGATGATGATGTTTTTACAAAATAGTTTTTTTTTGTCTATTTAGAGTTATCAGTGAAACTGTGAATGACTGCGCATATTGTGAACCAAGTGAATGAGATGTGTCGTTTAATTGTTTTTAATTGACACCGAATGCACGCATGTGAAGTGTTTACGTACGTTGTAGTAAATGCTCTTGGCGGGCGTGGCGCCGGTCTCCAGGATGTTGTCATAGTTGCGATGATCGATTAGCAGAATGCCACCTGGCTTCAGGCACTTCTCAAAGTTCTTGATCGCCTGCTTGTGCTCGCGCTGATCGCCGGAGCTGTCCATCAAATGGGCAAAGGAGTTGCCCAGGCAAATGACCGCATCGAAGCCGGCATCCCGATGTTCCTGGATGTCGTCGTACAGAGTCAGCCAATTGGCCTCCTCAATAGCTGTGACATGAGCTTAGGTCAGATCTGGTCTCGTATATGTCTATAGCTAATATATTGATACTCACTCCATTGGTCAAAGGCGGCTTCGTTGCGGCGATTCCAGCGCTCCTTGAGCGCATATTTCAGCATCTTGTCTGAAGCGTCAACGGACGTCACCTGAAAGCCCTCCTCCAGCAGCATAATGGAATCCACTCTGCAAATATTGAATATATAATTTCATTTTACAAGTCGTCGACTTGATGTGCTGCTGGCTTACCCAGTGCCGCAGGCTACGTCCAGAATGCGTTTGCAGCCCTTCTGGCGCAGCAGATCAACAAGGAAGTTCTTGTAGTTGTCGGTGCGGGAGTTCTTGTCGCCAATAAAGATCTCCCAGACCTTGGCTGCCTTGCCATCGGCATACTGATCCCGCACTCCTTCGGCGGAGATACCTTCCGATCGGGTAACGAACACACTGTCAGCAGAGGTAGTCATTTCAAGTGTATAGCACTGGCCAGCAGATCAAACTGAAATAAGTTCACGTAGCGAATCCACTTGCCATAATATCTCCGGCGGGTGCGCTCAATCACTAACAGCTGGCAAGCCACACACCGACACACACCGACACACACCGACACACACACACACACAAACATACGCACGCCCATCCGTAATCTTATCAAGGCGCTTCGAGATTGACCCGTGCTAGCAACGGTTCCACCAACATCAACATCTGCTCCACGTTCCGCTTTTTTTTTTTAGCGACCTGACACTGACCTTGTGATTAGGGATAGATTACAGTGCCTCAAATTTATAGAAAATATTATGATTATTATTTGGCAAAAATACGCCATGTCATTTACATACAAGTCAGAGCTAAGGCTGCCTATCATGTGATATTACAGTCCAATCAAGATTAGACAGACAACTGGGAAAAATGGCCATAAATTGCCTAAAAATGTTTAATTATGAATTATAATAAATATTTATGTTATGAAAAATTGTTGAAAAATATTTTTAAAAAAATTGTTTTTTTGACCTTAGGTAATTAGGCTTCAGGTATTATTTTTCTAAAATTTCTTCCATTGTTGTACTATTTTGCTTTGTTATATATGACAGCTCCTGAAAGAAAAGGTCAAAGCTATATGGCTACGATTTTTGGGTATAGGATTAATCGGGAAATGAATTCGCTGCAAATTTTGAACCTGAAATAGGCTGAATTATAGTGGATAGAATATATTTTATTTAAGGATCAATGATATATCTGTAATAAATATATAAAAAGATATCAATGATTTTTTACATTTTTTCCTCTATCGCTCCGATTTCTATTGATTTCGGAATCTTCTTTGCCTTAGGGAAAAGTACTTTCAGAATATTTCTCACTTCAAATTTCGTTCAACTTAATGATTGTCCACTGTATAGAAGATGTGAAACGATGTCAAGCTAATAAATAAAATCTATTTAAATATGCATATAAGTTCGTTTTTATTTCAATTGGCTTAATAAATATTGCACTGCGTTGTAAATCTGAATAATATTTAGGCATATGTTATAGAATGGTATTCGTATTGCACCACGTTTAGTTGACATTGCAAGTCTTAAGGACTTCGTTGATATATTTATAAATAGTATACAATCTGAATAATATATAGTAATATAGGTAAATGATTACGTTTCGCAAGATAATTAACTATATATAGCTCGGTTGGCTTTAATCATCTTGGGAAACATAAGCTGTCATTATAGTTAAAAAAAGATGCTTATAAATTATGTATATATGTATTTGTGTGTGTATGTATGTGTGGGTGTGTGATTAGTTGCTAACTAAGGGATTTGAGTATTCTATTCAAATTCTATGGCAAATACCCCAGCGAGTCCTCGAGCGAGGCACTCACTGCCCGCATGGATTGGTAGCTGGCCATGCGGCTTCTGCTCACGTTGCTGCGAATGGAGGCGGCCTTCTCCAGGGCTTTAATATTGATCAGCAAATCGTCGGCGCTGCACGACTTCTGTGTGGTGTTCATGTGCAGCGTGGGCGATAGGGGCATAATCATGGCACTGCCATTGCCCAGGCGATCCGTGCTGAAGGATTCGCGTGCCCGATACAGGGAACGCCGGGCGGATGCACTCGAATGGCAGCTGCCATTGGTGGGACGTCCATTCATCTTCTGGTTGTTCATCATCGGCGGGCAGAGACTCTTGATGTCTGTCGTCTGGCTGAGTTTCATGTCCGCGAACACAGCCGCAGCCTCGACGCTCTTCTTCACGCTGAGCGCCTCGTGCGGCTGCACTGGCTTGCTGTTGCCGCCGATCGTGAAGAGCTCATAGTCCAGGCCCAACTTCTCCGTCGACTTGGGCTTCCGTGAGGAGGCACGCGACTTGTGCTGGGGATTGAGCGAATCCTCGCTGACATTGGCAGTTGCTGCTGCTGCTGCTGCTGCATTGGCACGCTGCCGGCGATGGCTCCGCTTGCAGTAGCATTTGCTGGCACTGATGCAGCTGTCCGTGTCGCACCAGGTGGTCGTGTCCGAGTGCGTATTGCCCGAGTCGTGCTCGAGCGTGCTGTTCGGCTCCTCCTCCACCATGGAGCAGTAGCATTTCTCGTCCGACTTGCATGATATCAGCGAATGGCGGTTGCCAGCTGGGGCATTGCCAGCCGTCGACTTGCGGCCATTCGCCATGGCCATGTTGCGCTCGTTCTTCTGGCGCAGCTTATGGTTCAGATGCTCCGTGCGCAGGCTGCAATAGCAGCGATCAGCCGAGGCGCAGGTGCACGACTCCGAATCGTAGCTGCACTCCGAGCACGAGACGTAACTGCAAACAGATTGGGATTAGTTGGGATCAAGTAAGAGGCATCTTTGGCTATCTGCTCACCCACTGCTGCTGTTGCGATTGAGTCCCTGCTGCGCATTCTCGTTGCGCACGACAGAGACGTCAGAGCCGCTGGTGGTGGCGCGATTGCGTTGATGCTGCTGCGCATGGTTCTGGCTGGTGGGTGGGCCAATGATGATGGGCGGCGTCAACCGGCGCTTGTTAGAGTCCCCATGGGCTGCCTGTGGCTCCTTGGCGCGTGCTGGCTTGGCCAGCTTGCCGCGACAGGCACGAAATTGACCCAGCTGAAAGACCTTCTTCAAGCTCTTGGTGCCAAAGAAGATGCTCTTGGATTTCTTCTGCAAGGCGCTTGGCGTAAGTTAACCATATGAGGGTCAATCGCAGGAGCTTACCTGTGAGCCAGTTACGCTGGATTTGCGCTTCTGCTTCTTCTTCTTCTGGCGTCGCATTATGTTCTTGGAGCGCTGGAAGAGCTCGTCCTGTGTGAGCGTGACGGCCAGCTTGAGCAGAAACTCCTTGTAGATGGGCTTCAGATCGTTGAAGGACATGCCATCTGCATCGATAATGGCATAGAGTATCTCGTCCAACGAGTGCAGATTCTCGTGCAGTCGAAATTCATTGAACAGTTCACTGAAACCAAGTGGGGAACTAGAAGCACAATTCAAACGATGCCAATCAACCAAACCAAACCTTTTCACCAAAGATGCAAACAATGTTAGGCTAAACCGCAGGCCAGCGCCAGCTGGGATGACTGAGCAGATGCCCCAGCTGTCGCTGGCCCCGTTGGTTAGTATTGATACTCACCCTCCACCACCGCCTCCGCCCAATTTGCCGGAGTTGGTGCGGCGCGCCGCTCGCGACTTGTACCTGGTCAGTCCGCCTGTATTTAGGAAGCTGCCCGATCTGGGTATGGCCACACGGGTTAGTATATCCCCATCGCCGGCCGCTGTCACAGCGCCCGCACCGACCAGGTCGCTCATCTTTCGGCCGTTCGCATTGCCGTTCGGTGTCGGCGTTGTGGGCTTCTTCAAGTGCGCATGCGCGTGGCTCAAGCGATTCACATGTCCATTGGTGCACACAATGTTGTTGCTGCGTGCCGAGCCGTTCTTGAAGCTCGCATTGGGCGCCGGCACTGGCGGTGCTCGCTTCGTCTTGTGCGATTTACGCTTGCGCTCCTCCGTCGAGGTCTCAATTTCGGCCATCTCATTGATCACGTTGCTATTGGAGCTGAGCGAGCTGCTCGACACTCGCTTTTTTCGCGTTGACCGCGAAGGCGTCGACCCACCCACTCCCATGGGCTTCGGACTCATGCCCGACAAGCTGCCGCCGCCGCTGCTGCGAAAGGAGCTGCGTCTGCCGCTCACGCTGGGCGCTATCTGTGACCTGGACAAATAGTTGGAGCTGGTCATGGCCGAGCTACTGGCAATGCTCACACAGCTGACTCCGTTCTGCTGCCGAGGCGTGCGCCGCTTAGTGCTCCGATGCGAACTGGTGCTCACGTGCGCCATCAAGCTCTGGTAGAGCGTGGCCGCAATCACGATGGCATCCTCTGTGCTCTTGCAAATGAATCCGTGGCATTCCAGAATCTTCGGAGCGCTCGCCGAGCGCATGACCACCGCGAATATGGGCGCGTGCATGTGCTCGCTTTGCTCCACAGCCATTTGCTCCATGGCGCTGCGAACAAATAATTGAGATCAGATAAATGCCAAAGGGAAATGATGATTTTCCAGAAATTATTTACATAAAAACAATCCAAATAAGTCTAAATATATATATATATCTGCAATATGTAATACTAAAAGTTCTACTCACCTTAGGGGCTGGAATAGTGCAGTCTTGTCTATGTTGTCGGGATCGGTGATGAGCGGTAGGAATGCAGCGCCTCCGTCCGTCTCGGAGATGACGAATTTCACTGCCGACCACACGGCAATATTATGGAAAGGTGTTATATTCAAGTCGCTGTCCTCTTTGCTCGTGCCGGCCAAGGCGCTGATCTTGATGCGCAATCCTGTGGCGCAGATATCCAAAGATCCTGATTTTAATTTCTGCAAGGGTCATGGCATATATAATATTACCTGAGTCTATGATGGCGGATGTCGGGTCACTCACCTTGTTCGTTACCTCAGCTAGATACAGCTGACGCAGTGGCTCCTGCAGACCTTGCAAGCTGGTCACCTTATCCTTAAGCGGCAGGCAACCGAGACACGTGACATCGAAGCTGTTCGTGGCATCCTTGGCCACATCGGTGAAGAGCTGCTCGATCTGTGCCTGCACGCTATTGCTGATGCGCTGCACATCATTCTTGGCCGCCTCGGCGAGCACCTTGGCCGAATCGCTGGACTCCTGCAGAAAGCTACTCAACGATCGCGGCTTATCGCCTGAGGTGCTGGCCAGCTCACTACGTCCATACATGATGATGGAACGTGTGCGATGCGATCCCCTCGGATCGTCGAGGCGGCTGCTACGCATTGATCTGCATCAGATAAAAACATATTTCATTAAATAAAATTATAATAAAATTAAAATTAAATAAAATTATTTCAATATATATATATATATATATATATATATATATATATATATAGTATGTATATACAGTAGATATATATAAATTTAAGCTTAGTGCAAAGCTGAGTATCTTTTCGACTTTTCGTCGGCGCCTATACTAAATTTAATTTTTTTTCGTCACTAGAAATGTAAATTTCATACAGCAAATTTTTTATGGATTAGGCACACCTTGTACAAAAATCTATCTACATATAACTGTTAAATTGTTAAACAGGTTTTTACTTTCTGAATTATTCAAGGAATACAATATACAAAAAAGTTTATTTTATTTAAAAAACAATTTCATTATACTAAAATGTATACCAAGATATTAAGTTGATAATTTCACAAATTGAATAAATTTGGATGCTAAATAATAATAAAACTATAATTTGATTAATATTATTATTAATTAATATTATAAGTAAATTTCCTTGTATATATCCATATGTATTAGTATTATTTTAGTACTAGAAAATTATCATATTTTATTACAAAAAAATTATATTTATTGTATTTACTTTAAGAATTTTAAAAATATTTTTTATAAATATATAATAAGTATATATAATAAATAAATAAATAAAAAAATATATATATATATATATATATATATATCTAAATATTAAATTTCTAAATGACTTTTTTTTTTCAATACAAAACTACCTGCTAATATTGTAAGAGTTTTTTAAGTGGTTCTCTCGCATGTGCGACAAACGTTGAAAAGTTTTGTGAAAGTTTTGCTGATTAACTCAAATGAGCCACTAAATTTAGCAGATATATGTACATACATATGTGTATGCTAGTACGTATCCGTTCATATATGCACAGTTCACATATATACTCACGCGTGTGAGTTCTGTTGGCTATTTATGAATTGCCAATTGGCTACGACAATCATCCTGTTGGAAGAGAAGGGAGCCAAACAGTTTTGGTAACAGATAATAACCAAACGAATAATGGCACATTGTATACCCACTTTGACTCTGACAACAGGTCTGGCACAAAGAATGAATCTGGCGGGCAGTGTTCCCAATAGATGAAACCATCTCGTTTACCGCTAGTTGACATCAAATCGGAAATGTTTCATTTTTTGAGAACGTTGGCGAGGCTAACTAATTTGAATATGAATGAAGATGCGTTCGATCAGCCTCAGATACGAATGGATCAAGTTTCCTTTTTGTATACTCTAGTAGAGGGCCTTTTAACTATGTCTCTGGTTATGTAACCCATTTGAAAAGAGCAAAAGTTATGCATAAGATATAAAGTTAAACTAGGTAAAATAAATCTCAAATGATTTACCTTAAAATATATCCTATAATACACATATCAGTCATAAATTGTGGTTTTGTTAAAGGCATATCTTTTTAAAGATCGAATTTTCTCAAGAATCTCCCAAAATCAAATCATATATAACTACATAATTATGATATATAAGAATGAATCATAATTAATCTTCTCATACTAACAGGGTATCTTATATTCGACTATCTTAGCATATTCACTCTTTCCTGTTCATTTTGTTTTTATTATAATCAATTAAGTAGTTCACTAGGCAAATGTGGGTCACACCAATATTTATACACTGGAGCAAGTGTCGCTTCAAACATAAATGTATGTATGTATGTTGTATGTAGCTGTTGTCGCTTCTCGTTCAGTCATAACAGACAATATATGTATATACATATATATATATATATATATATATATATATATATCTATGTCGACTGCAGCACACTATCTTCGGTTGTATCTGTAAAGCTTTTGCTTTGTAACTGTATATTTGTTGCTTATGGAAATTGGAAACGGTAAAATAAACGTTGGATGCTGAGACATATGCGTTAGGTGTGTGTGTGCGTATTTGTGTGTGACTCTGTGTATATTTGTCTAAAATTTTGTGTTTTTTTTTCTCAGTTTTGAGAACGAAAGTGCCTAATTTGTTGCAGTTGAAAGTTGGCTTAGATATCTGTAGATTAAACTAGTTTCAATATTAGTTTTTTATTTTAAATTCAATAATAACGTTAGACTTTAAATAGTTGGCAAACTAAAGTTTTCGGAGAAGCATACCATATATTATATAAGCAGTGAGTTTGAAAAAGTTTTGAAAAGTATTGAAATCAAAAATTTTTGTTTTTTAATATATATAATATATAATATAAATATATACATATATATATATATATATATAAATATATATATATATATATATAAATATATATATATATATATATATATATATATATATATAATCAAAGCATATTCAACTAATTTACAAAAAATCTTATTATCTATTGAAAAATATATGAGAATATATACTTATTTATAAATTCTATTCAATAGATTCATTGGAATATATTGTAAGCTGTGCCCTAGACACTCACCTGGAATCGTCAAACATAAGATCAATCTTCAGTTTGTATATCGAATTACGACTGACGCTCGAGTTGTTCTCGAGCTGATCGCCGTCCAGAAGTCGAAAGCCGGATGAGTTGCTCTTACTGCTGCTGCTGGCTGGCTTGCGGCTGCGAACCGAATTCATTTTGGGAACAGCCAGAGCAGTTTGGGTGTCGATCATGCAGGAAGTGACCATCATCAGGTGTGATAGTGCAGCAGCAACAGTGACTGGGACAGTGATGGCTGCAGTAACTGCGGCGCATGCCAGTTAAGCCCTCTCCTCTTGACCGTCTGTTTGTTTCGCTTGTTTGTTTGCTTCTGCTTCAGCTTCTTCTTTTTGTTTTTTCTTTTGTAATTTGTGTGCAATTAGCGGTAAATGAATTTCAATTATGCACATTGAATGTTAATTTTCAGCATTTTTAGCTAAATAATTATTGCACAGACACACACGAGAGTTATGTTTTTAACACTTTGCATAGGGCACACATGTGAGCTGAAGCTGGGGTCCGATGTCTGCGAGGTGTTTGCCTGGCGTGCTGTGTGTAGCCAATCGTGTTGGCTCATTAATTAGCTGCTTTGCCAGCCTGAAAACCGACAATGAAAATAAACAAAAACAAAACTGATTAAAAGCTGTACGAAGCCCATGGAAAACGTGGCTGGGCGGTTGTGGGCTTTCCTTCAGGAAAAACTATTGCACATTTTTTCAATGTTTTTTGGTTGTTGCCCGTTTGGCTGATAAATTGCCCCATAAAATGCGATTGTTGTACTGGAAAAATGCTAACAATTTGCACCGCACAACAGTTGCACACACACACACTCACACACCCGAAATGCAACAAAGAAAACGCGTTAATTCGACGCTGTGTGTGACGCGGCTGTGGCTGCATCTATTAGATACTTTCACTATAGAGAGATATTTGCTATAATTAGCAAATGCCGTCTGCAGCCAACACACACTCACTCACAAATTGGCACTGACATTTACTTTTGCCTTATTTGAACTTCACTTTGACCACAAAATGAACTGCTCGGCGAAACAGTCAAGCACTTGTAGGCTGGCCGGAACCCGCTTTATCTGCAATTCTGATTCGTTCGTAATACGAGTAAGCTCCAGAAGATCTGAGAGATCTTACGAGCTGTATAGATCTATGCGCGTCGGTTGCCACACGGCGACTGCGCAAACGCGTTGGCTGAAATGTCGAAGCGCGTCTAAAAACCAAACTTCAAGCCATTCGAATGTGGCCAAGAAACGAGCCCGCTGACGACTCCGAACGAAGTGAGGTGGCCAAAAGAAATGGCCAAGCTAGGCGGCCAACAACGTAACTCCAATCTGTGCTCGACTGTGTATGAGTGTATGAGTGTGTGTGAGTGTGTGAGTGTTTGTGTAAGCACAATAACAATATAAACTCTGGCGTAAGTGGGTAGCTCACCTCATCATATGCCCCGCATAGATATAGAAACATATATACGATGCTATGCTTTGCTTTGCTGTGCTCTGCTCTTCTATGCCTCCGCATATGTATTTACATGCACATGGCACCCGCTCTCTGGCCCTCCCGCTTCTGCTGAAGACGTCCGAGTAACTCCGCTCGGATTTTCAACATCGCCAACGATCACTTGGCCAATGTTCAATGGTGCTTTATGCGGCCACAGCCCCATTATGTACCCTAACAATGCAAGCATTATTAACACTTGCGCGTGTTTTGGCTGGCCCAGCAACAACAATAACATGAACAACAAGAGCAACATATGTATGTATGTATATGTGTAGTGGCTGGGATTTGCATAGATGAATGGTACGGCATTTACGCAAAGATCTTTGTGCAATGCCCTCTCAGCCGGCTGCAGCCATCCAATGTCAATACCAACTTTGGTTTTGGAATGGGACTTGGCTGTTGCAGCTGGGTTGAACAGATTGGACTTGGTTAATCGGTACCCGGTCCCGGTTTTGCCATGGCCATTGCCATTTGCGCAAGCCCAGATCTATGACGGCGTTGGAGTAGACGAAAAAGACGATGGCCACGGCGACAACCACGACGGCGGCATTTTCGAAATCAATGACCGTGGTCAAGTTTATACAATAATTACTGCCAACTACTCATATGGCTCCCAGTGGACCCGTTTCTGTGCTTGACTATGCAATCTCGTAAAATTGCTTTTA
This sequence comes from Drosophila fulvimacula, assembly GCA_035045555.1. Lineage (NCBI taxonomy): Eukaryota > Metazoa > Arthropoda > Insecta > Diptera > Drosophilidae > Drosophila > Drosophila fulvimacula. The sequence continues at coordinate 14,971,085 of JAWNOX010000137.1, forward strand.
ATTTTTGTTTCTCTACCCATTCATGTTGGCTTTCGTTGCGAGCACTCTAGCATAGAAATGAACCTTAGAGGAATATGAATATGAGCGTAGTACACTGCTCAAAAAGAATGTTAAGCAAACATAATAATACATATCTGGTAATATATTTTTGAGGATATTTCTGTATTTTCATATTTACTAGGTTGAGGATACATTTTACATTCATTCATACATCTAAACATCCATTCATTCATACATACATTCATTCATACTTTCAAATATTCAAACATTCACACCTTCATACATTCACACATTCATTCATTCATGCATTTAAGCAAACCTACAAGTCTTTTCATGGATATATTTAGACGCAAGTACTATTTCAGTTCATGAGAATCGCACAGAAGAGTCATAGTAGCTTTCAGTTTTACCTCTGATATCTTGCTTTGAATATTCCATATTATTATGAGCTCTTAACAGTTGACATTTTTGGAAACAGAAAGTTGTGGTTTAGGCTTACACTAGATCAAAATAGATATACACCTATAGGTATGTACGTATTTTGGGTCTAGTCCGTTTCTTTTTATATAGTATATAAACTAGTAGATATTTACATAATTAATTTTGCAATTGATCGGCTAGTGATGCGACTCGAAGTGGACATTTATTCATGAGATAACAGTTTAGAGTTACGACTAATTAAATAACTATATAAAACAATCGGTTAATAGCCGTCTATTGTGTGGACTGCCTTAATAAACTCTTACTTTTATGCCGAACTGCGCTGCGCAGCGCACCGCAGCGCAGATGTTGCCTGAAGGTATTCAAAGACGTGTTTCATTCGCATCTTTGTGGCTTTTCGCTTTTCTTATTCAGTTTTTTTTTTAGTTTTTTGATTAGTCCAGTGAAACAGTTAACAAGACAATAGGAAAAACCTGTCTATCCTCAGTAGCGATACCGAAAAGGGCATTAAAAACAGTTAGGTTTTCGATTCATGTTATGCAGCTAGAACTTTCGTTTGTCGGGCCATTAAAACGAATCTGATTTTTCGAATACGCATGCATCTGCTGCTCAGCTGCTATGGTTGGGGGCCACAAATGTAATTTATCTAACAAATAGCACGATCATGCACATCACTTTCTCTGTCCAATTCGGCTAGCTTGTCTGTCTTTAATTGTTTTAGGTTTGTTTTGTTTAATCGCAGTGGCAAGCACAACAATTTAAAAATTAGTCATACACTTTACTCCAAGCTCCCATGCTCTGTACCTATGCCAGATGCAAGCATGCTTGAAGATACAGATACAGCCACAGCTACAGCTATAGTTGTAGCTGTATCTATAGCTACAAATATATAGCTGCAGATCCAAACGCATACGCGGTCTCCATTGTGCCAGCGAGCCCCCCTCGGCGGGACTCCCTCGGATACGGTTGATTCCTTGGCTAGTCTCTTGTGTCTAACATTGCGTATCTGACATGCGCTCCAAGCGCACACTGAGGCAAAGCTCAGCACAGTCGAGTTGAAAATGTATTTCAGAGCACGATTTAATTTTTAATTAATATTTGTATTAATTATGTAATGTAATTTTAATATGTATATTATTTTGTGAAATGAAAAATGACTAATTCAAATTATTTTAAACATTCATAAATTATTATTAAATTTTTGTTGAATTTTAATATTACTAGAAATATACATAAAATAAATATAATACAAAATTAATATTATATTAAAAAAAAAAAAAAATTCACAGCATTTTGATTATGAAATTTTATGCAATCTATCTATCTATCTATCTATCCAGCTCTTCTGACTTCCAATTCAAATTATAGCTCAATTAGGCTTTTGAATGAGTTTCAAGATTTGGTAAGTGCTGAGAGTTCCAGCAATTATACTTCTTATCGGGATCTGACTTTCTTTTGACACATAGCCTAAGTAGCTGCGGTTGTTCAAATTTGGGTTGACTTCGAGCTTCGAGCTTCGAACTTCGAGCATTGCATCACGAAAAGTGCTCCACAACAATTGTCACATTGTGCTTTGCGTTACGGCATGCCTCTATTGCTTCTTCTTCTTCTACTGCTTCTCCTTCTTCATGCCCCCTCTGCGGCTGTGTGTCTTCTTCGTTTTCAACACGTTTCCACCATTTAACAATAACAATACAAAACAACGTTCGTGCAAGTCAAGCGCCGTCGCGACGGAGCATATTAAGAAAAATTAACTTCGTGTGGTTTTTAAAAAAATTTTTTTGAATACAATTTGCGAAAATGATTTTACAATGTTGTCAAAAAAAAAAAACTATTCACTTTATAGATAGTGAAAATGTAAGATCCAAAGGTTACCACACACTGACATATAATGGCATTGTTAAGTAATTAGGTTTTACTTAGCTAAACATGTCTATGAACTGTGTTTGACATAACTATTAGGACTTTAATTGAAAATGTTCAAATTAAAATGAATAATACTTGGGGGTATAAATTATGTTCAAATTAAAATGAACATACTTGGGGGTAAAAATTATTATGGAAATATATTGCCGCATGAGCTCAAAAGTAGATTAAGAATAGCTTAAGGTAATAATTTATTGTTAATTTATATATATAGCTTAGAGTAGCTTTATATATCTATTCCAAAAAGCGGACTCAAAAGGGGCTATATATATACATATATAGATAAGTCTGCTTTGTAGACAGACTTATATATATACATTACTTTTATGTAGAGTCCAACGAAAAGAAAAGCACTAAAAGTCCGCAGTTGATATATTTGCCAATTTGAACAATTTGGAGTGGCCTTTGTGAAACATAGCTGTACCTAGGCAGCAACTCACACTCCGACTTTACGTTGTTAGGTTTGGCGAACAATGCACCCATAAGGTGAGCATTACGGCGTAGATAATGAAATCCAACATAGAAATTGCTCAAAAAAGCGTGACGCGTGCCGCTGCTGATGAACTCTGCGCCATAAATTGCCAAGAGCCAACACACTTGCATATGCCACAACGATAGCTACTTACATATATTCACATATGTATTACTACCTTAGCGGTATTTGCTAGGCGCAACAAAAATTCTTATTTAAATTCAACATGTTTTATTGCTTATAATTGCCTGTTGAAAGAAATTTTCGTCGATTCTGCCTCTTCTTTAATTCTTTCTATTTTTTTCTATTCGCCTGGTAAATTTTCAGGCAATTTTCATCGTGTTTCTTCTGGGTGCTAAAGCGACTTTCATTTATTTCGGTCAGCTGAGTTCAAATGGCGCGTGCTTTGTGGGTCAGTGGTGCTGCACACACAGAGGCACAAAGAACGGGAGGAGGTGGCACTCGCCTCTTGCTGAAAAATTATAGAGAAGTTGGAGTGCTCATTGACACCATCAGATTGTTGAATTTAAATGCTAACTGTTCTCTTATTGTTCCACTCGCAGTGCCGTTGTCGACGGGCAACTCTGTTAGATACAATCATAATTCAAGTGCGGACTGCGGACCGTTTAACACAATTCAGGGAAAGTTCTGCACCCGCATAAAATCATAATTAATAACTCGTACGAGTCATGTGAAAACTGTGGTCGAATGTAATAAATCAGATTTATAAGATATGGAAAGAATCTTGAATGGAAGAAGCTTTATCATGGGCAGTCGATAGGGGGAGGAGGAGGAGGAGGAATCCTTGGCGAGTGTGATAATAGTGAATGCAGGCATTTGTAATAGAGCCGCATAAAACAGTAAACCAATTAATAGCAGGCCGTCGTGTAGGCACATGTTTGATTAGCACATTCATATAAGTAGCTTGATTAAAATACAGTTAAGTAGCAGTAAATTGGTGATTGGAAATGTCTCGGCGTGGCAGCAAAACTCGTAATTGTATATCTGTAGCTACTCCGCTCGCCGAGCGATCGTGCGTCTGTATTGATGCGTTCTGGCGGCCCCAGCGGCAAGGAGTTATGGCTGTGACCCACCTTTAGAACTGGAAGCGAACGCGAGATGGCAACCAGTTGCAGTTGCAGTTGCGCAGCTGCCGCAAACGGCGCATCGATGCTCCAGTTTCTCAACCACAGACCTGTCACGCAGCAGCCGCCGCGCCGAGAGGAGAAAATCTGAAAATAATTGCATGAAAACTCGAGATCCCTGCTCGAAAGAAGCGCGAACAGCAAATGCGGCCAACGAACAGCCAACAGGGGGCACCACCAGGGGCTGGCAGTGGTGCTAGAGCTGAAGCTGATGCCGAACGAGTTCAGCAGGAAAAATGGCTTCGTCGATCTTGATACAATTGAATGTAGGCAACATAAGAGATCCCGCTAATCGAATGATTGTATTTAAGTCTGCACTTCAATATGGCATTTACTTCTGGTACCAAATATAGCGACAAGTACAGTTAACAAGCGCTTAGATTGGTAACAGTCTTGCCGTTAATGATAATGGCTAATGACTAATGGCTAATTAAATGGACTAAGAATAATTGCAAAGACAAGCGATGTTTTTTCCTTTTTTTGCACAGAAAACGAGATTGACATAAATTGTGATTGGAATATAATCAAAGAATTTAGTTGTATAATAATTAAAATAAATTAATATATGAATTTAAGCAATGATTATTATACAATATATTTTCAATTAGCATAATGCTGAGTTGGTTATTAGTATGGGAATAATTTACTTCTTGACATATGAAATGGTTTTCGAGTCTATTTACTATTTATATTCATATATAAAATATATAATTATATTTATATATTTATGTATTTTTATAATATATATATTTATAGTTATGCTGTACGCAGAGTTATGCGAGGAATTGTTTGCCTAAGATTTTCAAAAAAAAATTTTTTACTATTATCGAATACCACATAATTATATATTAAACCCTTGACTAACTAGGCGTATGTGTAATATTCAGTAAAAATGTAATACATTGCATATAATTTATTTTCCTTTCATTTCAATATAGTTAAGACTCTAAATACATATATTTCTGAAAATAGTTATTGATATGTGATTATTTTTGACTTTAATAATATTTATCTATTCAGTGAACGTTTCGTATGTGCAATATTCAACGAAATTTTATGATAATTCTTTTTAAATTTTATCGAGTTTATTATTGCTTAAATATCGTATTGACTTACTTAATTTGCATTGTAATCCTGACTTATGTAGCCAATATCCATCTTCAAATTGTTTAGTTCACAGATGTTAAATTTAATTAAATTAATGAAATTTCTTTAATCACAATTATAGACTCTGCTTAAAGTTCATCTTAAATGCACTAATCTAGCTGATCAGAGCAGTCTCTTAAGTCTTTGCCCAACCGAAAATGTCAGCCATGGAAACTGCAACCGAAACAGCAACCGAAGCGCGTGAAGCCAATAACGAGACTAACAGCTCGAGTGCAATTCAGCCGAGTCCAGAGCAGCGGACAGTCCAGAGACGACCAGAGCGGCAGCTCCATGTCAAGTTTTCAAACTCGGCCGTGGCTTCGGGTTATGTGCAGACTGCTCGTAATCTCGTCACGCATTTGCCTAGTCGCTGGAGGCATTCAACTGACGGTTGGCGGCTGTTAGCGCCAGCTGATGCGGATTAGCCAAATCTTGTGTCCGCGACGACAGCTTTAAGCCCATAATTAAGACGCAAATAGCCCGCATTTGAATATTTAATGTCAACACTCGAAGATATTTGGGTTTCGCTGTGACTTCCTACAACTGTGAACTCCTATGACACCGCCTATTCCTTTCCCTACTTTTATTGGAGCCCATGAGTGCATACCTGGCCATACCTGTCTGCCTTGACCAACGATCTCAAGTCAAGTCGCCGCCAAAAAGTTGTTAAACCTGCGTGGGCTTTGCCCCAAATTTCTGTGTGTGCTCATTTGGGCTCGTCCCAGTGCACGAGTATTTGACCAATATTCGAGTGAACCGTTAGACAGACGCGCTTGGAGCTCAAGGCGGCCTGGTCATATTAATTTATGCCTGGCCCGGACTAGCTAACTTCATCAATACAAACGGCCACCTGAATGGAAACAGGTTCTGCACGCGCATTCGGCTCGAAATGGGTCAATCTTTAAGAATGCTGCTGTCAGAATCTTTGGCGGCTGCAGCTCCAAGCGAATGACGTTCTTTTTGGTCTTTGGCGATGCAGCCCCAGAATAATGTGCCAGCTCCTGATCAGCTCTTCTCTTTCGTTTTGGTGTTCCAGGGAATTGTGTCAGTCGACCAAGGCGGCAGCATCGAAGACTGTGTTGGGAGGATCAGTTACCAAAAAAAAGACTCTTGGCTGGCAGTTACCGTATACAAGTCTGCCTTGTTTCTAATTGGGCCAGCACCTTATTCATTTGAATAGTCTGATTAATTTACTCTCATTTTATCTGTTTGAAAATTGAGAGCTTGGACTTGGAGAACTATAAAAACGATTATTTGATATAAAACAATAACGAACCTTGGGTTAAACCCATTAAGCTCCCTGTTCACAAATGATTTTTAAAAATATATTTTAGGTTGATAGTTTTTTTGATAATATTGGAGCGGCATTTTTGTTTTTTGGGTCTTCCTGAACATAAATATTGAAACTGATTGAAACCATGCGATACACCGGAAATTTTATTTGCAGGCTGCAATTTTATGTTTTACGTTTGCATCGCACAACGGCTATACATATATATACTATCTCTGTAAACATATAGAGACTGCCTGACGAAAGCCGACGGCTATGAATAACTGCTTTCTCTCAGAGGTTAGCCTTACTAGTCAGGTAAAGTGTAGCATACTTTTACGCTTATTGAGTAGTCTCACTGTTGCCTGATTTTGTGCGCGCCAACAAACTCAAAAATAACAAGTAAGGAAACTCTAGTCGGAGGTGCCCGACTAGGAAATACCCTGAACCCCGCCTATTGGCGGCTTTAAATGCACTTCAAAGTTTATATATAATTTTAAATTAAATTAAAAAATTAAAAAAAAAAAAAGATTAAGTAACTTGCATAAAAAAGTTTTGACGTCACAGCTTAGAAAATCGGACCCGAGACTTTATGTCGGCGATCATCGCTTCTACCAACACAGCCGTTGCAGTACATAAGAGTGAGATAGCGAATTCCTAAGTAAAGTTATTGAGCTACTGAGCTGCTGAACTTCTGCTGAAAATTCATCCCCAATTTGTCTTTGTTGTTGTTGCTATGAATTCTTCGAATTTTTTAGATGCTTCTGCTGCTGTTGCCACGCGCGTGTGTACGTAAATGTTTGGTAAACGTTTCGTTTAATAACATAATGCATTTCATCTATTCATATGTATATTTTATTGACTTTATTTAAGTTATATCAATGTTATTCTTATTTTATATATACAGTATATACATATGCATGTATGTATATTGCAAGCAATGCATACATACACACGCACACGCATACGCTCTGCTAACTGCGCAGTTTACTCAGCGACTGCGCTGCGCCAATATGTGCGTGTTATGGAAAATTAAATGTTTAATAACTTTTTTTGTAGATCGTTCATGTGATGATCGCCGACATAAAAATCGGGTTCGATACTCTCAGCTGACGTCACCTTTTTTTTTTGCAAGTTACTTAATCTTTTTTTTTAATTTTTTAATTTAATTTAAAATTATATACAAACTTTGAAGTGCATTTAAAGCCGCCGATAGGCGTGGTTCAGGGTATTTCCTAGTCGGGCACCTCCGACTAGAGTTTCCTTACTTGTTTATAATATTTTTTTATTGATAAGTAAATGTTATATACATACATATATATTTTGTTAATGATAAAAGAAGTTTCTGATTTTTTTTATGACAATTTTTGTAGTATTAAGTAAATAAATTTTTGTTATATATTTCTTTAAATGATAAAAGAAGTTTCTGTTTTTATACCCTGAACCCATTAAAAATGGGTAAGAAGGGTATAATGGTTTTGTTGCAGCACAAATGTATGTAATGATATAATTATTTCCTAGTCAGGCACCTCCGACTAGAGTTGTTGTTTGTGAATTAAGTAGAATAATAATGGTAGTAGTTGGATAATGATTGTTATGCTAATGATCATTTTGCAGACCGACTCTACCGAACTAAACAGTTAGCGCTCTTATTTCCCACTCAATCGACTCATGACCTCGACCGAGCTGAGCTCGAAAGAGTTGAGCATAACTTTTGGCGGGAGTTTCGCCCTATATAAGGGCAAGCCGTCTGCCCAGTTCTTCAGTTGGTTTCCTGACCCCCTGATGGTCAGTCGTGCTGTGCAGTGTAGTGTAGTGTCTTCTCCTCTTCCTCCTCCTCCTCCTCCTCCTGCTGCTCCTCCTCTTCTTCTGGATTTGGTAAGTATTTAGTTAATAATTTTAGTATTAAGTATATTAAGTAAAATTGTATTAGTTATTACTGTTTTTTTAAGCAAATATTTTACTAATAATTGTTTTTTTTTTTCCAATTCTCTCCCGCTGCCCTCTCTACCTCTGCTGGACTCTCCTGCTACTGGAACCTCTATCTGGATTGGACTCTCTATCTGCCCGCCTCTCTACTGCTGCCGACTCTCTGCCAATCTACCGTTAACCGAAACACTACTGCTGCCCGCCTCTTTACTGCCCGCCACTCTACTGCTGCCCTCCTCTCTACTGCTGCCCGACTCTAAAACACTCTACCGTTAACCAACTCGCTGCTGCTGCCCGCCTCTCAACTGCTGCCCGACTCTCAAACACTCTACCGTTAACCAACTCGTTGCTGCTGCCCGCCTCTCTACTGCTGCTCGACTCTCAAACACTCTACCTTTAACCGACTCTCTGACAGGGCTCTTCCAGTACCAGGGCTATACCAGGGCTACCATACCAGGGCTATACCAGGGCTACCATACCAGGGCTACCATACCAGGGCTACCATACCAGGGCTACCATACCAGGGCTATACCAGGGCTACCATACCAGGGCTATACCAGGGCTACCATACCAGGGCTACCATACCAGGGCTATCATACCAGGGCTACCATACCAGGGCTATCATACCAGGGCTACCATACCAGGGCTATACCAGGGCTACCATACCAGGGCTATACCAGGGCTACCATACCAGGGCTACCATACCAGGGCTACCATACCAGGGCTACCATACCAGGGCTGTACCAGGGCTACCATTCCAGGGCTACCATACCAGGGCTATACCAGGGCTACCACACCAGGGCTATACCAGGGCTACCATACCAGGGCTACCATACCAGGGCTACCATACCAGGGCTACCATACCAGGGCTATACCAGGGCTACCATACCAGGGCTATACCAGGGCTACCATACCAGGGCTACCATACCAGGGCTACCATACCAGGGCTACCATACCAGGGCTATACCAGGGCTACCATACCAGGGCTATACCAGGGCTACCATACCAGGGTTATACCAGAGCTACCATACCAGGGCTACCATACCAGGGCTGTACCAGGGCTACCATACCAGGGCTATACCAGGGCTACCATACCAGGGCTATACCAGGGCTACCATACCAGGGCTACCATACCAGGGCTACCATACCAGGGCTACCATACCAGGGCTACCATACCAGGGCTATACCATGTCTACCATACCAGGGCTATACCAGGGCTACCATACCAGGGCTACCATACCAGGGCTACCATACCAGGGCTATCATACCAGGGCTACCATACTAGGGCTACCATACCAGGGCTGTACCAGGGCTACCATTCCAGGGCTATACCAGGGCTACCATACCAGGGCTACCATACCAGGGCTACCATACCAGGGCTATACCAGGGCTACCATACCAGGGCTATACCAGGGCTACCATACCAGGGCTATACCAGGGCTACCATACCAGGGCTACCATACCAGGGCTACCATACCAGGGCTACCATACCAGGGCTATCATACCAGGGCTACCATACCAGGGCTATACCAGGGCTACCATACCAGGGCTACCATACCAGGGCTACCATACCAGGGCTGTACCAGGGCTACCATACCAGGGCTATACCAGGGCTACCATACCAGGGCTATACCAGGGCTACCATACCAGGGCTATACCAGGGCTACCATACCAGGGCTATACCAGGGCTACCATACCAGGGCTACCATACCAGGGCTATACCAGGGCTACCATACCAGGGCTATACCAGGGCTACCATACCAGGGCTACCATACCAGGGCTACCATACCAGGGCTGTACCAGGGCTACCATTCCAGGGCTATACCAGGGCTACCATACCAGGGCTATACCAGGGCTACCACACCAGGGCTATACCAGGGCTACCATACCAGGGCTACCATACCAGGGCTACCATACCAGGGCTACCATACCAGGGCTATACCAGGGCTACCATACCAGGGCTATACCAGGGCTACCATACCAGGGCTACCATACCAGGGCTACCATACCAGGGCTACCATACCAGGGCTATACCAGGGCTACCATACCAGGGCTATACCAGGGCTACCATACCAGGGTTATACCAGAGCTACCATACCAGGGCTACCATACCAGGGCTGTACCAGGGCTACCATACCAGGGCTATACCAGGGCTACCATACCAGGGCTACCATACCAGGGCTACCATACCAGGGCTACCATACCAGGGCTATACCAGGGCTACCATACCAGGGCTACCATACCAGGGCTATACCAGGGCTACCATACCAGGGCTACCATACCAGGGCTATACCAGGGCTACCATACCAGGGTACAGCCCTGGTACAGCCCTGGTACAGCCCTAGTACAGCTCTGGTACTGGAAGAGCCCTGTCAGAGAGTCGGTTAACGGTAGAGTGTTTGAGAGTCGGGCAGCAGTAGAGAGGCGGGCAGCAGCAGCGAGTTGGTTAACGGTAGAGTGTTTGAGAGTCGGGCAGCAGTAGAGAGGTGGGCAGCAGCAGCGAGTTGGTTAACGGTAGAGTGTTTGAGAGTCGGGCAGCAGTAGAGAGGTGGGCAGCAGCAGCGAGTTGGTTAACGGTAGAGTGTTTGAGAGTCGGGCAGCAGTAGAGAGGCGGGCAGCAGTAGAGTGGTGGGCAGTAGAGAGGCGGGCAGCAGTAGTGTGTCGGTTAACGGTAGATTGGCAGAGAGTCGGCAGCAGTAGAGAGGCGGGCAGATAGAGAGTCCAATCCAGATAGAGGTTCCAGTAGCAGGAGAGTCCAGCAGAGGTAGAGAGGGCAGCGGGAGAGAATTGGAAAAAAAAAACAATTATTAGTAAAATATTTGCTTAAAAAAACAGTTATAACTAATACAATTTTGCTTAATATACATAATACTAAAATTATTAACTAAATACTTACCAAATCCAGAAGAAGAGGAGGAGCAGCAGGAGGAGGAGGAGGAGGAGGAAGAGGAGAAGACACTACACTACACTGCACAGCACGACTGACCATCAGGGGGTCAGGAAACCAACTGAAGAACTGGGCAGACGGCTTGCCCTTATATAGGGCGAAACTCCCGCCAAAAGTTATGCTCAACTCTTTCGAGCTCAGCTCGGTCGAGGTCATGAGTCGATTGAGTGGGAAATAAGAGCGCTAACTGTTTAGTTCGGTAGAGTCGGTCTGCAAAATGATCATTAGCATAACAATCATTATCTAACTACTACCATTATTATTCTACTTAATTCACAAACAACAACTCTAGTCGGAGGTGCCTGACTAGGAAATAATTATATCATTACATACATTTGTGCTGCAACAAAACCATTATACCCTTCTTACCCATTTTTAATGGGTTCAGGGTATAAAAACAGAAACTTCTTTTATCATTTAAAGAAATATATAACAAAAATTTATTTACTTAATACTACAAAAATTGTCATAAAAAAAATCAGAAACTTCTTTTATCATTAACAAAATATATATGTATGTATATAACATTTACTTATCAATAAAAAAATATTATAAACAAGTAAGGAAACTCTAGTCGGAGGTGCCCGACTAGGAAATACCCTGAACCACGCCTATCGGCGGCTTTAAATGCACTTCAAAATTTGTATATAATTTTAAATTAAATTAAAAAATTTAAAAAAAAAGATTAAGTTTCCTTACTTGTTTTGTAGATCGACTTTCTTAATCAAACTTGCGCAGCGTAATTATATCATTCATATGTGTGCGTGTGCAAAAGCACAAGTCTCTAGTATTTGAAATAAGTGTTTTGAAAATTTGGGCGAAGGGGGCGTGGCATCCAAAATTTAACAAAAATCAAAATTGTATAAAAGTCCCATTAAGCTAAATACAAGATTTGGAGTCTTTAACTATCAAGATATAGAAGATATAATTTTAAAACTGAAAATCGATTTAGTTTTTAGTCGATAAAAAAAGAACGAGAAGAGTTATCGAATTTCTAAAACAAACTCGACCTGCGCGTGATATATACGAATCTATAAAAAAAAAGTTCTCTAGCTATTATAGGTTCTGAGATCCACGCGTTCAAACATACGGACAGACGGACGGACGGACAGACGGACAGACAGACAGACGGACAGGGCTGAATCGACTCGGCTTGTCGTCCTGATCAAGAATATATATACTTTATGGGGTCTGCCACGCCTCCTTCTGCCTGTTACATACATTTGGGCTGCAACAAAACCATTATACCCTGATTACCCATTTTTAATGGGTTCAGGGTATAAAAATTTGGGAATGATTGCAGCACTGCCATTCAGTGTCATATCTATTTGGTGAAATAAAGATACATACAATTAAAAAAATTGATTCACTTAAACAAAAATTAAGGGGCATTAAGGGGATTAAAAAATCAAGTGTTTCTATCTATTCTGTTATGTAGCAAGCAGATTTTAATTGCCAGCAGTGCATAAAGCAGTTTTACCAACGGAGGAGCAAATTTCTCGCAAGCACTTTTTGCTGCCACAGTGTTGCAAGCAGTGCACTATGCAGTTTTCGCAACGGAGGAGCAAATTTCTATTGAATTTTAAGCTGCAGCCTAAACATGCATAATAAACAAATAAAGAATACGGTATTTACGCGTGGCACAGGGTGCACTATTTTCCGATCTTAAAGGAAAGTGTTGCATACGCTAATGCGTTAGTATATAATACAAAATTTATAAATGTACTCCTTTATGGAATGCAGAATCTTTTTATTCATTTCAATTTTGTTTAAGCCATGATTATTTAAACATTAATATGCATGAGTTTGTACTATTTACAAAAGCCTATCACTCCCCGATCCCCTTATCCTTCCATCATTTTTATCGTCCGAACCGCATGTGGCCGTAGTCATCAAACTGGTCATCGTTGCCCCGTTTGCCAAATCTCATATGGCCGTAGTCGTCGAATCGCTTTGGGCGCTCAGTCTCTTCGTTATTCACCAGCAGCTCCAGTTCGATAGGAATTTTTGATCGAGAGATGGGAAAGAACCTTGGCCCATAGCCAATGGTTCGTTGATTGCGCCTGTTGCTGTTGCCGAAGTGTGTGCGGGCAGAACCAGCTCCATTTAAATTGAGCATGTCACTGTCCGAGTCCAACTTGGGCTCCATATTGCTCCTTTGCTGGTCCTCCTTAAGGGAGTCCAGGTTCTCAGCGTGCGAGGTAGACGGCAGGACCAGTAGCAAATAAACTGTGAGCACAATCAGGAAGAGCGCACCCGAGCAGCGCCTGGGAGTCTTGTAAGGCAACATCGTTGCTAGTGCCCCGCCGCTGATTGAATGCCAATTCTTAGCCAGGCAGTTTGGCTTTTATAGCCAACTCTCCTCGGAGTCCTTCGACCCAATTTCCATCAGACAATATTTCCACTATTTAATATTCCACAGCTACTCGCCGGGCCCTAAGTGAAGCAGTAACAAATTATTTGACAGCTGATTGACGTGATTGAATAAAGAGCGCAAATCCTACGCAACCTGAAAAATTATTAAATTTTAATAAAATTAGATGGCTCAAGGTGCGAGTAAAGCGAAGTGAAGCAAAACATTTGTATTCGCTTTAGCCTGTTGAGCAGTTGAAGTGCGAGGCAGCTGTAGAAGGCATTCTTCGAAATAACAAAATATTAAATTAAAATATTTATTCAGAAATTGACCTCGGAAAACTAAAATATTATATACAAAATTAAAATCGAGTCTAAATTTGTATTGTGTGTGAGCCAATGTAAACATCAGAGCCCTATGAAAAACCTCATTCAAGAACTTAACTCTAAATTTATGCAGACATTAATAAATATAAATATAAAATCAGTTTTCAAGGGCCGGAGATGCAGACGATTTTCGAACAGATCAATTACAAAGTTGTTGAAGGCGTCCGACACGACTGCTCGCCCCCTGTTTAGGTGGGTTCATTGATGACAGGTTTAATTAAATGTGTGCCGTCTGAGCCAGCTCTGCAGCGAGACGATGGCGTGTCAAGTGCCGACTCCCTCCGATTGACCACATTGAGCCGCTTGGCTCACTGTGTCTATGTGTTTGTGTTAAAAGAATGCCATTTGCTGACCGGATTCTCCGCATTCCAAAGATTCAATCGAATAGTAGGCACACACACATACCTATATACACACACACACACACACACACACTAGTATATAGTGGTACATAAAAGACCAAATTAACAGCTATAGAGAAAAGTATCTACGAGTTTATCAATAAACAAACCGCAATCCATAGTCGCAGTCGCAGCCCAATGCAACGGTTTGTAGACTTGGACACATACACAATACACACACACACACACACACACACACACACACACACACACACACACACACACACACACATACACACGCACACACATACACCCATACACACAGTCCACAACCAGTCTCAGAGAGTGCAAAAAAAAAACAAGGCAAGACACAACAACAAAAAATAAAATGTGAGCATAACAAAAGCCTATGGCAAGAGACCCGCATTAGAAACAAGACAAAATCCACAAGACAAAATTTTGAGTGAGCCACACAGCCGGCACATCTCAGTCCACGACCACTGGCCACGCTTTGGACACCACTGTCTAGCGGTGGTGCTGTTGTTGTGACGGCCGCAACTCACGACAACTTCTTGCTGCTTGCAGGTGTTTCGAGGTCTCGATTGCGGAGCGGTTCTGCGGATCGGGTTTATATGCTTTTGTCAACTGAACACAACATATATATATAGTATATATATATATATATATGCATATCACAACAGCTTCTATTTATGTAATATGAAATCGTATATATGCAGCCATATGGGGTTTATCTGTTTGCTGGAATATTAAGTTGATTAGCTTCTTCAATACGCTTCTTGCTCAATCTCCCTCAGTGCTTACTTAAGCATACGTGAGATACATAAAGCTCACTTATCCGCCTGATAAGACTGCTAACTAAGCAGTACAATGCGTTGGGCTTGCATAAGCTGCAATTAGAAGTTTATGATGATTGGGGAAATGAGTTTCCTGTGGAAGTCTCCATTGCTCCATTGATTTCGGACAATTCATGGTTGCCCTCGGGTGGGCCAGCGGTAATCGAGTGAGAGATTGGAGACAGCTTATGGCATGTGGCATGCCTGCTTGACCAGCTGCCCAAGTCGGCGTTGGTATTCCAGTAAAACTGGAAATGGAAAACATTTTCTTGCCGCATTTTCTCGTTGCATAAACGTGGAATTTCCATAAAGCCAGCGATGGCTGTGCCGCTGACACACACACAGCCGCCAGGCAGCCCGTCGGTGGCTGCGCCAAGAGGGATGCCTTGGCCTCTCCTCATCACATTATCCGCCGAGCGGGCCCATACGCGCTTTTAATTGAAAATCTCTTACGCAATGCGAGGGGCGAACATATAACTCCTGAAAGCACAAAACTGGCAACTTACAACTTGCATCTGGCAACTGAAAACTGGAACTGCCAATTTTGATTTATAAGTTAAGCGGTTGGAAAAATATATGCTTTGCGCCTGGCGGCAATTAGGTAATACGCGCATAAAGGTAAATGGCTATTGGTGCAGGTAATACAGGCCATAAGGCCAGCCTGTAATTATGCTGGCCAAAATAAAAAATATATAATACCTAAACGAGGACACTGATGCAACTCGCTTTGACTCTTGTGTAGTTATAAATCGCTTGAAAATTAACCTGTTCACCTGCAGCGCATCTGTCTGCCGCTGTGTGTGTGTCCGCCGTATCGGCATCTGTGTTCGTATCTTGTATCTCTTAATATACAGCTCACACATGTTGCCCCCCTTGCCAAGTGGAAGTTAAAGTTGAGCTTGAATTGCGATGATCTTTGCTTTCGGCATTATAAGTAAGTAGCGCCGACTCGAAAACTGGAAGTGAAATCGGAATTGGAATCGCTCGCGGTCTCCATCTCTCTCTCTCTCTCTCTCTCTCTATCTCTGTCCCTCTGCCGAAATTCTCGACAGTCTCGAACGATTTCATCACTCAAAATTCGAATATGCACATAAAGTATGTTCGCTGCAACTTTCGCTTGTTTTACTTTAGCCGATTGTTAACAAAATATGTGAGCAATTTGTGTTTGAATATCTGTGTTTGCCACGAACCAACCTTCGAGGCCCGCCCAAGCCCAAGCCTCCGGCATGCCATATGCAAATCTCTACTCTGCAGTCAGCGACATGCAAGGAATTTGCATGCAAATTCCATTATACATTGCCTAGACTCTAGCCACATGTATATATTATAGGTCTATATATAAGCTTTAGTAATATTCTGAATTGCTGCAGGTGGGTGTTGCAACTTAGCGTATATACACTGTTCAAAATTAAAGTAAAATGAAAATATATTTGTGCAATGTTTATCTGTAGCTGGAATATATCCTATATTGTTTCGAGCTGGCCTATATGTATACTGGGTATCATATATGGGCTAATCTGCTCTAGCGTTCATTATAATGTTTTCAGTTTCGAGGACAGACATTCCAAGCGAATACCTAAGCTGCCTAATATATCCACGCTACATAAACGAGTTTGTATTTAGATTAATATAAATATTTATAGTCTATTAAAACAGTTTCTGAATATATATATATATTCATTTTATATCAGTATTGTTCTCAGTGTATATCACAAGGCTTTACTCGCAGCATTTTGTTGTTTCCCCCCGCTCTACAAGAACACCCGCTGTGGCAATCAGTTAAACTGGCTGACTGACGTATATATATGTACATATGCATATACATATACATATACATATACAAATACACATACATATACATATACACATACATACCCACACTCATATGTATGTATCTATTTATGCCAAATAGCAGATATTTATTCATGTTGTGCTCACGCATGCTAATTGAGTCGAAGGTGTGCTTGGCCCGATGAATTTGATAAAAATAGAACTTGGCTTAAGGTAGAAATCAGCTTTGGGCCATCTTTTAGCTGCTGTTCGAAGTGAAAAGGCATTTTGTTAACATTTTATTGTATTTATTGTACACATATGTATGTATATTCGTCGTAATTATGATTATGCATATCTATTACATCTGCGCTTTAAGATACTAATATGGACAGATTGAAAGAACAGTATTATCTGTAGATATATGTGTATGTGTATGTGTGTGTATGTGTTTTTTTTTGTGGCTATAACTAAGTGTAAACGCTTTTAACTAGCTCGTTCGAAAAGATATTTTACATTTGTGCTCGCAGACCAGGCAGACAGAGCCTGTTCTCCAGTTGTCAACTGTGGTTGGTGTTTATTATTATTATTTATTTATTATATTATTCTACATTATGTATTATAATGGGTTATTGGTTCTCTTTGCTTGCATCTGGTTAAGGGCAAAGGAATTTCAATTCTTCATTTTTAATATTTTCTTTTTGTTTTTGTATATTTTTTTTATAGTTTTTATTTTATATACTTAAAGTATAAACCTAATAAGGCACACATATTCATTGTTGATAATTGATTTTGTCAGCGATATCGTAAACGATATTCGATTCTACATTTGGTTACCCAATCTTATCTGAAGTCTGTTGCTGCAGTACAGCTCGGTCGCTTTTGTGTTCTACTGTTGATTCGATTCCATTTCTAAGTTGACCAGCATCGCTAAATGTTGTGTAACTCTGTATATATATAAACGTCTATATATATATGTAGTACTTCTAGTCCTTATCGGGTGAGCTCCGCCATACGCTAGAGCTGGGGCTGGGCGATGGCCGAGCTTACCTCCGCGGCTTGCCGAAACTGCTTGCGGGGCCCAGGGGGCCGTATATCGCATGTGGTTGATGCGGGTGAGCATGTGGATGCGCTGGGCCAGCTGCGCCGTTCACCATGGCGGCCTGTTTGCGCTGCAGCGTGGCCGGACCCGGCGCCATTTGGCGGCGCTCGCCATCGCTGAGGTCGAGCCCAGCCACCATTTGGGCGATCTCGCGCTCCTTCTTCATGTCCGGTGGATTGAACTGTAGGCTGGCCAGCGAGCCGTGACTGCGGCTCCGATGCTCCTGGCGTATTGAGTAGCTAAAGGCACGCTCGTTCAGGTGACCCTTGCGGCGATAGATGCCCGTGCCGCCTGGCGATGGCGACTCGGCGCCCGAGTTGCCCGAGTCGTCCAGGCCGTTGCCCATGGACGCGGCCATCTTGCGGCTGGACATGCTCAGAGGACGCGGCTCGCCGATCATTGACTGCGCTATTGGCGGTGGCGGCACCCCGCCCATTGCCTGCTGGTAGGCATAGATGGGTGGCACAATGGGCATGCCCACGGGCATGCCAACGCCTCCGTTCTTCTTGTCCTTCTTCTTCTTTTTGCTGGTGGAACGCGACGGCTGCAGCGTCGCATACTGCTGCGGCAGCATCATCGGTATCTGCAGCGGCGGCATGCCACCCATATGCTGTGCGTGGTGCATCTGCATCATGTGCTGCTGATGCGCATGCGCATGCGCCTGTGCCTGTGCATGCGCATGCGCATGTGAGGGATGCGGCGGCGGACCAGGCGGGAACCCGCGATGACTAATTGTGTGATATTGACGCCCAGGGTGCGGTCCCGAGACGGGGCCATAGATGACGCTGGCTGAGCCAGGACCAGGTCCTGGCCCGGGATGCACTTGTGTGCGATGCATCGCCGCCGCCGGATGCATGGGCTTTGGTCTGATCAATGTGCCCGACAAACTCTGGCTGCCGCTCGATTTCGATGACTTCTTGTCCCGCTTTGTCTTGCGCTCCTCCTTGACGGGCGGCGGTGGCACATCGATGGGCGTGCTGATCTGACGAGCGCGCAACGGCCTGCCCAGCGTGGACGTGTTGCCGGCGTACAGCTCATAGGGACTCTCGACGGCGCCAATGCTGTCCAGCTGATCCTGTGAGCCGCTCCAGACCTTGTGATTCTCATCCCCGTTGTACACAGATGCCTCGCCATCATCCACTGTGACGTTCAGATCAGCGCTGCTACCATAAACTGAAAGTGTGGTTGGAAGAGATTAGAGAAGTCTAGGTAAAAGTTTGAAATTTAACTAATTAACTAAATTTAATCATTGGGCTAAAGTATTAACTAACTTTATCGAGAAGCATTCAGAACTGACTTTACTGATTGATTGACCAACTGATTGATGGACTGATGATCCACTCACAATTTGAATGCTAAGAGCTAGGCAGAAAACTGAGGACATAGACGCTTTTGAAATTATAATAGAAGTTTAAATATTTCAAAGCTCATTTAAAAAAAAAAAAATTTAAGATTTTCTTCAAAAGTTCACAACATTTTTAAGCTTACAAAAAGTCGAACAAATGCAAGGTAAATTGTGTACAAATTTAATGACAAGCACTTTGGCAAGACGCATAATAACTACTCTTAACTATTTTAAATGAGAAGCAATTTACAAATGAATAAAAAATAAAAGCGACTCAGAGCTAAGAACAAGTTTAGACGTATTAAATTTAATTCAATCGAGTGATCTGTATGCAGCTCTTGGGTTTCACTCGATAGCTGGTTGACCTTCGCGGCCGTTGGATGCTGTCCACTAACTATTAATGTGCCAGAGGGGGCCAGGGTTGGGGGTCTGTGAGGCACAGTACCATGGCCGCACTTGTCTCACATTACCGGCCGAGCTGTGTAGCTGGGGCCAAAGCGCTGATTCACGCACTGGGCCCGGGCAATGGCATTTCCATTAGCCAAAATGCTGGAAATTAGCCGAGCGCGTCTAATCCAAAAAACAAATTCAAATGAATATAGGCCAAGACCGTCAAGAGTCGACGGCGATCGCATTCAAATGATTCGATTGTGAGGCAATTGAATGCGCTTCGATTCGACTTTGACGACTCTTAAGTGTTCCCTTCGCACGTATGTACGGACACATGACTTGGTCAGGTTAGGTAATGCGAATGTAGCCAACAGATACATAAATATATGGCTACAAATATACTAGCCACATACACACACACACACACACACACACACACACACACACACACACAGACTCAGGCATTCACGAAGCCGTTACTATCAAGTTGAGCGTCGCCTTTTGTCGCAGCCGATGAAGGTTGGCGTGGTTCTTCGGCGCATTTGGGCCATGGCAGCAATCGCAGCAATGGCAACGGCAAACGGTTTTGTAATAAATAACGGTAATTTAATAACTTGAGCGCGGCGGCTACACACCTGCCACCAGTCACCGTAGCGCCCCCTTCGCCCTAGGTTCCTGCCACAAAAAAACAAAAAACCAGCCCAACCCCAGTCGCCGTCGCAGCCGCAGCCAGAGTCGCCGCCCAGTCCGGCAGACGACAACAAAGCGACGAGTCAGTTTTTCAGCATACTCTAGCAGTGAGTACTATGAATTTATTATGAAAGATGGTAATATGATAAAATTATTTTGAATTTGGATTAATATAAAGAGGTGAAATTTGTGGAGTTTATTCTACAAATCTTTCAGATATATATGTTATACAATTTGTATAAATCTGTAGTATATTAATTTTTATAACTGGTACATTATATATATATATATCAGTAATGTATATCAGTGAATAAACTTAACTACAAATATTATTTGATCTGTTTTTCCTCTCTCTCTCTCTCCCTCTCTCTCTTAGTTAAGTTCGTTAGACAGAGTATTAACTATTCGTATTCTTATAAATAACTGTTCTTTCTAGTTTTTTTTTTTTCATTTTTTTTTATTAGTGTCTGCTTTTGTAGCTTTGCTTCTTAGCCATGCCATAATTTGGTTTGGTTCCTCCGCTTTTTATTTATTTTTTTGCTATTCTGCTGTTGCTTTGCAGCTCTTTTGCTGCTTTGCTGCTTTGCCGCTGCTGCCGCTGCTGTTGCTGCTGCTGTCGCTGGCATGAGAAATCTCCGGTCGCGTTGGGGTCTATTGACCCCCGCCGAGACGCGGCCAACGTGCTCGACTGACTGACGTTGAAAATGAGAGCGAACTTTTTGGGCACTCTGCGTGGCTCCCCCTGACAGCCCCCGCAAGTAGAAACCAAACCGAAAAACTCTATATAAATTGTATTGTTTGAGCGGCACAAGCTGCACACATTGTGGGAAACGCTCCGTTTCAGTTGTTTCTTAATTAGCAAGCTTTTCACATGCCCAAATGTCAAATACATTATGTCCAAAAGAGCTGCTCGCCCAGTTCGCCAATTCTCACATAACTTCTGGCTTTTGACTCCGCTTCGTTTTATATGTGGATCCATATCTTAGCAACTTTCATTTTTGAGCTCGATATTCGAAAGTGAACTTAAGTGGTTTTTGCTCAAATTATATTTCATTCAGTTTCTGCTGGTCGCTCACACTACATCTAAGGCTTCATTTATCATTCTCTGTAGGAGATGAAAGTGTTGAAAATGTTCTTCTTAATTATATTTGGACACGATTGAAGGCATCACAACACATTATCATTATCCACTGATTCTGATCAATTTTTTAATGATAAATTGCTCGATGCTCGCATACTCCATAGAACCCAAGTATGTTGCATATCTTAGGTAGATCTGAGTGCTTCCACTTAGGAACTTCCTTATGAGCATATGCGACACATAGTTGTATGTCGAAGGCGTAACTGTGCCCGATCTGGTGAAACTCCTGCCACGATTTCACTTTGATTTGGTGTTTAAGTAATCGATTTGCAGCTTTTACCACGTCTCAGAGCGTAATCTGCGTAAACGGCTTGCGGAAGTCAATCAAATTGCTGAACAATGTATCGGCCGGGCCGGGCAGGCAGTTGGCTTTGATTTCAAATGCTTGGCAGAAATGCAAAAATATGGCTGGTAATTACACTTCCAGTTGCAATTTACGCTAATTTTGCTCGGAGCGTGGAAGTTGATTTATAATTTTTAATTGTTTCGCATTTCGCTGGCTGCAATAATTGTGAAATTGTTTTAAACAGCCTCAAACTTCTCTCTCTCTCTCTTTCTAGCCGCACTTATGTCATAAGCAAGGTGCAGTGCTGTCTACAGCGCACTCCATTCACGAAAAGTAAAATTAATACTCTCACTTAATGTGGCGAGTGGCCTCAGCGCATGCGTGCGTGAAAATTGTATTTCCACGTTTGAGCTCGGGCTGTGGCCGGGACTGGCTTCAATGGCTTCAATGAGTCATTGCAACGAGCTCCAATCGAAGGCAATCCATGCCAAACTGCCACGAAATGAGAACTCAGCTTAAACACAATGTATCTTAAGTTGGCCAAAAACAAACTGTTGGCATTTAAGCGCATTTGCCATTCAGCTAAAACATTCCGAGCGGAAAGGGGAGTGCCAGAAGCCCAAATAGCGCCTTTGAATTTCTGTTTTGTTTCTGTTTCTGTTTTTGTCGATGCAAAAATGAAGTCGCAATGGAATGGCTTGGAATTTGCTTGTTGCCTTTGCTTGCCATTTCGTTTTCCGCTGTCTGCTGCCCCTTACTCCATTGCCCCAAAACCAACATAGAGTTGAGCTCGTGCTGCAGCTGCACAGCCAGAGCTCCGCTAGGTCGCTGCCAGAGCTGAGTGACTAATGGCAGAGTAGAGCAGCACCTACAAGCCCATAGATTGTGAGTTATTCATATATGCTTGGGCGAAAATTGAAATGGATTGGGGTCTGGAGCTAAGTGTGTGTCGCCAGGCACATCCCACCAGACAAGACAATAAAGATTGAAGAGATTTTTTGACATTAGTTTCCATGGAGAAATCAGTCAGCTGGCTTGAGTACAATTATTTTTCACGGGAAACCTGAGCAGCAACGGATACGATCTAGATATGCACGAGTACACTGTCATAAATGGGGAGCTCATAAAGTCTAGATAGTGATAAGTAAACTAATTAACAAATCATTTATATAACTAATGACAATTTACTACAAAACTAAGAAAGTGCACATAAGATATATTATCTGATAGTATTTCTAGGGGATATAAATTAATATTAAATATAAACATATTAGCTAACTTATTAATTACTAATTAATTACCTGATAAGTTTATAATAATATTTTACACAATAATTATAATAACATTCAAACTGAATAATTTATCAAAGCCACTCGTGAATATAATAGCTTAATTACAATCAAATTTTGCTCAATGCAAATACGCAAGCTCCAACAGATTACAGGTAAAAGACAGGGAGAAAGAGAGGCATTAATATGTATTGAGAGAGGAAGAGAGGTGGCATGCAAAGTGGGTCAAACGCTGGAATTCGCTGATTTTTTCTCTCTTTTCTGTGCCAGTCCAATCACTGAAAATAATGAAAATCAAATCAAATTTGTGTAATCGAGCCGAGCTTAAATGCAATTCAACATGGCAACAACAAAGATTGACCACAAAAAAATCCGAAAAAAATGTTGCAAGTCAACGCGAAATGTTTGTCGAATGACTGCAACATGCAACAGAGCCAAGTCATTCAACTGCAACTGGATTTCGGTTAATGTGCCTGCCACTCGCTTCATTTACCTCCCCCTCACCCTCCCTCTTTCTTCGACACTATCTGGCAGACTATCTATGGGTATATTTCACGCTCAATCTCAGGCCAGCTTCTTTGCATAATAATAATGCAACAGCAATAGTGATGCAGCAGCAACAACAACAGCAACAAACTGATCGTTGCTCGTAATAGCAGCTAAAAATGTTGCACTGCCGCTCCTAGAGATGCCGCGTTGCAAGCGGAAGTTGGAACCTGTTGCCGCTTCTTGTGCCGCTCCGCCCACCACTGTTCGATATTTCAGTCATGGTCAAGTGGGCATCCTGTTATTGTTGCTGTTGCATGCCAATCAGCAACTAGTTTCCTACATCGATTTTTTATTTAATATTTACAAACTTTTCAACTTTTGCTGCTTGCAACTGATTTCCACTTGATTTCCTAATAGAATTTTCATTAGCGGATTGCATCATGTGCTCAGCCAAAACACATTTCCCCCGTCCAGTGCTATGTAGGTCAAATTTTGGTTAACTGTGCCGTTGCCGAAACTGGAATCTGGTCTCCAACAATGCGCAACTTGTTTCGCTTTGGTTTTTTGTTGCCTTGCGTTGGTTTTTGCCATTTAAATGGTACCACAGAATGTGTGGACAAAGCCACCTGCAAATTGGTTGGATCAACACGCTAAAGGCGCGGCCATCGACTGGCGGCTGCCTGGCTGGCTGCAAGCTGCCAAATTGTGGGCCACTTTGTTTATCAATGGAGCTGAGCTAAACTGACTTGGCCCATAGGTGGCAGCTGAGGTCGCTGCATAAACTTGACTCAAGCTGAGCAACAATAACAACAACAACAATAAAATATAGCTCTCGCTTTAGCACACTTTCAAGCCATTAAAATGCAATTGAAATTAGTTTATTTAATTAAAAATAAATGCGAGAGTGAGAGAAAAGCAATTATCTGGCTGCCAGAGATGCCTTCGCCAGATGCCACACAACCTCAATTCGCATCGAGAGCAACAATGAACGGCAGCAAGACCTTAATCTTGCAACCGACTACAAGCGAATTAACAATGTTAATTAATAGAAAATCTACAGCTTAGAGAGATAGCTCAGAAAGAGACACAGAGACAGAGAGACACACGTGTGTGTATCATATAAGATTTTATCATATCTAAATAAAGTTTCACTTGCTCACACGCTCAAAATTTAAGAATCCCCCCAGCTCTCAGTTAGTCACGGGTCTAGCTCCGCTTCCAGTCGATTTCACACTTCCCAGCAAGCCCTCAAATATCTATACAGACATGCTTGTGTGTATATGTATGTATAATATGTATAACTTCCCACCACCAGCTGAAACAAGAAAGTGGCTAGCAGGGCAATAACCAAGTCGACTCAAGACCAACACCAACACCAACACCAAGACCAAGTCCAAAGCCAAGCGAATGGAAAACAGTCATAACAAAAATAAACCCTAGCCCAAAATTTTCTCACGCGTTCATCTCAATTTATGTGCTCAGTGAGTACATATAAATGTAAAAATATATATATTTACGATCATGTGTGTAAGGCATAGGTGCGCAACCCCCTCACGACCTCAACTTGAATCTGAAGTTTTGTGTTGGCGGCGCCGACGTCCGCTAATCTGCACGCGACCACAGTTCCTGCCCAGCCACTTTGGGTGTGTGTGAGTGAGTGAGTGTGTGTGTGTTAAGCAACTGCACTTGGAAATGACAACAAGTATTGCTGCGGCCGAGTGGAGGCTGTGAGAATGCCACAAAATACAAATTAAGCGCCTGCCTCATGGCATAAACTCTATTAATTAGCCTAGAGCATTAAGCGAGTCATTCAATTTGCATATTCAGTTTGAATGAGATGGCAAAAATATCGTGTAATTTCCTTTCTCGCATCCACTCATGGGCATTTGCGGCCCATTTGGGGCTAGAAAGTGCTTCGATTCGGATTCGGATTCGGACTTGGTTTATTGGTCGCATTTCTACTTATTAAACATTCAGACAGCTCAGATTTGACCAGGGAGGAGTTAGCGGGTCGAAAGCGAAATGCGGCTAATTTGCATGGCTCGAGTAGAGATTGGTTGGAAATACATTTAACATGGCGTCGGCTGCTGCTGTTGCTGTTGCTGCTTTCCTCAGCTAGCAATTTACATGCTAATTATCATAACTTTGCTATAGCCGAGACAACTTCAACTTCAAAGGCAGTCGTTGACCAGGCCAACAGCAGAAGGCAATGCCATAAAGCGGCGATTTCTGTGCCTCGACGAAATTTAAATAAGTGGAAAGTGTTTAAAACGCTGCAAGACAACGCTCTAGCGGCAGCCCGTAAGTGTTTCTCTGTTACCAGACACCGTCAGCAACATCGACTAAATGTTCATGTCTGCCACTTGCCGGGCCCTCCATCAGTCATCAGTCGGTTCGACAGTCCGACAGTCCGACAGTCTGACACTCTGAGAAACGTGCATACCAACAATTTGTCAATAACCGAAGATAGCAACGAAAACAATAAAAACAATAAAAACATTGAAATACCTGTACTGCACCCAAATACTTTCGACGCTGTGACAACATTTTCTATTTTTCAACAATGTCTGAGGCGTGTTTAAATGTTTTCTTCTTCTTTCCTTTCTTTGCGCATATTGTTAGGCAGCAAGTGTATGTATGTGTGTGTGAGTATTTCAAGGTGAGGCTCATCTTTTGTGGCTACTTTTATGATGAACGATTTACCTTCAATTTGCCTGCTGTTTATATAAAATTAAGTTCTATTTATTGATATTGCACGCCAAGTAAATATATAAACAAATCAACAGCAAGAAACTGCTAAATAGGCTTATACTATATAGGAATATTACTATATATACAGGAATTTTATCTGAGGTATTATAATTTGATCAATTCTTTATAACTAAGTTTTTTCATAAGATTCTCTTACAATTAAAACTTTGCAACGTCCCTCTGACCTCCTAGATTCATGATGATACAATATATATATATAAATATAAATATATATATATATAATATCCACATATTGCCAAATGAACAGATCTCATTGAATGCATAACATGTTTCATCAGCAATTTGTAAGACCCTCTTAAAGGGCATACAAAGCTGTCACATATTAGCTACCTGATTGCTGAGATCACAGCTAAGATGGGAGACAAAGCAGTTGGCGTTTGTTTTTATTTTTTGTTGCTGCTCTATCTCAGAGATTTCTAACGTTTCGTGCCGGTCACATGCAGCTAATTAGATGACATGCCAGCTATACTTAGGCAACTGTACCTGTAGCGAGTAGCTGTATCTGATGGCTAAAGATGGGGCAAAAATATTCTCAAGGCGCGAGCTGCAAAGCGCAATGGCTCTGGCTCTGGCGACAACTCGACGAGGGGCGTGGCTAAACGAAAGACTTAGGCAACAAACTTGAGTGCTGCATGTCAGCCATAACATACTTACAATTTTTGACTGATGTGTAGCCCTCGGCGGCGCTGCCTGTGCTGCCGCCATTTATACCCAGGCCGGAGCCGTTAAGCACATGTCCATTGGACGTGCGTCCCAGGCTGTTGAGCGTGGTGGTGCTGCCGGCACGCGATCTCCAGCCGCCTTGCCCGGCCAGATGATGGTGACCGTTGCCATGGCCGTTGGCCAGGCCTACGCTGGTGAGGTCGCCATTGGACTTGCTGCCGGCACCGCTCTTGAGCGTGCCATAGACACTGCTGCCGCCGCCAACAGTGCTGCCCGTCTCAAGCTGGCGAGCATACGAGTTGTCAGCATAGGCATGGAAACAGCATCTGACTAGAGCATTGGCCGCCGCCTCGCGCTTGCAAATGAAGACGTGGCACTCCAGCACCTTGATGCCAGTGGTGCGACGCAATATGGCTGCAAAGATGGGCGGGTGCTGGGCGCGCGGCATGCGCGCAAATGGCGAGTCCAGCGGCAGAAACTTTGGCTCCGGATTAGCATTGCCGCGCTCCGGTATCAGCACTTGGCGCACTGCGGCGCAATAGTGCAGCGACTCGATGGGAAAGAAGCGTGTGATTTGCTTCAGATTCTCGTCCACATTCTCCAGCAAGATGCCATTCGACCAGACGCTCAGCCAGCTATCGATGCCCTTGGCGCCCACAGCGCCCTCTGACGGATAGAGGCTGCGCAGCGGCTCCTGTATGCCCTGCAAGCCATCCTTGCTCTGGCGGGGCACAGCGCTGCCCAGATAGAGCACACGGCAGCGGCAAATGGGCGTGGAGTCGCCCATTGTTACAGCAGGAGCAACGACAACAACAACAACAATAACAAAACAATATGTCTTACGTTATGCGCGTTCTTTACGTAGCGTAGACAACGTAGGCGCGCACCGAGACCGAACAATGTGGATTTTCTGGTTTTGCTATATATGTATGTTAGCCACGTACCTACACACACAGGTATGTCTACCAGTGTGTGCGTGCGTGAGTGTTTGTGTGTGTGTGTGTTTGTGCTTTGTGGTGTATTCGAGTGTAGTTCTTAAGCCGTCGCGAGAGAATTTGTGCGCTTAGGTAAGCGGATATTTCTTACACAGCCAGTCGCATTCACTAACAAAGCACGCATACACTTGCAACATCACACACACGGTACACTCTCCCGACCATAATATCAGCGAAAAACACGCGCACACTTCACAAAACTTGACGGGGCTTTTTGTTGTTGTTGTTATTGTTTGCTTGTTTTTTGTTTTAGAATTTTCGCTGGATTGTGTTTCACTTATTTAAATGAATTTCGAATCTCGTTTCACATAGAATCGTTTCGTTTCCGCCCCGAGATGATTCTCTTTGGCACTCACTCACGGACACTTCTCACACGTTCAATCAAGTTGAAAAAACAAATATGGCGTCATGGGATTCTGAGTTTTGCGGTTCCGTTTCGCACACTCCCTTGCGCCTATATAGATATATGATATAGGCTATATAGGCAATTGATAATGCAATTGAGTTTTACTTAAAAGTCGTTTACTTTCTGCTGGCAGCTGCCTCTTACAGATTTGCCTCTGTTCGCTTGCTGTCTGTACTCAACGATATGCGGTCCGCTCGAGACTTGCGATCGCGACGGCGTCTCACAGTGGAATGAATTCCAACTACGCGAGCGGCGGTCTACGTGGTCTTTTCTGTCCGTCTGTCGACGACTCGCTCTTTTCTCGAACTCTTCTCAGGTAGAGAGTGAGTACCTGTTGCTGCCCACCAGCTGGAAGGTGCAGTGTGCAGGTAGGCAGGGCACGATACGAATACTGTGGATTGCATTGCGAACTTAAGGTATGTTTCTGTCACTCTCTCTCTCTCTCTCTCCCTCTCACATGCCCTCTCTTTGTTGTTTTATTGCTCTCGCAGCTCAAACACTGAGCAAGTATTTGCCGAGAATGATTTCTTTGCAACAACAGATTACCGGTTTTACAGCTTTGCAGTCAGCCAATAATACATGAGTCCATTTTTTGTTTGTCTCGCCAAGCGGACTCGATCAGCCGGCTAAGTTCTTTGCAGATTAGAAATGTATATAAATTAATGGGTATTGGTTAATATGCAGAAAGGAGAGTCATGTCATGAGAGTATGTCATCTTTTAGGTCAACGTTTACAACCAATACCATATTTTATATAGACTATACAGAAAATTAATTTATTTTGAACAATTTCTATTGATTTTTTACTTGTATACATTAAGAGCTCAATAGCTATTATTAATATTCTTAAAGTATCTGGAGCCTAGAGATACCAACTAACTAATGTAGTCTTAAGTTTATTTATTATAAAAATTGCTGATTTTTAATTTTACTTATGAATATAGTTATTTAAATTATAAGTTCATAAAATAAGGCAAATTTAACAACATATATTCAAATTGTTTTGTTTTAATTTATATATCTCTTACAAATAACAAATTTTCTTATGCAGGATCGTTTCAAGATTATAGGGTAGCTTGCTTACCTAGCTAGCAAGCTGCTAACTCAAGAAACCTCACTAGGTGGTTTGTGTCTTCACTAAAAGCGTTATTCACAGCGCAGTGTTTATGTCTTTGATAGATCGCTGGACTTTTATGCATTTCCAACACTGTTTGCAAGCACAACTTACATATATCGCATGTGTAATAAAAAACGATCAAGAATTTAAAATTTAAATTTAACAAAATATTATTAAAATGTGTTTTTTTTACACATTCCTAAAATAACTGTATGTGACCTGATTTTGTTATAGCATCTGTAATTATTCATAATTATGTAATAAAAATACGATTATCAGTATTTATATGCTAATTAGCAATGGAATTATTAGTGTGGTTGTTAAATGGTAAGCTAAGTGGTTTACTCACTTGTATATTATTAATTATTTGTCGGACTTAATTGCAATAATCTACCTGGAAAGTCTCAAACCCCGTGCCCGAGCAAGGATTGGTACATTTCTTGCGGTTAGAATTAATTCTATTTGACTAACTTAGATTTGAAGAGATCTGTGACAGACATATATACATATACTCAAGCACGATCAACATTATTTATTTATAGGTATATAAATATGTCAGTCAGAAGTTGACATTTGAATATGTTTGACAATATATGCATATCTCGTTCATCAAACTTTGGGGGATTTCAAGTAGCTAATTTGTGCCGAACGATGAGTGCTGTCCCCTTCATCAGTTGACAGCGAAAAAGTACAAAAAATATTGTCCACTTTGTCGGGCTTCCCATTCATGGAATTTCCACAAACCAACGAAAAGAAGTTTGGGGAACAAACCCAAAACAAAGCAATTAGTTAGAGATTTATATCTGGGGAAGTTATGGAAGCAACAACAAATAAAAAACATGTTACCTGATGTACTTATTTGACCATAGGTGAAATCGAGAGTGTGTAACAGGGAGAATGACATATAGAGAGGGAGCGGCAGTGATCTCGCACTGTGGGGTTTCCTGGAATTTAATAGCTTGACCCAATCGCCCACTCGCCAGGCGACAGACAGTGGCATATCAATATGTTTAAATAGCCCACTTGGGACCGATTGACATTCTGGGTAATATTGAGTCTATGATCAGTTCGCGTTCTA
Organism: Drosophila fulvimacula; assembly: GCA_035045555.1. NCBI lineage: Eukaryota > Metazoa > Arthropoda > Insecta > Diptera > Drosophilidae > Drosophila > Drosophila fulvimacula. The sequence continues at coordinate 15,001,827 of JAWNOX010000137.1, forward strand.
CGCACGTGCTGCACTGACGCGAGCGAGTCAAAACCTGTTGTCCAGTTGAGAACAACACATATCTCGAAGGTGGGTAAATCATCATTAATGCATTTTAATAAGCAGCTAACAAAGCACGCGAACGCCAGGTACAAAAGCTCGGCACACGTCGAGACGCGGCTCATTCACAATTTAGCGCGCGAGTCGTGCTAAAGATCAACAACCGATCGCTATCGGAACTCTTCTTGGATACTTACACAGGATGCAACTATTTATAGGCAGCTTGGGCCTAATATTATTGGGCATTCCAGCGCTGGTCTTAAGTCGTAAGTAGTCTGAATAGGCGTTCGACTAACTGAGTCATATGAGAGAACAAAGCTGAACAAATATGATCTTTGTTTAAGTCTAACCAGTTAAACGAGTTATGAGTCGGTTGGTCAGTTTATCACTGCCTGACTTAAACGTTTGATTTTAATTTAGAGACAGACAACAGATGCTACACCCCCGATGGCGAGTCTGGCAACTGCGTCCCATTCCAGCAATGCCAGTTTGTGCAGGATGTGCAGAACAGATACGGACGCAATGTGCCACGCGCGATACAGAATCAGATTAGACAAATGGCTTGCAATGTTGGCAAGCAATCGGTAAATGGGAATTACGCGTTAAGACAAATCGACCTGAGCTAATTAACTTAATTGCCCCACAGACAATTCATTTGTGCTGCCGCAGCACGTCTGGGATCACAGCCTTGAGCGGCAATAACGGCAACAGGGACTCGATGACACAGCCGAAAGCTCCTGTGAGCACGCGTCAAACCAATAGCAATCTGCGACGCATTGATTCACATGGCATGGCGCTGCTCAACTCGGTTAAGGACTGTGGCAAGAAGGCCAACACGAAGCTAAGCGGCGGAGAGATTACAAAAATCGGCGAGTTCCCTTGGATTGTGCTGCTGAAGTATGAGACCTTTGGACGACCTTTCCTTTGCGGCGGCAGCTTGATCTCTGATCGCTTTGTCCTGACAGCCGCTCACTGTGCCAGAGACGGTGCTTTGCCGTAAGTCTAATAGGTCACATTCTGATAAGAAGTATGTAACACGAATTTGCTACACAGTATTGCCGTTCGCATGGGCGAACATAATTTGGATACTGAGGAGGATTGCCAATTTCTGGGCGGACGGCGCAAGGAGTGCTTGCCACCCTACGAGGAGTATGGCATCGGGGAAATACGCGTGCACCCCAACTACGTTGACAACGAAATCAACAATGACATAGCCCTGATCAAACTTGATCGACCCGTTCAGTTTAAGTCCCACATCAAGCCGATCTGCCTGCCCATCGACCGGCAGTCCCAGGATATAGCATACGATCAGAGCTTCTTCATCTCGGGCTGGGGGCGCACCCAAGACAACACGCCATCCTCAGTGTTGCTCAAGGCGGTGATCAGGCGGGAGGATTTGAATGTCTGCCGCAATTTTTATCCAAGTGCTCCAGTCAGTGAGAATCACATCTGCGCTGTCGGAGATGGCATCTTGCACACCTGCCGTGGCGACTCTGGCGGTCCACTCTTCTTCCGAAACTCTTTCAAGAACACTGTGCGCTATGTTCAGTACGGCATCGTCTCATATGGCGGTTCGCGATGCGGCAAGCGAGAGAACCAACCAGGCGTATTCGCCTCTGTCTTGGACATGTTACCCTGGATCACACAGAATGTATATTAAGGACAAGTCTGGCTTGCCCGCTCTCTTATACTCATCATTATTTATTCGTTAGTTTAGCTCTCAATGCCATTGCAATAGTCACACTTAGAGATTGTTGGTCGTAGTTGTTAGTCTCTTTTAAATATACATAAATATAATGCAGAATGAAAATGAAATATTCCACGAATGCTGTTTAACTTTGGTGCAGGAGTTGACTTTGAGCCCAAGGAGCTTGAGTCTTTTAAGCTAAGGGCTAAGACGTGTTAAAGTGTTTCAGCATTTGTGACTCATGTATCTCACGTGGCGTATGAGAAATTATACACGTCAGTGGAGTACCTATGAGAATCAATGAACTGCGGTCCTGAAATCTTTAACTTTAGATAAAAATCTTGGCTAATAGCTTCAAAGTTGAAACTTTATAGAACAAACCTGATAGATTCTTGCTATATAGTAAACATACATCTGTTAGATGATAAACGCAGTAATGATTTATATACAATATAACTAATATATAATATATGCAAATGTATTTTATACAAGTTATCTGTATCTGTTTAAATCCGTTGCCTTCGCAACAATCATATTGACGTCATTACTTTTTGAATTCGCTGTAAGTATGTAGATGGGAAATGTATGTTCTAGACTAATTTTCTAGACTTATTTTTCTAGACTAATTTTCTGGACTAATTTACTAGGCTAATTTTATATATGCTTCCAAAATTTCAAAATAAACTGACACTAAATTATATGGACACTGACTCATTCATATACACCATTCGAGTTAATGATTTGTATGCAGACATTCGTGATGACGTAGAGATGAGGTTCGACACATCTGAATATCCAGCCGAGTTAGCAGAAAAATACAAAATACAGAGATGCAATAAGAAAGTGTTAGGTATGATGAAGGATGAAAATAATGGAAAAATAATGATTGAGTTTATAGGCTTACGTGCTATAATGTACTCATTCCGTAATGATGATGGTTATTGTGTGAAAAAGGCAAAGGGGGTCAAAAGATCCATATTAAAAGGCTTAAGCATGCAATCATTTTCAGACTGTTTGTTCATCGTAGTAGTAGCTTTAAATGCGGATGATGATAAAAGATTTATAAAGAGCAATCATATAAATACTTATGCATGGGGACATTATAAAATTGTAAATTAATGAAAATATATATAATTAAGAAAAAAATGAAATAAAACGTAATAAAACTCATACACATATTTTTCATCTGGTGGGCAACAGTAACATTCATTTTGAGATGACTTTGACTTCATATCAATATAAGAAAATATTAAGCTCATATCAGCATTAGAAATGTTTAGCTTTCAAGCTCCCAAAAAAAAAAAAAAAAGGCTTTTAAATGTTTAAGTAAGACGTAGCTAAAATCACAATTAATGTATATTTTAACTAAAGCGCACACACATACGAAATCTTCTGCTGCGTATTTTTTTTGTTTTTTATTTAACTTTGTTTATCAATAATAGAAGTAATTTCAGTTTTTGATATACGTGATAATGATGGTGATGATTGCCACTTTATAACTTCTTTAATTTCTTTTTTGGGTGCTAGCAAATTTCTATCTAATATCTCGCTTTTATTAACAAGTTTTTCAAGTGGAGCTGTTATTGGTTTTAGCGATTCTTCTAACTGTAGGTCTGTTTCAGCTTTTCCTAACCTTATACTCTGAAATTTTCTTTTCAAAACTTTTCTAGTTTTCGCTAGATCGCTGAATATATTTTTATTAATCATTTCTGCTGTTAGTAGGCTAGGTCAGTTCTATTGAGAACACTCACGCGTCAGTTTTTATCGCAGTTAAAAGAAGCAGTTCATAGTGTGTGTGTGTGTGTGTAAGGGTATGAGCAGTTCTGTAGAGCGCATTCACACATCAGCTTAACGACTTAACAGCTTTTGAGAGTGCTTAAAACAGCTTGATAGCAGTTCAAGAGCTGTTATCAACGGTTGAATAGCAAAGTTATTTCTGCTTATATCAGTCTTCGTGACTCAATGGATACTGAAAGAGTTACAGATATGTGATGCTTTTATAAATGAGAAAACAAGAAAATTCCTTTTTTTTTTAACTTTTATTTTTGATGAATTAGAAAAACCGAAGCTTCGTTGTCAGCTGGGCTTATTCTCGTTACAATATTATAGTTTTGAGTATTAATCTCCTCAATTGTAGAATCACTCATGGAAGCATAGAATTTTGGTAAATATAATATATACTCAATAAGCTCTAAGGCTAGCGAAGGACCGTATTTAGTCTTCGCTCGCCAAGCCCTCAAAATCCTCATCGGGGTATCAAGCACCATACTTGAAATGTTTAGTAAAGGCTTCCTGCCCCTTACATTAAATTCTTGTAAGGCTTTAACTACCCCCATGTTGATTTTTGCTGGAGACTGCCCCTCATACATCATAATGGGCTGCTGCTGCTGCTGTCCTTCAATGATATCAGTTATCTTCAGCTCATCCTGCTGTTGATGGCTATCAAGCAGTACTGAATAATTACCCAGTAAGTTCGAAGATTGGTTTTGTGGATACAAAAATTTATAGCCAAACACCTCCGTATCGGGATTATCCCAATTTTCCTCCGAAAATATGTTTGAAGGAGGCTCTGTGTTAACTATGTATGAAGCTAACTACTATAATCTACTGCTGTAATTCTTAATACTAAATCATATCTTGAGTTATCAGAATTTTGAATCACCCTCAGATTCTTTAGAAAATAATGCTCGCTTATTATTTATTAATCGGTTAAAAAATCAATTTGCAGCTTTAGTCAACGAAAAACAATTTGTGAATTACTTAAGACGCAGATCCATAACAAGTTTTTCAAAATATTATTCGTTTTTTTTTTTGAGTAATTTAGATCAGTAAATACTTGAGAATTCTGAAGTTGAATCTGCTCAACTAACCGCAGTGCTAATCAATTTATTTGCATTTTAGCTCCAAAGGGTACATCACCGAATTTATTATTATTTAATCTCTTTCGTACTGAAGACCATTCATTGCGCTATTACCATAAACTTGCATGATTCATATCGATCGTGTATATCGGGACTAACATTCAGTGTGTGGCATTTCGATGTGAAATTTCATTCTGATTCAGATTGGATTTTATAGCACTGAATCATCAAAGTGGCAACTAAATAGTATCTTAGTCACTTATTATTGCGTTCTGTTCTATCTGCAATCATATTAATGAAATTCAAGAAAACATCACAATGCAGCTAGTATTGCGTTAGTTATAGTTTATCGTGGGGGAATCCCGTGGAAATTTTTCTATATTGAAAATTGAAAACGTTTGTGTATACGACTGTTTATTAACAATTAGAAGGTATAAGGTATCTATTTTGGATTAGGCTGCACTATATCTGATAGAAGTAATATCTTAGGCAACTCGAATAATCTATACACTTTTAGACGCCAATTTTTTAGAATTTCTTTAAAATCTGAAATTATTAGAAGTATGCAGCTTAAGTTGTTTTTGAATTATCATATATTATGTATATATATATATATATATATATATATATATATATACATTTTTTTGTATATATATATATATATATTATATTTATATATATGTATATGAGACAAAATATTAAAAAAAAAGAAAAAAAAAATATATATATATATATATTCTCAATGGTATCGGAGAAGTATACTTCATATGCTTTACGCAAAGGTACAAAGGTACAATACCCTCAACAAAGGTATTCAAAGGCAGTGTTCAAGCAAAGGGGTAAATTTATTTGAATTAGGAACAATGCGTAGATCTAATCTGAACTACATATTTCCTTTGTGCGTACAAAAAACATAACAAAAAGTTGGCCTGTGGCTCACAACAATTTTGACTTTGGTAGCGAACGTTTCGCAGACAATGCACTGGATTAGTTTTTTGTCACTGACACTGAAAGGGTAAATGTATACTATATACATCGTGTATATATACTAAACAGAGACATCAATTATATAACCCATTTTCAAAATAGGTCGCTCTATTTGGGTACACTTTATATATCGCTGACGTTTATAGTGCCCGTGACCAAATCATTGGTGGAGAGCTACTTTGCTACGTCTGTATCCTTCAACTTGGATACCATTTAGTGGGTTTAGGTATATTAAGAGTATTTATAAATTTAACCCCTTTCCATTTGCAGCCTCAACTGGAATACTTCATTTCCGGCCATCACCGTGTGTGAGCTGTACAACTCGGAAAAGATTTGGGACACGAGCGACTCACTGTTTGGCATAGAGCACGACTTCCACATCGATGACTTCGTCGGTGAAATTGCATTCTTCAGAGGCATTTGCACCAGCTGCGAGATGTGCCATGAGGTGCACTGCCCAGACAACTTTACACAGCTGCTCGATGTGGTGGGATAAAAGAAATGCACGAACTCTCAGTTTCTCTCTGTTCAAAGACGTCTCTTTCAGTTTCGCAGCAAGTGCCATGAACTTATTGTGGAGTGCCAGTACCTCAACAAGATCTTCGATTGCTGCGACCAGTTCCTTCCCATACTCACGGAGTATGGCGTCTGCTACACCTTCAACTCGATGCAGGCGAGCAAAGTCGCCCAGGTGCAGTTTAAGAATAATCGCATGACTGGAGGTGGGAACCTCAAATTTCTGGCCACGGCGGACATTCAGGTGAATGTGCATGCACCCATCGATGTACCCTTCCATTTCTCCGAGGGCATGATACGCGAAACTGTTCTGTTGGGCAACAACAAGGAACTCATATTAAACGTCATCGAGGTATACAATCACGAGAGTGTCGAAGAGCTGAACCATGAGCAGCGACGGTGTCGCTACAGTCACGAGCACGCTGAGCAGCGCATAGGGATTTATGAGTTCTACAGCTTCTCCGGCTGCATTGTCGAGTGCACCGTGACCCTGCAACTGCTCTACTGCAACTGCACCAGTCACTTTATGGCTGTGCCCACCCAGAATACGTTGCCCATGTGTGACTTCCAGGGCCTGATCTGTCTGACGGACATCCATGAAAGACTGGTCGCTGAGCGCAAGTCCTGCGACTGCATGAGCTCCTGCGAGGAGCCAGAGTATAACATTATCTACAATACAGCCGATGAGTATGTGAAATACAAAAATATAATACGAATAGCTATATATATATATATATATATAATTGGCAGCAAGCAGGATTCGGAAAAGGATTTCTCCGATATTCATGTGGCACTCGTGGAGCTGCCCACTCAGCGCTATGTGAGACGTGTATCCAAAACATTTCTGGACTTGCTGAGTGAGTGATTGAACGAAGTCTCACGATTTGCTAACTAACTTTTCCCTTTTTCACAGTCTCTTTTGGTGGTTTGATTAGTCTCTTCTTCAATCTCTCTGTGTTACGTGTTGTAGAGGCCGCATTTATTAGCCTGGAGTACCGCCGCGAAGTCTTAAAATGGTCAAATCGATTATTCGTTGGCACACTCAAATATTTAAAGATTTTAATCAAGTTAAATTAAATCACAAAATGTTTTCATTAATTAGTATCTGTCTTCCGATTGGGCAAGTACTATGTGCTTAAAATATGTATAAATTTCTCCTGTATGGGGTATTGCAGTCCATCGTATTGAATCTCTTACATGCTGCTGATTCTTTGTGGCACATATGTCAGATCATCCACCTTATTAGATCCAGCTACTGGTCTTATAATCTCAAGCAGCGTGTCCATGTAGCTTGGCAGATAGACGAAGCTCGAGAAGATCAAGAGCACAAACATCAGCAAAACTATTCCATCTGTGTATGACATTGTCAATTCATTGATTGTTTTGGAATATAACATTTATGACATCACTTACTTATCAGTTTCTTCTCCCACGGCTCAAACATATTAATGCAGGTGATAAGCTCATATTGTCGATATAAATGTGCAGCAGAATCTTTGAAATTCCACATTTTGACTAAATACTTCTATTGAGTAGAGACCCCACAGGTGTGACGCAATCAATGCACTTAACTTCTAACAAATTTACTTGAAAAATTGCAAATACTGCTTTTAAGTATTTCATTCGATTCGCTTAAACATTTTATTGTTGTTAATTATTTAGCAAAAATATTAAAACAGCTGTTTTGTCAGTGTGACCGTTGCATTATTCTTCAAAAAACAACTCTAATGCAATACTCTAAGTTTCGTAGCAATCAGCTATTGAGCTACTACTGTTGATGGCGGGCTAAACATATGTTTTTGAAAAATGATTTGTGATGTTAATACTTTAGAATGCATATAAGTATTAATTTATGTTTTAGCTGCATATGATGCTAGTATAATATATTATACTCAATCGATTATATACATTTTTAAAATTTGATATTCTATTATATCAGCAACTGATTTATCTAAAGCTTTAATAAATTAATTAATTATGAAAATATCCACTCCGCTACTTTGACAATTGTGCAAGAGCAAGTCCAAATCTGTCAAAACAATTCAGATAATACATATATGGATCTACGCTTCGCAACCGGAAACAGCTAAAGAGTATGTGTAAGACGTTAAGAAGCGCATTCAAAACCCAAGTTGACATTGAACATTTCGAATTAGTATTATTAATTGTAAGTTGCAGTTAATTGCGTTCAGCTTGAGTAAAATTTGTTGTAGCTTTTGGTGACCCAAAACAACACAGCAATATTTCATGGTATGGAGTCAAGAGTCTAGACCAATTGCCTACGCTATATATAAATTTGCCTTTGAACAAACGTCTGGACCATCTTCACATAGTGCGGACTGTTGCAAGGCAAAACAGGATTTTGAGCCATTGCGCCACAATTCGCACTGGGAAACTAGCACACTGGTCTGCAACAGCCACATGTGGCCAGCTGTATTGGTTCGAACACTTGCCAAGAGCTACGTTGGCCATGACGACGACGACGACGCTATCAATGCTGCCGTTGCGGATTGACAGGCGAGCAGTGGCTTGATTTATGCGCGCGGCAGAGGAATGTGGCAAAGTGTAAAAAATGTTTACACTCACACAGCGACACCCAGTCTCTGTGTCTAAGTCGAGTCCAGACCAGACCGGACCAGGGCTGGCCGAGTCACGCATATGCAGCGACAACTAATTCAATTTCCACTTGCCAAGCAGCAAAGTGGCGAACATGGCGGCTGTTTAGCCAAGTGTGCACGCCTAATTGGTAATGCGATCGGCTTTATTGAGGCGCTGGCGCAGGCACAGGCGCTGTAACTGAGACTGTGGCTATAGCCATAGCTGAATCAGTTGCAGGCTATCGTTGTCGCTCAGCGTAAATCCCATTACGTGCAATCCGTTTCGAGCCATAAACATGTTGCTGCAGCTGCGCCGCCAGCACCACCAACACCGCTGCCACCTGCTCCGGCCCGCCGCTATCCTGGCTTCCAGCAGCGCAACTTGTCGCTCGAACTTAATTGCCTTGGCTGCGCTTATGACTCTCGTGTGCAATGCATCCACATCCACATCCACATTCACATCAGCCCATCTCCTTTGCTGCTGTTGCTGTTGTCTTCGGCGCATTATTAGAAAGTAACTTACTTGCAAAAAGCTATCAGCATCAGGCTCGTCGTCATCATCATCATCATCATCCTTGTGCTTATCGTCATGGCTCCGCTGGTTGTTGGCGCTATTTTCGACACCGCTTTGGCCTGCCATAAATTGCCAAATGCCAGCGTCACGGGCCCTGAAATGCACTCGACGCGCTCTCAGCCGCAAAATTAGAAAAAGTCAGTTGGCTAATTTAGTGAGCTGCTCCACAGTAACCCAACTGCCTGGCTGCCTGGTTGCCTGGTTGCCTGGTTGGCTGAAAGTCCATTTTCCATTTTGTATGGTTTTCAATTAAAGCAACTGAAGCAACATGCGACTGCAACGACCTCGCGCGCCCAAAGTTCAGGCCAAAGCCTGTGCCACAGCCAGAGTCAGAGTCACAGCCGGAGCCTGTGCCAGTGCCTGTGCCTCAGCCTCAGCCTCAGCCTGTGCCTCAGCCTGTGCCTGTGCTTTTACCTGTGCCGAGCAACTAATTCCGCAACACCGCAGCGATGATGACAGCGAGCGATAGCGAGAGCCAGCAATGAGCTGCACTTGCCCAAGAGATAATCTAATTTTTGGGTGCCAAACGGACGCGCAGTTTGCATTATTGTTCTGAGAAATTGTTATTAATTGAGTTGTCCAGTGGCAGCGGGAGTAAAAGTTGCCCAACTTGACCATGCCAGTGGGTGGTCCATGGCCTGACAAATATTGAACGCTAACCATTTGCCCAATCTAATTGAGTTCGGCCATCAATAAGCCAGTCGTGGCTCGCCTCGTGCGCGCCGCAAATCGCGCCATTTGGCCCGTTGGCTCATTTGCATATGCCTAATTTATGCCCATCAATTAGCTGATTAATTTATTTGGCGTGAGACGCTCTGCGAACGCTCGGACTTAAAACGCTTGTCTAATTAGATAAATGCGCTACATTAATGTCTCGCGTCTGACATTTATAAAGCGTTGCCTCTGACCGATGGGCCGGCCATATACATTCATTCAGCGCATGTCGCTTAATTGCTGGGGAAATTTCGCAGTTAGTTTCAGGTGGCTCTCGCCAGCTTCAGTTATTAGTTATTAGTGTCTATCGATTGCTTCTTCCCAGGCACTAGATCTATGTGGATGTGTGCCAATCACAATCAATTCCCCACCCAAATTAGCTTCCAATACTCTTTTTATAAATGCCACCTGTCCAACAAACACGGACATGGCTCGATCTCAATCCGGCTCTTGGCTCTCGGCTCTCGACTCTTGGCCCGGCCGACCACTAACAGATCGAGGGAAATGGCAAAATATTTTAATTAAAATACAAGTAAACGTTTACTGTAAGCGATGTTATCCGTTTCGCTAGAGAGCTGCTATCCAATGCATTGCATTGGCATCGCATCGCGTTGCATTGCTACCGACTGCGTGTCTGGCGCTAGGTGGCTAGCAGAGTGAGTGCAACAAATGCAGCAATTGTTGCATGCAACAACATCAACATGTGTCGCACAGCGCCTATTTGAATATATATCAAATCAGTTTAAGATAATTTTCTATAACAGCTACTCGCAACACGGCAAATGGCGCACATTTATACATTGGCAAGTTTGTTGCCTAAGTCTTTCGTTTCGCCCGTCCGATCCCACACGGCATCTGGCTGGCAGTGCATATTTTACGCGCTGCATTGTTGCTAACGTTGCGAGGCTCGAAATTAAGTTGTTTTGCATAAAAGCACCATAAAAAGTCGCATGGTTAACGCATGGCCTGCAGCCAAAGGAGGCAGCTACAATTGTGATTAGAACGACACGACAGGCACGACATGAGCGCAGGGCACGGACAGAGCAGACGGAGCAGACGTGCAGGCACACCAGACGACAAGACATATGACGCTGTTGCTCTATACCAATATGGACAACAATTGCCCCAGCAACAGCAGCAGCAGCAACGTCGACGACGAAAATTGGCAAGTCAACACGAGCGACGTATGTCAACAAATGGCACTGCCATTAGCGGCCAATCCGGCCGAGGCTACACGAGATTTTGGCTTCCTGTTGCTGCTTGTAGGCAAATGCTAGGACAGCCATTCAGGCTGCCGATCGCCAACAGCCTCCGTGGCAGCAGCAGCGGCAGCTTGTTGCAACTATTATCAATTTAAGTTGGCTAATTGGTTTCAAATTTATGGACCTGTATTTGATATTTATGTCGTCTGCTAAGAGCAAGCGACCACGGCAGCAGCACTCAGTCTCAGTCTCAGTCTCAGCTCGGTCTGTGGCTGCCTTGCCATTGCCGTGGCATGCTGCAAACAACGTAATTGGCTTTCAATTTGCAGCAAATTGTTGCAACAGCCACGACAACAACGAAAAGCAGCGCAGCACAGCGCACAGCGCGCTATAGCGAAACATATTTAGATTATAGACGGATAAAGTTTATGTACGTTCTGTTCTCTTGTCCACAAGACAAGTTTCTTTTGCGCCTTGCCTTGCCTTGCCCGGCCCGGCCCGGCCCAGCCCGATACGGGCTAGCCTCGCCTCGCCGCGCCTGGGTGCTGGCTGGGGTGGACGTTTGCTGCTCTTGCCATTCGCTTCTTCCATAATTCCAATGAGTTATATGGCCATCATGTGCACTCGGGACCCTTCAAACGTTCAAAACGTAGCGCGCGTTAATTAAAAAGGCAACAACAACAGCCACAACAGCCGCAACGGCCGCAACTTGCAACAAAAGCGCCAAAAATGCTGCTAAATTTTGCGCTGGCCCAACGAAAAAAAGGGCGGCCGACTGGGCTTAGCTGTTCAATAACTAAATAAAACACTCAGCCGACTGGAGTCGCAAAGCCGCCGCGTCGATCGTCGCGTTTGCTTCGCGACAGCCACAATCAAGCGAAAATTCCAGGCATTTTCTGCTTCATTAACAACGCACAACGCGGCCATTTCGTTTTGTTCGAAATTTACGCACACACACAGACAGATAAACACACACACACACACATAGTCTGATATACCATACCATAGCAGACAGGCTGTAGTGGCTCTGCATCTCTGAAGGTTGAAGCTGGCCCACGTTTTCGAGTCCGTTCAGCAATTGAGCTTAGTTTGGTTTTCGGCTTTGTTTTTGGTATTTTAATTAGAAACCGAACAACGCAAAATGCATTGCTCTTTGGCCATTTCGCTTTCTTCGAGCCTTTTGACCGGTCGGTCCACGCGAGGCCACGCTGCCAGCTCGCCAGCTCGCCAACTCGCATTTCGTTTTCACATTCAATTAGCGCATATTTCAAATGCGGTCGCTGCGAACATTTCAGTTATGCCAGGCAAAACGCACAGGAAATGGCATCGATAGAAGTTCGACTTGAAGTCGAAAAGAATAACTATAAAATTGATATTGAAAAGATGTCTGGACCCGAGTTCGTTTCGATGAAAATAATGATGCTACTGGCAGCAGTATATATCTGAGCAAATAATTGAGTGAAAGACAAAAATGATAAATGAATCAACGAGTTCTGGAAAGTCGCAATAATTTTAGATATTCATATAAAAAATACGAAATTTGTATATTAGAATTATTAATTTCTTATGTGAGAGAAATATTGAAATTTTAATTATTTTAATCAATTATTTTAATCCCAAAGAGAATAATTTATTCATATTTTTCTAATTTATTATTTACTGAAATACTTTCTGAAATATTTCAAAATATTTAGTATATCAACAATTTCAAAATATTCTTTTAATTTTCCCTTATAATTTGTAAGCTCTTACATCTTTTCTCCTTATATGCTTCTCACCCATCAAAGCTTGACCAACTTCATAGAGACTGCAAATTGTTTTAGATTTTTTTTGTTTTTATTCATTATGGTTGATATTGCTTTATTGCTGCTAGATCAAAAGTAACTGCTTACAGAGTGCACTGGCGCTATTTTAGAATAATAAATAAATACATCTATATATAATACATACAGTATGCGAATGAATTTGTTAAAACTTTACTTAAGCATATACGCACACATTATTAATTGCGAAAGATACTAACAATTTGTTGTTTATTCTTGATTCTTGTTAAGGCTAGGTCGAAGTTGCTGCAGCTTAAGGTTCATATATATTTTCCATTAGACAAAATACAATAACGGTAACTACTACAACTTTACAATTATGTACAACTTAAGGGCTACAGATGCAGAGAGATATGCTGCTCGGCTTGCCTTAGAGCTAGGCTATGTACAGGCTGTGCTTGGCCAACAGAGAATGTTTATACACTATAAACGAGTATATGCGCTTCTGGGTTATACTAAATATCACACTGTGTAGGATGTTGCTTAGCGTTGAAGAGAAGAATTTGAAATTACACTAACAGAGAATGCAACACAAAATGCTAACTACGCAGCCAAACTAACTAGCTTAACTTAGCTAACTTAGCTAACTAACTAACTAAGTAACTAACTAATTAACCTTAGGCTAATTATACTACTAATGCACTTGGAAATCGCGCCCGTGCTGTGGCAATGGCTGGCTGCACATTAAGCGGAAAATGCCATGCTAAATGCCAGGAACTTTAAGCGGAAATGGGCCTCGGGCTGGAGGGGCCATGTGGCTGGTGGCTGTTGGCCAGTGGCTGGTGGCTTGTGGTTGAGATCGCTAAAAAGCTAAACCACCACTGTGGTTAGCACATCACCGCTTTCTTCGCTGGCCGGCGGTGGCAGCGACTTGCAGTTGATCGAACGCTTGCCAAAGTCCTTGCGCGGACTCTCCAGCGAGCCGACCGTGTTCTTCTTCATATCCGAATTCTGCGTCTTGTGCAGCAGGATTTGTGAGCTGCGCTTGTGCGCCTGCTTCAGTCCCGTGCTCACGTCCAGCTCTCTCTCGAAGTCGCAGGGCGGAAACAGTGGCTGGGATCGGTGCAGCGCCGAGCTGCTGGCCGCTGATGCCGCCAGTTCGGGCGCCGGGTTCAGACTGAGCTCCATGCCGGTGCCAGCGCGCAGCGAGGAGGTGCTGCCCTTGAGAGGATTCGTATAGCGTCGCAGGTTCTCTTCGTTCTGCAAGTTATTCGATTTCTCCTCCTCGTGACGCAGTGCGTCCAGAGGCGGCGTCAGATTCATGCCCGAACTGCTGCGATAGGCCAACCGCTGTTTCCAGTACAAGGTGATGAATATGGAGAAGCCCACCAGAACAATGAAGATGCCGCAGAGCACGCCAATGAGCAGGCTGTGGCTGTTGCCATCAGCCACTCGCGCCGTCTCCAGCTTTACCTCCAGTATGGATGTGAGCGCCGCCAGCTTGGCATGCTGCAGCTGCAGTTCGTTGCGGCGCTGTATGCCGTTTAGCTGACGCGAGCTGAGCAGCTCGCCCAGCAGCGACACCGCCACAGGCAACTGTGGATCATTCAGCCTGCTCGATGACTGTGGACAGAAGATAGATTATAGAAATGCTGCTCTAATGCCTGTTGCGTGCTCGCCACTTACCACTGTCAACTCGATGGTGTCATTGGTGCCCGTCTTCAGATCGCACAGCACCATGAGCATGGCCTCCTCCTGCGTGGCGCCAGATTGAGTTGTCAGCGGCTGCTTAATCAGCCGCGCCGCCAGCAGCACGCGCACCAGAGAGCACAGACCTTCGATCGTGGCGCCTTTGCCCACCCGCTCCAAGTCCAGCAATATGGTGAGTCGTGCACAGTTTTCGTTGACCAGCGCTTGGTTGGGCCAGCAGCTGGCCTTGGCGGGCAGGCGTGGTGGTGCCACGCGTCGCGATGGCTCCAGGGCACGACAATCCCCCCGCACCGTGCATGGTGGCGACAGGCAGGTCTCGCCCAGGGCTGGCACACAGACCTCGTGCTGCTTGCAGACGCCGGATAGGTTCGAGGACTTGGACAGCGGATCCAGTTTGAAGCAGTTGGGTAATCCGCACCAGAGATTCGTGCAGCGTGAGGTGCCGTTCTCACAGACGCAGGCATTGCAGTGCTCGTCCTCATCGCTGCGTCCGCTCAAGGCAACGTCCAGCCAGTTTTGGCTCTGATTGAGCGCCGCATAGGGCGAGATGGTGTTGCTGGCATTCAAGCACGCCGACTTGGGATCCGAGAGCACTAATTGGAGAGGGAACACGGTTAGTTAAGCTATGCTAAAATACTCATCTTCTTCTACACTCACATATTTCGCAGCGCAGTCCGTGACGACCCGGTGGGCAGATGCATGTGTAGCCGCCAATACCATCGATGCAGGTGGCGCCGCCCTGGCAAGGCTGCGGCGAGCACTCGTTCACGTTGATGCGGCAGTCGGGCCCTGAGAAGCCCTGGGCGCACAGGCAGCGAAACCAGCCAGCGCCCGACTCGCAGGTGCCGCCATTGTGGCAAGGTTGGCCGCGGCACTGGTCGATGGCCTCCGCGCAGAACAGGCCCGTCCAGCCGGGTGCACAGCGGCAGTGCGGCTGCAGCGCCTTGTCCGGGGCGCCTGGCATGCAGGTGCCGCCATTTTGGCACTGACCCGCATAGCAGACGGTGGCGCGCTCCGAGCAGCGTTTGCCTAAATAGAGAGGGAGAGGAGAGGAAAACAAAAGACTTAAGCAACGAACTTGAAGCAAACAAAAACTGTGACAGGATGTAGATCAAACGTGCGCGCTACCCGTGTCTGATTCAAGGCTATGGCTAATTTTCAAATTGAAAAGTAAAAGTGCGCTGACATAGATCGATGTAGCAACAAATGTATCTGCATCTCGAATTATGTATCTGTGACAAAAAAGCGAAACGCGTGAAATATGCAAATCGCATATCGAAAACAAACATAAATCATGCAAAAAAGCGTTGTGAGACGCCTGGGTGGATGTAAGACACACTCACACACACGCACACACTCAAACACACACATGTACATACATGAAAGCATGGCTATGCCCCACGGCTTTGCCACATGGGGCAGAGCTGAGACCAATGCGCAGATTATTGCCGCTCACAGTTTGTTACATTCGCCACAAATTGAAGCTGTAATGACTGCCGACTTTCAATGTTCAAATAAATGCGACCGACAATTCGACTGAGTGTGTGAGAGTGTGTGCATGTGTGTGTGTGTGTGTGTGTGTGTGTGTGTGTGCAGCTCACTTAACGTGCTCAACTCTCGTCTCGCGCTCATTTAAAGCTCCTAAAGCGTTGATAATGCTCCAGTCGGACAGTCAGCTTATATCAGGTTTTCATACACTCACACAAAGCATGTTGACTACGTGAAGCAGTTGGCAATGCAGAGCCTAATGCTTAGCTAATTGCTAATAGGAGGAAAGAGGAAGCTTAAATAAATATATGTATATATAATCTATGATGATGTCCTAACTAAATATAAAAATTATAAAAATAAATTAAAAGCTAAAAAATTAAAAATAACAAAAAAATGTTAATATATAAATAAAATAATTTTCCTATTCTATTATATACTGCAATGAAATAAAATCCCCCAAAAAAAGTCTTTAACTAACGTTTCTAACTTTATTAAACCCCTCTAAGGATAGCGCATTGGGCATTTGCCTTGATCGCCAACAATTTGGCAGCACTTGTTGCGCCCCGGTTTTGACGTTCACTTAAGCTGCGGCTGCACCGCACTGCGACTCACCTGTCCAGCCCGACATGCACTCGCATGTAAAGTCGCCGTCACCGTCAAGGCAAATTCCACCGTTTCGACAAGGATTCGGTGAGCATTCGTTGAGATCTGCAGAAAGTTAATGAGTTTGCTGTTTCTGTTTCTGTGCAGGTGTTTGTGTGTGTGTGCGAGTGTGTGTGTGAATTACTTACTGTGCTCACAGAAGGTGCCGGTGTGGCCCACATGACATTTGCAGAAGGTGCCCACGTCGCTCATCTCGCAGCTGCCATGCCCGCTGCAGGGCTGACTGCCGGGCGCTGTCGCCTTTGTCTTCGTCGTCATCGTGGTCGTCTTGGTTGTCGTTGTCGTCACAGCGCTGACATTGGCAAAGCAGCCCTCTGCGTGTGACAGACAGCAGTGAATTAGGCTTATGGCGTTCAAGAGGCAGGTTCATGCTTACCATTGCACGGCGGCTGCGAGCAGAGTGGACGCAGCTGCTCGCAGTGTTTGCCCGCGCGATCGGGCGGACAGTGGCAGTAGTAGCTGCCGGGCGTATTCAGGCAGCGGCCCTGTAGGCAGGGTGAGGG
This sequence comes from Drosophila fulvimacula, assembly GCA_035045555.1. Lineage (NCBI taxonomy): Eukaryota > Metazoa > Arthropoda > Insecta > Diptera > Drosophilidae > Drosophila > Drosophila fulvimacula. Next base: position 15,019,134 of record JAWNOX010000137.1, read on the forward strand.
CGTGCAATGGTCCTTGGCCTCCTCGCACAGTGTGCCCGAGTAGCCCAGCGGGCAGATGCAGTTGAATTTCCCAATCATATCCACGCACTCGCCTCCGTTGCGGCAGGGCAAGTTGGCGCACTCGTCGATGTCCGTTTCGCAATCGCGTCCCGTGTAGCCGGCGGCGCAGGCGCAGCGGTAGTCGTTGACCAGATCAATGCAGCTAGCGCCATTCTTGCACTGGCCCACGCAGTCGTCCAGATTCTCGGCACAGGTGGGCCCGCCCCAGCCCTCCAGGCACAGGCACGAGAACGAGCCGGGCAGATTGAGGCATTCACGCGCATTGATGCAGGGTCCGTGCGTGGCGACCGAGTTCGAAGCGGCCACGGCGCTGGTCAGTGCCGCCAGCAGGGCGGCCGAGCTACTCAGATTGCTGCCAATAATGGCGCTGGCCGTGGTGGTCAGCAGTGTGTTGGCCGGCAAGGCAGCCGCATAGGATGCCTCGCATTCATTCACATCCATCTGACAGACATCGCCGCGCCACTCGGGCGGACATTCGCATCGAAAGCCGCCGATTAGATCGACGCAAGTGCCACCATGCTCGCAGGGACCTCCAGCGCACTCGTCGATATCTGCAGCGGAGCGAGAGGGATAGAGAGAGGGAGGGAGGCAGAGAGTAAGTCAATGATTGGTTAAGTGGCATTCGAGGCTCAAGTGCAAATGTGTTGATTTTGTTGTTCAGGCTGGTCGACTGGATGCGGCCCAGGCCGAGACCCAGGCCCTGGCCCTTGTCAAGCAGGTGGCTTAAACGCTGGCCAAGACGAGTCGTTGAACCGCTGACCAAAAACTGACGTGCGGATTGGTAGCTGCGTGCATGGCTTATCGCTTGCCAGAAATCGTCGCCGCTGCCTCTGCACCCAGTGCAGCCTGCACGCAACTCATTTGTTTGTTTGCTGATAAATAAAACCCGATAAAAGAAACCCAAATATTTCTGATGACCCTTGGTCGCAGCTGGGTCAGCTCTTTACAGTTGCGTATCAATATTTTAGCATATTTTGTTTATTTCTTCAACTGTCTCACGGCATACTTTGCCAGTAAGTTCGTTGCCTAAGTCTTTTAATTTTAGAGCGGCAACTTAATTAGCTTACGGCTTATTGCACTGCCCAATCGAAATGTCTGAAATGGTGAATGTGTGTTTCGGTCGTGCTCCAATTGGAATGCAAAATCAAATTTGCCAGACCACCAGAGCAACAACAACAACAACAACAACTACACACAACTGTGAGCCTCTGCGTGCGTGCTACGTTTCATTTCATTTCGCTACAGTCAAATGCGTGTGTGCTCAATTGCATGATCGAGTGGAGCGGAGCTCTGGCTGTGGCTGTGGCTCTGGCTGTGGCTAATCGCGTGCTGCAGCCCGCTGGCAAATGCGAAAAATTAAATCAAAACTCACTTATTTCACATGTCGGTCCCGTCCAGCCGGCCACACAGCCGCAAGTAAACTCTGCGGCCAGAGGCGGCAACTGTTGCTGCTGCTGCTGCTGTGAGCCATTTCCATTGCTCCTGCTGCTGGAGATGCTGCTGCTGGCATTCTGCGCCTCCGGGAAGAGGCCCGCCAGGCTGCGTATTGAATTGCGACGACTTATCGGCTTGCCCATGGAGGAGCTCATGCCGCGCATGGCGCGATATGTTGGCGGTTGCCTGGTTGCGTTCGTTAGCTGCAAAGAGGCGAGCAGTTGTTGTAGTAGATGAGCAGAAGAGTGCCAAGTGCCAGAGCATGGCGAAAGCCGGCGGCATATTAAATTATTTTATGGCACTGCAAAGAAATACGTATCTATAAATTGGGGGCTTACCTTGAGCGTGCAAGTGCCGCCATTGCGACAGGGCTGCGTGGCGCATGGATGCTCCACAATCTCGCACTGCTCGCCCGACAGCCCCTCGGCGCATGTGCAGCGATACTGATCCGGCGCGGTGTTCTCGCAGGTGCCGCCATGCTTGCAGGGTTCATGGGTGCCACAGTAATTTAAATCTGTGCGAAGAAAAGCAAGCGATGCGTTTAAAATATGCCACAGCAGCCCAGCGAGCCATCGAGACATCGAAGCATCGATGCTATCAATGCCAATGGACCAGGTGTGCTGCCAGGCAAATTGCCTGGCAAGGAGCCGGGTCACTTACCTTGATCGCATAATATGCCACCCCAATTCGTATCGCATACGCATTTCCAGGCGCTGCCATTGCAGGAGCCATGCTTGCAGCCCGGATAGACCATGCACTCATTGCACAAGGGTCCACGCCAGCCGGGTCGACATCTGTTTATAATGGTGGGAAAGCAGAGTTTGTGATTAGTTTCATGAACTACTCTACATTATGCAAGACTTTGATTCTGCATAAAAATCAATTTAATGAGCATAAATGAAAAATTGATGCAGGTAATTGGATAAGAGATTCGATTTAAGGTACTTAAGTTGCATCATTTGGATCATAGTTTCAATCATCAGACTCTAGATCAGTCATAATCAGATATAGATCAGACGGAAACTAGACTGTGATTATATCTCAGTAAATATGAATTATAAAGGCAGATCAACAAAATGTATCATTTGGATCAACCTTTATCAGAGCTTCAAATACCTTATACCAAGCTGAGTTCCTAGACTTAAACTGAATTTCTAAGTAAAATCTTCGTGATCAATTTTGTCTAAAAATTTTCAAAATGAGTCGAAAAATTGAGCAAATTTTGCTGATGATTTTCCTTGCTCAATTTCCCACCTTCTCCATTTCATATCTCAGCCTGCGATTCGAGCTCATCTGACGATTCGCAATTATTTCAAGTTATGTGTCAATTTGCATGGGAACGCATGTCAAGTCTGTTAATCACCGAATTGGGTCATTTTGAACTTTAGCCTTGGCTGGAGCAGCAATGACTGCTAGGAAAAGGCCATTTCCACTGGCCCAATGAATTTGTGTTGCCGTTGATGCTGCTTGATTTTATCGCCGCAACACGCCAAAGTGCAGGGATCAGAGCTAAATTGCCTGGCCATCGAGTTATCGAGACTGGAACCACCAGCCAACGGCCGGCCGTCAGCTGAGGTGCTAACTCTACAAGCCGGGCATGACGTGGCCGGAGATAGCCGGGTACGGCAATGAGCTGAATGCTGGGTCCGAGCCGAACGCTGTTCGATGTCTATAATTTATGATTTCATTAAAACAGCAGCCTGTTGTTATCTGTAAACGAATCTATTGCAGTGCGGCGAGCGCAAATGGGCCAGCAACGTGCAAACAGCAAAGTAATTTTTCTTCTTGCTTATAATTGTTGTTGTTGGCTGTCGGTTGTCGGTTCTCGGTTGTCGGTTGTCGGTTGTTCGCGAGGCTGTGCGAAAAATCTGTGGAGTGAGCGCTGGCAATCTGCTGCAAGTTGTTGCAACATTTGACTGGTTTTTGATGGTTTCTAGGCCACGCTAATTATTGCTATTTAGAATCAGCGCGCCAGGACCCAATGCCAAGGCGGTCTCGGCCGGCGTGGCGAAGAGGAGAGGCGGACAGATGGGCGGGGGTAGGGGTAGGGGCTGGCTTGACGAGCGACTGTGGCTGTTCGCTGAGAAATGCAATCATGACCGCTGGCTCACGTATTCTGTGTTACGCTCAAACATTAACAACGGCAACAACAACAACAACAACAACAAGAACAACAATTCCACAAAACCACAAACGTTTTTTCGTGCTGCTGCCGCCTGCGGATGCTCAAGCGCTCTGCTCCTGCCAGTCTGGCAGCCGTTCATGTTGTGTTCTGGCAGCGGGCATGACCATTCACTTGGCGATCAGGCACAGGGCACAGCAAGAGACAGAGGCAGAGGCCGAGGCGGAATGTACCATTGGCCATCGTGCGGGTGTTTGATTAGCAGCGAGCAGAGACCTAAGAGGTTGCGGCAACAGCCTGTGGCAGTGCTTGAAAGCGCCGCAGCAACGGATTGAGAATTGCTGTGGAAAGTGCAACATCGATGGCTCTTGATTGCAGATTATAGCTGCTTACAACTTCATAGCGATAGCTAGCTCGATTTTATTATGGATCACAGCTAAGCAGCGCCCGAATGCCTTATAGAGCGCTCTTCGACACCGTGGTCTTTCGGTTTATTGCACTGCCAAGTTAAGTTTGATAAGCTATGGCGCATATATCGATATGTCGATGCTGGCTAAGATTATCGATCATTTTACTCACGTAATAAAGCTCAACTATATATGTACATATATTTTACTCTGTTAGCCATGGAATGTATATCGAAGCAATGCTGATAAGTTAATTTCTTAGAATTTTAGCTATAGAGCTTATTATTTGATATTAAGTAAATATAGTTTTTACATTAAATGAACTGGACTTATAGATAAAAGGAAGCAATTTTGATTTTGTATAATTGATCATCTGACTATCTCTCTCAGCTTGACTTTGTCTTTGGGTTTCTGCGGGACCTCAGGTAAATTACTTTTGATTCAAAGCTAAGTTTACCATAGACTTTAAATTTCTATAACAATAAAAGCTTGGCTTAATTATTCATAATTTTTGCCTTTTCCATACTAATTACAATTCTAACCATCTTTAGTGTCAAGAATAATCGTAACTATTTCCGCCACTTCACCTCTACCTGTGCAATACGGTACTTTCCGTTATGGTTAGTTAAATTTGAGTCAATTTCTCAGGTCTGTCAGGTTGATTCGCATTGCAGTAATCGATGCATAAGAAACTTTCCCAACTATGAATGTGGTACATGGAGCTTGACAACTATTTACACATCCGTTGGGAGTGTTACAAAAAATACGGCACCCAAAGAACTCCCATTTCTCTGCAGTTAATTGTGCTATAAAAAGAAAAGCAGCCATTATAACTGTGTCTGTGTCTGTGTCTGTGTTAGCGTCTATGGCTGGTCAACATCAACATCAACATAGCGAGCAATCTGCCCCTTGGGGCAGATGGCCAGGCCATTAAGGCGCCCCAAAGTTGTTCGACACACGACGCAGTTGCAAAAAAAAGTGTCATAATCACATCGTTAAGAGAGAGAGAGAGAAAGGAAGAGATGAAGAAAGAGAAGGAGCGGGCTTATATAGAGCTAATTACAATGTTGATGTACTTACTCGCATTCACCGGGTCGATCACATTTGCCGTGTATGGGATCACAGCCGGGCTTGCAAATGGCCTTCTCACAGTTGACGCCCTGCCAGCCATTGAGGCAGAGCTTCTGACCCTCCGAGCCACAGGCATAGTGTCCAAACTGATCGTCGCGCGGACGGCAGAAGGTCGTGCAGGTCGTGTTGTAGTAGGTAACGGCGCATTGCACCCGGACGCGGTAGGTGATGCGCGCGTTGCGGCCAATATGGTCCAAAGTCTTCCACTCTGGCGACGGCAGTATCACGCCCGAGTATGATGTTTCTTCAATTAACCTTTCCGCATCTGCATTTTGGCATTGTGTTGGTTTTTTTTTTTTTTTTTTTGCATACCAATGACAATTGTTGGACGACGATGGTGGCATCAACGTTGGCGTTCCAGGATTTGGGTAGATTGGATTTGAGAAGGAAAAACTTCAGACACGGCTGACAACATTTTGCGCGCAATTGGCAACAGTTGTTGCTGTTGCTGTAGCTGTTGCTGCTGCTGCTGTGACTGTCTCTTATTGTTATTGGACTGCTGTGGCTGCTGTTGATGCTGTGCTAATTAAGCCAAATGCTGTGCTCAACACACGACCAACAACAGCAACAACAGCAGCAACAGCCAGCAAGAGGCACGTACAACAAGCTGCAATTGCAATTGCCACCGCACTTACCTGGATAGGATGTGTTGTACATGTCCAACGCCTGGAGTATCAGCGTAAACGACTTCTGTAATTGAACAATGCGCAGCAAAAAAAGAGAAAAAGAAGAAGACTTTAGCAATTGCAACATTAATTCGAAAGAGAGTGGGGGACACATAGCAACGGCAGCGGCAGAGGCGAGACGGCGGCAGCATTCGTCTCGGCTCAGTGTTGACGCTAATGGACAGTTTAATCTGCAGATGCAAATGAAGACAGCGACTAAAAAGGCGAACAAACAAACGAGCAGACGAACAAAATAAGCCAAATGCACAAACAAACACTTTAATTTCACGCAGAATACGGACAACAAATGCCAACAACAGCAACAAAAACTTTCTAAACTTGGCCAATGAGTGCACGGCGTGGCGCATTAGAGCTGATTGCGTGTCGTGTTTACTCTCGTGACTCAAAGTGAATTGATTTAATAAATTAATTTAATTAATATTATTTAATAAAAATTTAATTTAATTTATAAAACAAATTGTAAACAAATTTTTTAAGAATAAATTTCTTTAAGATAACTGAAAAAAATATTATATGTATAAAAAAAAAATAAAATTAAAATTAAATGATTTATTACTTAAAAATATATTAAAATACAAAGTAAGATATATATAGTTTTTTATTTTTTTATGTCCAAAAAATATTATTTAGTAAAAATATGATGTATTTGTGATGTAAAAATAATCATATAAATTGCATTCTCTCACATTTTAATTCAAGATCAAGATCAAGATAGTGATCGTGTCACGCGCTCATCTCTAATCCACAGTGCAGCTTGCAATTGAGTGCAATTGGCCAAAGAAAACAAATTTTTTGCTTTTTTCTGCATGCGCGCATAAAAATTGAAGACTCGCCATTCTGTGTTGTTGTAATTGCCAACTGGGCAGCTGTGGAACAGTGCAACTGAGAAGATTTCTCGTGGCACAAAAAGCAATTAAACGTCTACTACGACGTGGACGACGACGCCGACGACGAGAAGGTTGTCGTCTGCGCCGCTGGATGCCAGGAAATGCTCATTTAGTGATCGAAGAAGGCGACAGCCGGCGGTGGCGGAGGCCGCGAAGGCGGCGACTTGGTTGCCTTGTTCCCATGTAATGGGCCCGGCGGCGCGACACTAAATCAGTCCAAAGCAGACATTGGCTAATTACAAAACCGTCCAACTATTGTCGCTGCTGCAACTTGACACAGTTTGTCAAAAGCTACTCTAAAAGGTCCAAGCAGTCAATTGTGTGTGACTGCTCGAATTTCCATTCAATTTCCCGCTGTCATCATTACGCATCTCGCTCTTCCGGGCGGGCACATGCTGCAACAAATCTAGACGCACGACCAGCGGAAGTTTTTCAATTGAAAATGGCGTTGAATTGGTTTCGGATTTCATTAAACAACAAAACAGACAACAGACACGCGCCAATGTGAGCAAAAAGGTTATTAATCGGACAGATCATGTGATCGTATATAGAGTTATCTGATAAATAAGTGACATACAAAGTGAAGCTGTAATGTGTTAAGAAATTATTTTAGATGCTCTAAAGATATAAATTGAATATTTAAGCTTAGTTTTCATTAGTCAACTAATTTTTGAATAGGCTGAAAATCTCTTTAGATCTAGCAATAATAGAAATTTATTGCTTTTTTTCATTAGATGTATATATTATATACAATTTCAAAAACTATTTCGATTTTAACTCTCTAATGAATTCTCTATCAATCCCATCCCAGTAGCTAGGAGAGGCCCTACAGTGCGTCGCTCAACATGTGTAGTTTACAAAATATTTCTATATATTTATTTATATTTATATTTATATTTATATTTATATATATTTTTTTATATTTATTTATATATATTTATATGTTCAATGCAACGAGAAATTTGAAGTATTAATAATTCTATGGGCATAAAAATAAACATTTTCACTTAAAGCTTTGAACAATTGTGGCCAAAATCAAGTAGCAAACAAGACAGCCTCATTGAGCTTTCAATTGGCCACTGAAATGTTTACAAACTGTCAAGAAGCTGACCATACTTGGCAGCCGAGAAGACCAACAAACAGCTGAGCTAGACAAATAACCTACCCACTTTCATCTAACCATTTTTTCCTTCCTTTTTTTATCAATGACATTGGACCATTTACGTATAGATGCTTTATAAACGAAAGCTTTCGAGTTGATTTCTTATTTCTACTTCTTTCCGTTGTGGGACTCCAAATATAGCTGCATGTGGGGGCAATATGGCTATGGACTATGGCTATGGGAATGCCATTCAGCTGGACAAAATCACATATACATACACACGCATAGAGCGTATATATATATATACATATATATGTATATATATGTGTGCTTAAAAGTGGAGCAAGAGCAGCAAATTCCACTTGAGAATTTTGGATGATTGCGCACGCGCACTTCAACAAAAGAGCTGAAAATATTGTCAAGTGAAATTCGTAGAGTATGTGTATATTTCTTGTTCAGGTTTTCAAATTCGGTTCGATGGGCCTGTAGATGGAGTTAGTATTTGACAGTTACATTGGAGCTATGTCGAATGGTTAAAGGGATGGGGGAGCTGGGGAGGATGTGTGTAAGAAGGGGGACTACTGATGATGTTGTAGCTGCTGCTTCAGTTGGAACAAGTGCTTGAAGTATTTCATAAGTCATGTTTATAAGTTTTAACGTGCCATTCACTCAATCAACTCAGTCGAAGACCCCCGCCAACAAATAAGACAAGCAACGAAAAAAAGTCATTCAATAAAAAGTGGGACAATTGCGACGCATCCAACAACAACAACAGAAGTAACAACTCGCTTATATCGGCAGCTTGATATTTTTTGGTTTTTGTTGCTGTTGTTGTATTTTGAAGATTTCGTGATTTTGTGAAAGGCTTCTTGAGATTTCAGTCAGCAAATATTGCCGTTGTATGCAGAATTTGCCAATGCCGACGCCAGGGCAAACATTTGCCAGGTTTCGTTTGAGTCGCGCATAAGGCACACCACAACCAATACACAACCACACACACATACACATATATATGTATATATATGCACATGTGAGGCAGGCAGGCAAGCAGGCAGGCAGGCAGGCAGGCAGCCAGGCCAAGATTAAAGCGAAACCATAGCGAAGCGTAACGTATCGCCATCGGCCAAGCGACAAGCGCGACAAGGTAATGTTCCCACGAAACAGGTTGTCCGCACTTCAGGCCACGACCACGACACTGCGCCGGCACAGAGTCAGACTTAGATTCAGACTCGACTTGGACTCAGGCCCGAACTCCAGAACAGACCCCCAGTCCACAGAGCCGGCTCTGACGCATGCGCGCCGGCAGCTCCCTAGCCCACAGTCGCTTAATGTAAACGACGGCGCATGCGCATGCCGACGTCGCTGTCGTCGCTGACGTCGCAGTCGCCGTTGCCGTTGCCGTTGCCGTCAGCATTTGGCTTATGGCCATCAGCAGAATTAGTTGGCAGTGTCGAGGAAGGCGTGTAATTGTTAACCAAGTTAGTTTTGTGTTTGTACATTACCAAAACATTGCCGTTTTATTGTTCTATCGTTAAATACAAGGCGCATAAACGAATAAGTAAGACTAGTCGAGACTGGCATTAAAACAAGAGCATTACAACTCGACATAAGCTGCTTAGATATACCCTTTCTGATAGTCGAGCTTCCAGTGGACTCTATCTTCAAATTATAAGTCGAATAGGCTTAAAACTGTAGCAATTGCTTTTAAACTGTAAATAGTTAATTGGGGCTTGGCAATTGATGTCGATATAGCGTTAATTGAGTCAAAAATGATTCTTGATTGTGGAACTCATCAGCTCAGATGCCTTGCAACACAGCCAATATACCCCTTCCGCCCCGGCAACAGTGTATTAACTCAACTGGCTACCGCGCCCCAGCCCAGGTTACATTTGGTGGCGTTGACTTGGCTTATGTTTTATAGCGCGACGCAACCAGAGCAGTCGAAATATGCCACATTTTAGCAGTCATAAGCCCGCATTATGCGCACTTAATTAATGCCAGGCCCAGAATCCGAGACGAGGGCGCACCGAAAGAGGCTTAAAACAACAATAAGAAAATAATATATATATAGAAGCAAACAAAAACTAAAAGGCAAAATATAAAACATAATTTTTAATTGCTTTTTATATATGCGGCTACCAGAGTAACTGAGTAAGCGGCTTTTTAGTGGCAGCAGTCCGTGATTTATTTGCCACAGATACTTAAGTATAGGGTACGTATATATCAGCGTGTATATGTAGTTGCCAGAGTTTTAAGCCTGAACATGACTTGAATATTTATGCTTTCGACTACTGTAAAATAATAACCCTACTTCTAGCCAAGTGGACAGCCCACGCAAGCGGCTCAATAATATATCTTTCTTTTCATGTGTTCGCTTGGGTTTTTTTCTTTTCGTGGTTTCTTAGTTAAGACCGGAAACTGCGATACATTCTCCGTAGATCGTTAGAGCAATAGACTACCGAGTGCTGCTTATCACTGTTGCAGTTGCTGCCTGCCGCCTGCCGCGTCGGTTGCCAACGCTCGGCCTTATCGCTAAAAATTCCGCGATGACGTCTTGCGTCTGTGTGCTCCATGCGGAACACCCCCGTAGTTACCACGGACAGCCCTATCAATGCGCCAGCTCGTGCCAAAAGTGTGCGTTTCTCTTTATGAAGCGAAGGAACAGTGGGAGCAAAGAGGGCTTTGGTTCCGTTTCGTTGCTCTCAACACAACAACAACAGCAAGCAGAAGAGGAAGGAGAAGCAGAAGAGCAGCAACAACTTACCGTCCAACGAAATGTGAAGGGCAACACAATGGCACCCACGCCCGGATCACTGAGCACAAAGCTCGAGCCGCCAAGTATCTTCGTTGTGGAGTTGCCAAACGAACAGCCCGTCGATATGCTGACACCCTGTTCCGTTGTCTGATACTCCTTTAAGCACAGCCGAAACGCTGTCGTGCAGGGCGAGCAGCCTGCAAATGATATTCAAAATGGAATTGATAAACATTAAGAGTGAGCTTTAATATAATTGCTTACAAAGAGACTTAAGTATATAAAAATTAATTGAAGTCTATAAAAATACATTTTTTATTTTCTCATTTCTGTTCTGGTAATTTATCTTAATTAATAACTTTGCCATTGTATTCATTTATTTTAGATAGCTATAAAGATAACTTAAAGTTCAAGCATACTTAGCCTGGAATTTCAATTAATATCAGGCCCTAGCTAAACCAGTTTTATTAAATAAATAACCGAAATGAGCTTTTTCTTAGGAATTGCTCAAAAAATAAAAAAACTGTTGAGCAAGACGAAGCTATAGAGCATAAATAATTTGGACCTTTACATTCATTTGCATTTTGACTTAACTTTAACTCTAATATTGGATGAAATTAATTTAATTGAAAAAACTTTTCTTAGACCTAAAAGAAAAGTTTTATTTAATTATAATTATTCAGATCAAAGAAAAACTAAAAAATCAAGAAAAATACTATTAACATACTCAAAGATAAAACATTAAAAAAAATTTTACTGAGAAATAAAAAAAAAAATTCTCGCAAAAATCTGACCTTGAACATAATAAGACTCTTTCTTAGACGATAAAAATATTTAAAAATGAAACAAATTCGAGGCAGATTAAAATGTGTGTCAGTTATGCAATGTCTGTATATATATATATATATATATATATATATATATATATATATATATATATATATATATATATATATGTATGTATGTATATACATAACACATATATAGTATACATCATATGATTATTTTAATATGCTATATGCGATTTGGGCGTAACTTACCAGTCGTCTTGGTGGCTCGCAGCTCTGTGGGCATACCGCAGCAGTAGCCGCTTAGTAGATGGCTATTCGTATTTGAGATTTCTAATATTTCCAGCTCGAAGTTACCAGCTGCGGATATCTGTAAAAATCGAAAGGTACATCATCAGCAATAAGCCACAGCCAAAAAAAATCAGAAATGAAAATAAAATACAAAAAAAAAAAACATGTAAACACAAATTTCGAATCGTTCAAATCAATCACGGCCCATAACGAAGCCATAAGCTAAATAAGCGTACAAGACCGAAATACGTCCCCGTCCGGCTCTTCTTAACCCCTGTCCCTGTCCCTGCCCTGCCCTCACCACTGCAGACCTCACCTATCTAGCACTAACCGTACCCAATATCAAATAATATGCTCAACACCGCCGTCGCAACGTTCGCTTGTTGTAAAAACTAATAAGCCACCTAGAGCGCTCTGATTGGGCTACGGTAGAGGTTTTAATTAAAAAACACGAGAAAGAAATTCAAAATGGATGAAAACAGACACATATATAGGTATAAATATAGTTTTTCTTGTTGTAGTCGAAATCGTAGTCAAATGAAAGGAGCGCCAGACGTAGATTGGAAGCGGGAATGAAGTCTGATAAATCTGCCGGCCAAATGAAACATGAAAATAATGAGAAATATTTTCAAACACAAAGCGCTTTGTGGTTGTGGCTCACTTAATCAAACGAGATATCCAGCCAGCTTATACAATTTAGAATGCCTTTTGTTGGCCATAACAGCTGGAGTCGGCTAACTGCCTAGCTGGCTAACTGGCTAACTGGCTAACTGGCTAACTGGCCAACTTGCTAACTGCCTAACTGCCTAACTGCCCAACTGGTAGCATTGCAAATCAAGAGCCTATCGATAGGCGCATTTGCCATAAAATTAATAACACATTAGATCGGCCAAGAAATTGCTCATAAAGTTTATCTATTTCCACATAATGTTTGCTCATAATTTAGAACTTCCTCTATCCCTCTCTCTCTCTATCGCACTCTGTCTCTGCCGCGCTTCGCCATGGCCATCAAGTTTGTAGTTTAGAGTTCATTACAAAGTCCGAGCGAAAAATATGCTAATGAAAAGTTTTTAGTTGGCAACTTTTATGGTTTCATATTTCACGAAATTTATTGTTGGGCTTCGTGCGCCCAGCACTTGGTAGCTGGCAGCGTTGATAAGTTTATTAGAAATAAATTGCAATTTAGCTCGAGCTCTGTCGCAGGCTGTGCCGGGCTCTGCACCGGGCTAACGGCAGTTGGCCCGTTTGGACGGACGCACTTCTTGGCCTGTGCACCTGTGCGGCACATGTATAAGAAAAAGCTGAATCTTTAAGTTGCACTTGAGTTGGTTGTCGTCTTCGTCGTTGTTGTTCAAGTTGAAGTTGTCGGAGCAGGCGAACGCGCATTGTTGATCAACCCATAGATCAATCAATGCAGTCAATGCTTGCCACTTGCCACAGTCTTGGCTGAGTTCTCAGCAGTCGGATCTGAGTTGTGCCTTTTGTTTGCCGCATTGTGCTGCAAGCATTTGGTCAGTGCCCCAGCGGCAAGTTGATTGGATTCTTGATCGGATCTGTGCTGTGCTGTGAACCGGTTTGCCTGCTTACTTATTTATTTATCACATTTCTCTCTTTCTCCCTCTTGCGCCTGCATTTTCATTCATGCCACAGACGCGGCAAGTGCAGCTGCCACAGCTGCCACAATTTCTGATTCTCGCAATCAAGCGCTAATATTCGATACAAACTTTTCACGTAATCAATTCGATTAGATAATGCCCATGAAATGCCTCAAACGATTCGTAATGCGGCGCCAAATATCAAGAAAGGGTTCCGAATTGATTTAACAAATATATATAGATTCAAGAAATGCTCAAAATAAATATGAGAAAGTCACTTTGAAGTTGTGAAATATTATATCAACTCGAGATGTTTGTGTAGTTACATCATGACTGACGAGCAGTTACAGCAGAGTAAGAGTAAGAGTAAGAGCAGAGAATATGAAAAGCTATGGAATAATGTGAGATATAGACAGACTTTGCAGATGTTAAGAAATTTATTTTATGAACTGAGTCAGTCTATGTAATATATAGAATATATATAAAGCGAGTAAGATTATGCTTGAAAGCTTTTGCCTAGAAAATAATTTGTATAAAACGTAGCATATATCTAACAATCTATAAAATAAATCAACTTTTAAAATTTCTAAATTTCGACTGGTAGCTAAACAGCTACTATCTGTGCCCATTTTACAAGCAGTCTACGGCTTTCATGTTGAAAGAATGTTTCGTGACGATACGTGAATCTAGCCAGGTGACTCATACTGACTTCAGAAAAAATGGGTTCATGCTTTGCATAAAGGGAGTTGCCTGAGTTGAAACGATTAATGAATAATTACATAACTCTTATAAAAGGCCCAAGACTTAGATGCATATCTAAACAGTCAAAAGTTACAAAATTTAGTTCAAATTCCATAGAAACTGACCGACATATAAATTGAGTAGACATTATCACTCCCACTCCCACTGCCACAAAGCGTTGCATATTTCATGATCTAGCTGTAATACCCTCTACAATAAGGTATTTCAGTCTGGCAATTTAAGCCTTGTGCTAAATATATAAACATATTAAGTTTAACGACTCTGTTTAATGAAGTTAAATGCACAAATTTATGCGATATTCCATTTTGAAGATCACGTAATTATATTTTCATCAACTGGCGCCTGTAACAATAATTTTCGCCCTAATGAGCCCAGCAACTGCAGTGCGGAACGTTTTGTTAATGCCTTAAGCGTTGCGATAAACAACAACAACAACAACAACAACAACAGCAGCAGTAACAGTAACAACAACAAGTTGTACAAACAAAACGATCGTGGGAGCTGAATGCTCAATTCGCCAACTCATTTTGCGCGACTTTCGAATGGCAAGAAGAAGGCGATATATATATATATATATATATATATATATATATATATATATATATATATATACATACATACATATACATATATCTTTATGAATATCTTCAACAGTTGCCGCCGACTGCCAGTTTAATACGTTGCCGCCGACTGCCAGTTTAATACGCAGCTTATGATCAATAAATGTCAGGCCTTATGTGGCGGGTTTAGCTCGGCGGTACAAGCTGATTCCTGTACGCTTATAACTGGGTTAATACGCCCCATGATCACTGATCACAGTGACACTCACACTGGCCAGTGATCACAGCAGTGAACTCGTGTTTCCTGGAACCGACAGACTAATCCCAGTTACAAAATATTTCACTTTTCCTTTGCTTAATTAATAACTAAATAGTAAAGACAACAAGTATTGGCTAAGTAATACTCGTCTAAAAATAGGAAACTTTTTAAAAATATATTAAAGCTATTAAAATTGAAAGAAAAGCTTTAATATATATAGTAAGTAGCTGTCAGACTGAATGATGCAACTATATAGTAATATTCTATATACTTTTTCAAAATAATAAACAAAAATCTTGTCTTTGAATATCTATATTTCTTTTAAATGCCACTTTTACTATCGATCAGACTAGATGTGTGGTTCTATAATATAATATATGTAGATTTTTAATATCTAATGCCCTCAAAATACAATGATTATAATCCACAAAATATTCGTAACTAAGTTAGGCAAAGTTTACAGAACACCTAATATGCTCTGTTAAATTTCTGAGCGGGCATAACAATGTTGAGCTAAACCATGCCCATTTAGAAGGCCATTTCTCATTTGGCGACGACTTTTATCGCCAGTCTTAACCGAAATCAATGCACTCAAGAGCTGCTGCTGTTGCTGCTGCTGCTGCTGCTGTTGCTGTTGCTGTTGCTGTTACTGCTGCTGTTGTTGGAGACTCAGATAAATGTGTATAATCAATTTGATAGCCCTGTGTTGTGGATTAGGCCTGGGCATTCTAATGGCCGAAGCTGCGGCTGGTCGCGTATTAATCAAATTGTTGTTTGTCTTTATGTATTTACAAACATATATATACATATATATTCTTGATCGCAGGCAACACGATTAATTTTATGTATCTTCGGACCGTTCGTTCTGTTTAATTGCCTCGCAGGCATCTGCGCTGGCATCTCAATACATGTTTAGGCACTTTGTATAACACTTTATGATGTCTACGCCCTTAAATAAAAATTTTGTAGGCAACGACTACCGTTGCTGCCGCTGCGGATGCTGCTAGTGCTGTGGGAACCAACTGGACCAGCGGCAAGGCCAGCACATTCCAAATAGCCAGCGATGCTTTGATAGATGCATGTTACTTTTTGCCTAAATAGTTCCGAGTATCATAAATACCCAAGAAAGGGAAAAAAAGGTAATGTAAATCCAGGCTTACACACATTACTCAACTCTGATTGATATCGTGTGTATTCACTGTATTACATACCAATTTATACTAAAAGAGAGCAGTCAGGTTTATATGGGCCTACAGCAACTTCTACTTCTCAGTCAAATTAGTTCAACTTTGATGGCTTAATAGCAGTAGTAAAAGCAATAAAACTAATTTTGGATAAAACTTAATTGGAATTTTATAGAGTTGAATGCAAAGTGTTAAATCAACACAAAATAAAAAGATATATTTAAAAAATCACATATATATATATATATATATATATATATATATATATATATATATATATATATATATATATATATATATATATATATATATAGGTGTGTAGTATTTATAGGGTATATAGGTTATGTTTACGATTATTTTAATTCATTTTTAATTGTGTAAATAGTCTTTGGGTTGTTGAACTTGAAGTAATATAAGAAAAATATCTGATGAAGCCGAATGGTTTAAGTTGAAATATTTTAAGCATGCTCCAAACTTGGCATTCGAATTTTATTCAGACTCTAAGCTAAAATTTATGAATGGCTTCAGCTCGATTCTATTTAAAAAGTTGATTAGATAATCTGCCACTATAAACCATGTTATGCTTATCATAATCAGTTAGTTTTTAGCACTGATACGTCGCCCTGATATTTCATGCTAATGACAATCACTTGTCGCCCTTTACAAGCAACTCTTTTCGTTGCTTCTGTCATGTTTGCAATTCTACAATTCTTCGGCACCCCCATCGATCAGTTCCCACACAGCACAAAGCACACACACACATCTTTTTATTGCCTTGGGCGCAATTTGAGCCGAAAGTTGAATCAACTTCATTTTGGCTAACGAGAAATCAACATTGAGCAAAGCAACACCCGCATATTTAAACTAAAGTTGTTTTGCGCTTTTTTTATAGGTTTTTGCATGTGAACGCTTTTCGAGGTCTGGCGGTTTGTAGGGGTTGTTGTTGTGGGGCTTTGCTTACCTTATGGACTAACAATATTAAAATTAAAGCAATTAAGTTGCAGGCAGACTTTAATGATCGGCAATCGTCGATCAGCGAACGCAGCCGTTGCCGTTGCCTTTGCCTCGCTGCAGACATTGTTGATTCTCTCGTTGTTGTTGTTGTCGCTGTTGTTGATGATGTTGTTGTTGTTGCTGGTGTTGTTGTTGCTGTCATTGTCGTTGTTGATTTTCGGCGAAAATGTTTTCTAAACATTTTGTACATTCTGTGCGCGTTTTTGAACGTTTTGCCGCCTGCTGCTGCAGAAGATGCTGGCGAGCAGTTTAGTTCCTTGCTGCTGGTTGTTTGTTATTCTTATTGTTGCTTATGTTGTTGTTGATGAACAACTTTTTGGCACAAGTAACGCACACAGATTGGCCATTAATTAGCCCATTGCCCAGTTAACTATTTCTTGTATATATAAACTATATATATATATATATATATATATATATATATGTAAATATATTCGTATTGTTGTCGCTTCGTCAGGGCATTTTTTGTTTCGTTTTGTTGTTAATGTTGTTATCACGAACTTTTATTATTATTGCTTATTACAGCTGTTGTTGCTGTTGTGCTTTGCATATATTTTTTATTTAATTTTCATTCGTTTTCTATACACTTTACACTTCCACTTGATGTGGCGTTGTAATTGTTGGTGCTGTTGGTATTGATATTGCTATTAGTATTGTTGTTGCTGCTGTTGTTGTTGCTGTTGTTGTTAAGGCAAATGTCAAACAAAATGGAATCGAAACAATGCTACTGGCGAGTGCCTGTAAAATCCATTTCTCATTGCTTTTAAGCACGCATCATCAACGCTAATTGACACGCATTTGTTGTTGTTGTTGCTGCTGCTGCTGCAACAAGTGCTAGCAGCAACAGTTGCTTTTGCCTGCACAACCGCAGCAACCGCAAAGCGACTCAACGTGCAGCAAATGCAAATGCAATTCAATTTATGTTAATTTAACACTGTTGCTGCTGTTGCAGTAGCAAGTTGCAAGTTGCAAGCTGCTGCTGTTGCGGTGCCTTTTGCCACAAGCAATTTGCATCTTGTGCGCATATTAATTTACAGATATTTTCACTCTTGCCCACATTACTCACGCTGCCCCCTGTTGCTGCCCTCGCCTACGTTGGTGCTGCCTCTTGACTTGGCCTGTGCCATTTACCCCCCGTTCCTGTGGCCAGCACACGATGTTGATCGGGTGTTAATTGTCCATTTAATTAAGTAATTTGCTACGCTTCCATATGCCGCTCCTTGCCCTCTCGGCCTGCCCTGCCCTGCCCAGTGCGAACGGAAGTCGTTGACTTTGAGTCGAATTTGTACATAGAGGCCGCTGTGTGAGAGCAGCAACGGCAGCCAGCCAGGCAGCAGGCACGACCGGAAGTGGACCAAAGGGTGCACTTGGCAATTGGCGCAATTGAAGTTGCAATGAGAGGGAAATCAAATATGACAACTGAAACATAGAGTATGCAACTTTATGGAAATCAACTGAAAACTGAAACAGCTCAAACCATTTCGAAGATAGTATAAGCTAAAGTATAAGTACACAAGACAGCTCTTATACTCATATAGTATGTAGTAGTTCAGCTGATTGTCGCTGCGAATGCTTTGCTATCAGCTAATTATATAAGCAGCGCCTGGCTTAGTACTTAGTTACAGTTATGAAAGCTCTGGCATGTTCTATTTCTCCCTCTCTTCCTTATTGTAAGCTCATCCGTATGTAAGCATTGCCCTCGTTCTATACTCGTCTCTATCTCTCGCTCTCTCATTCTTTGCCTCTCTTTATTATCACTCGCTTATTGGAATTGTCGTTGTTGTTGTTGTTGTTGTTGTTATGTTGTTATGCGCTATTTACATATCCTATGTGCAGCTCGATGTTTATGTGTGTGCGTATTTATTTATTGTGCTGCTATTTGCCTTCTTTCACTCGTGTTTCGATTCCATTTCGTTTGCAGTTGCGGGTGCGTATATGTGTGCGTGTGTATGTGTGTGTGTGTGAGTGTAGCTCTGAGTCTGCGTTATCAATGAAACCGTTGCGTTTGCGGCTATTGTGGACTCTGACGGGGGCAAGGAACACATTCGCATTCGCATTGTTTGCACTTTTACTTTAGTGCTTTTATTAACGAAATTTATTGTGTGTATGTGTGTATGTGTGTGTGTTTGTAGTTTGTATGCGTATTGTACGAGTAATTGAGCGCTATTTCCGTTATAATATTTTATTCGCACTGAGAATCACACGCTGAGCCAAAGATTTTCGAAGCTTTGATTTATGTTAAGTTAAATCGACAGTTGGAAAAAAAAAAGTAAATTCACATGCACACACAGACACATAAATTAAGCGGCTGTCGATTGTTGGTGTTGTTGTTTATTATTGTATGTGTTGCTATTGTTATTGTGATGATTACTTGTTGGCTCTCTGCTTTGCCATCATTTGTTGTAATCAGCAAGCAATTCAATTTAATTGTAACACATTTAACACTTTCACATCATTTTCATTGACTATCATTGTTGTTGTTGTTGTTGATCACGCATAAACACACAGACACAGAGACTGCACACTCAGTCCGAAGCCCAGTCACACATAATCCAATTGGCATTTAACGTTTACCGTTTGCACCGCTGCAAAAGTGCTCTTTACTGCTCGAAGCACGACGGTCGACTAAATACGTTGCTATTAAGCGTGTCCTGCGGCGCTTGGTTAGCCTGCAGCAGTAGCAACAGCAGCAGCCACCACACGGGGCGGAGCAACTCACGCGAGAGCGCTTGGTAAGAGAGGAACTAGCTGCTCGGCAGTTCGGCAGCCCAACCACCATCAGTTGCAGCACTGATATTTACGAACCGGCGTACGCCAAAGCTGGCCACTGTTCGAACTCGAATTCGAGTTCGATATCGAGATCGTGTCTTGTGTTGCGACGTAGACTTCCGCTTGCTGCTTGCGTGCGCTTCAGGCGTCAAGTTGCGACTGATTGGGAACTACTGCTGACGGCGTCTGGCATTGCCGCTGGGCACGTTCACTCCGAGCTTTGTCAGCTCGGGCCGCTCTCTTAGCATGCCAACCGGTTTCTCTCTTCGTGCGGCGCTCTTTAGCCAGCCGCTGATTGGTCGCCCGAACATTGCCTGCGGTCTGCGCGACTGACTTGCTAAACGGAGTTGCCCCGTTCCGAAGTGGAAGTCGTTGGCGTTCGGTTGCGGCGTCGTTGCTGCTTCTGCTGCTGCCTACACGCATGCGTGTATGTGTCTGGAGGCGCTTTTTTATGATTTCAACTTAATTATGTTTATAAACGCTTGCCGCGCCTGCTCTAGATCTAGTTAAAATGCCGCACGGCAGCCTCTGCAATTGGCCCAAGCGTTTCATTAGCGTTTTATGGCCAGATCGTGGCCAGCGCACGTCCCGGGGACACGTTTCACTTGCACTGCTGCAGGCGCACAATTAACACCTGGAATAACAGTAAAACAATGTTGTACTACTATATATGTTATGTGTATGTGCACAAGCTTTGACTGCCCACAATAAATATGATTCGAGCTGCCCATTTTTGGGGGCCAATTATTAGTGCAGACTTACCGCACAGACAGAACGGCGCGACTCTGCCCAATTATATGCAGCTCGAGTGTGTATAAATCAAATTTAAATGCAACTCTTTGGGCTATCGATATGCTTGCTTGTTGTAGCTGCAGCCGCTGCTGCTGCTGTTGTTGTCGTTGTCCAAAACAAAAGACTTAAGCAACAAACTTGGCAATTACATGCAGACAGCAGACAACAACGCGGCAGCATCTTTTGTTGTTATTGCTATTGTTGTTGCTGTTGCTGTTGCCGTGTTGTTAGCGGCTCATATTTCTTAGCGCGCATATCTAAATATCGAATCATGTCGCTGATTTGCTCTGCCGCACCATTGTTGCTGCAACTAGGCACTGCAAGAGCAACAACAACACACACTAAATCTCATTGTGCCGTTGTGACATGACTCTTGTTCGACAATAGATAAAACAAATTGACTTGGTGTGTGCCCAAAATGTCTTCTCTAGCCATTGGCCTAGCCAGTTGCAGTTGCCGTTGCTGCCGCATCTGCTGCTGCTGCTGTTGCTGTTGTTGCTGTTGTTGCTGGTGGGCGTACCGACAACTTGAAACGCTGGCAGCCGCAGCCGCCGTCGCATTCGCATTGGTACCTTTGTCATCTTTTGCAGTCGAGAGTGAGAAAAAAGTGCACCACAATGCCCATTATCAACAGCATATCTACGAAATCCCCGAGCGACAATTGTCCAACGGGGCAACGGCGACAGCGACAGCAACAGCAACAGCAACACGCTGTCCAAATATGTTGCAAGTTGGTGTTATTCTTCACACGGCATCATAAATTTCACGTATAATTGACGCTTTCAGTTATATCAAAATTGGCTAAAAGGCAGCACCAACAGCAACAACAACAACAACAACATCAGCAGCAGCAGCAACTACAACAACAGCAACAGCTTTTGCGTTGGTGGCTATCGGACTCCAGGGATTACTTTTGCACTGTGACTTGTTGTTGTCTCGTCCGACTGTGGCTTACATTGTTTTTGGCTTACAGCTAATAATAGCCAGCCAGACGGACGGCCACTGACTGAGCCAGTCAGCAACTACTTGCCGTCTACAGGTGTTTTTTCGCGTACATTTTAATGGCATGTCTTTGTTGAAATTGGCTTTTACTTTTGTGTTAAGCCAACTTGTATATATATAGTATATATATATAAACTATTTCATTTCATATCTCTTTTTGGTGTTTTGTGAGCACATGCACTGCTTTCCATAACCATTGACAGCTGCACAAGTGGCACTCGA
Source organism: Drosophila fulvimacula (assembly GCA_035045555.1). Lineage (NCBI taxonomy): Eukaryota > Metazoa > Arthropoda > Insecta > Diptera > Drosophilidae > Drosophila > Drosophila fulvimacula. The sequence continues at coordinate 15,040,953 of JAWNOX010000137.1, forward strand.
AGCATTCGCAGCACACGCCATAAATCCCGAAAATCAAACATATTGAGTAATCAAAGCGGCGAAGGCTGCACGCAATTAAACGCGTCCTACAAATTTTGGCAGCATGCCACAAGTCCAGCAACCACCCAACCCCACGCACAAGCAGATATAGCGACAGCAACATTTGGTCCAACCCCCGTTCGGGCTGGGCTCATTAGGCAAACAGTCAAATATGTTGGCAATTTCCAACCAGTTGTTGGTTTGGCACCACTCAAATTTTATGACAGATTTTTCAAGTGCTTGGCGGTTGCACTGCCTGTCCCACCCTGAACTGTTGTTACAGAGGGTATATTGAACATTGAGATAAAAGATGAATATTGAGTGAGATTGTATTGAGAGTTCCCATTACAGGATATCTCCCTATCGAGCATTGATCACAGCGACTTCTTGCTGCTTCCGTCTCTGCGGTGGCAACGGAGGGCGTTTAACTATGCGGTTAAGATGGAAAGCAACAGAAGGCAGCACAGGATTGAGCTGCAGGGCCTGCAAAAGAAAAACATTGCCAGAGGTTAGTTGTTTATGAACCTTTTTATAGCCGTCTGTTGGTCTTACATATTTATGCACCATATTTTACCAATGCGGTAAGTACTTTGTGTGGTTTCTCGACAGCCAGTTAAGTAAAGCTTCAAATAAATAAAAATATATATAAATAAATCAAGAAAACATTCAAAAATATAAATAAACAAAGAAATAAGTATAGAAGCTGTAGAGAAAGATATAGATATAGATATAGATATAGATATAGATATAGATATAGATATAGATATAGATATAGATATAGATATAGATATAGATATAGATATAGATATAGATATAGATATAGATATAGATATAGATATAGATATAGATATAGATATAGATATAGATATAGATATAGATATAGATATAGATATAGATATAGATATAGATATAGATATAGATATAGATATAGATATAGATATAGATATAGATATAGATATAGATATAGATATAGATATAGATATAGATATAGATATAGATATAGATATAGATATAGATATAGATATAGATATAGATATAGATATAGATATAGATATAGATATAGATATAGATATAGATATAGATATAGATATAGATATAGATATTTTCAGCTTGCCCTATATACATACGACCCACCCTAACAACTATTCTGCAGACAACATCATCCATCTCATTCAGCTGATTCAGCAACTTCTCTCATCATTTGTTCTCTTCATTTGTTCTGCTCCGCACTTGTCGCTGTCGCTGTGAACTTCGCACATGTTGCGGGCAAATAGAAAAAAGGCGACACAGAGAGTTGATATATCAGTTCATCAGGACGATCAGTGCATGCCTCATTTAACGCCCTTCGCCTGGCCACAATGAAGAACCGCCCCTTAGGGTCTATATATACACATGTAGAGGCAAATCAGTAAGGCAAACATGCTTCTCATACGCATCAAATTATAACACGAACAAAGGCGATTAATTAGCGATAGGTCGAGGGGAGGGTTTGCTGTAATCGAAACTGACAACAGGAAGGGAACTGCGCGTGCTCGCTTGGCCAATCGACGGGTGGTTGGCTGTGGGCAGGGCGGGGGTAGGAGGGTTGCATTTGCAACTGCAGCCCAAAATCCATGCACGTGCATATGTCATTTTTATGGCGCTGTTCGTGTTGCCATAAATCCATAACAATATGACAAGTACAAGTACTTTAGCGGCAGCTTCTCTCATGTGCAACATGTTTGCACGTTCACGCCAGAGACGCCCCGCACATGGGCCATGGGGCATGGGGTTTGGTGCCTGGAGCTGTCTTTGGCTACCTTCAGGTGATTGCGATCAGCAGCCGAATACCCATGTATGTCTGTGTGTGTATGGCTGTTGTGCCAGGATGCTCATTTGTGAGTGGATGCTGCTGGTGGTGCTGCTGCTGTTGTCTACGCTTCATTTGGCGTGGCTACAAAATATTTTGCGCCACTCGACGATTGACATGATTTACATGAAGTCAGGGCAGACGCACGTTTTTATTACATTTTCGTGGCCGTAAGTGCGCCCAAGCCAAACCACAGCCAAGCACCACCAAACGACAACCACTGACAATTGTGGCTCGCCGGCTTGGCTTTGATTTTTAGTTGTTATTTATTTTTCATATCTTTTTTTTTTTTTTTTTTTGTGGTCGTGTTACGCATCGGCGCTGGAAAACTCAACAGCTGTGCGGGACGACAAGGGGTTAAGTGCGCATAATCATTTATCATTTTTCTTTTTTTTACTTTGTTACAATTTTCAAGTGCAGTACCACCAGAACTACAGCAACCACCACCACCAACTAACAACAACCCAACCCAACGCCCACTTGTTCGCAATTAAACAAAACAATAAAAAGTGTGGCAAGTTTTTATGATTTTTTTTGAGTACCCCTAACCTATTAGAAATGTTTAGAATAGGGTGTGATAGTTTGTTGTGTGCGTATGTAACACACGACAATGGATTTTGAGAGATTGTAAATTATTTTATTTATAAATTTATATATAGCAACAGCTATAATACTATTTAATTACAGAGTATGTTCTAGTCGAGCAGCCTAGAACTAGAACACTCTTGCTTGTAGTCATTGTCGATGATGATGTGCTCGATGCTAGTTATATTGGTGGTGGTAGTGCTGTCAGTGGTGGTGGTGGCTCAGTCACACATACACTCACGCACACTCACACACCCACTTGTCACTGTCGGGCTGAATGTCGCTTTTGTGTCACACAGCCGCAGCCTTAAATCGACAGTTTAATTTAGCTTTGGAAATTGAAAATTAAATACACTCAAGTGAAGATCGTAATCGTAATCCTTATAGGCCGAAGCGTAATCACATCATTTATTGGATTTTCAAGCTTATTTGGCTTCATTAGGTCTTAATCAATTTCGAAGATCAAACATAGAAAAATTGTCAATCGTTTAGAGTTAAGAGTTATGTTTACAAGGCGAGTGAGACTGTTTTCTTTGGTGGTCTCTTGGAATTCTCATTTCTTTCGTTTGGTTCGCTTTGTTTGTTTGGGTTAATTGTGTGTCTATAGAATTTTAACTAATTAAAATACCTATAAAGGCAGCATGTTGAGTCCTGCAGCGGCAACATTTTCAGCATTTCATTGGAAATTTGGAGCCGAGTGGATTGGATAAGCAACACGCTAACCCAAACCCAGCCAGAGAGAGAGAGAGAGAGAGCCAACAAATGACTGTCAGACCAGTTTCGAAGGCCTTCTCGAACGGCTAAAGATGAATGGTTCGCTCTTCTTCAATCTGACTCTTGTCTTGGGCGTTGTTGTAGCCTCAATCTGCTGACTGCTGGCTGCTACTCCCGCCGCGGATTCGTCGTTCATGTCCGGCGAGCCGCGACTGACAGGCAGCGGCAGCAGCAGCAACAACAGAACACCAGAATCGACAGCCGAGCGATGTTTACTACTACAATAAGAGCCGAAAACAAAACAACAACAAAAGTAAAACCCAAAAACCGGCCAGAAAAAAAAAACAAAACTAAACTGAGCTGAACCGAACTGTGCTAAGTTGGGCTCCAGATCTGCTTGTACTGGATGGAGAAATAGCTGCAATGGACAGCTGAAAAGGAGGCTGGAATTTCGTTGGGATGGAAGCTTAAAACTTTAGCATTTTTAATTAGCGCGTTCTTTGTTTTCGTTTCGTTATTCGTTGCGTTTTACACACAGCTCCCAATGAGAAAACCAACAAAGGAACAAAAAAGGTATCAAATCATCGGAATCGATTTAAAAACGATTTTTTTCTTAAGTTTATTTATATTTCTTGTTAATTTCAAATATGTAATAAAAGAAATAATCAAATACTTAAAGTGTAAATATGAAATGCACAGCTGTCGAAGTAATTATATAATTAAAATTTAAAAAAAAAACTTTTTTATATATTAAAAAAAAAATTGATTGTAAAAAATAATGTAGCAATTGTGACTTGAGCTGATATAAATAAAAATAAATAAAATATTTAATATTTCCACTTGTTAAAAAGCTAAAGCTCAGCTTAACAAGGAAGACTGCATCTATTCAATCATATAGAGCAAAGCTTGTCACCTTTATTATTCACCTGAGGGCTACAAATATTCATATCAGCATTACAAATAGACTTTTATGAAGCTGGAACTGAAATTCCATCGTCCCTTTAACCAAACTTAACTCAAACACAGACTAAGAACTAAATATTAATATTAATAATTTTATTTATTACTCAAAAATATTTTCTATTGCTCACATTTTCAAAGTATAAGTCTCACACGAACTACGAGATCAAGAGAGATATCTCAGTTATCTTAGAGAAAAAGAAAATCTCACAGAATCCACAGAGCTTCAGCGTAAATCCTAGCTAAATTGCATAAATGGTTCAACATGCACACCCAATCTTGAGAAGTATTTCAGCTATGTCAAGTATAGATTTCTATATCTATAGACTATTTGAGATAAGTTCTTGTGCTGGCTCTGTGCGTCTGTCAGATGCTTGGGACAACGATTTATAACAAAATAGGCGACCAATTACGCAGGCATGCCTTCGAGGCAGCGGCAGTGCGCTGTCAGCTAACTGTTTGGCATCTGCAGCGGCAGTAGGAGCTGCAGGAGCAGCAGCATCATCGTAAAAGACAACATACATAAATATCAATTACAGGTCCATAAATTTGAAACCAATTAGCCAAGTGAAATTGATAAGAGTCGTTTGCGAACGCAGCAATTTACAACAATTTCGCCATCAAATAGTTGCCTGACAATGGACATCAATTGCAACCGGGAAGCTAAGCAGCAGCTAGCAGACTTCTGGGGCCAATGGTTGTTTATGCAAACCGGGCGAAATGGCTAACAACTTAATACAAATTGAAAGCTCAAAAGCCAAATGTTGCGTTCTCACATTTAATGGCAACGGCAGCAGCTGAAGCTGAAGCAGGAGAAGGAGCCAGAGCCGGAGGCGGACCAGAAGCAGACGATGGCCAAGTTGCACCAGCAACCGGAGACAGCGGCAGCGAGCACTACTTAACTTTTCGACACCCAATGAAATTTTCGCACATTACTGCCAAAAGTATCTAGATGCAAAAATATCTGGTCGAGCCCGTTGCCACTTTGCATGCAACTGCAACGTTGCCTACTGCCTACTGCCTACTGGCCGCCTGCTCATATCTGCATCTGCTGGTAGGCAAATGCAATTTATTATACGTCTGAGCCGGGCCAGACCGCATGACGAAGGAGACAAAGGGTGGCCGGCAGAGCGGCAGGCCAACTGAGCGTAGAGATCGAAGCAACGTTCCCTATGCACACACGCAAGCCTTTTGGCGTTTTCTTATTAATACATTTTTATATCCTGTAGACAATGGTAATGGCAACAGGGCTGCCTGTAGCTATGCATTTGTATGTAACAAGCAAAGTGTGATAGTATAAAGGATATATATAGATATATATAGATATGTATTATAAGAGAACTGAGAACTTACTTAAAACTATATCAAAGCAAAATCTGACTGTGTTGAACAATTTTAAATAGTAAAAAAATTTTAAATATATATAAAATTAAGATTTATATCTAATACCCAACATATTCCGAAAATAGTTATATGTATATTATTTATATTATAATATATTATACTTCATAAATACTAAATTTGAATGACATGAAGTCAAGAATTAATAACAAATATAATTTTTTAAAAATTATATACCCGATGATATAACTAATAGAAGAAGAAGAAATATATATATACAAATATATATTATACAAATTTTAAATATATATAAGATATAGATTGATGTCTTATTTACAGGGTGTCTTATAGTTGGGCACACTTGAAACGAGCAACGCTGCGGCGGTGGCGTTGGTGTCGGTCTGGTTGCCATTGCAATTGGTAAAGCTAGCAGGGACCCAGGGATCCTGAATCCCCGTCTTGGGGGCAACGGCAGCCACAAAAATCAGATAAAAAATGCTTCGCACACGATTAGGAATTTTTAATTAAAATATTTTGTACTGCTGTTTGTAGTTAATTTTGTACAACAACGGGCACACAAAGTGCCACAGAGGGGCAGAGCGAGACGTGGCGGCGAACGTATGCAGCATAAGCACCTGCATTTCATTGCTGTTGTTGTTGCGGCTGCTCTTGTTGCTGTTGTTGTTGTTGTTGTTTGTTGTATGCGTGTAGAACAGCAGAAAGTACGAGATCCGATTTCAATGCCGCAAAGGGTGCCGAGTGCGGAGACCAGGCAAATCCTGTAGCACATTTCGCTTTCGTGCCCAGATCCGCGAAACTCCCTTCGGGCAACATTTCAACCTGCCACTGCGGTGGCAGCATTGATGGGCGTATACATGCGATTCTTTCCGTGCCTTCCACTTTTTGCTGCTGCTGCTGCTGCAGCGTCGTTTAGCTTAACTCAACATATTTTTAAGTCGCAATCTGAGTGAGAAAGAGAGAGAGAGAGAGAGGGAAAGGGAGCGCGCTGAAGTGGGAGAGCGCGGGAGCGCATCGATGATATATTTAGTGGCAGGCAAAACGAAAGACTTAAGCAACGAACTTGCGATTACGACACAGCATGGCGCACACATGACTATTCGGCTGCTGCAGTTGCATCGCACTTCGATACGTAGCCTGCTATCATATGTATTATATATATGTATATATATAGTCAAGGCAATTGGTGGCCCGGCTCCGCCCGATGCCGATCGTCGCACGACTTTTGCCTGGCCTTTTTGTTTTTGTGCTGCGCTGTGCTGTGTTATGTATTGGCCACATTACCCGGCATCGCTCCCCGACTCTGTGCTCTGCCAGCCCTCTTTCTCCTCGTCCTTTCGCATTGTGTTTTGCGCGCAAATTGAAGATCGTGTTAAACGCTTAAGTCGCTTTTTTGCAGCCAGCCACAACAACAGCAAACACATGAGGCACAATGCATCATTAGCGCTTGTGGCAAATATGTTTGCCTTGCACTCACACACACACACACACATACAGATAGAGGCAGCACATTTGGTGCAACAAGTGCAGCAAAGCGAGTTCATTGCCTCCATCGCTTTGATTATTGGGGCTCGTAAATTATGACTAATTGATATACAAATTCAAAACAGGCTTTGTGATTGCAACATGCATCCCAAAAAAAAAAAAAACACACACACACACACAACATCTGCCACATGTAAGCGACACGCACGCGATTTCGGCCAATAAATTGTCAGTTTGTCGGCTTTGTGGCGCAGCTATGACAAATCTGCGACATCTTTCAGTCACTGCAGCATCGCGCCGCGTCGTCTGCACACGTGCACAGCATCCACAAAGCAGCCCACTCCCAGACCTCAGCTCAACTCATTTCAGCTCAGCTCTCATCTCAATTGTGTTTGTCTTCTTCATTATTTAGTCAACAAATAAGCCAGACCAAACACTTTGCGGCCAGCAATTGTCAACATTTAAAATACAAAATGTGTCAAATAAGAAAACAGTTTTTCAGTCTTAAGCTGCGTTTCTCTTCTTCTCTTTCTCGCTGTCCGTCCCATAAGTAGAAGAAAAATGAGCCTCAAATAAAGGGTAAATAAAATAAATTTACGTTTTGCGTGGCGTGAAAAAATGCGCACGCACAGATTTTGTAAATGAAGGCGAAATGAGAAAACAACGCACACCAACTGGTGTGCTGGCACTGAAGGGCGGCAGCCCAGTCAGGGGCGTGGTAAATTTAAAAGCAACACAGTATGCGTAACATGTGCGTACTTAAACGTTTACTAGCCCAAATTACGACCACAGCTGGCGATGTTACATTCACTTTAAATGAGGGCTAAGAAATTCAAATGTTTTTTCCGGGATTGGAAGTTTTAGCTTCGATAAGGTATTGCTCTGGAGAACAACAAAATTTCTTCATAATTATTTATAATTCTTCTGGAAAAATAAACAAAAAATTGAGGAAAAATGATTTTTTAAGTTGTGCTAAAAAATTTGAGTTTTTATGTAAATTTAATTTTATGAATATTAAAATTTATTATTTTTAGCGTTACAAAAATATATTATTTTTTAGAAATATACGAGATATAGATTAAGTTTATAAAATATAAATTATACGCGAACAACTCGATATAAAAATACAAAAAGGTAGACTCCTCGGTATAAGAAAGTACGTAAAATATCTAACTTGAAGTCAAGCTTAAAAATTTGAGTTTTTTAAATAATACCTACACAAAAACGTCAATTTTCTTAATGTTTCATCACATTTACGTACAATTAATTTAATTTAAATCCCTCTATTTTGGACACCAACTAGTTAGTCCATTCCTAGCATTCAATCCAGTTCTCATACTACTCAAATTTATATGTATCTCAGAATTGATTTTTGCGATCATTGAACTAATTTAGCCTTGTGGCATGGCAGAAATTCTTTGAATTATGTCAGTTGCGCATATTTCAAGGCGAAATGAATACGAAACACAGCGCAATTGTCACCTTGAGCCGTCGTTCTGCGCAGCGAGCTTAAGACATATGGTCAGTAAATGGTTTATGTATGGCCAAGTCTTAAATTTAGTGGCTAAGTAACGACGCCTATAAAGCAGTTGCCAGATTTCCATATAACTAACAAATAAAAGGCAACAGCAACAGCAGCGGCGGCAGCAGCAGCAGCAGCAACTGTCCAAGCGTTGTAAACATTTCAACTAGTTTTTTGCTTATAGCAATTTCCATTTTAAAAACATTTGAGTTGTATTTAGCAGCAGGCTATGATGGGCTAAAGGTGGACATATGTAACAGCAACCATTTATATTAATCTGTCAACCAGTGAATATGTATCACGACATGACTCGTAGAGACAAACCCATCTGTAATACAATATATAATAATATATAACAGATCTGTCAGTTAATATATATATAAGTACTTGAGTCTTAGATCAATCTGTCTGAATATGTATATATAACATATCCGATTTATAATATATATATATATATATTTGATATATTTGATATATTTTATATTATATATTCAATACATATCCAAACTGACTCCTCCTCATAGGGTAAAGCATAGTCGTTCTCTTATTAATAAATCACTCTTACTTGTTGCTTATTTTTTTGTTTTTTAACATGCAACACGAGTGCGCGACATAAAAACTGGAGCAGCAACATTTTTAGCTGCTACTAAAACGAAGCACACAGACAAAAAACTTCTGAAAACGAAATCGAGTCGTGTCTTTAATTGTGTATTATTTTCATTTCAATTTTAATTGCAAATTTTGAGAGAGTATGTGTGTGTGTTGTATGGGTGCAAGCCGGTTGACAGAGTTGATTAAAAATGCTAAGCAAATACACTTCATTATGGGCCATTTTCCACTGCATGTCACTCACAGCGGCCACATATTTCACTCAAGCCGAGCAGCTGCTGGGCGGCAGGGCGCATGCAAAGCAGCCCCGTGACGTTGTAGGAGGCAGGCTTGCCAGCCGGCCTGAGCAGGCAGAGCCTAAATTACAAGTGCAACGCATTCCCAGGCCGATTTCATCAAAATGATAAAGAAGACGGCCAAAACGCCGCCGTCTGACTGGGCTAAGCTGACTGACAGCCCAGTGTCAGTGCCTACTGTTTGTACTGGCCCTGGCCCTGGCCCTGGCCCAGGCCGAGGCACTGGCTTTGCCTTTGGCTATGGCTCTGGATCTGGCTCTGGCCACAACCAGCAACAACAACAACAATCGAAACATTTAAGCACTTTACGCTACGCTCCACTTGAGCTGCGTTACGTTTCACATTCGAGTGCAAAATCAACACACAAACAACATTACTGAAGGCGCAGGCAAAAGATTTAAATGCCTATCGCAGCGACACATCGACAATCGTCCCGATGCCCGTCACCATCGGCCATAACCAGATGCCAGATACTGAAAGAGGCAGCCCCTGCCTCCCCACTAAAAGGGCTGTGGGCAGACGGTGGCACTTCTATTTGGTATTGATCTAATCTATCCACGTTCAGCGCATGTACGCTGCATGTTGGCTGTCGCTGTTGTTGTCTCGGCGGTGGTCTGCATAATGACTGAGAGCCAACGGCCGACGGCCATGGGCAACTGGACAACTAGCCAACGGACCAACGGTCACAGTGGGCAACAAGAAAACTGCCCACGCAAGCTGCCGAGCTAACAGCTTCTTGGTTTCTGCTGTTCTTTATTGAGAAATTACCGGGGCGCACAAAATGAGGTGTCAAATTTTAAATTTGTTTGGCTGTGTGCCTATCCACAAATCTATCTATGCATAACTTTGCCCAAGTTCATTGCCTAAGTCTTTTGTTTGCCACAACATATTTACGATGACAAATATGGCTATATTGGGTCATTGAGCGAGCACATTCTAAGCACTCTGCGTCCATTTGGTATGCAGTCCAGCATAGAGTCATATAGCCATAGAGCTCGCTGGATAAACAGCATCGAACAAACGGGACAATCGGGGCGAACGGGGCATCCAATCGACACCTTTGGCAAACAAAGGCTTAATGAAGTGCGTGAACGCCAGGGGAAAGCTAAGCAAACCAAATGGAGTGTGTGTAAATTATATGGTAAAATAAATACATAAAAGAATTCCAAGACCGATTTATGCTGGCTTAAAGACCTACGTTCTAAGTCAAATTAAAAGCAATTTGAACACCAAATAGAAAGAAAAATGCCAAAATAAAAAAAAAAACACATGATACCAACCGAATACGTAAGGTAAACTCACACACACTTAGAGATACACATATATACATATATATATACCTATATAAATTTATAAAATCCGGGGCTCAACGACAGTTTGCTCCAAATTAAAAAAGTATAAAACCATAAAGACGACAATAATGACAGCGCGTTGATGGTGACAACGACCATGGTTTGTTGTTGTTAATGATGTTGATGATGACGATGATGATAATGATGACAATGACGTGTATGATAATGATGATGGGGATTGGGATTGGGCTGGCATAGTACACGGTTTGCTGTCTCCACGCACGCACACAGCACGATGACACAGGCAAATGTCTTTCTTTTCTGGCAAGCGAGGCGAACTTCAAAGGTTCGGTGAGAAAATACGCCATATATGGGAATGGATAATAAAATAAATTAAAAATTTGTTTTTAATTATAAAAAATACAAAAAAACTAATTTTAACAATAATTCTTAATTAGAAAATAAAAATAATTAATTTGGAAAAAGTCATTAAATTTCTAAAATTAAATGTTTAAAAAAAATAATAAAAAATTTCAGTGGCTATTCCATCAAATATATATAGAACAGAAGATCAAATAATAGACCAATTGTAGTGTCGCTTAATCTATAATATGTCTCCCTCAAGAACTATTTGGTATAGCCTACATTTAGACATACGTTTTAGGCTACCCTCGCGCATTTAGTTTGGTCGCATGGCTTGATTTTTTTTTTGTCGCTGAACCTAATAATCCTCATGACTCGCATATCAAATGACAACAAATTTACTCCAGACGCTGGCAGCGGCCAAGCGACTGAGTGTGCGGAGCGTGGGGGGCGTGGCTGGGCAAAGATGATGCCGCAGTCGCAGTGTCAAATTGAGCGACAATGGGCGACAAAAAAGCGGGGCACAGTGGGACAGTGGCAGTCTGTAGCAACTGTAACGTTTTGTTGCCTTTAGCAGAGACTTTTGTCTGTCCCTCCGCCCGCCCGTCCGACAGTCCGTTCGTTTGGCCACAGCCCGTGCGCGTCCCTTGGCCCCGCATTGTGCGCTCGATGTCCCCTTCGTCTGTGTGTTGTGCATTTGCCGCTTTAATACCTTTTAACACTAATCGCATCGAGCGCAACGCAATCAGTTGTGATGAGAATATAAATAAAAAAAAAGCAGAAAAAACAGAAAAAGGGAACAAAAACCCATCGGACTACAACAAAACAGAATCTGGCCATACACATATCGTCGCCCTAGTCGCCAACGTTGTCGCTGAACAAGAAATAAAAATCGTTCAAGTTCTTTGCCGAGGCTGAAGAAAAAAAAAAGGGAAAAAACGGTAGAGCCCAGCCGGAACCTGAAAGAGTCTTCAGTTCGAGGCACAGTCAGAGTCCGAGTCGGAGTCAAAGTCAAAGTCAGAGTCAGACTCAGAGTTGGACTTTTTTTCGGGTGAGATTTTCTCACGTGTTGTTTGCATTGCTTTATTTTTTTTTTTCGTTTTCATTTCTTTTTTTTTTTTTTGTTTTTTATTTTTTATTTACCGATTTCGATTTTGTTTTGCTGCTGCTGCTGTTACTGCGTTTGAAACTGGAGCTCCTCATCAGCATGAAACGAAGATTTTTATGAACGCAGTGAATTTTTATGTTTCCATGATGAACTGTGCACACGATCCGGGCAGTGTCAGCGCTCAGCTTTTGGCCACTGGGCGGCAACATGACTCAGTGGCCAAGTCTCGACTTGTATTTTGGAGTTGAGCCAAAAGGTTTTGCTGTCGTTTCCCAGGTTGTCGGTATTAAAAACCATCGAACAGGAAATTGCTTCAAATTCTTAAAGAGATTTACTATGTGTATTTTGGCCTTAATGATTTCTATTTGATTTCATTATGCATATGTATATATACATATATAAATACATATCTGTATGTTTATATCATCTGGCCAATGCGAAACACTCTCGTGGCATCTGCACAGTACGTGGCCCATGGCCAGGGTTCAAGCCTGGCCACAGACAGCGTTCAGCTGCGCTCTGGCTGGAATTCCCGTGCAACACATGCGAAATCAGTAGATCACGAAATGAATAGCCATAAATACAATGGCAGGCAGCCGCGGCGTAGCCGACAGGAGTACAGCCAACACATAGACAATCAGACGGACAGACATAGGTATGGACAATCAGACATATAGACGTATGGGTAACATTTTGCCATTTAGCTCGATTGCAGTTGCAAACATGCGATTTTGAAGAGGTTCGATTGGCCTCAGAGCCGCAGCTTCTGCTGCTGCTGCCGCTGCACAGATCTCTCAGCTCTCGGGCTCACAGTTCACAGCGTGCGTGTAAATGCCTGGAGTTGAGCTCATGGCACTGGGAGCCTCAAATTGCGATGCGATGGGAATAGAACCAACCAACCTGCAGCTCGCTCTCGACTGCCCTGTGGACCAACAACAAATGCTTCTATGCAAATGTAGGCATATAATAAAATAATTGCACTGTGATTCCTTGATTTGTAAAACTTGAAATTGAGCAAAGAACACAAAAAGCAAAGGCAGCTAATCAGCTGCTTTACGAGTGCTATATACTATACATATCAGAGATTGTTTGGTAAGTGATGCCGAACGAAAGAAAAATTTATGAAAATTTTCCTTCATATTATTTTTTTAATATTAAAAACATTCATAATATTTAATATTAAAAAAAGATATATAAGTATATAAAGAAAAGTTTATTAAAATTAGCTTAATATTTTTAAATATTAAAAGGCAAATATAAATATATAAAGTAAAGTTTATCTAGCTTAATATTGTTGTTTAAGAGTAAAAGATTAAATTTTTTAATTAAATTTTATATACTCAATGGGTAAACTCTAAGTAATATGTGGTCTACCGTTAGCTTGACAATATTATTACCAATGCCCTGTTAAATCTCACATAAATGCAGAAAACAAAAGGCTTAAGCAGCTGACTTATCGCATAGCCTGAAGCATATTGCCTTATGTCTTAGTAAAGGCTTGAAGCATATCAGGTATTGCGGCTATGTGTGAGATTTTATTGGGCCTATGTCAAATATATGGCTGCTAGTTGAACGTGTGTTTTACGAGCTTCAAACAAAATAATATCGTAGTTGGGCCATAAACTGGCAATTTCTGGAACTCAAAGACGATAGGAGTGCAGCTAACATTACTAGATGTGTATGCAGGAGGCCAAAGCCGAGAGCTGAGGCATTGGTGCGTTTATTTTAACAGTCGTCGAATGGCTGTGGCCAATGGCAATGGCAGCCATAAACTGCAATTTCGCAGCCCTGACGACACCCGCTGTTAGGCTACAGCGCAGTAAAAACGCTGAAAAATTAATTAATCTTCACATGCAACTAAATTAACGCATGATTGCCGGTTCAGCCGGAGGCCAGCGTAGTGGCACGAGTAGGAGCAGTAGTTGGAGCAGTAGCAGCAGCAGCCAGCGTCGAGGAGCCCCGAGGCTTTAACTTTCAGTTGGGACACAAGTTCAATGTCTGGGATTTATTGCATTTATCGGGCCAATCGAATTGCGTTGCCAGTTCAAGATTTATATTGAGGATATTTATTATTTGTTTCTCGTTGGCCTGATGCGGAAGCTAAAGTTGGCGCTAGACTTCGTCTCTCTGTTTTGTTTTTCTTGCCAGTCGCTAATTAAATGTCTCGTCTCCCATTGACACAGCCTCAATTTATTTGACTCGATTTGGTCCTGTGACATTAATGAACACAGCGTTGACATGTTCACAGAGCTAGAGGCAGAGGCAGAGCCAGAGGCTGCTGTGGCTGAAGCCACGACAACGATGACACCTTTGGCCACAGCGCGACGTCTGACAATGGGAATCATCAATTAAATTAGTTAAAGTTGTTTGCAGAACATTTGCCAAACGGGCAACGGGCAACGGGCAACTGGCTGCAGCCATGCTCTCCTCGCGTATGCAATTGGCATGACGGGCCTCATTTGCATTTTGGCCCCAAAACAGAGACCGAAGATCTTGGTTCATTTAAGTGTTAAAAATGGCAGTAACATGCGCTGCAAAATGTTACTTTTTCGTGCCTTCGCTCCGGCTGCTGTTATTTTGTGTTGTTGCTTGTAAATGATTGCGGCCACGTTTGTTGCCTCAGTCTTTTGTTTTAAATATTAAACGGGGCTACAAATCGTTGCCAGCTGCTGCCGCCGTCGCTGCCGCTGCCACTGCCACTGCCGTTGCACCGCACACAAAATTTGTCATTTTTCCCGCGGTTTGGCGGCTCATTAGTCAGCCTGGCTGTCGCACATTTTCGTGGAAGCCTTTCGGCCAACCTGGCCTGGCCTAGTCTAGCCTGGCCGGGCCTGGCTTGGACAGAAAGCTGCCACGCGATGACAAGCTAGATTAGAGCGCCCAGGCCAGAATAAGCACAGCCACAACCACAACCACAACCACAACCGCAGCCGCTGCCACAGACGACACCAACCGCCAGGGCAAAACATTCCACCAAGGGCTTGACACTTTCTGTGGCGAATTTAATTAGAAACAAAACGTTTCTGTTGCCGTTGTTATACGATGTTAACTTAATGTAAACTGGGTATATTAGTTGTTGATATTATTAAGGACATTTTTTTAAAGTTATGTTCAGCTAGATTTTATAACTTGACTAGGTTTTAAAATATATAATATAATATATAAATATGAATATAAAAGAAAATTAAAATATTTATTTTTAATGAGAAACAAATCTCATTCTCTACTGGTTTCTCTCTCGCTCTCTATCTCTCTCTCTCTCTCTCTCTCTCTCTCTCTCTCTCTCTTCTCTCTTTACTCATCTGACTTATCTTCCAATTCTTCTTATTTCTTTTTAATTTAATTTCTTATTCATTATATTTCCCTTTCAATCTATGGCTGTCCTCTTCATGAACCAGTTCCATATTCTTAGCTTGTCGGTCATCTTAGCGCTCGCTCCATATCCTCCTTCCTTTTGCCATTTCCCCACTTCAGTCATTCTTCTTTCTATTCTCCTGCTCCTTCTTGTAAATATCGACATATTCCTTCTCTGCCTTTTCCAATTCCCTTCTTTGCTTCCCAAATCTCCTGTTATGTTATGTTATGTCCTTCATTCCCTCCTTTATCTCCACCTCTCAACTTTTTACCTTCACAATTCCTTCGCTATTCTTCGCCTATAAAGACTATAGATTATTCTGATGTAAACAGCGTATGTCAAAGTCGAGAACACCCAACTGAAACAATTCTACGTGTTTCTTGTGAGCCCTTTGTTGTTTGTCGTTTAACAAGCGACCGCCTCGCGGTTCGCACGCCTCGGCACAGCCTCTCTGTCCAGTCGGCAGGGGCCAGGCTTGTGGACAAGAGTTAATGTGTTGGGCAAATATGCAGTTGGCCACTTACCACTCGAAAGTCAAATTATAATTTCATGGCTTATAAAACTTATATTTGTGTTGCGTTTGATGGAATTTACGCGTGTGTAACGCTGACTATGTGTCTATGTGTGAGTGTCAGTATGTGTGTGTGTGTGTGTGTGTGTTAAACAAAACGTAACTAAAAACATTTTTCACGCTTCTTTGTCTGGATGCCTTTAGACTTGGTTGGTTTTGTTTGTGTGTTTTCTATTTACACGCAGCCAATGCTGGGCAAACAGATTTTAACGCTTAAATGCTAAAAATCATTGGCAGCACTTGCTGAGCCACAGAACGAAGCGTACAGAATTTCTAATTAGAAGTAAGACTCCAAGCCGGACCCCGTCAGCACCACTGCAAGCTGCCACACAAATTGCAAAGGAAAACAAAAGCCGTGTTGTTGTCCGCGCAAACAGCGCGCTATTTGTGCTTGTGCTTGTGTTTGTGTTTGTGTTTGCGCAAACAGTTGGCACTCAACGCACTCGGCAAATGAGAAAAAAAAAAAAGGAGGAGAAACAAAACCAAATCAATCCCAGGCCAAAGCGTAATCCGAGCCAGCCCAAGTGAGGCGTGCACAATTAAAATTTAATGACGAAAAGGCGGAAAATCGTTACAAGCTTTTCCAGTCACAAAATGTGTCGAACGGCCCCCAACATGCCCCCAGCAGAATGAATTATGCACGGGCAGAGCTCATGAGGCACACGAAATGCCGAATTTGGCCTTTCCTAATAACTACAACCGACCAAATAGCTACCACTATTGCAACATATGAGATGATGTCCGGCCTGCAACAGCAGCAAGAGCAACATGCACTGTCCATGCTGGATGATGGCGATGGCAGCGGCTGACAGTAAATTCGATTAAACCGCAAATAGGTTTGGCCAACAGACAGAGCAGGCAGGCGATCAGCTGCCCTCTGACTCTGCCCAGTCAAAGATATCACGGGCTGTGCACAGTGGGAGCAAACCTCTAGATGGCAACATTCCATATTTATATTATGTACTAGGAGCTGGAGCAGAAAATCTAAATGCAATAAGAGAAATGAGCAAGCAAAATATTTCCGTACAATCAAAATATAAAATATTACAAAAGATTATAATAGATTTATGAGGTATACAAAACACTCACACTATAAATGGGATAATCAACAGCTCTTAAGATATCAACAAATTCTTGAACGCTTCAACCATCAAAGCATCAGAGAGAAATTTTAGAAATTCATGAGAAGCGCATAGAACAGAGCTATTGTAGTTTCCTTCCCTAAAGTAACTGTATTTATCTCTCTCTCCCTCTCTCTGTTTTATCTTCTTCTTATTCTCCTCCTAATTTGATACTCTTTTAATTTTTTTCATTTTCCTTAGACATTTGCTTTCTGTCATCACCGCCGCCCTTAGTGATTCTCAGCTGCAAAAGTATTCCTCATCTGCGTTTCATACACTTCCTTTAATTTTTTTTTTTTTTTTTTTTTTTTTTTTTGACTACCCAATTTTACTAATTTTTGAGCAGAACATATAAAATAATAATTAACATTTCGAATTCAAGTAATTAAAATCCCAGCGAACACATCGAAATTACATAATTGACTCATGTACTGCGAACCACTGTACAATTGTACTGGTTAAAGGTGGTTAAAGGTGCGCAATGGCGGCATAATTTATGATTTCATTAAAAGCAGCAAATTTAATCGAGCGAATCTGAGCCGAGCTGAGCTGGAAATGTGAGCAAACGGCAGTCGAAATCAGCTTCGCAGCTTCCCTTTGACTGGGGCTATCCATTCCTAAGGCATTGCCTATCCAATCTATCCACTGGCCTATAAGTGGCACAATCGTGCTCGCTGTGGACGCTTTTTGATTGAGCAATGGATCTCGATGGGATAGGATGGCACAGCCTGGAATGGCATGGGAGGCGAGTTGCCTACTCGTAGGTTCTACCACTTAATTGGAATGGGAGCAAGGCCTGGACTTAAGCAAAATTACAACTTGCTATAAAAAATAGCGGGCGATTGGATTGTTGAGGCGCAGTTGCCATAAAAATAACTAAGTAAATCGCCGCCCAGCTCACGTTCCGAGCTCAAAAATAAAATGAAATAAAAATAAAAATAAAAATAAAATTGAAAAAGACAAAAAACAAACAAAAAAAACGCGCTAACTTTTGGGCCGTACAAGAAATCGGGATGGCTTCGAATCGAATCACGTATTTTATGTTACAGTTTGTCGGACCCGAAGCTCACTTCGTGCGGGCCAAGTAATACATATATATAGCTATAGTATATATTTCTTTTGAGTTGGCGATGATGGCGTCCATGTTGGCGCTCCACTCCACCTACCACAAAGCTGGCCAACAATAACAGCGACAACAGCGACGACAATCAATAGACAAAAGTTGTTGTTGCTGTTGTTTGGTTTTTTGTGGAGACCAGGATACGCTGCATAGTAAATCAAACGGAACAACTAGCGAAACGGTATTGTTTCCAATTGGCAAGCAAAGCCTGGGAGGAGCACGTCGTCTACCCCACCTACTGCTATTGCAGCTCCTCCCGCACCTGATGACTGCAGCAGATGGCCCCGCCGCTGGTTCAAGTTGCCACCGCAGAGCTGACAAGCCGCAGGCATGTTGGCCAGAGGCTTACAGTGCACGCCCGCTAAAGAGGCACAACTAAATACACCTCTCTCGCTCTCCCTGTCTGCCTGTGTATGTGTGTGTGTGACCCTGTGACCTTTTTATGTTGTGCTCAAATCAAATCGACTCTTTTTCCGTGTGTCCGCTTCTTGGGCGATGCTCTCATCACGCCCGCCCGTTGATGTTTCCTCAATTAACCTCCTTTGTTTTCTTCTTTTTTGTTTTTTTGTTTTTTGGCTGCTTCAAGATCTGGGCGTATGCGCATTGTCGCCATTAGCTGCAGCTGCACCAGGTACCGACTCTTGGCCTACACTTGGCCTGCCTTTCCATTGTAAATTCGAAAAAAGAAGGCGGAAAACAAGAGTAAATTTGGAAATAGAAATTTCACCAGCAAATACCGAAAGTTGACTTTACTTAAATTGAATTGGCACTTGGAAAAGTTGTAAACACCAAACTGTAAAAACGGTTTAATGCTTTGCAAAGGCGCCACGACAGGCCAGCTGGAAATTTCACAAAGCTTTGCCAATCAACATCAAGTATACGCAATGTGTTTATTGCACTTTATTTCAAAGTAAAAGTAAACTAAGCACATGGTAAATATCAATTAAACTAGCAACCTCATGTTAACAATTTTATATTTAACATGAGCTGTGCTATGAGATTGGCTAACAAAACTTAAAGTAAATTGTTAATTAAAAGTAGTTTGCTTATAACTTTATATTGAAAGAAATATATGAAACTTTAGCTTTTATCCTATTAAGTGCCTGGTAAGTACATTGTAAATATTATTATATTAAATGCATCAAACATGTTAGGAAAACTTTGTTAAATATATATATTATAGAATATACAGTTATAGAACAAAGTAAAAAACATTTAACTGCCTCCTTTTCAATTTTAACCGCATGATAAGTTAATTGTAAATATTATAGCAGAAACATAATAGAATGGAACAATATGGCTATTCAACAAGCTTAATAAAATGTAATTTAGACAATTTAGACCATTTTGCACTGATTCTAGTAAAACATTTTCGTAGTCGTCGTAATTCACAATGAGCCTCTAAATATAAAGCCAAGCTCTGCGCAGTGCATGGAGTGCAGCCCACTGTGGAGACCCCACACAAAGATGGCTAATTAAAACGGTCTACCGAACTGCAGCAGCTACTGGTATTTTTAGTTTTTTTATTTTAACTTCTTTTTTTTGCTGGCTCTCGGTGACAAAGAGGCGTTGCAGCTTGGGTTAAGTGAGGTTATGTTATTTGTCAATTTGTTTCTCCTTAACTAGCGACAAGCGCTTGTAGTTGTCGTCTGTCGGCTGTCGTCTGTGCATGCGGCAGCCGAAATGCAACAAGGTTATTAGGGTTAAGCCACAGCGCCGCCCTCACTCAATAGACCCCAAAAGGCTAGCGACACACACACACAGACACACACACAGCAACTCTGCCTGTACCTGTAGCCATAAATAAGCCAAGCTACAGCTCTGCTGAAACATCTTTTCTCGCTTGCCATAATTTTCAATCACATTAAATATGCATTTAGCCAAAAGTCTCCAACAAAAAACTAGCGAAAAAACATGTAGCACTTGTCAGCACAGCCGACAGACCATAAAAATCGATACGAGGAACCATTTTGAAATGTAATAAAGATCAATAAAAAATCGTTGTTTGATATTTTTTTTTCTTGTTTTTCAGCGCTTTTGTTTTCTGGCTCTGTTTGACAAAGTTTTTATTAATTTAACAATAAAATTGTTTATGCAAATTGGCTGAGCGTAAATCTGTTGGCTTTTGCCGTTTGTGTGTGCCCTGCTCGAATTATAATCTAAAAGCAATTATAATAAAATTCAAGAGCTAAATTATGGCGCTGGCTAAGAGCGAGCACGCCGCAGCGGGACGCACG
Source organism: Drosophila fulvimacula (assembly GCA_035045555.1). Lineage (NCBI taxonomy): Eukaryota > Metazoa > Arthropoda > Insecta > Diptera > Drosophilidae > Drosophila > Drosophila fulvimacula. The sequence goes on from JAWNOX010000137.1 coordinate 15,061,538, forward strand.
CTGTGGCCGGGTGTCAAGGGAGGGCGACACATGAGACAAGCGGCTAATGAAATTATAAAACAAATGTGCCTCATTATTGGACACTAAATGCCATTAAGAATTCAAATTTTTCGAAATGCTTATAAATTTTGCGCAGCGCTTCCACCAAAGATAAAAGCTGCCAAAATTTTGGCCAATCTATTGTGCGGCCAAATCTATGATATGTTTTAGCAAAATTTATGTGACAGTCGAAACTGGAAAACAAGCAACAAATGTCAGCATAGTGGCTCATGAATTATGTTCAAGCTAGTCCAAAGACCGACCAGACAGACCAATGCCAACACCTATATGAAAGTAGCAGATGCTGCTTTGCTTTCTATTTAAAGTTGACAACGATCAAGCCCAGAAATCATTCATGGAGTTCTGTCATCAAATTGTTTGAAAAGTTCGTAAATATATTTATTTATACTGAATATCAATGAACAATTTCAAATATTTGTAACATTATTTATTTTAAATTTAACAATATTCGAATACTTGTAAAATTACATCAGCTGAATCTTGTATCCTGTACTTATCTCTCTATATGGACTGTAAGCTAAAGCTAAAGCTATTGTAGCTTCATCACATTGAATATATAAATTAAAAATATGTTCCATATTTTATACTTCTTCAAAAACATAAATTATATTATTTATATTATTTTTAATTCATTAATATTATTTTCACTATTTATATTATAATATTTTTTGAAGTCTCTGGTTCATCGAATCGGTATGCAGTTCATGCTGCGAACTAGTTCGTCTATCTAGCCACATCACAATCGCTGCGCATCAATCAAATATACGCTTAGATCGAATTACAAGCAAAGCCCTAATCGTTTGATATGCGCTCGCTCCCATTTGAAGTTCATTCATGGCCAATAAAGTTGCTAACTTAACGGCATCTTTAATGGCCAAAATACGACAAACTGTCAAAAGCTCAACTAACTTGGCCAACAACTCATCGTATATTTATGACTATTTGCATAAATGTATAAATTTCAATTTGAATAAACGAGCCAAAAGGCGGTTAGACCAATGCCGCCGCCATCGCCATCGCCATCGCCATCGACACATTCAAATAATTCACACCTCATTCGGCCGCAGCGCAGCGGGTGCTTCGATTCCCTACCCTTCCCACCTCCTCCCTCTACACCGCCTACAGTTTCACTCAGCTGTCTGTCTGGCTGTGTGCGGTCTTAAATGTCAAAAATGTGTCCGGATCGAGAATTTCTCACGCTCATGCCGAACACATTTCCAATGCTAAATAATTCAGACTGCAAATGGCCAAAGAGCGACAAACTAGTTGCATAAAAATATTGTTAACAAATTATTTGCATTGTTTTTTATTTATTTAAATTTTATTTTCGCAGCTTTCTTTTTATGGCAAATTAGCCGCAGCAATAAAATGCCAAATGTATATGCACATGTGCTGCAAAAATAAAAGTGTAATAAATAAAAAGCAGGCGAGTCCCATGCAAATAGCGCAACAGGCGTTGTATTAGCGGCCCACAAAGCCCCCCTCAACCTGCCCTGCCCTCTTTGAGGCAACTGTGCTTTGGGCAGCCCGAGCAGCCGCTGGCCGGTCGCAGATAGTCTGGAAAATCGTTGTTATTATTTATTGCCGCCGATATTTTTATGTTTCGCCGAAGTCGTGACTTGGCCAGGTCGCAGTCGCTGTTGCCAATGGCCGTCGACTTGGCCGCTGCGCCGGCTAGACAGGCAGCAATCGGTAGGTGTGTTCCTGGCCACTGACTGTTGCTGTTGCTGCTGCTGCTGCCGCTGCTGCTGCGGAGCTGACCAACTGCTGTAGCAGTTCTTGGAAAGCTTTCGAAGTGACGCGTTAACTACGAAAAAGGTTTGAATCAATCGCTGTATCGAACGAACGTTGCATCCACCGGAAGTGTCTGTCGCGGCTGCCCATCAAAAAAGCTACCACAAAAAGCAGATAGACGAGTTAACAGCTGTTGGCCAAGTCGAGAACATGCAATCAGCTTGTTAACTGCTTAAAGATGACACACTCGATCAGCTGTAGTCATGTCAGTCCCTTTGTTTGTGTTTTGCTGGCTTAGCTATTCTAATTATTCAGTTACTCTGGCATTATCATAGCTCATAAATATGCGCGGACATGCCTCAGAGCGGTGGAGGCAGCAGCGGGTGCGAGGGCGTGCTTGCTGCATATATGTAGTTATGTATATCCAGGCAATGAACTTCAGTTCCTGTTGACTAATGCGTTCGATTTTAAGCCGCACAGCAGATCTAAGTCGACTACCGAATACACTCACCATATCCTATTGAAATTAAACAGCTAACACTTATAAAAATTGACATATACTTAAAATATTATTTTTATAGTTATTTAAATTTAAATTTTATTTGAATTTAATTTTAAAATTATTGTAAATATTTATTGTAGGTTAAAGTTATACTTATAGAATTTCAAGACTGTTCCCCTTACAATAACCAATATACTCTTCACTTTTGTGGCATATGGAAACAAGAAGAAGAAGAAAACGCGCGTTGTTGCGACATTTTTTTTTTTTTTTGATGTCGTTGACGTTGCAACGCTTCGCTTTGGTTAGTTCGATTTGCTGGACACGATCGAGACAAAGTCGCTTACTTTCGCTTGGTCATGAATATTAAAGACATTAAGTAGGAACAATAACATACGGATGAAACACGGCTGGGCGGGATCGGGACACATGACTGGCGAAACAGAACTACCCAACAGAACAGTCTGAAGAAGCCAAAGCCCAAAACAAAAACTTAACTTGGCTGCACTTGATGCTCCTTGGCTTTATGGGCTTGTGAAAATGTCTGCGCATGTCAAAGGCATCCGGAGTAGGAGAGGGTAACTCCACCACCAACAACAGCAACAACAATAGAGCAACAAGTACGAGGTGCAGTTGCAGCCGAATGCTGGAAAGGATTTCGTGTTCAGTTTTGTCATCGCATGTTTTTCGCTGCTGGCAAATGAAAACGTGAGGTTTACTTTTAGCTGTTTGCTGCTTATAAATATGCATTTCTCGATACAATATTTTCCCCCATTGCTGCTCTTTTATTTACTTTTTTTGTTGCCATATAATTTAAACAACGAAAAGCGAATAAACAATGCCGCGGAGTCCAAGTCGCGCCTGGCGACTGAAGATTGCAATTTTGTTGTCAACGGGCGACAGACAGTTGCCATCAAATACTTCAGAGCTGTTCAGTGAATGATGCGGATGATGATGGAGCTGGCTGGCTGGCTGACTGCCAGGAGGATGCCCATCAACTAGTGATTCAAACTTTCAACGGGGCCGCATCGATAATGCCGCCGACTGTGTCAAGTGTCTGCTGGCCAGACGGGTTCATTGCTTTCCTTTCAGCTGTTGCTACATTTAAATCATTTACGAAATAAAAACGAGGAGGAAAAAAAATCGAAGAAGTTGATTGGAAATTCAAATCGTTTATATTTTACATACGATTAACAAATTCCCGATCATTAAACCCAATTGCCCGTTCTCTGTGCTTTTTCAGACTGATTATTAATGATTTCCGTTCAATTTTTCATAGACGAATGTAGAGTGCAAGGTCATCAAAGACGTGTTGATTACCAACAACAATAATAACAACAATAAATTAATAGCAGACGAGCCAGCAGCGAGATGGACAACCCGTGGCTAACAAAGCCCCAAAAGGTATTTCATTTATATACCCTTACCCAAAAAGCAAAATAGAGAAGGTGCTGCAAAGGGCATGACTAGTTGGAATATTTTATGGAATGGATGCGATAAATATAATCTCAGATTGTTGAACATAAAATACAATCGCATCTGCGTTTTGTACTGAACTGTTATCGTGTTAGATTTAATCTTATCTTGGAGTTGAACTTGCACATATCATTCACAAATATGGAAAATTGAAGAGTTGTTAGGAAAATATCATTTAACCTAATAATAATTCATTCAAATTAGTTTAGAAAAATTAAAAAAAAAAAAAAAAAAAATATATATATATATAATATATATAATTAATTAATTATTGTTTACTTCTAGCATTATAACTGAAAAAAAAAACAAGTAAATTAACCATTTTCCTGTTGGTTCGGGTATATTTAAGTCAAGCAACAAATACTTTGCGCAGTTTGATGGATTGCGCTGTCTGTAGCTGTGTGTGAGAGCGTGCGTGTGTGTGTGTGTGTATTCACTCTTTACATAGACAAATCTATTTTCCATGTACAGCACACTTTACATATACAAATGTTGTCTACACCCAGAGAGAGAGGGAGAGAGAGAGAGATAAACCGCATTTTGATTTATAACAATTTAAAAGCATTAAATTGTACTCGCAATAGATAAATTTGTCGATTCATCGAGAGTTAATTTCACAATTTATACGTTGAAAATTGTGTTTAAACAAAACGATGAACCGTTAAATGTGCCAACGCCAAAATGTTTTTGATGACTGTTTTGCGCCGAGGCAAAGATGAGCATTTACCATATCTGGCTAAAGTAAGAATTTTGTTGCAGCCATTAAGATACAAAACGTTGCAAGTTGCCAATGAGTAGTGGCAAATGTAATGCAACACTAATTGGCCGCTCATGAGGCGTCTAATGCCAAATGCTCGCAGACAATGGGCACAGTCTGGGACAGCGAACTATGGCCAGCTACGAATGCAACTCGTTAAATATTTATGAGCAGCACGAGGTGCATGCATACCACACACACACACACACACACAGCTTCTTGTCCAGATGTGTAGCCCATAATTGTGCAGAGATTTTGATTTGGAGTCCGCTGGATCTGGTAGCCACTGCCTTGCCTTGCCTTGCCCCTGGCCAAATGCAGCCTAGCTGTAAAAAGCCAAGCCATAGTTGCAGCGAGTACCTGGCCCATAGCTCTCGGCGCAACACATGAGCGCAGGACCAGAGCAGCCAAAGTCGAGGCAGCAGCAGCAGCAACCTGTTTCGTGGGAACATTACCTACTCGGGGCCTAACTCCACCTCTGACTCCGGCTGACTGCAGCCACGTTGCCTGACCATTGTCTAACTGACTGACGGACAAACTGACTAACGGACGAATTGACGAGCTGCTCTGCTGCTGCTGCTGCTGCTCCGCTGCTGCTGCTGCTCATAAATGAAACCTGTTAAATGAATGAAATAAAGTGTTATTTGCTCGGCTCACAAATGTTTTGCTGGAGCATGGGTTCTCTGCTCTTCTGTTTATATACCCGTTCGTGAGGCGTGAAGAGTATATTGGATTTGTGTATTATGTGGCTGATTCCTCTATTAAATGGAAAAATTTAGGCATAGGAAATAAAACTATACTACCATAAAACTATATATATATATAGTAGTGTATTATAAAGTCAGGTACGACCGACTACAACATTCTTGCTTGTTTTTTTTAGGTGCTGCTTGGATTATGCCACAAACTGTGCTCTAAGTCAGGCATGTGTGTGTATGTGTATGTGTGTGAGTGTGGTTTATGTGCTGACTATATGCTCCGGTTCTTGGACTTTGTTGGGGTTTCGGAACGGGGCTACAGCAACAACAACCTCACCTCAACCTGTACGTACTTTAATTTGATTTTTTCAGAGCTTGAGTCGCCAGCCCTGCCCCTTGCACACACACACTTATATATTCAGCGTGTGTATGTATGTGTGTGTGTGAGTGACTTGTAAATTTTTGATGCTGTTCGCTGTTATTGTTTTTGTTGCTGACGGCCTGTTTTTTTTTTTTATGCTGGTTTGTTGTTTACCTACAGTAGTTGTAGCTGCATGTTTTTGTTGTCTTTCGAGTTGGGTCCTCAAGTTGAGTTTTATTTTTAACTTAATTTCTTGCCGCTGCCTTGGCCCATGCGTAATTCATATTTTACTTAAGCCATGCCATGAAGCATAATTCGCAAAACTTTGGATCCCTGCCATACCATATAATTTGTGGCAACAACAATTTGTGTTCCTCTTGATCTCCCGAAAAGCTAAACCCAGCCAGCCAACCAGCCAACCAGTCAGCCAGTCAGCCAGTGAGCCCAAGTCGTAATTGTGCTCGGCCTGGCTTTGGTCCAATAAATGAGGGCTTTACAGCATTTAGAGTCAGTTGGAAGTCGTTGATTATTTCAGCTGGCAGCCTCTCGGATTTACATTTTATTGTGTATGTTTCAATTTGAGTTTATATGTATTTCGCTGAACGCAGCTGTTAAAAATGTTGGCTTAATTCGACAATTTAATTTGGGTTTATGCCGCTAAATACGAACACACAATCGCGGGGCCAAAGAAAAGGCCATGTGAAATGAGGAAGCTGCTTCAAATGAAGGGGGCGTGTTCGCATCTCGTGTACGCCAATTTTTTATTGCTGGTGAAAACTTTTTTGGGCTTTGGGTTATAAATTGGAAAGGGCATGGCGTGTACAAGCCAGACTTACCAGCGCAACCAAACTGCTCGCGGGTGTTCCACACTTCCTCTATTCGTGGAATCCAGTAGAACTAAGGGTGCTACTATCAAACGAAACTAAACTACTATCGAAATAAATGAAATTTAATTTCAAATAAATAAAAATTAAATATCTTAAACGATATTTATCGCTTTTTCAGATCAAAATCGATTTACGTTGGCTTTAAAAAAAACTTTTTAAATTGTTAATAAATGAGATTCAATTGAAAATAAGAAAAATAATTTTAACGATATTTATCGATTTTTCAGACAAAAAATCCATCTACGTTGGCTTTAAAAAAATATATTTAATTGTTAAATTATAAAATATATAGTAATCGTTTTACTTTACTTTAAATATAATTCATCAGATTAGGGTATACTCTACTATTTTCAAATCTTAATAATCTTATATGTTGAATCTTCAAAGTTTTCATAATTATTTAAAATTAGTACTAAATCGAAAATGGGTTATCCCCAAGTTATTTTGTTACTTTAAAGAAAAATCTAAGAGATACTTGTAGTTTTCTCTTAAGCATCACATTAAATTCTATTAGGTATTCGCCAGGTGCCATACGCATTGGGAGACTGTCATAAGTAATTTGAAGTCCGTCTATAAGCACATCACCCTAAGAAAAATTATAGAACTAGAGTAATACACATGCCAAAGATATTGAGATATGTTCTTACCATATAGGGACACGTATGATTGATATTGGAAAAGTTTTTAAACAAGTTATAGATGAGTATGCCAAGCGACTGATATGGCTTTCTTAAGAACCGGCAGGCATCAATCGTGAGCGTATACGGCCGTGGCTTGTACCCATTCATGTTCATAGAAAACTGCGATTGGAAATGAATAATATACGCCGGCTGCAGGAGTGTACTGTTAATGTCGATAACATTTATCCGATTTACAGACCTGAGGCGACAAGTGTTAACTATAACCAACGATTCATTGTGCGACTTGCAGGCGATATGTGTAAACCGCAATTCCGCTGCATGCTGGAATATTAAATATATATAATATATAATATATAATATATAATATATAATATATAATATATAATATATAATATATAATATATAATATATAATATATAATATATAATATATAATATATAATATATAATATATAATATATAATATATAATATATAATATATAATATATAATATATAATATATAATGTATAATATATAATATATAATATATAGCAATAATAACGGTAAACTTACATTGTAGCTCAAGTTTAGAAGAAGACAAGCTTGAAGAACTCCTAAAATATACTGTGCAGTCTTCATAGCACGGCTCTTGTATATCAAACCAATACTGAATGCTTAGAGCATTTATATATATGAGACTCTTCATTACGCTGCTGGTGCTGCCCAAGCACCAAAACTGATCCGAAGATATAAAAATTACATTTTAAACGTTTTTTTAATGCATTAAAAAAAAAATTAAATAAACATTAAGTATTTAAATATAAATTGTTTATATAATAAATAAATATAATATAAATACAAATTGTATATATAATATATCAATTTAAATAATAATATTTTCCCTTTGTGAACGAAATAATTCAGAAATAAATATTCCAATTTAAAAGGCGTCTTAAAATTTTCTGGCAAGGCGGGACTAATTTCTGTTGAACTTTATAAATAAAGATCTTTGGCCGCTGTGTATATTAATCAAAGCAACAAATTGTTCGCTTTTAATGTTTTACACATTTTCCAATCAAAAAATGCGGAGCTGAAACAAAAGATTCAAATTGGATTTTGTAACGTATTTTTTATGATCCTCGTTCGCAACGAGAGCAGAGCATATTGCCGAAGCTAGAAAGTTGGAAGTTCGGGTGTTGCCACGCCCGCTAGAGCCGTGGGCGAGTATTAGGCAGTCGCTCTCTCACTTGCTTTCTTTTTACCTTTGTTCTCGTTTCTTGCACGCTTTGGTTATTTAGGCACATTGGGGGTAGTCCCGCTGCCGGGGCGCCAAACATTTTAGTTCCACTTTAGGCGCTCAGACAAGGCCATGATGCGTGGATAAAAAAATATATATATAGAAATACGAGTCTATGGCCAAAACAATCATGATGACTAACGGGGATTCGTTTACATTCGGTTCCCATGAAAAAAAATATTTAATTTGATTGCCGTTTTTATGTCTTCATTAGCAAAATGCTACAAAAGTAATAAATTAGAGATTGCGGCTTTTCCAAAACGGTTTCTACCGAGCCGTGTGTGTATGCTTATACATATATCTATATATATTTATATACATATATATAAGTTGTGTAATTCGGCCCATGCATGAAGATTAACGATTGATTAATGAACACGATTATTCATAATTCTTATCAGCTGGAGCAACAGCTACAGCAGAGCACGGCTTACAAATAATTGAAACATTATTCTGTGGCTACACTCGATGCTAATTCGACTTCATAGAATTTGATTTAGAGATCATTAAGAGCGAGCGCGAGCAGAACAGCTACAACATGGACATATACATGCGCTTCCTTTCCTGCTCATTGAGGATGCCTCCTTTCAGACAAACGCACCTGTATGCATCTGTGTGTGTGTTTGCGTGTGTGTGTGTGTGTGTGTGCCTCCTCTGTCTGCACATTTGCGGCACGCAGCTCGTCAATCAATTGACCAGGCCAAGTTGCAACCGGTTTGTGCTCCACATCCAATGCACAATTTTATTTTGAATTTTTTTTTCCATTTACTATACCCTAACAAAAACGACGACCTGGCATCGCCTGATGTTGCCATTAATCATATAGGTATACCCTCTTCTCAAAGATTACTAAATTAAACATAATTTTCAGCCGTCAAATTTCAATATTTCGTTAAATCTTCCTTTCAGATGTGCCGATAACGCATATCGATAACACCGCGATGAATTTAGTTCATTTCGAATATCGCGAATTTTTCGAGATGAGCACAATCGACTTAAACTGATCTATACACATACACTAACACGAAACACTTCCAACGTACGAATTAACGATCGTTTAGTCATCTCAGCACAATGATTAAATGTGGACATTTTGTGATTGCGCTGCTGCTCGCTTGCTTATGCGTTGACCGCGTACATAGCTCATTATCAGGTTAAGTATATATGGTTTGAAATAAATAAAAATCTAAATCTATACTTATTCATTGCTTTAGTTTCTTGCACTGGCAATGTACAGCAGCAGTACATCAAAATTGAGTCAAAATACTACTTTATATGGCACACAAAGGTATCTTGGTTTGAAGCAGGCCACATTTGTCGGCGTCTGGGCGGTGACCTTGCCTTAATCGAATCAGCCATAGAGATGCGGCATATTTCGAATTATCTGCTCAACCACGGCTATGATGAGAGCACTTGGCTCTGGACATCTGGCAACGATTTGGCACATAACCGTAATTTCTTATCAATAGCAAACGGCATGAGATTACCTTTCGCTGATTGGTCCGGCGGACAGCCTGATAATGCAGGCGGCAATGAGCACTGCGTTCATTTATGGTTACGTGACGGAACTTTCAAAATGAACGACTGGATATGCCATGAGAAAGCTCAGGTCTTATGCCAAAATCAAAATCATACACGTTGCTGGGAGGATTATAACTAATCTGACATCGATTGATATCTGTTTGCCCGTCTGAATAATACTTTGGATACTTGAATCTTGCTTCTAAAAATCTCTAAGAAACAAAATTGATCAAATTTGCAATAAAGTTTGAATCTGCAAGTAATCTAGAGACCTTCATAGTTTAATATACTATCTGAGCTGATTACAGTTTTCAAGTCACTGCTTGAGTGATAAACTAAAAGTGCAGAGCATCAAGTAGTCGGCAAACTTGCTGAAGGTGCTTTTGTATCTTTTTCCTCTTAATATGATTATCTAAGCATGTGTTGATTTTTCCTGCTCACGCTGCGGCGCTTTTCCAACTGTCAACGGCGCACAGCCGTCGAATGATTCGCAGATTCTGTTTGACATCTGATCCGGTTTTTCATTAATGAACATCGGAGACAGAGAGCGAGAGACTGAAAGAACACACGCACTGAATGCGACAAACACGACAACACAAGCTATGGTCATTTGATTTATGGCCCGAGCCTAGTTAAAGGGGAGAGCACGCACACTGAAAGAAATTCGGCAGTACGTTACGCTCAGCTTCAGTTCTGGTCTTCAGGGCACCCTAATGAAGATAATTTATTATGCGATGCCGTTTAATTAAAATCAGATAACCGCAGATCGTTCGCTGGCCATCAACTCCTTCCAGCAGGCTGCACACACATACACACACACACAAACACACACTTACATGCGAACGATCCATCGAGCAGAGCCACAGCTCAGCTCAGCTCAGCTCAGCTCCAAACTCTGACAAAGTCAACTCCTCCTGCTCATCCGTCGCTGCATTCCCAGACTTTGACTTTGCGGCTCTGAAGAAATGCTCTGACGTCTGCGGCTTGAAGGTGATGCGGCTGTTGTTATGCCTTACAAAAAGGGTATATCGGCACTCAGCAGAAGCAGTCAGCTCTACGATCATAAGATATAATATATTTGATCTGATATACTTCAAGAAAAAGAAACTAGGAATTTGAATTACATATTACAATAAAAATATTCTTTTGATCGATAAATATCGGTTTTATACACTGAACTATTTGAAATAGGAAATAAGGTTTTTTTTCCATAAATCGTAGACTTTCAGCTATAGACATAAAATTTGATAAATGGTTGGCAAGGCTAGGTAGGGTACAGTGCATCTCGTAGTCGGCTATGCTCAACTGGAGCACTCTTACTTGATGTTGTTATTGTTGTTTGTTAATTTCCCAGGCGCAGGCCAACAAGATTTCGCGTTAAGTTCAACAACTTGAAGGCAACAAAGTTGTTGCCGGTCAAAAACGTCGCATCGCCGGTGGCAGCTGCGACTGCCCCACAGTTGGCTCTTCGATTGCCATAGATGATTGCGATTGGTTCCTTATCAGGATCTTGTTTGGGCCAATCTCATTTGCTTTGTTGCCTCTGCTGTTGTTTTAATGTCGCTCCGGCCTATGCAAATGATTTTTAATTGTGTGTGCCCGGCTAGTTAAGCTGCTGGAAATCTCTGTTTAAACGACTTAATGACGACATAAGTATCCGGACCACACAAAAATCCAGTCGAGCGACATGACTCATAAATAATTAGTAAATACAAAAAGAAAGAAAAAAACCTAACACCAAAATTTTGTGGGCGCCCATTTTTGGCACTTTCGCAACAATTTGCATAGACAAAATGGTTGAGATTGGGTGAGGGGCGAGTGGCGAGCGGGAACAGGTGGAATTACGCTCTCAACTGCTCATTTCACTTCACTTAGTGGGCGGGGCATAGAGCTGTGTCTAGCGGGCATTTAAGAGAGCGGCAAAAGCTTTTGCTCTTAGCTCAAGTTGCGCTAGTTACAGCAAAGAGAAGAGCAATAGACGTCGATCAGTCGCTCTCTCTCTCTCTCTCTCTCTCTCTCGTGTAATTAAACACAGAAATCAATCACAGGTGCAGTTCCGCGACACAGTTGGGCAGCAACTGGAAATGCCAGAGGCAAGTTTCCATGCGTGATCTGTGGCGCGTCATAAATCAAGCCGAGCAGAGAGTGTGAAATTTTTACCAGCCAACTTTATGTGTGTCGCGCACATTTTTAGCCATTTATGACTTAATTTCAATTATACGTATTTGGGCAAATTATTTGTTGACACTTTGGGGGCAATTAAAATGGCAACACGTGCAGCATAACGCTTAACGTTAATTAAAACCAGCCAAACTCATATTTGGCTAAAACCAAAGGGTTAAGAAACTAGCAAAGAAAATTAACAAAAAAATAAATAAATAATAAAACAGATTATATAAAGTAAAAAATATAAAAAAAAATATATAAAAAAAAAAAATTAGACATCTAAGTTATCTCTGGTATCTAATCCATATTAGAATAGTCAACTGCATATGCTGCATTGTCTTGGACTCCATTGAATATAATTTGCAATTTGTCAACTTGCAACGGTTGGAGCCACCCGAGCACTGCTCTGGGCGCACCTTGCGCCTCGCGATTAAGTGCAAGGTGCAGCAGAGATCGGCTCAACTTTCGGTGGACAACGCCCCGAAAGCCCTCAGCTTAGCCAGCAAACGGTGGCATCGATTTTAGAAAGTCTGCTCAAAATCGCAATGCTTAAAACGGTAAAGCCGAAGCCTTTTCCTTTTTTTTCGGCCAGCAACAGAAGCGGAAAAGCACAGCTTATATATATATATATATATATATATATATATTTATAACTTATTGCAGACATTTGGCCTTTTATTAATTGTTTGACGGCGCCCGTGCCCATGAAGTTGCGGTTGCTGCTGCTCTCCCAGAAGCCCTCTCCACGCTGGATTTGCCTTGCTCTGTGGCAGTGTCTGGGCGTGATGAGAAATTTAATATTGGCAAACGGATAAAACCGCCAGATAATTATACATTTTGAGTGGCCCAAGCTGCAGTTGCAGTTGGCTGCAGTCTGGCTTACTGGCCACCAGTTTGCAGTATTTTCCTTTTCCAGTTCATGATAGTATAAGATTTCATTTCATTAAAGTGCATCACGACGGACAGCGGACAGCAGACGGCCAGCTGCTGGCTGGAATCAATGAGCGACCGCTAACATAGTTGAGACGCTGCAGTCGTCTACAGCCCGTTCCGGTCCATTCCGCCCCAATCCTCCAAGCAGCTACCAGCCGGCCAACCGGCCAGCCGGCCAGCCGAGCTAAACCTTCCTTGCTTACTTTTCTTCTTATTGGCAGATTACGGCTGCGGGGTGGTTCGCTGGTACGTACCAACTTATAATCAAATCCGATAAAAAAATTTCATTATTGCAACGGCAGCAACAACAACAGCAGCAGCAGCACCCATAACTGTTTTGCAGGTAATCTTTGTTATTTTTGTTGTTGTTGTTGTTATGATTGTTACTGGCTGCACTTAATTTTCGCATGCGCACTGAGAGCTCATGATCGCGATTTGTTCGTTCCGTTCATTTCGTTCCCTGCCGTTCCGCAGCGTACGCCATTTTGATTTTTGGTTCTCAGCCACTGCAACTCTGGGGTCAGCAGCAAGGAATAGAAAGAAGCTTTGATTTCAAATAGCATTATCTAGTTGTTGTTGTTGTTACTTCTGCTGCTGTTGCTGCTGCTGCCGCCGTTGCTCTAGCAACATAAATTGGGACGTGATTATGAAATAATTGCAGATCTGTTTTGGTTGCTTGTACTTGGATCTTGCGCAATGTACGGCCAAAGTTAATGCCAATCAGTCGCCAGTTGATTTAAGATCAGCTCATGACGAGAACGTGTTGAGGCAACAGCGCAATCACAACACCTTGGGGAGTTTGACACGAACAGGAGCAATGACAGGGCGACAGTTGATGCCTGACAGCCATATCAACAACGATCGCAAAGGGAGCACACAAAACCCAATTCACAAGCATCACAATGTGTATACATCATATACAATGAGCCGGAAGTAAAATAATATATAATATTACATACACTCTTTCAAGTAAGAGTTTGTTTTTTTATATTGTTCGTAATTTAATTTAAAACTTAATAAACAATTATTGAATTTAACAAATTTAATTTTTTATATTAATGATTTTAAGATTTCTGCAGGCAAAGTCAACAAAATTTTAATTTTTTCAGTGTGCAAACTCATTCTTGACAGAATGTACATACATTTATACATATACTGCATACTCATGTTTTGTTCGCAATGACTAATTGGAAAGAAACCTAGCCTAGCTGTGGGGGCGTGTATGTATTTCGTGAAATTTTTGAACACTAGAAAAGGAGTTCGAAAAAACCTTCCACATACACATATGAAAAATACACTAAATATGATTGAAGTATTTTTGAGGTATTTTTATAATACAAGTTCCAGTTCGAATTCGAATTCAAATTACAAGCCATAATCAAACTCTCTTGGATCGCACCTGACCAACAGCAAAATTAACAACTGCAACACCCACAAACAACACAGGAGTGTGTCATGCAAGTTATGGAGTGGTTTACCCGTAAATACGTTCACGTCCACAGCTACTTGCGAGATAGCTGGAGGAGCTCGGCTACTGCTCGTTTTCTATATACACATATGCAAATTAAATATAATTTCAACACTCGCATTGCTGTTGATTCTTTGCTGCCGTACGTATGTCCATAATTTACATGAGGTTAACACGCAAGCAAACAGGCGGCAACAGATGCCTCAGGACTGGCCTTGATTATCTGCTGTAAAATCGAATGCACGCACACACCGGCACACAGTGAGGCTACAGTAACGGCAAGAACAACAACAATAGCTGCAACAGGAGCAGCAAACAGCGCATCAAGTTTGTAGAGTTTAAAAAGAAATTCTATTGCCGCGTTGAATGTTGAAATATTGCCAAATCATGGCTTTGAAGTAAATAAATTTCCACGCCACCGCTCGCCGTGACCGCTGAACTTCTGACGTCGGCAGTGGCTGGGGCAGCGGCAGCGGCAGCGGTAGGGGCAGAGGCAAGGAGTAGCAGCCGCAGCAGCAGCTAAAATGCCTGGCCGTGTATAAATAAGTAACCTGAGCCGCGCAACACGCTGCCTGACAGCCCAAAAACGGCACACGGCTTGGCTTGGCTTGGCTGGGATCGGATTGGATCGGCTGGGCAGCGACTGGGTTGCCAACTTGTTCAGATGCCGCTGCTGCAGAAGCTGCCTGCCCCTTTTGCAGATTGCAGCAGTTCGCGTGTGCGCCTGGCGGCTTTTTGATTTATTTGCGATTTATGCACTGGCTGCTGCTGTCAGCTGGCTCGGCCATCGCCTCTTGTGAATGCTCTTTATACCCTGAACTCATTGAAGATGACTAAAAACAGCATCGTGCTTTTGTTAAAATTCTTGTAACAGGCAGAAATGGGCATGTCCAAGTCTTAAATATACTTGACAAGAACCAGTACACTCAGTTGATCGAGTTAGCGACTTCAGACCTAGTTTCAAATTATCGATATCTTTTATAGTTTCTATGAAATCGATAAAGCTCGATATTCGAACAAATTTGATGTTTATACCGAATCACATATGATATATTTATAGCGTTCGTGAATTTTACGAAGATCAATTTAGCTACGACATTTAGGGTATTGGCTAGTCGGGTATGACCGACTGATGCACACTTGATTTTTCATTTTTGCTTGCAGCTGCAGACACATTTGTGCGCATCCACTTGACCGATTTCCACAAGCCGAAGGACTGCATATCGTTGCTTTATTCTCAAACATAACGATAAACAAAATATACACATATGTATATATTTTTCTATACATTCCTATATATAAATACATATATAAATTAACAGATACAGCAACATGTATAGGCATTACAATTTGGTTACGCTATGCGTGATAAACTAATTCAGTTGTGAGTTGGAAAGCATGCGAAGTTCTGTGTGTGTATATTTTTCGTCAGTGGCTCTGCGCTGAGCATTATCGTCGTAGAGATGTAGTCTACACAGATAACACAACTGCGCGACTACAGCGGTTGGATAAGAGGGGCTCTAAGCATTTATGGGCGCTTTGTTTGCAAAGAACCACATAAGACCCATTAGGCAGCTGGGTGGGCTATTGTTGACGGCGCCCTGCTGCACCATTCGCTTGCCCTCATCCAATGACAGTTCAACCACCTCAATCAGTTCGTCCTCCACGCCGCCTCCGCTATTTGCTTTATCCGAATCGGTTACTTCGCAGTAGTACATCACTTGACTGGCACCCGATGAGCCAACACCAGATCTGAAAAGAGAGAAAGATTTAATCTTGTTCAGTGTAAAGCCTCATTCATCTACGTACCTGTACTTCATGACTTCCTCGATGCGCTCCACGGACACATCGTAGCCACATTCTTCGAGCACCTCCTCACGTGCGATCTCCTGCCAGCTTTTCGACTTATCCACAATGCCAGCGCACAGCTCCAAGGTCACGCCGATCGATGGCGGAAAGGCGTCCAGGTCGACCTTATCGAAACTACCCTCATCGCTGGCTATCACGCCATGATAAACAGCCGGTCTGAATTGGCGCACGAGCACAAGTTTTTGACGTGTTGTGTTGAACAATATAATCGCAACACTGTCGTGTACTTTCAGTAGATCCCAGTTCTTTTCGACGCCATTTTGCACGTAATACATCCGAAATGGTTTTACATAAGGTGAATCAGCGGGCAGCGGACCCAACCAGATCTTGGATATGTTTTCCATTTTAGAACAAATCAAACTGCGGGCTCCAGCTGATTTCGGCGAAAAAACAACTGACTGATTTTTTGTGAGAACTTGCACAAAGCTTTTTTGACATTCAACACCAAACTGGTTTATGGTCACACTCAAATTTAAATTCAAATTTCAATTTAGATTTTGTTGGCCAAGAACCATAGTGTGCCGGCTATTGTGGCCGGACCGCTATTTATATTTGAGCCCTTTTTAACAAAATTTCTAGCGTCATCTATTGATAGCTCTACAACCTGAATAACTTCACTGTCAATACCGCCGCCATCAGACACTTTTTCCTCATCGCACACTTCACTGTAGTAGATATTATGGGAACTGCTGGACGTACCCACGCCGGATCGGTATTCGAAAACATGTTCCAATTTGTCAACAGCCACGTCATAGCCACATTCTTCGAAAATTTCCTCTTTAGCTATTTCCGCCAAGCTTTTATCTTTGTCCACCATACCGCCACAGGACTCCAGCGTAATGCCTAATTCGTACGGATAACATATCAAGTCAATCTCTTTATTAAACAAGTTACTAGTGTTTCCCATTATTAAGCCATGGTATACGGCTGGCCGGAATTGACGCACAAAAATCAGCTTCTGCCTTGAAATATTGTACAGAACTATAGACACGCTGTCATGTACTTTAACGATATCTTGAGCCTTCGACTTTCCATTTTCAACGTACTGCACCTGAACTGGCACTAGCCATTTCGAAACGTTGGGCAGCGGAGTAAACAAAATTTTCGTTACATTACTTAGCTGCTGTCCATGGGGCTGCTTTGCAATCGAGCAATAACGCAAGGCGAGGGCTGTCAGCGACTTTATCATTTTCGATGAATAAGCGTGTCACTATCGATAACTAAAATATTCCAAATGTTCGTGTCGAAAAATGTTGTGTGGTCGCAGGTGAAAACTAAGTGTTGTATAGGAGAACAAAATATTCTGACATTCGATTGGGACGAGAAGACGTTCGTCGGTGTGTATAAAATTGTGTTTTAGTTTTATTAGGTAATGCCAAATTTTTTAAAACAACCTTATTTATAGGAAGCATACGAAAAGATAAAAAAAACGGTCAACGAAAAAGAGAAATATGCTGCGTTCTAGACTCTCCCAAGCGGCCAGTGTCGCCCAGCGCGCATTCTCCACGAGTCCAAAAGTTTTGGCCGCCAAGCAGATGACCGTACGCGATGGCCTAAACAGCGCCTTGGACGACGAATTGGCCAGGGATGATCGTGTGTTTCTGCTCGGCGAGGAGGTGGCACAATATGATGGCGCCTACAAGGTTAGTGAAAGATTTGACTTTGCCACTTGTAAGATGATTACGTAAACAGTCCAAATGACAGCTAGCAATGACAGCTGTTTGGGTTAGGGGCTAGCGCGGGGTCCGGCAAACTGTTGTTGCAACGGACTCCCCTGCTAACGGCGCTGATTACAGAGCTAATTTTTTCTTCTTGTGCTGCGTGATTAGTTAAGGTCATGCTTAGATTGCGAAAGCCGATGATGCACTTATCGATAATAAACATAATCGATGAATTTGCAACCCGCAATTTTTTTAATATATACAAATATCGCGAATATTATAGTTGAATTTAGTTGCTGTTTACAACTTTAAACTATACATAAAAGTAAAGTTAAAACTAAAAATAGTTATAATATAAATATATGTGTATTAACTATCCATCTTCTTCTTATTCACATTGAAACTAACAATTTATTCTTTCTGTTCCAGGTATCACGTGGTCTGTGGAAGAAGTATGGAGATAAACGTATCATCGATACGCCAATCACAGAAATGGGATTCGCTGGAATTGCAGTCGGCGCCGCAATGGCTGGTCTACGTCCAATTTGCGAGTTCATGACCTTTAACTTCTCAATGCAGGCTATTGATCATGTGAGTGGCACGCACCTGTTGCACCTGTTGAAACCCTCACCGCCCACACACAAACCACAAGCAGTAGCTTAACTGCTCATATTATCTCATGTATTTAACAAACTCAATTGAACTCCAAAAATAATGTGCATATTCGCCCAGCTAGCTGAATATCAATTCAAGTCTGTCACACGATCTGTAAATTAGAAATTGCCTCCACATTAACGTAATGGGATAATATGGGTCTCAAAATTAAGTTGAGCTGCTGCTGCTGTAGTACAATCTAACTGTCATGCGGACATTTAGCCCAAACGATCGATTGACTAATTCCACCCATATTATCCAATTATGTGCAGGCCAATTCGCTTAAGCCCGCCAGCGACCTCTGCTTACGCCCTATGGTCAGGCCACAGACCATTGGTGATATGCCACAGCTGCACAAAAGGATCATTGAGAGTCCACGCTCCAGCCTCCTGACGGAAATCAATGACATATTGAATAGAAATCGGAACGGTGAGATAATCGCACCTCCGCTGGACAAGAGCAAACCCGACAAAATGGAAGCGGCGCGCCTGATCGTGATTCGGCGGCGCAAGATGAAGAAGCATAAGCTAAAGAAGCTGCGCCGCAAGATGAAGTTCGAGTGGGCCAAGGTGCGACAGCGGCGAGAGATGCGCAAAGAGAAGGCGTTCCAGGCCCAGCTAATTTCACAGATCAAAGAGGCGGAGAGCTTCAACGCCGAACAATATGTATCCGAGGTGCTGCGGCAAGCCAACGAGGTGCCGTTGCCACGCTACTGGAAAGGACGTCGCTTGCCCGCATTTATCATTAAGCAGAAACTAGGAATTAAGTAAAAAGCTAAGAACAAAAAAGAATAAAATGCGAGTGTACAAACTTGAATTGATATCCCGTTGAGCTATCTGAAATGACCATTAGCGATATATTATGTATATCTTGTCGCTCTATTAATTGTATACAAGACGAATATTATAATCCTTGCCTTTTCTGTTAGGTCATCAATTCAGCTGCTAAGACATTTTACATGTCTGCCGGAGCCGTCAACGTGCCAATTGTGTTCCGTGGGCCTAATGGAGCGTCGGCTGGTGTTGCAGCGCAGCACTCTCAATGCTTTGCCGCTTGGTACGCTCACTGTCCAGGCTTGAAAGTCGTATCACCCTACGACACGGAGGATGCGCGCGGACTCCTTAAGGCTGCCATACGTGATCCCGATCCAGTTGTTGTCCTGGAGAACGAGCTGATGTATGGTGTTGCATTTCCGGTTGACGAGACAGTAACCGATCCCGATTTCTTGGTGCCCCTCGGTAAAGCTAAAATCATGCGGCCAGGCAAAGACATCACAATTGTGGCGCATTCCAAGGCTGTGGAAACAGGATTACTCTCAGCTGCTGAGCTAGCTAAAAAGGGTAAGTAAATTAGGCGCGGCTTTTATTAAGATAATATACTAACTGCCTTGTTTTGTAGGCATCGAAGCTGAAGTGATTAACCTACGTTCCATACGCCCACTCGACATGGAAACCATTTTCAACTCAGTCCGTAAAACGCATCATTTGATTACCGTGGAAAACGGGTGGCCCCAACATGGTGAGTAGACATATAAATAATATGACTTTGGCCTACATACATAATCATGTTTGTCTGTTGGTTGACAGGTGTCGGTGCTGAGATCTGCGCTCGTTTTATGGAGGATCAGGCTTTCTTCGAATTAGACGCACCAGTTTGGCGATGCTGCGGCGTTGATGTGCCCATGCCATATGCCAAGACTTTGGAACTCAATGCACTGCCTCGCGAACCAGATGTTACCGCAGCCGCTCTGAAGGTACTCGGCAAGAAATAAACAAGCATATATGCACACCTCCGAATTAGACTTACCAAATTATTTGTCCAATGCGAGAACGACCATGAGTTGTCCAAAATTTTAAATACGCGGCAAATCGAAAAGTGAAAATATAAATGTTTGTTAATGGGAGCGGATCTATAATTTTGTTTCCAAGTCTAGCATATTAGTTTAATTATACTCCTTGGCAATTGAAATCTCTGCAAAACTACAAAATAAACCTATATCCCTTGTTTTACAATTTGAAAAATTGTACATTTATTAAGGAATTCAAAAGTGGCGCAATAAAGTACTCGCAGCCCTGGTTGCTGCGAGCTGTTTACCAACACTAACTGTAGCAAAACAATGTTACACAGCACTTCTGTTTTGACAGGGGGAAAAAGTATCAATAACAAAAACAATTACCAATGAAAAATCGACTACGCATATTAAGTGCAATGATTTGTCTGTAATGGCAAATAGCTCAAGCTCCGATGAAAGCTCCAAAGCACCTGAGAATTTTCAATTATCAAGCGCATCCACAAATGATGGCGATGACGACAACGACGTCGATGTCTGTGACGGCGTTGCCTACACAAAGAAGCATCCGAAATACGATGTGCGCGTAAAGCCAACAGCTGGTGCTGCCTCCACAGGTCTGCGATGTCCGCTCTGCTGCAGGCAACAGCGACGACTGCATTGCAGAACTTGCGTTAAAAATGGAAACATTACACATAGTTCCGCCTTGGAATCCGAAAGGTTGTTACTCATTCACACAGACACACACACATACACACATGTGCATAGATTAAACTAACTGTATTTTAAATTGTTGCAGCTTGACGGAGAAACAACAGAAATACATTAACTTGCAGGCGGGCTTGAAGACATACAGCAATCGGTACGAGCACCTGATACAACAGCACAAGAGTAACGAGAATCGAATGATTGCGATCCGTGCAAAACGGGAGCAACTGAGGCTGCTGCAACAGCTGATCGGCAACACGACGCATCGATTGCAGACGCTGAGTGAGCAGAGGGATGAGCTGCGTCAGGCCAATGCTGAGAAACGCAAGAACCTGCCCAAGTATCCCACCAAGGTGAAGAGGCTGGAGGACAATGTGATCGATCGTTCGATGCTCATTGATAAGCTGCGCCAGCAGCATATGACTCTATTGGATAGCATCAAGCAAACGGCGCGCCGTGACATTCAACAGCTTGTCACCTATATATTCCCCATCTCGGAGGTGGTGCTGAAGGACGAGCAGCAGCGCAAGGTGTCTGCCGAGCGCAGCGAAGATGCCGAAACAATTGCAGCGCTGGCCGACGCCAAGAACACCTCATACATACGCGGTAAATGGGTGTTCCATGGCAGTGGCATCAGCGAGGTGCAGTATCGCATAGTGGGACCCTCGCTGCCCGCCAATGGCGACTACTCGGCCTATCTGGACTATCTATCCGACAATAAAGAGGATGTGCCCAAGACCACGGCCAATGAGATAACGCCCAGTCGCTTTGAGGCCTACCGAATTATGGGCGCACTCACCTATACGGTGCAGTTGACGCAGTTGCTCAGCTTCTATCTGAACGTGCGGCTGCCGCACAAGATCGCTTACAGCGATTTCTGCCGCAAGATGCGCAACGAGGAGCAGTTCCTGCGCAAGGTCTGTCGCGTCAACAACAACATCATGTATCTGGCCTACTCGCAGCAGGTGAAGCTGCGCGCGCTCAACGAACAGCATACGCTCGAAAATATTTTGGCCATTTTGGATCTGGATCGCAGCGATTTGGGACGCTACGGTCATCTAGATGTGGCCAATGCGCCGCTAATGAAATCCGTGGACTCGCTTCTCATTGGCATTGAGACGGCAACGGAATCTGAATCTGAAGGTTACCTTTTGCTTAAAGTAGAATTTATTTAATTGAAATTTTAATCGATGATCTCCTTGCAGACGAAAGTTCGTTGCGCCTGGATTGGGAAGCGGTGCCGAGCGTTGCCGTGGCTCAGCCAGAGCTTACAGAGTCCAATCTGATACCTGCGGTGGCCCAGCAATCCACCATAGACATGGCAGTTAATCGCCTCACCTCAATGCTACGCTGGATCAAGTAAACCAATTACCTGTCTCCGAGTGTGTCTGTTATATTTTACAAATTAGGTTAGAGTGCTCCAGCTAGAGTAAGCAAGGAGCAAGCGGAGGAACGGGTGTTTGCTGTTATTTGATGGCCTATTTAAGATGATGATCAACCATAGGAGCTATGTAAATGCCCAATGGATGAGTTAGTCGTAATGTATACAAATGATAAGCAGTCTGCATGGGTGATTGACTGCTCCTTGATTTGATATGTAGAGAACGAACCTTGCGAGTGTAGAGGACTATGCGCAGTTTGTTTTACTCTTTTTATTATATAACTTATTTTTCTTTTATTTAATAAAAATTGATTCACTATAAATAACTAGATACAACTCGATTGATTCTTAACCTCTTTCAAAGTACATACTTTAAGTTGGTGGACTTGATATTCTTCAAAGAATTATAAACGAAAAATACAAAGGAAATACGAAAACATCACATCCGGCACACACACACACGAACACGCCGAAGACGGCATACCCTACATTTCGTACATGCATCTTTTGATTATTGAGCATTTCCTGCATCTTCTCAAGATAACTATTGGCAGTGATGCAGCGATGCAGTGATGCACACCCACAATATCAATTTAAAATGACTAATTCTTATGAAACCTACAAACTAAGCGTCTTAATTCTCTCCACTCCAGGAGATTTACATATAAATGTATAGATCTACAAATGTTGAACTCAGAATCGATTCGGGAGCGTGTGTGTGCTATGCATATACCTAAATGAATTTTGTGGGCAGTTGCGCCGCTTGCGCCGTGTTTGCAGTCATCTCGCTAATCCCGTCGATAGCGGCTGAAGGCGGCGGGGAAGGCTTCAGAAATACTTGTGGCAGTGTTTGTGGTGGTGTTATCGTTGCTATCGTTGCAATTGGTTGAGTTGAGGCACTGGTCATCTGATTCGTGTTTGTAGCCAGAGAACCATTTAACAGGCCCAGCTGCACATCGTACGCATCATAACGGGCGGTGGAGGCACTCATCGAGGATAGCACCAAGGCGGCGGCCACAGCCTGCTCGTGATTATAGAATGCCGACACCGACACCGATTGGGGCTGTGTGGCATTCCCCGTATGTCATTGATGCGTTGTCGGTTTGCCAGCACCAGCTCCAGCACTAGCGCCCGCACCACCGCTGGTGCCAGCACCTTTCACACCGCCGGATAGTACCGAGCACGGTGACCACTTCAGTTGCTTATCGAGCGCCGATAGCTCCGATAATTTCTTCATAATCTGCGGATTGCGGCTGAGATCGTAGCCAAGGCTTGCCGTCGTGTTAGTTGCCGCAGTGGAGCGTATCACTCCAGTTCCCAGCTTGGGGGCAGTATTATTATTATTGTTGTTGTTGTTGTTGTTGTTGTACACGTACATATTCTCTAAATTGAACCCAAGCGTACCATTAACTCCGTTAGGCACCGTGCCCGTTGTGCTAATCACTGATGTCGGCTTGCTCTTTTGGCTGGCCTTCGCCCTGGACTTGTTTTGATTTGGGAGTATCTGCTTGACCACCGCCGGATAGACGCCCACAATCTCCACGCCGTCCGACTCGCTGCTGCTCTCGCATCGTACAACAGCGGGCGGGACTGAAACGGGCTGCCACTTGCTGGCCGCCAGTTGCTGTGATGTCTGCAGTATATCGCTGGGACTCTTATAGTCGTCCAAATTGATGACATGAGGCACGGGGCGTGCCGTAATAATGGATCCTGTGGAATGTGCTGCAGTCTGTGGCAGACTATTTATGGAAGCACCGACGCTAACCGCCGCTGGGTTCATTGATGTTGAAGTTATAATATTATAGATGCTGTGGTCCGTCTTCGTAGGTGACGCCAGCTCCAGCATGCTAGCTGCTGCGGCCACAACAGCTGCATTAAGGGCCGCTGCCTGGGCCGAGGTGCTCGGCTGCGCCATCAGAGTGTCCAACTGCGTCATATGTGGCTGTGACGGAGGCTGTGGTGAGAGCTGCTGTCTTTTCTTTTTGGCCGGCTTATTGCCTTGCTTCGATTGAGCTCCTGAACTAATGACGCCGCCAACGCCGCTTAAGGTAGGATTGTCAAGCTTGCGCTTCAGACTTTGCGATGAGGCACTTTTAACGGAATCTGTATCAGAATTGGCACACGAGCGACTCTGTGGGGCGGTTACAGTTAGGTCGTCGAACTGCTTCAGGTAATTGTTGACAGCTGGCAGCGACATCGTCTCAATGCCAGCTGATGGTACCAAAGGCGACGCGCTATTATTTTGCGACATCTGTGCTAGCGTTGCCGCTAATTGTTTTTGGAACTTGATTTTGGGCGGCTTTGCGCTTGGCTTTGGCTGTGTCGCGGCAGCATTGGTGCTGGCTGGCAGGCTAAGCTTACGCTTGAGACTATTGGATGAGGCACTTGTAGCTGAATCTGTATCAGAATTGGCACGCGACCGACTGTGTTCAGTCACCGTCAGATCATCGATTTGCTTCAGGTAATTGTTGGCTGTTTGTATTGCGGATGCTGTGACTGTTGTCGTTATGATTGTACCCAATGACTGTTTCTTTGCTTTCTCTTTAAGCTTTTTGCTGGCGTTCTTGTGCCGTTCGATTTCACGCTGCAGATCCTCGTAGCGCATCCAGCCGGTAGCCCACACGTCCACTACTTTGTCTTTCAGGTAGCCATTGATGAACTGCTCCAGTGAATCCTTTCGTTTGCCAAGCACCGCGTAAGATGTCCAGCGCGCTTGGTAAACGTCATAGAGTCGTTCGCGCAGCTCATTTGTCCACTGAAACCGTTTCCGAGGCATCTTTGGCGGATGCTCTGCGTTGACATCTGCCGCTCTAAAAATTACAAATAGTTAACAGCTATTTTATGGGTTTAAAGTCTAATTTCTATCTTACGCTAGCTCTGCAAATCTATGAAGTTCGATCTCGTAATTGGCTATTGCTTTGGGCATCACTTCAGCGACTGCCTTGCGTAGTCGCTCCAAGGCATTTGTCGTCTTATTCTTCTCCTCCTTGGCACGCAGCGCCTTCGCCTTGCGCAGTACAAAATATTTTGGCAATTGTAGCTGGAATTCCAGATGCGCAAACACCATATTTCGTTCATTGCGCTCCGTGCAAAGCAGCGCCTCGTAAATCCTACAAAAGTATTTATTACAAATATTAAATGTTTTTTAAATGTATACTAGTAAAACTAACTTGAGTAAAAGCGACGTGAGTTTGGTATCAAAGTAAAACCGCTTTCCACACAAATCTCTGCTTCTCACCAGTTCCTTGAAGCTATTAATGTTTCCAAGCATATCTCTATCAAGCGTTGTCGGTAGAATCGTGTCCGCCGCTCGTAGATCTATGAGGAATATAAAAAGTAAATGTGAAAAGCAGGAAATATTTTGAAAATTATTCACATACTTTCATTGCCATCCTTTCCCTTGGACATCTTATCCGATTTCCCTTGCTCACTGGCTGAATCGGTGTTATCGTTGTCGGTGCTGGAATCAATAATAGTCGTAGTAATGCACTTGACTTCGCCGTTTACCGCGTTCTTCGAGGAGCCATCGAGCTGGCCTTGAGACTTGAGGAAGCTATCGCGTTTAGCCTTTAACATATCCTTGACTGTTGTCGTCTTGACCACTTTTTTGAGCGCCTGTGCCTGGGCATGGCGCTCGTCCGTATCCGAGTTGTCTAAGGTAATAGGTCGCGGCGAATTTGAGGAAGAGGACGGCATAGCGCTCAGCTTGCCGCTTGGTTTCTTTGCATTGGCACTGTTGACTTTCTGCTTGGAAGCGCAACTGGATTTGGGACGTTTCGAAACAGTTGGCTTGAAATTTTTTTTGGCATCGTTAGACGTGCCATCATCGAGACTTTCGCTTTCACTGTCAGAGCCGTCAATGCTCTCGCTGTCATCCGAATCTGAATCATCATCATCATCCTCATCATCGTCATCGTCACTGTCGTCATCATCATCGTCATCTTCGTCCTCGCCATCATCACCATTATTATTGTTATTATTATTATTATTATTATTATTGTGTATTTTCTTATTCGCAACTTTTTTCTGTTCAATATCACTTGAAGATTCTGATGATGATTCTGAAGATTCATCCGAGCTGCTGGAGACAACACGTTTGCGCGATCGTTCCGGCATTTTGATGATGGCATCGGTGCGACGCGTACTCGATTTCTTGTTTAGGTTCTTGAATTCCAAAGCGCCGCAGTTGATATAAAAGCCGCCTTCTAGAGTTTCTACCTCTTCGGGCAAGATTTCATCGTACTGCAAAAAGATATTGTTTTAACATCAATTTCACCGCGTCGACCATTATAAGCTTACCGCTTCGGTATTATCTATAAAGGAATCCGTCTCGTCGTAGCCCATTCCAATGTCACAAAATTCATCCTTTTTACGCCTGCCACGGCCTCTAGCATAGGCATTGCCATATTTGGCCTCCAACTCCTTGGCAATACGTGCCACATCATCATCATTGTCGGCGAAAGGATCAGTTCTGCCATTATTGGCTTTTTCCTTTAGCATTTTTGCCTTTTTCTGCAACACATTTAAATAAATGATAAATCATAAGCACCTCTCTGGTGGTTAGCATATGCTTACCTTCTCCAAGTAGAGCAGCTTTGAGTAGTTGAACTCTGGATACCTGTTTGAGTCCGTCTCAAACATTTCCAGTTCCAGTCGAACACTTTTCGCTGCCGACTTGCTGCCCTTGCCTGTCTGTACGGCGTCCGAATCCAAGAAGTCACCGAAGCGCGAGAGCATCGGCGGCATTGAACTGAAGCCCGCTTCATTGCTATTAGTTATGCTCCTCTGTGTGCTGATTGTGGTGAAGGAGACACGCTTGTGCTCGCCCAGCTTCGACATTGCAACCGCCGCAGCCCCTCAATTGTGAGGCTGAATTCAAAACGCAACGCAAACAAATAATTGAAAAAAATAAATAAAACAAAAAAAATCGAAACACGCGTGACAAAAATTCGGACGAGAACCGTTAAAGTTGCCTTCCCGCCCTTTTGCTAAGCTGCACGCCGCGTGTTTTGTGTGTCAAACAAAAACAATGTCAGCAGCAGCGCAGCAGCAGCAGCAAAAACGACGATGATGTCGGGCCCCACCTCCTGTTGGTTGTTAGCGATGTCTGCTTCTGCCTCTGCTTCAGCCCGTGCACGTACACCACCAGCGCGACAAATACTGCCAGCTCTTGGCCTGTTTTCACTTTTTGTTTTGCAATTTAGAAATGTGTGCAGAAACTGGTATAAACAATAACAAATCCGATGATTCGGCGTTTATATATACAACACACACTTTTTGTTGAGCGTATCTCAATTATCCGCTCTACGTTGCATTCGCAGCAGCCGAGAAAATAATTTGTCACTTTTGTGCAATTGACAATAAATTTGTAGTTTTGGCGTCCAGCCGGCGGAAACAACACAAAGGCTTTCGCCAAACGCAGATATAATCATGGACCCTTATAGCTAATAGCCCATGTGAGTGTCTTAAATGTAATTCAAGCATTCGCTTATTGCAAAATTACGAACAGTTCTTAATTTGTTTGCGATTTAATAAAATCTTATGCCGTCTTCAACGCTAAACATTTTCACTGCACTCATGCCGCCGACCCCGCAATTAATTAATTCTGCCACTTACCAGCACTGGCCGCAGAATTGCAATATGACTATCTCGCTCTAGATAGACTTAGACTTGGCGCCCGAAACTGTTGCGCAGCTATATTTCATTTGATTTCAAAGTTAAATGCTGTTTTATTATGGAATATATAATTTCAGTATGTTTTTAAACTGTACGTCAAGTGATAAATTATATGTATTCATAATTTACCTTTTAGCATATAATTTATATATGATGTTTAAAATCAAATGGAATAATTTTCCGTCGAATTATTAATATATAAACTGTTCTTCAAGCTTTCTATAAATAGTAGATTAAAGTATTTTAATTTTGTTCTCATAATAGTTGGCTATTTCAAAATACTCTTTTTTTTTAATTTTATATTTTTGCAGAATTCTTGACAATTCACATGTTGCCGTTACACATTTAAACGATACTATCGCAGCAGACTGCTAATGTGTGTCAGTGTGCATTTGTTTTGACTGCGCGTTATTGCGTTGGCTAACACTGCTGCCAACAGCTGAACACAAGTGGGGAGCTAGCTGGTTGGGTCTCTCGCCTCAGTATTGTTATTGCGTGCATTCAGACTGAATGCTCAACTAAACGGCAAGTGAGTGTAATAATTATTAATTTAATTGAAGTGTTTTTATGAAGCATATCCGTATATGTGTATGACTGAGTGTATGTGTATGTGTGTGTCAACACTAGAAATAAAGTTGCATGCACAGCGATTCAGGCCAAAAATGCACAGTAGCTATTAGCGAAAATTGTTGAACCGTGCACCTTATCAGAAAATGATGTGTAATAAACTAGCGAATATGTGCCATATCGACTCCAATTCGCGAACGTAGTGGTTGTTGTTGCACCTGTAATGCTTGCGCGCTATATTTATGTTGCCTTTATGCTTGCAGCTCCAATCGACCAACTACACCCCCTCCCAAATATTGCTGCTTTTGACATCCAGTGACCGCCACTGCCGCCGTTCAAAGAGCAACGTCCGCGACGCCAACGGCAACAAAGGCAACCACTTTAGTCGGTTGCTGACTTTCGCCTGAGACGCAGCCCAAACGCAATTCCTGCATTCGGTTACACAAACAAACAAAGCGAACTCACCGCCCAACCATCACCTGGACACTGGACCCATAGCTATGCAAAGACAATAAAGAATTGCCTTGTTCATTGTTACAATTGTTCATTGTGAGTGTGCGCGTGTGTGGCAGAGGAGGAGAAACTTCATAAGCAGTGAGTAATATGCCTATTCCTATGTCTGTGCCCATTAGTAATTAATATCGTACGGCCATTTGCCATTTACCATTTAAACAAGGAAGACAACAATGATAAGCGAAGCAGCAACAGCAGCAGTTGCACTCTTATCTATTTCCCATTTGTTCAAAATGTAAATATCTTAGATAAACAAGATAAAAATTCACAGTCAGCGGAGCAGTCACCCATAACACCAGTGTACAGAGAAAACCAATTTGAACAGATCACTTTCAAGTGTCTTATGCTGACAGCTTGCAGGACAGTCATACCTCCATGAGACACCGTTATACCGTTGATGACACCGTTGACAAACTCAAAATGGCTTCCTCTCTCTCTTTCTTTCTTTCTTGGTATACTCCAATGAGTAATGTGCACTGTTAGTTAAATTCTTCTTTGTCAAGTGAGTCTACGTCCCATTGGACGTTTTCTTAGTTACCACAGACAGCTGTCCGTGACGAATGCTTTCACTGTACCTACTATGTACAGATTTGCTAACGCTTTGCGGTAAGTGACCTTGAGTGTGTCGCCGTCGCCTTGTCCACCAAAATTGTTTTACACATTTTTAATTTCAATTTCAATTTCAATGAAAAGCGAATTATTTCAGGCGCCCATTTAGGCCGCAACAGGTTTTCAGTTTTATTTTTGGGCAACAGTGGCAAGGCGGACGCCTAAAACAACAAAACAAAAACGTGCCACAATCAACAAGTTGCGCATCCATGTGTGTGTGTGTCTGTGCGAGTGTGAGTACATAATTAAATGTATTTAATTCGCTTTTAATGCGTCATTATTGCCAATTTGCGCAACGCTTTGTTGTAGCCGGCAGCGAATGGGGCTCGCGTTTGTTATCAATGGAGCCACAAATGTCAATACTTGCATGAATATTTATATAAACACTGGTATACGTAGATCAGATGCATATGTAAATAAATAAATAGAAAACCACACAGGCACACACAGACACACCCACACTCGCATGCACATGAAGCAAATTGTGAAAGAGAAAACACTTTCTTTGTCTTTGGCAACGTTTGTATACCCTTATGTGGAAAGCCTTTTCAGGCTTTTTACTATATATAATACTTCAAGTATATATATTATATAATGCACAATGTATAAGTATAGCGATTTCAGGCTAGTGAAGCACTTTTATATCTGTATAATTTTACCTTACCTATGCTAAGCTTAAGATTATTCTTATCTAACTATATAAGATGTTACTAGGTTTTTTTGCTACGAATAGCAAAACAAAAAACAAAAAAAAAACTATATTTTTAATTAAATCACAATTTATTAAATATAGTTTTATATTATGTAATTATTTTATATTTAAATGATATAAAATTCATTTAAATAAATTACTTATTAAAAAAAATTTTTTTTTTTTTCATTTTATAGAAAATTATATTTAAAAAGCTTTATTTTTGGCAAATAATATTTACTAATTAAAATTAGTGAGAATTACTCTGCACTGTTGAGTCTATTGATAGTCTGATCAAATATTATATATTCTTAATTTGAATCTAGAGCATTTGAAGTGCGCGTAGTATCCGATTCTATATACTATAGATACACAATGATACTTTATGCTATCTGTTGTGGTTTCAGTTTGAAGCAATGACGAATGTTCTGAAATAACTTACAATGGACTATGTTTATATAAGTACTTCATATGCATATATACATAAGTATATTATATCGTTACGTAGAAAATAAAGTGAGATACAGATATATATATACATATATATGTATATATATATATAATACTTAGAATTGTTTTCTGCTTCGTCTAATGACAGCTTCTCAATTTAATTTATGTTTAACCCCTGACAGAGCAAGTGAGAGGCTGCGATGACTGAGAGCGTGGAGCTGGTGACCAAATATGGCGAGCCGCTGCGCTATGATCGAAATTTTCAGGGACCTCGTCAACGTGATCGCAGCTGCACTGATGTACCCTGTCTAATATTGTTTGTGCTCTTTCTGGGCGGCTGGGCCTTCATAGCCCACTATGCCATACGCAACGGGGATCTCAATAAGCTGATGGTGCCGACGGACATGTATAATCAGAAGTGCGGCATCGATTCGAGTGTGTTGAATAAAAAGTATTTGTTCTTCTTTAATCTGGACCAATGTATAGATCCTTTAGTGCCCATAACGGGTTGTAATACACCCCAGGTAAATTGATTGTGATTAAATCAGTTCCGGATTGGGTTTTCATTATTTACCTATTTTGCCAGGTTTGCGTCGAAAGTTGTCCCACACAGACGTTCGTGTGGGATAGCATGAAGAATACCATGAATCTTCAGGAGCTGAAAGCGCGGCTCATTTGTAGAACGGATGAGGAGAAGGCAGCCATTGGGTCCAAAGCGGACATTGAACGTGCTATCCAGGAAAATCGTTGTGCTCGCTATTATATAAAGAGTCAGCCCTTTCTCAATCGCTGCATGTTTGAGTTCTCGGATAAGCTATGTGATTATCTGCCCAGCGTACTGTTGCGTGCTCGCCGGGACTCAACGCTACGATTGCCGGGCAATGTGAGCAACGTGGAGGAGCTGGAAATGCAGGCGATGGCATTGACCGTGCAGAGTGCAGCGCAGGCTCGTGTGGCGCCGCAAACCATAAGCAACAAGCAGGAGCCGGTAGATGAACGGGTCGGCCAATGCCGCCGGCAGCAGTTGAACGGAGCAGTCATTAGGGAAAAGATGATGCAAACGGATACACGACTGGCCAAGATGGTGGGTAACCTGGTGGCCCACTTCTACAATGGCACCCACGATGCCCAGCGTCTGGGCGAGGAAATTGTCGAGGATTTGGTCAACTCAATGTCTGTGGTGCTAATGGCGCTCTTCTTCACGCTGCTTGCTTCACTGATCTACATTGCGTTGATGCGCTGGATCGCTGCGCCCATCCTCTGGTTCTCCATCATCGGTGTGCTGGTTGGCCTCATCTTTGCCATCTACTACAGCTTTAAGCAGTACAGCTTCTGGAACAATACAGCCACGGTGCCGTTGCACGACCTAAATCTGCACAAGCAATGGCAAAATCTGCTGCAAAACCCCAAGATGTGGCTCTACTTGTCCATTGCTGCCTGCATCGCCTTTGTGGTCATATTTCTCTTGGTCATTGTGCTGCGCAAGCGGATACGAATTGCCATTGCGCTGATCAAGGAGGGCAGCAAAGCTGTGAGCACCGTCATCAGCACCGTCTTCTTCCCGATCTTCTCTTGGGTACTATTCATTGGTGCAATTGGATTTGCCATTGGCGTTGGACTCTATCTCGGCTCCATCGGCACATTTTCTTTCCGCATGGTTCGCCGCCTCACTGATACGGGCGAGGTCACCAACGAGCAGTGCGTTTGCGAAGGACCTGGCCAAAACTACACAGTTGGTGCCGCTTGCGATCCGGAGATATTTAAGCAGTATTGTCACATCAGTCTAAGGCGGGAGGCCTGCGCTCAGACCACTTGCAGCTTTTTGGAAATTGATAATCCGCCGCTGGTTCGCTGGGCCATGGGCTACAATTTGTTCGGATTCCTCTGGCTAACATTCTTCATATCAGCTTTTAGCGACATGGTGCTAGCGGCCACCTTTGCCCGATGGTACTGGACCTTCAAGAAGCGGGATGTACCTTACTTTACCCTCACGCATGCCTTCTGCCAAACAGCTTGCTACCATTTGGGTACGCTAGCCTTTGGCTCCCTCATCCTGGCCATTTGCCGGTTGATACGCCTGGTCCTGGAATACATTGATGCTAAATTGAAGAAGTACGATAATGTGGTGACTCGAGCAATTCTCTGCTGCATGCGTTGCTTCTTCTGGTTGCTCGAATCGTTCCTCAGGTTCCTCAATAAAAACGCGTACATCATGTGTGCGATACACGGCAAGAACTTCTGCACGAGTGCCAAGGATGCGTTTAATCTGCTCATGCGCAATTTTCTGCGCGTCGTCACATTGGATAAAGTCACCGACTTTCTCTTCTTTCTGTCCAAGGTGCTGCTCACCGCCGGCGCAGGTGTGTCCACCTACTACTTTCTGGCCAACAATCCGTCTGTTATACAGCTCAACTACACGGCTGTGCCCACGACTGTGGTTGTGATCGCCGCCTTTCTAATTACCAGCGTGTTCTTTGGTGTCTATTCGATGGCTGTGGACACGCTGTTCCTGTGCTTCTTGGAGGACTGTGAGCGCAACGATGGCACACCCGAGAAGCCCTACTTTATGTCCAAGCAACTCATGAAGATTTTGGGCAAGAAGAATAAGCTGCCGCCGCGACAGCGTCGCAACAAGTAGAACAGCCGCAGACAAGCGTAGAATGGTCGGAAAACCAAAGCAATATGGAATATCCCTTGTAAATGACAGTGCAAATTGTAGCCTAGACAAAGTTGAGGTGCAGATTGGTCTTTGGAAAGATATACATACAGACATATTTATATTTTATATTTATGATACGGCAACTAAAGCCACAGGTTGTGCACGATTACAGCTCATACGATATTTGAATAGATGGCAACATTTTGGGCCGACTGCAATAACTACTTACATATAATGTAATTAACTTAATGCGACCAATTTGCCAACATATAGTATTGTTTTTGACATTATCTACATGCATGTATGCAATGTAAATACATATATATACGAAATGAAATCCAAATTATATACATTTTTTTTATCTCGGCGTGTTTATTGAAACGGATGCTCAATTAATGAAGTGATAAAACGATAAGCAAATACTGAAGTATAAAACAAGAGAACTCATATCTCACATTATTTGAAAATTATGAATATAATGCTAAGAGTTGAAGTCGAACATAATGAATAAATTGAAAAATCTTACTGTAAGGAACATTATTATTTTTTATTTCTATTAATATTTATGAAACACTTTGAATATTTCTTTTAGTTTAATTTTGTTAAATATCACGTATCAAATAGTATGATTCAACTCACTCCTCTTTACCTTTACTTCATTAACAGCTATTTTATGAGGTTTACCTCACTGACTTATAGTTCAGTTAATTTTAAATAAATTGCCAAGCAAACTTCTTAAAGTAAACAGTTGTAAATTCTTTCAATATATCTGTGCAATGTAATAAAGATAAATACATAATTAAAAATAAAGTATTTCTACATACATATGTAAACGCATTATAAGACATATGATAATAAATGATTTATATACGAAAACTAAAATGATACATCCTTTAGTATATTATCGCTAATGTTCAACAAGTCATCGTTGTCACCACTCAAATCGAGGTTAAATTTGGGCGGCTGCGTATTCAAAGGATCCACATCGATTTCTTCCTTAATACAATGCTGCTGCTGCGAAACCTAAAATGTTGAAGGCTGTTAGCATATTTTTATAACTTTATTTATATTATACCCACGTTTATAGTGTGATCATTGAGCTGCAAGCGCGGTATGGGTTGCTGTTCGGGCAATGGACCTGGCACCAGTGCATCCAGTCGACCGGATGGTGAAGTAGTCAGATTTTGTACATTCAGCGAAGCGTCTAATACTTTCATCAAAGCAACGCTCTTTATGGCATACGAGCTGTTGCCGTTGCTAGTATCAGCCGTTGATGCCTGCTGCGTTCGCTCAATTCGAGTTCGTTCATTGCAATTTAGCGGCGTAAACGGTGATGCGTCAGATTGGACAATAGTTGGCTTGGGTGAGGTTGGCATTCCGAATGGAGCTTCATCAAAATTCAAAGACGCCTGCATCGCTTTCCATTTGCCGCCCAGAGACGAGAGGTTGGCTGTCGTATTAGCGTTGCTCGACTTCTTATTTATGGTGCGCAATAGCTGCATTGGATCCATAATCTTTAAGCGATTGGTGGTGTTGTTTAGTTCAGAAACATGCTCTGCCTTCACCTTACGAGCTGAGCGTGGAACACCGGCTACTGGAACAAATTAGTGCACATTAATCAAGTGTTGGTTATATTAGACTTCTGCCGACATTACCCAATATATTGTTGCACGTCGTCTCCAACTGATTGGCATTAAAGTCATCCTGCAGCGGCAGGCGCACATGCGCACTGCGCACACCACTGGCCTTATCCGGTTTAATAGGAGGCGTCGAAACAAACTTCATAAGCAAAGGGTGGCCAGAGGTGCCGGCATGCAGGTGAGTGGCCGAATGACGCAACGGTGTGGTCGGCACCGCATCAAGTGAAGTGGATGTCTGCGATGCATTCCCATTGACAATGCTGCTGTGATCCTTATCGCGTGCATTGAAGCTCTTTTGCACTTCGCTCACCTGCTGAGCAATCTGTTGCAGTTCGGTCTTCAACGTCTCAAGACCTGCGGCAACAAATTCATTGGACTCGTTGCAGTGATCGTTGGCATCCAACTGCTCGGCAATTGTCTCGCTAATACTATTGAAAGCGCTGATCAAAGAGCTCCCATTGGCTTAAATGTATAACATTAAATATATAAATATAGACAAATAATTTAAATATCTACTATAAAATTTACCTGATGCCCGATCAGCCTCAAATCCGCATAACTTTCGGATACTTCGCACTGCGTTGTCCGCAGCTTCCTTGTTTAACTTTTGAAATGTTTGTTTGGCTTGAAACTCATCGATGTTTTCCTTCAACGAATTCAGTGGAGTCTCTAGCTCGGCGACACTTGCCGCTTGCAAAGTTAGCACCTCCTCGCATTTCATGCGATTGGATGCCTCAAACGCCATAAGAAATTTCTGGTCCGACAACAACGCTACATCGACGCCCGTTGCCACTGCTATTTCGCTAAATCTTTGATTTATTTTCTGGGTACATTCGCGTAGCCTGGTAGTTTGCTCGTCAAGCTCTTCTACATATGCTGAGACATAATCCTTTCGCAACTTGTTTGCTATTTCCATCCTTTCGGTACTCCAGTTTCGGAATTCTAATTTGTCCATGTCAGCGGACAAAGCTTTCTCATGTTGCTTAATCTGCTCCTGAATTACAAAGCCAACAAGATCTAGCAGAAAGTTGATGAACTTCATTCCACCCGGCATGACAACCAAATAAGATTTTATGTTGGCCCATTGGAGATTGTGTTTCGCATTCAAATGCTTTAGATAATCAACGGTCGCTGTTCGGAAAGTTCCTTCCGCCTTTTTGTCAGTGATGGGCCAAAAAAATCTGCGTTTGAATTCAGCTGGATCCAGTATACGAAACACATAGTGCATCACTTGAAAAAACGCGGGCTGATTGGGTTTAAGGAACATATCCGACGAAAACAAATTCTTCATTTCATCATTCATGGGATGAATTATGGATAAGCCTCTCAGCTTTTGGTATAACTTTTCACTTAGATCCTTTTCTTCAGCTTTCCACGGTGCAATCATTGTACGATCCATTTGATCAATTTGTTTTTGTTGGCAGAAAGACAATAAATAATTTTTCTGTTTTTTTTCAATATGTCAGCACTTGTGCCGCTCTCCTTTCAAGATGACGCGAATTCGAATTCGAAATTCAAAAGTATCGATAAATATAGAAATGTTTAGTATTTTTTATTAAAAACAATACTTAAAATTTTGTAACCATTTTTAAATTATTGTGAAAAAATATATAATCTAATCTGTATATACATGCAATATAACTTTTATAATTCTTACTTGTGTTTGTTTGGTCACACTTGGTCAAGAGCATTATAATCGAAACTATACTCGATCTATTGATAGTGCCGTCAGTTTGTATGTGGTTGCTATCGATAGTATCGACATCATTTTTGCAGCTCTACTGGCAAAATCTACGGAGAAAAAAGTTAAAACGTATAAAAACCATTAATTGCACATTAAAAAGTGCTAGTTATTAGTGGAATACATTCCACACGTTGAACATGGATGACGACACACAATTGAAACAAGGAACAGATAAGCGTATGGGTAGTTCGCTGGATGACGGTCCACCCGGCGTGGACGGCAATGATGCTTGCGAAAAAAACGAGGCTCCATTAGCCGAGGTGGCTGCATCTCGCAAAACGAAGTCAAATTCACGTCGACGTTCAACTTCCCGGCGACGCTCAAGTTCGCGGCACGCTATGTCACCCGTGCGTCGCAGGCGGTCACATACTCGATCACCGACGTCGCCGCCGTCGCGTCGAGGACGCTACGATTCACCGGACTACGGCCGTTATCCTCCACGACGTCGCTTCGAACGAAGACGCTCGCCAGATCGTCGGCGATCGCCTCCACGTCGTGGTCGACGAGATCGCTACGGCAGATCCCGATCGCGCTCGCGCAGCGTGTCACCGCCCAGAAGAGGCGGAGGTCGAGGTATTAGTCCAGTGTCTCGATGGTCGCCCAAGAAGAAGCCAGCTTCGCCGCCGCTGCCAAACCAAGCAGCACAGCAGCTTGCTCAACAACAATTGGCGCTTCCTGTCCAGGCAGCTCCTTACGGTGTCATGTCGGCTCCAATTTATGGCCAACCAGCGTACGGTGCACCAGATGTATATGGGCACCAGTACAGCATGGCGCCACCAAATACCTTCCCGCCGCAGGGCCCGCCTCCAGGCTATATGCAAGGCCCACCACCCACGCAGGCTGCAAGCTTCAACACGGGCTACGGCGCCTGGGGCGTAAATGGTAAGCGACATTAATAACCTTATGTGATATATTTAAATAAATATATTTATATTTGGAACAGAATATGGACAACAAGTGTGGCTAGCGCAGCCGCTGCCCAATGTGTCGACAGCAACACCTGAGCCACTGGCAACGCAGCAGATTGCACCACAGCAGATTGCCACACAGCAGCAGCAGCAGCAACCCCCTCCGGCAGTTATTATGGAGGAGCAACCCACTCCGGCGCCTGAGAGCGCAGGTTTGCCGCCACAGGATGGTAAGTGTGGAAATGAACTTTGACTTTGCTACTTACCACAATTCACATGCAAACCTCTCACATTATATTTTATTGTTGTCATGATTTTCGCGCCCCTAACAACAAAAAACTTGCAACAACTTGTAATTGAATTTGATAATTGTAATTTGAAGTATGCGCTTGCAAACGCACCAAAGTATTTAAGAAAATGCATTGTAAAAGACATTTAGAATCTAGCTATAAAATCGCAGCGAGGGCTTAAACTGACACGGACTTTGGCTCTGACGACACTTGAAATATTCAGTTCGCATTACGATAAGCAAAGCGCAACAAATTCTCGTTTTCTGTCGTTTTTTGTCTAAGACCCAACTTCCTCGTTTGGGGGAGAGGCGGCACACACGGTCAGCAGTTACATACGACACGGCCCGTCGGCGCGTCAGCCCCAACATCCTCAGCTAATACCAGATGGACAGCAGTACAAGCCGTCAGATCCGATTCGATAACGTTCCGGCGAACGCATCCGTTGGTCTCATTTGCCAACTGTGTGTAACTAGCCGTGAAATGCACTCGAGACTGCATTTTGTAAATGAAATTTGAACTTTAAATCATCTCACGAGAATGTGCATTAATTAATTTCTCTCTTTCCACTTCAATCAATCATGTAAACATGGCAGCTGTGGCACAGGAGGCGGAAAATCAAAAGGAAGAGCTGAAAAAGCAACGCACCAACTATGTGAAGAAGGTGTCGCTGCTCAAGAAGGAAATGAAAGTGTTGAAGGATCAACGAAACGACCTAACAGCCGGCGATGCGCCACCATCGCCAACAACAAAGAATTTCATCGAGGAAAATGATCGTCTCCAAGTAAGTCAACAGTGACATAGCAATCTATGCAATTTCCTTCCAATTGATAACTTCACATTTAATGTGCAGGTGCAAATCAAAAAGAAACTGGACACCATTGAGAACGTTATAGATATGTTGAATGGCATCATTGGCGACGAGGAAGCCGACGAAGATTCGGAGGTCACGCCGAAGAAGGACTCGGAGCCCGTCAATATTAAATCTGTTCAAGCATCAGCTGCTGCTGCTGAACCTTCCAGCTCGTCAAGCGATAGCTCTGATAGCTCAGATTCCAGCTCATCCTCAAGCAGCTCGTCAGAGTCATCCACAGATGACGAGGGCGATGATGAGAACGGCACGGGTGACGCCAGTCCCACAAATCGGCTCAAGAATCGCGCTATCAAAACAATGAAAGCAAAACAACGTCAGGCAGCGCCGACGGCTAAATCGGTTGCGACTCCAGCCCCAAACTACAATTATGTATTCTTCGATCCCGAACAACATTGGTGTGAGAGTTGCAATGTGTTCCCAAAAACGGCGCGCGACTATCTGAAACATCTGCATGCCGAGGAGCATATGAACCGAGAGACCATGGAGACTCCCTGGCATGTGGGCATCGATCATGATCCATTTCCCACGTACGAAAAGGCACCCATTAAGCGTGTTCCTGTGCGAGGTCTACAATTTCTGGTGCCTGCCAGTGCCTGGTACTGCAAATTGTGCAGTGTTTGGATTGGAGACTTGCACTGCGCCTCGGCCCATCTCAAATCTCTCATGCACGCCAACCGATATGACGTAAGTGAATAATAATATGGAACAACTCTCCAAGTTCCAATTTTCATTATTACGTTTTGAATTGCAGTTGTTTGTGAAGAAGCAACCAAACTACGAGAGTGAGTTTCTAAGCAAACGCGAACGGGCCCAGCAGCAGCAAAAGGAGAGCGAGGAGGCCAAGCTCAAGAAGGCAAAGAAGGAGGAGGACAAGACCTCAAAGAAGCGTAAGAAGAAGAGGTTTGTATTGTCTTAAATGTATAATTATTATATGATTTGTAAATTTCCATTCTCTTTAATACAGCAGTGAAAAAAAGAAAAAGAAGCGAAAGCACAGCAAGAAACATAAGCGTAATTCAAATACAGCAAACAGCACATCCACATCAGGGGATAGCTCTTCATCGGATGAAGCGGATGAGGTGCAGCAACCAAAGAAGGCATTGAGCACAACAGAAGCCGCGACAGCCGCCAATGCTGCTTCAATACGTGTGGCTATGCGTAAACAAGATGCAACTGTTACGGGTAAATTGGAAGCCACGGCTCAGGTGGCGCCACCACCACCTCCCTTCATAAAAGATGCGTTCAAAGATGCAGCAGACCGTGGCAAGTGGACTTCGACCAGCAATGATACGAAAGAGAAAGAGGAGGATCAAAAGAAGCGTGACGATACGATGATGCAACAATGGAACACGGTGCAGCCAGTCATAAGCGAGAGCGAGAAGAAGTTGCTCGAGCAACTCAAGGGCAAGCTGAAAAGCAAATCGCGCCCGACGGATGACAACCGAAATTCAAATGCTGCTTCCGATGAGAAGTCAAGACGGGTCGTTTCCAAGCGACGCAGTCCCTCCCCACGCAGCGGAAGTCGCGGGCGAACAGATCGAGATCGCCGCGAGCGGGAACGTGATCGCGAACGTGAACGTGATCGTGGTCGTGATCGGGAACGTGAGCGTGAACGTGAACGTGATCGGGACCGCCGGCGTTCCCGCAGTAGATCACGCAGCCGCGGCCGCAGACGCATCTCCCGCTCACCTATGCGCGGTGGTCGACGCAGTCGCTCACGTGACGCTCGCTGGCGTCGCAACAGTCGCAGTCGCAGTCGCAGCCGTAGCCGTAGCCAATCGGAAGAGCGCGTCGAGCGGCCAGTGGTCAAACATGCGGAGTTTCGCCCGCGCGCACTGCCCGAGCGCAAACAGACCGATATTAAACGCGATAAAAAGGAGCCAGCGGCTAAGCCAAAAGTAACCAAGAATAATTCCAGCACCGCGATCGCCACTGCAGGCAAAAAGTTGCCTTTCATTGGTAAAATGCCTGTGCTGAAGAAGCAGCCAGCTGTGTCGACAACTGCCACCTACAACGATCCGACCGTGTACACCAACGGCAACATGGAAAATATCCCAGTGGGGCCACCTCCACCACCGCCTCCGACTGCAATGGGCATGGCAAATGCTGCCCGTCAGAATGCGCCGACCGCGGCACAAATTCAAATGGCAATGATGGAGGACGCCTTTGGTAATGCGCCACCTTTTCATCCCGATGCCGGCATGATGATGGACTATGATGAGCTAATGCCGGATCCAGTGCAGTTTGCCAATTTGATGACACATTGCCCGCCACCACCGCCACCTGGAGACAGTGCGAATGCGGCAAGTAAAGAGGCTCTGGATGCAGATGGTCAGGCTGACGAGGAGAACGGTGAGGAGGATGTACTTCCACCAGGTATTGACGAGGCTGAGACGGATCTGGTGCCACAGCCACTGGTTGCAACGAAACAAACACGAGACGGCGAGCTGCCCAAAGATTTGGCCGAAGCACTCGATATTATATTCCCTGCAGATAGATCAGCTGACGATGAAGCCAATCAGAACAATCATACGCCAGCCGTGCCGCAGACCATAACCACCATTGTGGAAGATGAGCCCGTGCTAGACGAGCACAATCTACAGGACTTGGCCAAGCAGGGCATACATCTGGTTTCCATCGAGGAAACCACATCCAGCTCAATGCCAGGCTCAACCCTTGACGACACAGTGCAATCCAATGATTCATCCATGCAAATCAGCCCTGATGAGTCCTCCCAGGGTGGCTATCAACAAGCGAATGGCAAAGCGGAGACCACAATTAGTATCAAGCAGATAACGACGCAAGATATACCCATGCCTGGCACACCGCCAACTGCACCCATAGCCGAGGTCAAGGCCAAGACCGAGGAACTGTTCAATGTGGGCGATATACCGCAGCCACCCGACTCGCCAACAGGCAGTGAAAAAATGCGACGTCAGCTGGAGCTGGAAGAATTGGCAATGCTAGGAATTGACAGCAGTGACATGGCAGCTCAATGTATGTAGACTGCACCTATACATGCACACATGCACACATTACACACACACCCACACACCCCTGCTCACCCGCACACTTGCCCACTCACCTATACATAAGCATTTCATTCGTCACCTGCCGTAAAATTGGCTTTTAATCTGAATTTGTGTATTTCTCTAGATGCGTTATAAACTTTGATTTGACCATTTGGCCAAGAAACTGGCTGCTGATGACGTCATCGGCAGCTCCATATCTGACTTAATCGCGTGCAACGGGACGCTTATGAAGGCGCCCAGATTTAATTCATTTTATTAGTTTTACTTTATTCCTATGTATGCTTGTGTTTATCTGACGAAGTGTTCTCAATAAATGCACATATATGTATGTAATATATGTATGATTAAATTAGACCTATCGACTTTATGCAGAAACAGAAAGTGCGTGTGTGTGTGTAATGTTTACTGAAGAATCTTAACAGATATGTATCCAAATCAATTCCCATGTATTATTAGCCCTTGCCCTCTATTTGTCAACTTCTCCCGTTCTTAATCTATACTCTGCCCAACTAAATTTTAACAATAAAAGAAGAATCACGTTTGTTGGTTAATTATTGGGTAAATACATATTTACATATATATTAGGAATATACAAAATTAAAATGTATGGGAAAACAATGGATACCTGGGGCAGCAATTGTTTTCTTAACTAAAACATGAATTTGTAGTTTATGTATCAAATGGCACCTAAATCTGTTTTAATGTAAGTTATTAAAAATAGTGATTAATACTACAACACTGCACAACAATATCGATGAACGTACGTATAAAGTGATTTCATTGCTTAACAGAGCAGTTACAATTGTCTCTAAATAGATTTTCATTTTTGTTCGCTTGCTATATATAATAAGTATATATATTCTAGGTACACGATTTTCGCTATTAGTTACATTGTTAATAGATGTAGGTATTTGTAGATAATTTGATTTAGTAACAAATTTTGAAGTTTTGTGCGGCCTGAATGGATTGCTGGGTATATAGAGGATTTGGCTTTCAACATGATCATTTGGCTTATATAAATAGATGTGTGTGGTTGTTTGTATGTATTAGATATGTTCTCCACTTTTTTGATTTATGCATAGGTTAGAGAGTTATAAATAATTTTGAAGGTAAATGTGTGCAGTCGCCGGTGTTCTCGCCGAGGCTTTGGTGCCTGCTATAAATGAGTAACACGCAAACCAGTCGGTGTCATCTGTTGCTTGGTGCCGGGCGTGCTTGGATCGCCGCAGCCGGTTAGCTAGAACTATAAGTCCGTAATGGGTCCGCCGGCGAGGCTGAGTCTGTTGGCCGTGGCAGCGGCTGCCGGTGCAGTCGGCGCAGTCACATTTGGATTCCAATTTGGTTGGCTAGCCACCTGGGCGCTTAGGTCTTTAACCAATTTTTCGAGTCTGAAGACAGTCGATCG
Organism: Drosophila fulvimacula; assembly: GCA_035045555.1. NCBI lineage: Eukaryota > Metazoa > Arthropoda > Insecta > Diptera > Drosophilidae > Drosophila > Drosophila fulvimacula. The sequence goes on from JAWNOX010000137.1 coordinate 15,105,133, forward strand.
AAACAGCAGTTTTATTGTATTTTTTTTTTTTTTTTTTGTAGTTGTGGAAAGAGAAGAGCAGAAACGCAAAAAAATATTGTGAGTGATTTTTGCTGTGTTTAGTCACCGAATACGCTTTAAACATGATACGCAATGGGTTACTGAGTGCGGCATTAAGAGATGAGCATGCAAACGAAATGAAATGGTGCAATGGAAAGGTCGAGTTGTTAGAGTTGCAGCTTAGACACGTAAAACAGAAAATAAACCATATAGAGCATAGACTACACCCACGCTATGATACGCTGATTGGCCTCCTTACGTGCGCTGGTCGCTTCGCTGAGCTCGCGCTTCAGTTGCGCATGCTCCTTTTTGCGGGGCAACAGCGGCGGCGGCGTTGACGACGCCACCTGCTCCCCCAACGATGGACGGAATTTGGGCGGTGTTTGGGGCAACTGTTTGATGGGCGTGGCCAGACCATTACTGGGAGATTCATTGCTGGAACTGGAGAGGCGCTTGCTGCTCGCCAGCTCCTCATTATCCTCATCCTGCAACTGCTCCTCTTCATCATCCTCATCGAGCAGCTGCGTGGCTTGCGCCGGCGCCTGATGCACGGTGCCATAGTGCAGATTCAACGAGTTTGCACGTCGCGCGCCGCCATTGGGAAAGCCAAAAGGCGCTTTCACACGCGCACCTCGAGCGCGATCGTTCTCGTAGATGATGTCGTGATATGCCTGTCGTTGATTGAATAAACTGGCCAAGGCCTGGCGTAGATATTTGTTCTCCGCCTCGAGATGTGACACACGTTTGTTTGTCTCCTTTCGTTCCACGCGCAACTGCATCACTTGGGCCTGGGCAAATCGAGAATTAATGAATTACTAGGGTTTCGTGCGAATAAAGCTAGACTTACCTTGAGTTCATCCATATCACGTAGTATGCGCACGTTGCCCTCGCTCATGGACCACTGGCGCTCCTCCACCATGGACTTGACACTATAATCACATAATTAGGTTAATGGAATACTGCAAACTCATATATATAACTCATAATTCACCGATTGAGTAGCGCATCCTCACGCACGCGAGCCGCTTCTTTGACCTCGCGTACCACATCCGTCATCATGCCGGGCGTGTAGGCACCTAAAAGATAGTCAAGCATATGGATTAGTTGTGAGCAGGTAAAGCAGGTTCCGCAATATATATATATATGCGTATAAAAATATATATATACCTGAATGAAAAGTGAGCGCTGGACTATGCGTGCCACCGAATCCACCGCCAAATACCAATGGTTGACTTTGTGTGCTTAATCCGCTCAAGCTATCTCTACGGTGCCGCATGCCCCCACCACCAGCCCATGGCTGGCCATTGGGAGCGTGCTTCAAAGCTTCGATATCAACTGTGTGTGTGTGTGTGGATATATTTACGTAATGTGCAGTGTGTGTGTGTGTGTGTAAAAGATAGTAGGCGAAAATAGGTAAAAGAAGATACGCATACAAAATACATATTACATAGTCGAGAGCAGTGTGTAAATACAGAAAGTTTAACCAAATTTTCAACATTTACAATATCAACAAGAGCAATATCAATAGAGAGCCATATTTTACATAAATAAGATAGAGTATACATATACATATACATATATATAGCTATATATATACATAGTATAGTATTTATAATTTTACGAATTTACATACTGTCTTGCTATATACACAAATATATTCGATAGTCGAGCATATCCGACTAGTATATACCCTGAACTCTAGCAAGAACTAAGATACTCTTAACCTTGATGCAGCAAATCGAATTTTGTTTGACTTAAAAATTAGGTTTAATCTGCTTTATATATTTAAGTTCTTTGTATTCAAACTGACAAACAGACGGACATAGCCAGATCAAATTGATTATTGGTTAGGTATATATGCACAGATACATAGTGTGCTAAGGAAGAGAAGTCTTCTTCTACTCTTCGCACTTTTTCCAAGTTCAGCTCTATTACTTTGAAGTACAGGGTATATAAAATTATTTTCACAGCTTCGCACGCACCTTTCGTTTCGTGCAAATTGCGACAAATTTTCGAGTTCGTTTCGTGTAATATGTTAATTTGCTCCATTAGCGCGGCAAAGAATTTGTTCTGCTGATCGACGTCGCTGCCGTTGCCATTGGTCGAGATTGGGGCGCCGTTGACATTGCCATTGCGACATTCCGGCGTATTCTGTCCACTTAGTTTGGAGTCATTGTCCGAGGGGTTTAGCAGGCAGGGATCACTAAAGCGAAAGCTGCAATAAATGTAGATTTAGTTATTGTCGCCTCCAAATCGAATTCATTAAATGGGTTTACCCGCGACTTATGTTCGGATTGCTGCCGCTGCCATCTATAACGTCCGTGGAGTTCTGGTCATTTTCTGGACTGGCGCCAAAGCCGCCAAGCATATTGACCAGCGGCGGCAGACTGGCAAAGTCCTGAGTCCCATCGCCGGCCAACGGCAGCCCAAAGTTTAGCCCGTAGCCATTAGGCTGGGGCGGAAAGAGCATGGGATAGCGATAACTCAACGGCTGTGGGTGCTATAAGCAATATGAGAAATAGTTACATATTTTGGGTCATCAACTGTCGCTGGCCTTAATGGCCAACACTCACGCGCTGTATGCCCATGCTAAAGGGCGTGGCACCGCCCATGCCAAATGGTTGCGAATGCGAACGCATGAAAAATTGTTGTTGTTGCTGCTGCTGCTGTTGTTGTTGCTGCTGCTGCTGTTGTTGCTGTTGTTGCTGCTGCTGCTGTTGTTGTGCCGCTGCTGCTGCGGCTGCTGCCAGCGTCTTATTGGTTGCTGCTGTTGGATTAAAGTCCAAGAATTCCGATGATGATGACAGTTGCGCATTTGTCGCATCCCGCAGGCAGTTCTCCAGCCACGCATCTAAATGATCCTTGGCATATTGCTCACGTGCGCTGCCATTGCTGCTGCTACTCTTGTTCTTGCTGTTCGTTGTTGTTGTTGCTGCTGCTGCTGTTGTTGTTGTGCCCGTCGCAGCTGCTGCCGCTGCAGTTGCTGCTGTTGCTGCTGTGGCGCTGCGTGATTTCAGTTTCTTGCGTTTGGTGGCATCCGTAGCTAAAGCACAAAAAATCAAATCAATCGATTAGATGCGACATATTGATTGGATAACTTAATTAAACTGGGTCAATCCGTACGCTGGGCTGGCAATCCAACCCTTTTCGCTTAATTACAGCCAACAATTATCAATCGCGGCCTGCATTCGCGCATTGCGAATACACGAATGACTCAGACAGTGCCCCATTGGCAGCTAGCCAGACTTAAAAGCTCTCTGAATACCGCTTCGGCTTATTTCAGCCCACAAAAATGTCGCTTTGTGCATTCTCAAAACAAGTTTCTCTCGCATTGATATTTGATTTTTGGTCTTCATATACCCTGTGGCTAATCGAAGTTGCTGGGGTATATTCAGCTCAAAGTCTTTGACTTTTTAATAGTATTATAATATTTAATATACAATAGTTTAGCTATACTATACCTAGCCTCAGTTTAGTTTTAGGGGTATTTCAGAACTCGTCGGCCCATCAGTTCGTCATCTCTCCCCAGTCCGTCTAGTGCAGGCTTAATAGTTTGCATAGATACAGATATGCTGTAGGGGTATCTCCTAGTCGGGCACTCCCGCCTGGAGTTTTTCTTAGTTGTTTTGTTTTCAGTTAGCTAAAAAACGTATTGAAATTCGTCTAACATTTCGCTGTGACTTTGTCAACGTTACAGTTTCACTGGCAAACCGGTAATTGAGCATGCAGAGAGTTGTGGGCGGAACGAGGAGAGCGGCGAGCGCAGCTGCCTTCAATTGCAATCGAATGCATAATTGAATAGCCAAGAGTCGGGCTCGCCATGGAAGTCATATGCTGCGCATTCCAGCGATTGCTGATATGTTCCCCCTAGGGGTTCGTACAGCCCGTTTAAATTTAGCAAAAGACTCGCTTTTGTTATATTTGCTGCGGTTGCTGTTGCTGCTGATGTTGCGATCATGACGAGGGGCGTGTTCGCTTTCGGCACAGGGTGGCCATGAGGGTGCTATAAATAGCATGTGAGCGAGTTATATAAAAGCGGATGTGACTAAAAACAAGGAGCAGCCAGGAATTAAGACGCACACAGGCATTGCTACCTAAATGGTGGTTGCAGCCTAGTCCACTGAACTAATGATATATACTTTGAAAACGATACCAGTCTGCATCTATATATAAGTATATACATATATACATATATACATATATATCTGTATATCAAGCTAACCCTTAAGACTCACAGGAAATTCAGCAGCTCAAGCTGTAAATTCTTTTATAAAAATTATATTTTATATTTTTACTTCTATGGGAACTATACAAATGAGTTCCTATAACCGACTTCTAGATGTTCTCGCTTGAAACAGGGAATTATAAGAAAAACTCGGTTAGTCAGTAACTAATTAACTAAAGAAACTAAAAATATTTAAGCAGCAATTAAATCTGTAAAAAACTTTACTGCAGATTCCATTACCACTTCAACTCGGTTCTCCTCGGAACAAACTTTTCCACATGAATTCAAGCATTGCTTGACTTAACTCTATCGCGCCAAATCAATTGCATTATACTAAACTACAGTTAGCTCTCTGCCCACATACGACAATTAGCGTTATTTTCCCATTTATAACTTGTGAATTGTTCTCATTCAAAGCTTCCGCCCACGAATATCATCATTAGCTGCTGCTAAAGCTTACTGCATGCACCCACCCAGCCGCTAATCCGCTCAGCTGCTCTGCCCTGCCCCACGAAGTCTTAATTAGTAATCATTTAGTACATTGTTCCAAATTTGAATCGTATTCGCATCGCTTACCCAATTTCAATGCCAGATCGCGTGTATAGATTTCATAATAGGCCCATCGAAATTAAATCAATCGCTGACCGTGAACTGAGCTAAACACACACACACACACACACACACACAAGTGCACACAATTGCACACGTCAGCTGGTACCTGGTCACCTGGTACGTTATGGAACGAGTATGATGCATGCCTTTCTAATTGCAACGAGAAGCAGATGCCTCGGGGTCTGGCTCTCAGCTAATCACACGAATTATCATCGGGCTGGAAGGGGGAGCTTTCGAATGATCCAACTTTTGGAGTTACAAAAACCCAACGATATGTTAAATGTTGCACAACAGTTTTGCAGTCATTAAACAAATGCCTTGAGATAATTGCAGTGCGTTGCGCAGAGGGGCAGATGCGCAGCACATCTGCTAAGCAAATTGAAAAGGAAATAGCAAAAAAAGCAGAAGCAGCAAAAACTTATAGAGAAAGAGTGAATGAAAATCAAGAAATATATATATATATATATATATATATATATACATATGCATATGCAAATCGAGCTGACAGGCAGCCAGACATGGCATGGGAAAACTTTCCTAAACCAACTCCAGCTGAGCTATGTGTGAATCGTGTAGCTATAAGAAAAGCTAAGGTCTGTAGAAACTCAAGCAAATTAGTTAAACAATAAATGCAAAGAGTTGCGGATGAGCAATAAACAAAGACTTTATATAATGAAAACAAAACAAAACAAAACATGGGAGAACAGCTAGAGACTGGCAACTGCACAGATGAAATATTTAAACTCAGCTGGAAAATTTGTATATAGAATGTAGTCTAACGATGTAAACTTAGCAAAATGAATTATTAACTTAAAACCAAAAATGTAATAAATTATTTAAATATATATATAAGATATCTGAACAATTTCTGTTTCCAGTTGCCCATGTAAATACATATCAATGAACAAGTCTTATAGCCTGTAGCAAAATAGATAAGCGCATTTGCGTTTATCTCGAGTAAACTATAAAAAATGTTTATATATCTCAAGTAGGCAATCCAGTGCAAACGGAATGAAATAGACATTGGTCTGGAGTATCCGACTTGAAGATGCCCGAACTCTTTTTCACAGATATCAGTAATAGAAGCCAAATGTATCTAACAAGGGAATATTTATATTCATTATGGGAATCAACCAAATTTAATTTTTTTTTTTTAATTTAAGGTTTTATTTGACAATTCCAAAACAAATATAAATATATAAATAAATAAGATAAACAAGACTATATATATTAATCTTTAAGCACAAAATAACAGATTAGAAATCGAAAAACCATATGGTGCTTATCTGAAACAAATATTAAAAAACCCAAGGCCATTATAGCCTGACTAAATAAAAAATGGCTATAAAAACTGAACTCAACTCAAATATCAGTTCAACTGACGTCCGCATTTGCTCAAATATCAAAGCGTATAAAATTACATTTGAGGAACTCTGAATGCGATTCTGAGGATTTCTAATTTAAGCACCTATTAATGAGCTATTGTAACAAAGAACACGCGCTATTTATAAAGAGTTCCACTTAAAGCTAGTCAGGCAGGCAGATTGTCAACTTCTATATGGAGACATATTTATATCCATCTATAACCATTGACAAATTACCTTAACAGCTGCCTCACACATGTTTGTTAATACAAATTGCCATTTGTTGTTTGGGCCTGAATCGGAGATGGGGTTTGTGGCGTTACATTTATCTGGGTTTTTTTTTTCTTTGTTTTTGGCTAACATCGCGTGTCTGCTTGCAACAAAAGTGTGGCACAAAATTAACAGCATTTAGCTGCAGACTTTTGTTTCGACTTGTTTTTGCTTCTTTCTAATTTAGTTGAGCGCCCAAGCGCAGCCAAGTGCTCACCTCTTTGTGTGCTGGCCACGCCCACGCCGCCTGAGCTCTTGGAGACGGGCTGGGCTTTGGCCAGAGCTGGACTCGAGTTCGAGTTCGAGTTGCTGTTGGTGTTGCCTGCAATTGGCATTGTGGTCACGGCGCTGCCATCCAAGCTCCCGCTCCCAGTGCCATTCGTGTTGATCTCCTCCACCTGCGTTGTGGTTGTCATTTCAATGCAGTATGCAAAACGAGTCACTCGCCTGCAAAGAAGAAGCACAAAGAAGAGAATAGTTAGACAACTGGAGATGAGAAATTCTGTTCATTGTTATTTAACAAAAGATCCACACTCTCTGTCTGCGTCTGGTTTCTTTGGTCTTTATAACGAGGCAGAACAGAGCAGGTCTGCCGCGTCGCGTCGCGTCGCGTCGCTTCGCAACATGTTGGCATTCGACCATGAAAACCTTGCCAAACAGAAGGGGAACTAGTAGGAGTGAATGTTAGTATGATGGACTAGGCAATACCCTGTAAACTGTACTGTAATATTTCTTTGAAAATAAAAATAAATATATATAAATAATACAATAGATTCACCTGTGGATCTAGGGATTTATATAGGTTTATTTTTTTTCTACTTATCTACATATAGCTCTAAAAAATCTGACATATATATATAAATGTATAATATATATATCTACTTCAAAATAATTTCCATACTCAAACTCAGTCATCTTTAGCTTTACTACTAAACTAAGCTACCTAAACAGAACAAATACTGGGTATACGAAAGCTAACAAACTAAGTAAACACATACACACTTGGTCTTAGTTAAGGGCAAGGAATGAACATAAAGACTTAGATCAAATACCAAAACTGACAGAAAGAAAATGTCAGTTTACGGCGTATGCCAATGCCGGAAAACACCTGTCTATTCTCTATTCTCTATTATTCTTTCGGCTCGAAACGTGCCCGCTTGCTGTTGTTGTCGTAGTTGCTGGCCAAACATTTTATTGATGAAAAGTAAACAACAACATTTTATCGAACTGCATGCCGCGAAGAGCACGAGTGTAAACATATATATGTGGGTATACTTATTTGAGTCAAGTTGCCAGGAGACACAGATAGCCGACAAATGGGTTTTTTGCGGGGGTGACTGACTGCTAAGTGGGCGGGGCTAAGGGCAACAACACTCAACACACAAGTGATCTTAAGATAATGAAGTACTTGAATGCAATTTGCATTTAGCATTTTGTGGGTTTCTCTGCAGCGGTTTTCAGCTGGCAAATTTGCTGCCAACGATACCAAGATAATATAATATCTAGATCATGTGGGTGCTTACACAACTTCTAATCAACTGAGTGGTTTCACTTGACTTGTCTTGCAAATTTAAGTAAAAGTTTCCATAATTCAACTTACTTAAACGTCATTTTTAATAACAATTTGGTTTATAGCCAGAAATACAAAAACCTTCAGGTTGACCATCAAAACTCATTGTGCACTTACCACGAAGACTTGGGCTATATAAAGTTATTTTAAATGCGGAAATTTGTTTTATTTTGAAAGTTTATAAAGCAGAACAATTTTTTTTTTTCATATTTTAATTTTTATTAAAATATAATTTTTTTTTTAAATATATAAATACATTTTTTTTTAATTACTGAAATTTGTTGATCATTTGTAATCATATAAAAGACTTGAAATATTTTTGTTAGTGTTTTATAATGGTATTTATAAATAGAATATATCATATAGAATATAATATAGTAAAGAAACATTTTGCTGTTGTTATCAGCTGATAAATTCCTTAAAAAAAATAATAAAATTATGCTGAGACTTAAACGTGTTCACTTAACATTAAGATTCACTAGACAACTGCATAGTTAAGATCATAAGTTCGAAATAGATATATATATATATCTATATTTTATCTATCTGTATACTCATAAGATAACTTTGAAGTTTTTCAGCTTCTTCAGCACCTTTGCTAACGATCTGGATATCATTTGGCCAGTTGTTAACTGTTAACCTAATGCAGATAGGTTTTCTTTTATACATATATGCATGTAAACGTGACTGCATCATTAGTCTAATGGGTTTAAGTGCACAGTTTTTTTTTACTGTGGGTCTTAATGTCTGAGAAAGTTGTTGGCCAGAAACATTTGCATGCCATTAACAGGCTTGAATGCTTGGCTTGTTTTAATGTAGTAGCTACTGCCGCTACTACTACAACTTCTTCTTCTGCTTTTGCTTCTGCTTCACTCATTTATGACAGCATAATTGCGAGGCCGTTAGCTGTAAGGAAATTTACATGTGCATTGCCAGCTGGGCTCGGTTCGGTTTGGTTCTGTAACAGAATTAACAGAGCGCCGCTATGCTTTAACGCTTCGCTAGCTGCAATTATGCGGCCACAGAGTGCAAGATACAAATGTATCTGCTGGATACAATTGTCTATCTTTGAAGTGCCAAAAAAAAAGCGAGTCTGTCCGCAATTTGATCACAGCGCCAAAGTAGGCGCAACGAATGCCAAGCGACGCTTTGCATTTGCCACGCTCGTTACACAGATAACGATACAAAGATACTGAGATACAAAGCCGCCTTTTGTGGCTGTCTGTGTGTGGGTCTGCCAATGCCAAAATCTATGCAAGGCGAAAACAAATTAAAAACTAACAAGAAAGGAAAAAGAAGAGAGAAAGAGCGAGAGCGAGAGCGATAGAGAGGAAAGTGGTGAGGGGGAGCGAATCGTGAGACGACACGTTTGCCCGTTAAGTACAAGTATCTATAAGATACATATATTGTGTGTATCTGTGGCTGTATCTGTACAAGCGCTAACGAGCGAAAAAGTTGACTTTGCCGCGAATGGGCTTGTTATTGTTGCCATTTTTTATTAACGTACCGGCAAAAGGCCTTGCCACTTCACTAGTCAACTTCAAGTTGAAAGTGAATTAAGCTTTTGCTTTTCTTTGCCGCTGAGCTCAGCGAAAGGCGCAACAACAACAACAACAACAACAACAACGTGCGGCAACAACATCATTAACAACAACAACAAGTTTGGTAACTGATGATTAATTAAATTAGCGATAGCGAAAAAATGTTAAACACATTTTGATGATAAGTGGGTGGTACTATATAACAAGTAGGTCTAAAAGCCGACTATATCAGAGACTGTAGTGCACTCGACTTAATAGCATCGATGATTATCATATATTGCAGTTTTTAATTTAAGTCTCTATTTTCTATAACAGAAATTAAAATGTAACTGAAACAACACAAATCAGATTAGTTAACATCTTACTATTAATTACAGCTGTTGAAATGTCCGGTAATGTTATTAACATGTTTATTACTCGATTATGCTATTAACAGTAGCAAATGAAATGAAATCACAAATTAACATTTCTCTGTTAAATGGAAAGTATTGAACAGTTATTTAACATTTGCGGTAAGTTAACTACTTTTATTTTAGCTGCTGTTACATTGACATTGAATGGACCCTACATCTACACAAATGTTAATTAACATTTCAAAAATTATTAGCTAGCTGCTGGGTATAACACAGTCGAGTTCTCGCCTTTCTTCTAATTTAATCTAATCTCGCCTGCGCACTAAACAGGCTAATAAATTAAGGCAGCAGAAGACGGACAGCAGCACGCAGACTGAGTCGAAGTGTTATGACTCCTCTAACCAAATTAACACCAATGACAACAGAAATGTGCTTTGAAGCTTGACGTTTGTTTAGTTTTGGTTTGTTTTTGTTTGGCTTTTGAGTTGGCCCTGATTAGCTGGCCACAAGGTGAGAGCCGAACCAACCCGAAACGAAGCAGCAACAACAACAACCCGAAAGCACATTCATTACTGGCAAATATCTATTTTGGCGTTTCTTTCTATTTTCGCTCAAGTTCTAGGCTATTGACACGGAGCCAAGAGAAAAGCGCATGTCGCCAAAAAAAAAGCAGATGAAGATGATGAGCGAAAATAAAAAACGAAACGCCAAAATGAATGATAATGAAGTTTGGTTTGAATGGGCAGACTGTGTGAGGTGCTATTGCCTTTGCAGTTGTAATCTACCAACTGCGCAATACTCTGTTAAACAGTCTTCTAATGACTGTAAAACTGTAATGTTGTTTGCTTAAATCAGACAGAGCGAGAGAGAGAGACAAGCAACTAGAACGTTAGAAATTAACTTTATATATTCCTGATCCATTGTGAACCGGTTGTTTTCTAGTGGTTCAGAGGCACAGCATATCACTCATAGCGTATGTATGTATGTATTTGTGTGATTGACCTTTCCCATACAAGCATTTTTAATGACACCAATAAAAGCAAAGCAAAGTAAAGTGAAAAAGGCGACTGCGACGTTGATCAAATCACCGGACGCGATCAATGGCTAAATAGAAGAGAAGAGAGGCAAACACCAGCACTAACACAGTACAAACACACCAACACAAACAAAGACGAAGTTGGAGTCATTTGGTTTGTTGACCCAAGCGTAGAGCATTCAATAAATTGAAGAAAATGAATGAAAGGAGAAACAGAGACAGACGCTAACGGAGACGGAAAAACGTTGAAGCAGCGATGACCAAGCAAAAGCGCCCAAGGAGCAGTTAAACTCAAACACATATACAAACGCACACACAGGCAAACACTCACACACGCAACAATCACATGAGCCACACTTTGCTCTGGGAGAGACAACTATTGAGTTGCTCGGCACGAAAGTGTCCCCTCCCTCTCTATTCTCAACAACGGCAGACGACAAACATAAAATGAAAAGCGAAATGCGTTCAAATGACGTCGTCGCTGGCGTAGGCGTAGCGATTCTGCCGCATCGCTGCCGCTGCCGCTGTTGCTGCCGCTACTGCTACTGTCAGCTGAGGCAGCTGCCGCTGCTGTTGCGCCTGCACGAGTTTGAATTGGAAATGCTTTTGTTTTTATGCTGGCACTTGGCTCACATACCAAACAAATTTCTCAAGGTTTCGACACACACACACAAACTTATTAAATATGTTACTAATTATTAAAGTTACCTACGCGTTGCAATCACTGCTGAATTGAAATGCAGTTGTACCTTAGCCTGTGCCGCTTCAAATATTTTATAGGCACTGCTTAATGATTTAATGCTAATTGATGCCGTTAATAGCAAATTTTAAAAAAATACACACACGCACACACACACACATGTGCTAGCTGCTTTTGCTTTTTGCCATTTTTATTTTGCACACGCACAAACACATAGACACAGCGTCAACTTAAAATTCTACACGTTATTTATTATTGAATCTATTGAATGGCTTTTGCAGCAGTTGTTGTTGTAGCTGGGACGGATTTTCTGTAGTTTTACAAACACCCGCAATGCGTACCCAATAGATCCGCGCAGCGACACAAATACAACACGTCCGCTCTCGACAAGTGTTGTTCGACAACAAATGAGAGACGCCAGAATGAAACAGAAACTGAACGACACAATGAAACGGCAGCAAAAACTTGACGACACTTAACCGACGAAAACCAGTGTTGAACAGCGCGCATTTTAATTGCGCGATTTCGTTCAAATTTAAAATTATAATTGTAACGCTCGCTTAACAAAATATAAATAATAATAGCTTAAATTATATCCTAAGCATATTTTAAGTGAAACAAGAATCTTTAAATTTCGTCATCAAATACGCATATATTTAATGTTTGCATTGTAGACAATATCAATTGACAATTGCACGTGTGTGTGCTTAAAATAAATAAACACATTTATAAACATATACATATTCATATAAAAAAACATTTACAGCTAGTTATTACGAATACCTTTTGGAGCTCAACATTAAAATACATACGTTCATACATATAGCAACATTAGCGATCAACAAATTAACTATTATTGCACATGTATAGGAAGACGCCGGCGCACGTGCAAATGCACGCACGAAGGGTATTTTTTTTCTTTTTTTTTTGTAACAAACAATGCACATACACATACATAGATAGACAGATATATACACAAAAGCGTGCTGTACCTTAAGCAATATCTTTCAATACTATTACTAAGCTTATATACGAACAGTATTCAACTTGTTGCGAATTGGACTACGCCAGGACGACGACGTCTTAATCTACTTCTCCAGTTCGCGATGCTCCCGCTTGAAGCTCCACTCAACAATAACAAATGCCACCGTGCCAATGGTGCCAGTGACGACCAATATGGCCAACTGGACGTAGAGGCCGAAGTGTGAGGAATAGAAGAAGCTGATAGCCGCCGCCACGGACTGCGTGAACTTGAAGAGGGCGAATGCGCCGACGGGATTGTTGACAAACTCGCCGCCCAGCATGGAATAGACCTGAGTGTTGAAGCAGGCATCGCCCAGGCCCAGCAGAAAAGCGCACACCAATGCCATCGTGGCACTAGGCGGATCCAAATACGATATATCGGTGGTATCCGTGAACGGAGCGCTGTTGGGCAAGTTGAGGAATGTCATCAAGTAGGCAGCCATGTGCATCACATAGCCGGCAATGACGATGGGGTCGCGGCCGAAGCGAGTCGTCTTCGACGCCAGGATGCCAAAGAAGCCGCCGCCAAAGACTTCGCCGACGCCAATGCAAATGCCCACCAGGCCGACAATTTCCTTAGGCGTCGAAGCTATTTTCGAGGTGAAGCCGATGGCCGAGCCGAACACGCCGCTGAAGAACGAAAGCTCCAAACCTAAAATGAAGCTCAAATCAGTTCGGAATGGAACCAAGGAATAAATCATCCCTAGACCTCACCTGTGTAGAAGAAAGCCAAGCTGAGCAGCAGCATTTTCTTGGTGCAGAAGAGTTTGCCGGCGAGCTTCAAGGCGTATATGGCCTGACCGCAGCCCGTGTGCTGCTGCTCCAGCTCGTTGTCCTGCTCCGCATTGCTGGCCATGAAGCGCAGCGCGGCCAGGAACACAATGCCCAGTATGGCCACAACGGTCAGCACGCCAATGACCAGATTGCGCGTCTCCTTGTCAATGTGCGTCTTGTCCTGGAATTGGTAGTACACGAAGAGGTTGCCAAAGAACATGCTGCACTGCAGCAGAGCCCAGAAGATGCCCGAATTGCGTGAAATTGTCTCCGAGCTGCTGCAGCGCGCCAAATAGGTGCCCTGGCCCGTCCAGGTGATCGAGGCGCCCAGGCCCAGCACAGCGCTGGCCACATACAGCAGCGCCGTCGATGGGAACAGAAAGGAGATCATGAAGAGCCTGCAGCAATGGAACAGATCAATATGGCATATAGATATATATATATATATAGATAGATCCAGGACTCACGTGTAGGTGGATGCGCCCACAACCATCGCCACGCGCGGTCCTGTGAACGATATGAAGGACGGCGCCAGCCAATTGGAGAGCGAGAAGAACAGATAGAGTATGGCCAGGCTGGTGTAGCCATCGCCCCTGAAGCTGTCATCCTCCTGCGTTATGCTCTCCAATATTGTTTTCTGTGGGGTAAATGGATTATCGGAGAAGGTGTCAGTGTGATCGACTAGGAGATACCCTAACTTAACGATACTTCAGTGCGATGATGAAACTAAATCTGGATAATTCTGATATTTTATGTTTTAATACCTCAATAAGTTTTGGCAAATTCTGTAATTTGTGAAATCATAGAAACTATAGGTATTTACACTAGGCAGGCTTAACTCTATATCTGAATATTAACAAATTTTGAATATATTTAATTAAAATTTATTGCATTCAATTAAAAATCAAAATATATATAGTTAAAGTATATATCAAGTTATTATATACCTGCTTATATATATACATTTATTTTTATATGTTTCGGAAAAAGAGAATCTAACCCAATCTACATTTAGCGTAGCCAATTACAGGGTATATAAGCTGCTTAAACGTGACGCGCGTGTCGTTAATGCAGGATTTAACTAGGTCGAATCATTGCCAATGATTTTTGTCTATAGTTTGTCAATACTTTAAATAGGCTTAAATAAGCAAAAAAAAAAAAAAAAAAAAAAATATATATATATATATATATATATATATATATATATATATATGTATAATATATACAATTAAAATATCGAGCTGAAACGGGTTTTTCTTTCTTTTTTTTTTTGACACCAAGCTCAAGTGCAATGAGAGCTGCAGCAGAAACATTCTTGCGTGGCTGAGCTTGTTTAATTAATTTGCAATTATGGAAAATTTCATGTGCCGCAGAGGCAGAGGCAGAGGCAAACGTGTTTTCTGTTCTCAAAATTTTCCATGCTTAAGCTGAAGGATTGTGTCTGAAATTTTATTGAAAATAAAAACGAAAACGAAAACGAATTGACATCGCTATCGTCTACTTGACTTTGACACCAATTAACGATTTGCATAAATATTGAATTTATAAATTTTTGTGCGCATTTCAAGAACTATTATCATAATATGTATAGATCAATCTATAAGGCCCACGCAAAAATCAAAAGTCAAGAAAGAGTAAAAGTGAAAAAAAAATTTATTAATAATAATAATAATAATAATAAATTGAAGGTTTGTATTATTATTATCAAAATATAGGTATTTAGTTATAATTTAAATGACAACTATATACATATATATATATTTATTCATATTTTTCTATCCAAATACCATATATTATTTCTCCCATATACTTAAAGGGTATTTATAATTAAATCATATCTGAAAATGCACTAATAATTATTTTAATAGCTGATATTGATCGTAAACAAAAATTTTATGTTATCTTTTGGGCAATGTAGAAAGTGTTTCCTTATCAAAAAATCTTCGAATTGCTTGTCCAGTTGTAAATCATAATAAACCAGGGCTGCGAGCTATGCTTTAAGTTCAGCATGATTCAACGAATCGGTTCACTTGAAGATAGTTGCTGATTCAATTTGTTTACAACCATTGCAGCCACATACAATGCGTGAGTGAGTCACAGTTGATTGTCCAGTGCAGAACTAGTTCACTTGAAGAGACAGTAGCTGATTTGTATAGAACAAAGCCATTGAGTCACAGCTCAAACTCCAGTTTACAACACAATAGTGAACCAGTTCAATTTTGCATTGTTGCCATAAACTTTAATCACAAATTCCTTAGGAACAATATTCAATGAGCATAATAACAATAAACTGATAACAGAGCTCGCTATACTCTAATTTAATCAGTTGTGGGACACATGATCAACGAGTACAAATGCAAAAAAAAAGAGTTGCACTTGCACATCTGGGTCAAGTTTTGTGCAAATAAATGTGACAAAGTCTTAAATAAAAAGACTTCAACAACGTGATGCAATGTGAAAGTCAATGGCCAGGCTGAAGACAATATATGTATATGTATAGAGTTTAACAGCCGGAATTAACAGCGACTGTTAAACTATCGGCTGATATCTGATCTGATATATGTACATATGTATACAGTTATAAGTTGTATATTACGCAAATATCAACTGGCGCGACAGCTCGCGAACAATGCGAATGCGCAGCCAAAAAGGAGGCCTGCAAAAACAATATGGCAGAAACAAGTTTCATTTGCTAGTTTTTTAGGTTTTCGTTTCATATGGAACAAGGTGGGAAATGAGGGGATAGCAAGGGGTAACGGGGCATCCTTGTGGGCTCGTCTATGGCGCACCCACTTTTCTATTGGGTTGAGTAATGACGTCGCTGTCGGCGCCTAACGGTTATTATGCTCAGTCAAGGGGCTCAGATTTGCGTCGTTTGGCAGCACTTTTCATATATGTATGTATGTATGCATGTGTATACCTATGTTTGCATGTTAACTAATGCATATGCTGACCAGCTTGGCCTTGAGCATGAGTGTCTGTGTTTGTGTGTGTGCGTGTGCAATTGCATTGACATTGAAAGAGCTGACATAGATGCGTTAACACACATACACAGATATATTGTAGCAACATACCCATACAGGTGTGTACGTGTGTATGTATATTGATCGCAGTGCTTTGCATTTGATTGCGCAATCATGTGGAAACCTACAAAATTTCGCCAAATGTGTGTGGTTCCCATTAGCAAATGTTTGTGTTATTCAGCGAACTGTTACGGCATTAATTTCCCTTTAACATGTGCGAACACATCAACATTTTGATCGCATATTTAGTACGTGTTGTTAACAGTGTGGTGTTAACAGTTGGCGTTTATGAATGTTAAGTGTATGTTAATCAAATTGGAATGTTCGAAAAGCGCATTGAGTTCTTTTTACTATAGCTTTACTTATATTTATTACTAGGCAGTCAACAGTACTGGGATAAGACAGTTATATCGCCTATAGACAACGGATAGATTGCACCATAAAGCCAAGGCCTTTGCACCAAAATTGCGCTCTAATGGGCCAGACACAGAAATAGTATACACTCGGTTCGTGTTTAGCTACGGACTGGTCGATCGATCGAACGACCGTTGTTATTCCTCTATAAGTTTGGTAAGCGGCATTTGGTGAACGCCCAGCTTGGAATTCCAGTTCACTTCAATGTGAGGCGTAGTTAATAAATTGTTAAATAATATAACAAAAGGGAAACAAAAAGCGACTCAACTGGAGGGCGAATTGAGTAAATGTTTGCATAAAAGTGAGAGTTAGATAGATATATATATATATATATATATATATATATATATATATATATATATATATATATATATATATATATATATATATATATATATATATATATATATATATATATAACACTCCGCACAGTAATTAAATGACTTTAGGTAAATATACAAAATAAAAACGTTAAACTCTCTTATAACGGTCTCTGCAAACCGGTTCACTGAACTATGTACTTGAACAGAATATTTCATGTATAAAAAATGCTCAATAAAATTACTGCTGAGAGTTTTGCGTTTCGTATCGAATTACTATCAAAAAGAGAAGCGACGACAAAAAAAATGCTTTTGGCATACAAAACAAAAACCTGAAATTCCACTAAATAAAAGACGATTTAAATAAAGAGGCAGAGCAATACGCTTATATTGGCTGATTTATATTTCCATTGATTTTTGAGACGCTTTACATTTAACTGCTGTAAATATCGTATTTAACAGAGATGTAATGCAACATTTATGTATTAACATGCCTAAGCGGAAAAGTAACATAATGACAAAAAGTCTCGATTAACTTATTTCGCAAACGGTCTACACAATGCAGTTCAGATTTGTTGTTTTATTCATAACTTGATATGAACAGCGCCAAGCGACCTTCATCTTAGCGGTTTTAACAGAACCCGGACAAAAGGCTATACAAATTATCGCGTGAATGGACTCATTAATGAAGCTACATATAGATTTACGCGCTTACATGCTATAAGTAAACCTAGCACACAAGCATTAAATGTTTGTAATTATTGTAATGACAGAGGGGCACACACAAAGGCAGACAGACACACAAATGCCCAGTTTGTGTGGGCGTTTTCTTCTTATCAGAGTCTATCAGAGGCCCTTCACCTCTGACAAAGGGAGTTGAGTTCTTAATTGAAAGTTGACTTTTGATCTCGACAATTGTATGCGAGCGCGTCTTGCAACTCAACTCAATTGATTTATGTGCTATATATAAATTATTAAATGAGTATATGGCCGTCATATACCGTTATCAGCTTTAACATATATACACACTATAGCTAGAAGCTGTTTAAGCAAATAAATTCTGATTAGAAACATGGTATATGAAGTTTAAAGCAAAAGTAGGACACTGACTTCCTACATATTTATATATTTACATAAATATATAGAAATCAACGTAATTTACTCAAATGGTAATTGAATGAAGCACTTTCCTTATACAAAGCATGTGTGAGTATGTGTGTGTGTGTGCTGATATGTATGTGTTTGCGCGCGTGTCTGGGTGGGTGGCTAGAACAACAGCGGAGAAACGACCACGTATGCCAAGGCTACGACAATGTCTATTGGCAAGGACAAGGACGAAAATAGCCCTGTGTTCTATGGCGAAGGGAATGTCAACAACGCCCACGCATACATACACACCAATGCTCACACGCACACACAGACACGAGCACACAAAAGCCCGGACGCGCACTCAGAACTCACCTCGATGTTACACATTGTTTGAAATGCAGTGAAAACCAACATAAAGCCAAAGCCGAGTATTAATATCATTACGAATTTCATATCCATTTTGTCGTATTATTTATTGTAATTATTCCTTATGAAGCGTTCAAGATTTATCTATTTGTTTATATAGTACATATCAGACCGTATAGCATTTGACGTCACAAGCAGGCGGCGGGCTCGGAGGACAGAACGTAGAGTTAAGTAGAAACGGCTAGTTTTAATTGATAATTAGCGCGGGTAAATCATAAAAACACTTTATACGTATGCATATTACTTAACAAGTGTTTTAAATCATTAAATGCAACGCAATGGAAACTTCACGAACAGTTGAAACCGAAAAAATGTTCGACGCTGGGTTAATGTGTGTATGTGATGAGGTTTGAGAGTGGATTGAAATAACCAAGAGAAAATGTCAAGTGTAAATATACACAATGTTAATTAGAATGCAGCAATGTTAAAATGTAGCTCAATATGGCAATGTTAATGCTAAAGAGAATCAGCTGCTAATCAACCAACCGCCACAAAACAGTATTTTCATTGATGTGACCTATCGAAAAAATGGCGGCTTATTTAAAAGTTTGACGAGGGCTTATAATTTATTTAAAGGTCTAAATTAACTTAGAGCTGTTGAGTTCTTAATGGACTCATTATCATTAGCAGCTATTAGTAGCTCCATTTCCATATTGGTTGAATTAGGAAGCAATGTATGATTTGCTTCACACGTTTCCATATTTACGTCCATTTCGAAAAGACTGTTCTGACTAAATGCTTTACATATTTCCACCAAACCCATTATGGTCTTACGGCAACCAACGCATAACGAATTTCTTGGCGCATAATACTTCAGCGAACGTTTGAGCGGAGGACGAATCTTGCTCATTGCCTTTGATTTCGATCTCCGCTTTACGGTCATACCGGTTGCCTTATTTACCGATGAAGTACGTTTGCCTGGCTTGCCACCTAAATGACAAGAAGGTGTTGCAGTATATTTCTTGCTGGCACGCTTGATAGTATGCCGAATGGCATAGTCCGAAGATCCCGTGCGGGCCAGAACGCCCATGTCGGTCAGATTAGACAGCGACTGATGGATAACCTCATCCAACTTGTTCAATTGCTTGCCATTGCGTAAATTATGTTTCACGTGTTCGTTGATCAGACCGGCGGACACGAAGCCCGACAGCGAACTCTGCAACTGGCTGACTGCCTTATAAACAAGGCGATTGACTTTCTTAGGGACATTAAACTGATCCATCTCACAACTGTTAAAGTTATTAAATAGAAAAAACAAAAAAAATTAGTAAATCTTTGTATGTATTATGAATATATATTTTGCTGCGTTCTTCCGAGATTATGTTCTGTTTTGAAATGTTTCGAAATAATTGAAATCGGCCGAGCTGGGAGTAAAAGGCAAAGTCTACTGTGGATTTAAAAGCTAAAACGAAGAGATTTCGATTTTATTTATAACAATTTTTTGCGAAAAATTCATTTAGGTGTTCAAGAGGTTTGTGTATATGTGCGCCTAACATAGATCGTTTATTATATATAGTAGACATATAATATTTGTATTTTACGATTTATTGGATTCGGGTTAGTTCATTTTTTGGTTTACAATAAACACTAAAATCTTTTAAAGTTTTCGTTTGTTTTTTTGCTTTTCTGCAGGTATTTAGTTATAAATCATTTTCATTCCATTTAAGTGAATCTTTAGCCTGTTACAAACGGGAGAGGCTCCACATATATATCCATATATATATATCCAATTGAACCATAAATAAAATTTGTTTGTGGTCGTTCATAACATAGGTAATAGTGTATATAGAGTAGTATGGTATGTGTATTATGTATAAGTATAAAGTTAAATTTACATCCGCTGTCCGAGTGCTGTTCCAAACGGGGTACTCAGTACACCTGGCCGGCATCCGGAAGGGGCGATATCATTGCATTTCCAAAAGAAGCAAATGTGGAGCGAATAAAAAAAAAACGATTTCCAGAGCTGGTTTAACACAGACGGTACACAGTTGTTATTGATAAACAGTAGATGTTTATCATCAACATCATTTCTTAAAATTATTTAAAAGGGGTTCAGCTTGTTTCTTTTTGTTGCTGTTGTTAGCTCTGCTTTGCTTTGCTTTGCTTGGCTGCTGCTGTTGCTGTTGCTGCTGCTTTGAATATTATTAAGCCGGCACATTGCAAACGGAAATATTCATTATTCATATGTTGTTAATCTATTTCTGCTTTTGTTTTGATTCAATTTATATCAGTGTGGCTACCGTGCGAGAAATCCACTAACAATTTATTCGCTCTTTTTGTGTGTGATCACGGCATCGTCGATCTCCTCCTTGGGCTGATCCTTGTCGCCCCAGCCCCAGGTGGCGTGGGTGCCATCGCCGGTGCGCTTCACACGCTTCTTGATGATGTCGGGAGACACGCTCTTTAGATCGTAGGCCCAGCCAATCTTGGCGAAGAAATCAATGAAGGCCGTGGTCAGATTTAGCGAGTATTTGCCAAACTCGGCGGTCTTGTAGTCCCAGGGGAACACATGATGATAGTTGTGCCAGCCCTCACCGAAAGCGAGCATCGCGACCGAAATGTTCTCCGACGGATTGATGAATCTAATCACAAATAGAAGAGATAATTAGTTTGAGGAGAGCTTCAATCGTCTCGTAACTATCGAACTCACCTGTCATAGGGACGGCCACCGAATTTGTGCGCAGCGCTGTTCACCAGCCAGGTCACATTCAGAATGAAGCACCAGCGGAACATGGTGGCCACGAACCAGGCGTTCACAAAGCTCTCGCCCCAGAAGTACATGGGCGCCACCGTGGGCAAAATGAAACAGGCCAAAGGCATCAGGACAAAGTAGTGCCTGAAAGACAAAGAGAAACGGAAGAAGTTAGCTTTATGTGAAAGGAGGTTGGGTTAACTAGGCACTCACTTCTTCTGGAACATCAGGACGGGATCGGCGCGCAGATCGGATAGGTCGACACCCTTGCCCTTGGCCTTCACCTCGGGATGCTTCTTGCACAGCAGCCAGCCAATATGCGAAAAGAAGAAGCCACGAGTGGCATTATGGGGATCGGCATCGGTCTCCGAGTACTTGTGGTGCACACGATGATCGCGAGCCCAGTGGTAGGCGGCATCCTGGAAGGCAACTGTATTGAAGATCACCAGCAGCACGCGCAGCGGCCATTTAGCCTTGTACGAACGATGGGCCCACAGACGATGAGCGCCAGCCGTAATGCCCAGACCAGAGACAACATAGAGAGCGAAAGCTTTAAGAAGAACAAAATGATATTTATGAATAGATGACGACAGTTATAATAGGATTGTTGCCGTCATTAAAGGTACCTAACGATATGCAAATTACAACTATAAATTTAATATTGTGGTGTAACGGTATTAAGGTGTTTACACTCGCTCTGGTTCATCATCTTCAGCCATTTCATCTGTTTTGATCAGCATGTCCTTGACATTGCGTATGGCATATCCTTTGCTATCGGCGCTGATCGAGAGTACGCCCAACAACGTCAGGTTGCGCAGCGAGGACTCAATCTTGGAAGCTAAGCGGGGCACAGGATTGACATTACGCATCGAATATCTCACTTGCTCCTGTATGAAAGTAGATGGCGCATAATCCAAATCCTCATTGTCCGTTATATACTTAACGGCCTTCAGCACATGGCGATTGACCTTGCGAGGTACACGAAAATTATCCATCTTATGTTCAAATATGGCTCTATATATATATATATATGTGTTTTGTTTATATTCTGTTGCTGTATGTGACATTAATGTACAATTGTCTCGGGCTACGTTACTACGTTCTGATTGGGAATCGGAAATTATTGAAATTTTACCTTCGCATTGAATATTTAATATAACTGTTTAATATGCCCTACAAGCAGCGGCTAATCGATTTCATTTTAATCTTGACTAATCAGTTTCCATAGATATGGAACTGCAGACTATAGCTATATATTTGTCGAACTGCGCCATTAGCTTCGCCTGGATTAGACACTGTGTTAATTCGTGCCTGATCTGTTGGACTTATGATTGGTACGACTTTGCTCAATGTTATCAGTGCCAAATTCGAAATAAACAACGCTGATAACCTTGCAATTGAAATGCGAGGCACGCGACGTCCAGATGACAAACAATGAATAAATATTAAAAATTCTATTAATTGCCATGTGGCTGGCTTTAGGTCTCCCTGTCTCCCTGCCGCTCTGTCTGTCTGCTGTCAACTTACCCAGAGCGATTGTCTGCCATTTGGCCGAGGTGAAGATTAGCCATGCGCCGTAGACGGCAGCCAAGTGTAGGTATCCGAATGCAATTATGTTACGCCAGACGAGCTTCAATTTGCGCCTGTCGGCCTTTTTCATGGAGACAATGTCCTTGACGAGGCCGCCATCGATGGTCTCGGCGTCGCACTCGAACAGCACGCCAGTCGAGTCCTGCTGCAGCTTGGTCGGATTCTGCTCCGACTCGGCGGCAGCTGTGGCAGCGGCAGCGATCAGCGAGTCGGTTATCGACTGGCCTCCAGCAGTTGCGTTGGGCGGCATATTGTGGTACCAGCTGTGTGCGAATACAACAAACAGAAAACAGACATTAAATTGTAAATGAATTGGCTGCGCAATTAGCCAAACAAATTGACCAAGCTGAACTTGACACGCTTTGCCCGCAGGTGAGCACTTTTGGGCGTCTTTGCAGCTCTTTAATTATTGCTCGTTTTGTTATTATTATTGCTGTTGCATGGTTAGCGTCAGTTGCACACCACCTCCCTTGGGCAACGTGACGCCGACATGGCATTGTTGGAACCGTTGAGGCAGGCTGTGAGCCACACACAAAGAAAATCAATAATTTCAAGGATGTTGCCCTTGGTGAAGGATAACGTGAAATACAGTGAAAGCACGCTTGAGCGCACCTTCACTCTTCCACTACTCTCTCACTCGCACTTATACAACATTCAAAATGTAGTCAAATTTAAGTGGGTTATTTCTGTACAACTACAAAAAAGTAGGGAAATGAATAAATATATTGGGACTAAAATAACTGCGACCGGCTAAAGGGCATGTCTCTGTAGCTTTTACTGTTGATAATTCAAATGCCGGCATGACAACAAACTCTCTGTTCACACCTCTCTCTCTCTATGTGTGTGTGTGTGTGTGCGCACATACACACATGTGGGTCAGTGGGCGTCTCATGTGAAGGCCAAGCTTGCAAGATTGTGTACACATGCCTCTGTGTGTGTCATGGAAAATTTCCCAGCTTTAAATTTGCTAGACAAAAAACTAACACATTAGAGCAACAGCAATTAAGAACAGAAGATATACATATATCTATAAGTACTGAGCAAAAACACACGGCAACATCAATTACTAAATGCACTATTTATTTTATTTATTTATTGTGTGCATTTCTATATGTCTGTATGTCTATATGTCGTATAGTGTTACCTTTGTTGACGCCTAACAAGTTATTTGACAACCTGCCAATTGGGGTTTTAGTTTTCAACTGTTGAACAGAAAATTTGCGCAAAAGCCAACAAGACTGTGCAGTATGCTAAAGCTTTTTGCTTACGCAAAAGCTTTGCCAATATACACAACCAATTGGCTTGGTATGCCGGCAAGCTTTTGCAGGTGTCCACAGATAGATTAGAAGAAATATTAATAAGTAAACGCAGACATCATCGAATGATGTTTAATTATTCAGGGTCAGGGTTGTTATATTCTGCTGGCATTAAATCACGTTGCTTTATCGCTTCGAGGGTAAAATGGCTATTAACTATTAAGTCCAAAATAAATCTGACGATAAACCATATGTTATTTGTATACAGAAAACGTATAAATATGAAAACACGCCAGGCTAAGCTGCTGTTGTTGTATTTCGTTTTCCGTGTAATTTACGTTGCCACCTTGCATTATTGCATTATTAACATTGAAATATGAACCACGTGTGTACGCATGCTGAAAGTCATACGATTCCTACGCCAGACTCGGACAACCGTGCCTGACAGAGACGGCATAAGAAGACGGGAAGAACAAGAAATCCAGTTGGGTTTGTTTGTACAGTACAGTTGAGTTTGTATGTGTGTATATATATATATATGCGTGTGTAGGTGTGTTTGTGTATACTTGCAATTCAAAAGAATATTTAGAAATTGACTAAAAGAGCAGATCGCCATCGAAAGCTTTGCTCTCTCTCTCTCCCTCTGACACCATCAGCTGTTTATGTGTGGTGGCTAGTGGTGAACCAAAAAATTAATCAAAACCGGCAAACTGGCCGGCAAAGTAAAATGTTTCATTTCGTGCAGCTTTTTGTAAAATTTGTATGATTATGACGGAACAAGCATATAGGATAAGGCCTACCGCATTGATATTGAACTTGAAATTTGTGTTCACATAGCACCACTGGCGTCAATGCCCACAGACGAGAGCGCGAGAGCGGGAGAGCGTGAGAGAGCGCAAAATGAGCGAATTGGAGCTTAATTCGCCGACCGGCATCACGATGTAAAAGCGTGTTTCGCTCTATTCAACGCATAAAATCGGGTTGTCTCGGTCATTTTCTATTGATGCGTCTAATCTGCTAAATTGCGTTTTTGAATTTGCGAAAAATAAAGCTTGTCGGATTAACAAAAGAGTATTTTCCGAGTACTATGCACTACTATGTTAAGCCGAACGAACAGCAACAACTTTGGTCAATTATGCAATTACAAAGTTAATTCCCAATCTAAAGTTCAATGTACGTAAATTATACGACACGAATAAGGTTTAATTCATTTCTAGTTTGAGGCGAATGTATTTCATTTACATTGTAGTATCCAACACCGAAATGTTTTTATGTATTCTGAATACTAAAAGCGCTTATTTCTTATTCATTTAAGCTTTAATGAATCAAATAGTGCAAAGGGTCAGCTTAAGTATGTTAAATACATGGTCAAGCGGCTAACCGCCGCAAGCTAACTATAAAAGAGCTGTCTAGAGTATCTGCGCCTAGGTCTCTAACCTTCGGCAAATAGACTATTTGACCGTTAAAGTACAGCCTTCAGAAGCTAAGACGTAAAAAAAAAATTTTATGATTTGCATTTGCTTGATCAAAAGATCGCTTGATAGCAATAAAAAGCTCTCAAAGAAGATTTTTTTTTTCTTGAAAAGGTAGTTTTTTTTTTGGTTGGTAGTGTATTTTTTTTTTTTAGTGTGTATGTACATATGTATGCATACTCTTGGCTTGTGTCTTGGGTCACTTGGCTACAGTCGAACGTTTGTATTAGTTAATGGTTTACGTAAACACTTGCAAATCCTGTCGCAACTGACAAGCGTCAACATAAACATAAAATGCATGTACTAACCTGTTTTGCTGACGAGGTAAATAAAGTTCGCTTTTCTCGGTTTTTCTTTTGAGAAATATACTAAATAAAAACTTTAGTTTATCACTGTATTTTTGCACGGAGTATTTGTATGGGCAACTAGCGAGCGGGTAACGTTGACACCACGTCCACACGCTCTGAGGTCTCAGCACACACTGAGAGCCAGTCGAGCAAAGTGGTGAAATTTAAACCATTTTTTTCGCTCTCAAAACTTTGACGTTGGCAGCGACGCAAAACTTTTACTGCCCCTTTCTTTGCATTTGTTGCTGATATGCCTGGTGCTTCAGTACTTCTAACTGCCATAGGCAGGCAAAAATATACACACATATACATACATACATACATACATATGTATGTATGTACACACGCCTTCATCAGCACAGATTAACTTGGAAGATTACGATCAACTGAACTTGCACGTAAGCACATCTCGTAGAAGTTTGCAAATTTCGCAAATTTCGATCAATTGAAAGTACGTTAATGAATGAAAATGGCGTTCGAACGTAAACAAACAACTTATGTGCATTGTCAATAGATCAATTACCATTAAACAATTACCTAAAGTGCCCAACACGACAATCTTTTAATAAATAATGCACTGTGCCCTCATTATGAAAATATGTGCATTGATATCGTAAAAGGAAACGAGATTACTAACTGCTAAACTTTGATAGAAGTTCAAAATTGAAAATCCATTTATAACATATTAAAGTGGCTAAAACTCATAATCAATTCTAAACGAAACGTGTTCGTTTGAGGACTTTGACCAGATAAATCGGGTTGAAAAACATTTCTTACTCTACTTGCCAAGGTAAACCAACTGATAGATAAGATTTGTCACACATTATTGATGTTTGGCTACGATTTTTTTTAAAATTAGAATGAAAGAATTCAATATTTAAAAATTTAAGAAATTAAAAACAATACTCAATCTATTTCAGGTTTTTGACAAACAGCTTTGACTTAAGGCGCGTATTTCGTCAATTTGTTGTTCTTTTGCTAATGCTAATTTTCTAGTTTCAAGATTATCTATTGTTATACAAACAGCTTGAATTCTATATGAAGAGGTAGACTAAACATTTGGATTAGCATTTCGTAAATACAAGTCGAACTTTGCTCATGAAAATAGTAGTGCGAATGAGTACTTGTTGGAATTAATATTAAAATAAATATATATATTTTTTTTATATATATATCTTTTATATTCATTTATATGTTTTTTAGTTATAAAACATGTTCTGTCGTGTACAAAGAAAAATTTTAAAAATTTAGTTTGGTTTATGGGGACATGATTTTTCTATGTTCTAGCAAATAGTTTTTAACTTGAGGCGAGGCTTCTTTTTATAGCGAATCGCGCTCAATATCGTAAATTTTTTGGAATTTTAATTTTTACGAAAATTGTGCATCTTTAAGATTTTTTCATAAACATAACTGTAAATAGTTATATAGTATATATATACGTATATATTTTAGGTTAAAGCTAACAGTAAATATAAATACGTGGTCATAGAACGTAAACGATACGAACATCTGTTGTTGGATCGTACGCGATAGCCTCAGCTGTTTTTTGATCGTAAACGACATTGATACCAGCTGTTCGTGTAGCGGCAACACATACACATGTACATATGCATATCCAAACCAACATGTAAGCAGTAATTTTCGAATATAGCAGCTTAATATGCAATTGCGCATGGAAAATTCGAAATGAACTCTAAAGTCAATTAGATTAGAATTGGATTCTAATCGATTAGGTGTTCGGTTAGAAAGGCGTAAGCTACACGTCAATTGATTGACCCTTCGGAACTGCAACTATTCTATATTATATACATACAGCTAAGGTAAGCAACGTGACTATTTTTTCAATTTAGTTTCTGTATTCATTTCAAGAACTTACGTACACAATTTGGGATCTTGACTGGTAATAGTATTTCTGTTTAGCTTTGATAGCCCAAACGGCTATCGATTTTGATCGATATTAAACCAATAATATTTATTTCAAATTTGTAATCTCTAAATTTAGCAGTTATCACGTTCGACGTTTGCGCACAGACGAATGGACATGGACTTTCCTAATAATTTTTGCGATGTCGGCTACCTCTTCTACTGCCTGTTACATACACCTGCGCAAACACATTATACCCTTTTTAACCATTTCCAATAGGGTAGAACATGTGAACGTGTAATAGTTCAAAGGAAAACGCGTGATTTCAAACAATGTTCCCGTGGAAATAAAGTCCCTAATCTACATAGATTCCATAATCTTGCGTCATTGCATGGAATGTGATGTCACTCGGAGAGAGTGTGCTGCGCATCAAAACATTGTTGCGTACACAGTTCTAATCTCTTAAGAATTTATTATGTATTTTGCAACGTGAGGAATTCGCATTGGCTGTGCTGATATATAATTCGGCAATAAATGGATTGTTTTCGATTTTAAGCAAGGTGAATGAGAAGTTATTTTTAACTATTTTAGCAACTTACTTGTACAATTATCAACCAATCTAGTTGTGTAAATCCAAAATTTTGCAAAATTGCACTGATGTCTGCGAAATAGTCTATTAGAGATGATAAGTACTGTGTTTCTCTAACATTAAATATCGCAACACGATATTTCTGGCCAGCACTGCAGACATTATATCGATGTTAGGAAAGTATCCAAATTGTGTTATTATTTTGTTTTCGTATTAGTTTTTTGTTATAATTCATACATTTTCTCATATTTTTATATTTTGTTGTATATGTTGTATATTTTGTTGAATTTTCAATTTTTGTATTTCTTACACTTTTGTCAAAATATAAGCAACCACAGTGTAAGCTGTCAAAAATTAAATTACTCGTATTGTTATCGGCAGGATATTGAATGGTTATAATCGATAGCAGACGTTTGGTCCATCGCAATTAGCATTTAATCTGCAGCGAAACAAAATGTCAACTGAAGTTGAAGACAGCGAATATCCGACATATGATATAAGCCAAACTCAAAGTGAGCCGGTCGAGGATCGAAATGATGATGAGATTCAGGTATAAAGTTCTGCGGCACCTGGCAATCATAATAATTAAAATTGTATCTTTAAAGGGACTAACTGTGGTCACGGATACCGACGACTTTTCAAATGAGAATGAAATTAGAAAAGCTATAAGTCGAACTTTGGATCAGAACACAAATAAAGATAGCAATGCTGCGCAGGATACAAAAGATAGCCCAAATAAGCCAAATCCTTTGGGTATTGTGGAACACAAGCAAGGTACCGGCGCTTTAAGCAGATCGCCCCTGCTACGCGTTGCAGTGCACGGCATGTCGGAGCTCATCAACACGCGACTCTCGGCTGAAGCACTCGACATTTGTATAGAGCTGATCGAGGCAGGTGTGCAGCCCAGGGCGCTGTCCGAAATCGTACTGCATATCCTAGAAGTTAAGGTGAAGAACTACGAAAAGGAGCACGGCCCCATACTCCCATAGGGTATCCAGCGGCGAGCATTAATTCCTGCATGCAGATAAGGCTTATCAACGCCAAAATAACACTTGCCAATCACAGACGTCTAGACGTGAGCCGAGAGATAAGCGCAGCAACAAAACCAATCAGTTGCGATATCCGAGTTAATCACATTATATATATATTTTTGTTACTCTATAAATACAACCCGATAAGCATAAGTATTTAACTATAAATTAAACTTAAAGTATTCTTAATTGAGTAAGGGCTTAGTCCGCCTCCATGCCCATGAAGAGCACAAGCTTCTCATCCTCTGCAGTCATATCCTTATCGCCATAGCCCCACAGCTCGTGTGTTCCATCGCCAGTGCGACGCACTCGCTGCTCCACCGTCTCCGGGGCCACTGACTTTAGATCGTAGGCCCATCCAATTTTGGCGAATAGATCTATGAACGCCGTGGTCATGTTCAGCGAGTAGTTGCCCCACTCGGCGGTCTTGTAGTCCCAGGGGAACACATGATGATAGTTATGCCAGCCCTCGCCAAAGGTAAAGGCCGAAACATATGGACTTTGCGACGGATTAATGTTCCTATAGGTGAATCATGCTTGCATTGTAAGAGTCCATTGTGATCATTATGAGGGGCAATACGTACTTGTCGTAGGGGCGTCCGCCGAACTTGTGGGCTGCGCTGTTGACCAGCCAGGTCATGTTCAGCTGGAAGCACCAGCGGAACATGGTGGATACAAACCAGGAGCACAAGAGCGACTCGTTCCAGCAGAGCATGGGTATGACCGTTGGCAATATGAAGCAGGCCAGCGGCATTAGCACAAAGTAGTGTCTGCCAGTCAGGGAGATCGGTTAGAGATGGACTACGTCCATGTGGAGTTGGCTACTCACTTGAGCTGGAACATGACAATGGGATCGGCGCGCAGATCGGTCAGGTCGAGGCTCTTGCCCTTGGCCACCACATCGGGATGCTTCTTGCACAGCAACCAGCCGACGTGCGAGAAGAAGAAGCCACGGGTGGCATTATGAGGATCGGCATCCGTCTCGGAGAACTTGTGATGCACGCGATGATCGCGCGCCCAATGGAAGGCCGCATCCTGGAAGGCGATCGTATTGAAAGTGATCAATATCAGACGCAGCGGCCACTTGGCCTTGTAGGACCGATGCGCCCAGAGCCGATGAGCGCCGCCCGTGACCCCCAGCATGCCCGCGACGTACATTAAAATTGCTGCCAAAGTAAAGCTCGATGAAGTCAAAGGTCAGTGGAGCAGCATGTGGCTATAGCTTACAGAACATAATGGTCGGCCACTTGGCTTGGGTCAAGAGCAAGTAGCCGCCGTAGACAGCAGCCAAGTGCACGTAGCCAAAGAGGATTATGTTGCGCCAAACCCACTTCAGTTTGCGCTTCTCCGCCTTCTTCAGCTCTGCAATATTGACGTCCAAGGCGCCATCGTTGGTGTCCGCATCATCCTCGAAGAGCACGCCAGTCTGCTTGGAGACTGCAGCTTTGGAGCTCCTCAGCATCGACTCCATTTCCGAGCTGCCAGCCTGGCTGCCGGACGGACTATTCACAGCATTTGGTGGCATTTTTTACTGCAGAGAGAGAAATATATATATAAGATATATATATATATATATATATATATATATATATATATATATATATATATATATATATATATATATATATATATATATAATTTATAAGTCTTATGGATCCCATCAGAGTTGTAAGCTGGAGCTTAAAAATTTTGTATAAATTTTATATTTAAAATAAACTTTTCGTTAATATAAAATTCAGAAATCTATTCCTTATATCTAGTCAAGACTTCTGGTTATAGCCTGTCTGATCTCAGGAAATATGCAAATTTCGTATTTAAACTAAATTTTCCATTAAGATTCAAAATCCATTAAATTCACTAAGTAAAATTAAAATTTCTTTACCTATACCCAAGGATAGATATACGATCTCAGTATATATATACGTTAAAGCAAGCAAATTTAGTATATAGCTTATAGATCAAGTTAATTTATCTAGCTTATATAACACCTAAGCTTTCGATATTTATATGTGAATTATAATATTTAGTGTAAGCCAAGTGCTTATACCATGTCCGAACTCAGCGAATATATAAATTTCACTGAGCAAATTATATATATAATGCCCAACTGTACAATCTAAAAGTCCTGACACGGCAGATTTTTGCACAACAAATTTGAATTGGAACGTTTAATAAATATTTCATGATTCTTGCAGAACTGCATAACAGATTTAGTTTTTGATATAATCACTAGCTAATTAGCATTTAAATGGCATTTAGCGATATTCTAAGTCGCCCCACAGCTGGAGCACTCACCGAATGCTTTAAGCGCACTGAGGAATTGGGGAATTGGTGAAAGCCGAAGAGCCGGATCGACCTGCGCCGGGAAGAGCTGGTTTATTACTGTGGCCACGGCCAGACAGACTATATGAATCCGATCGTCTTTCTTATTGGCACTCTACTTTAGCCTGATATTCGCTGAGGTTTACCCACTTTATATTTCTCTCTGTGGAGCTGAAACGCTTGTAAATTATCTGAAATATTTTGAGAGGGGAACATTGGCTGCTTGCAGTATTTATACAGAAAGTTAAGATCGAAAGATGCCCTTCATATGCAACAAATCTGATTACAAATTAATCTCTCTAATGAGTACAACTAACGAAACTTAATGCAATCTTTGTAATTTCAATTATTTCTGTTTAACTGTAAACAAGCATTCTCCCAGGCAGCTGAGTCGCATGTTGATCAAAGCTCACAATTTGATGAGTCTAGACGCCAGACGTGAATCATAATTCATTAAAATTAGTGATAGCCAGGTTATCTTCTAATTAAAATCAATTCAAATGCATAATCAAAGCGCCATCTACATGTGAAGCTACCATTGCGCCAGCTGTTGTTCATTTGACAAAGCTTTCTAAATCTATTTGAATACCCGGCGTTGTTCGTGATAGACATTTGCTAAGTTAAGACTATATTTTATCTTAGCTTTAGAGATTTAAATTTTAAAATTGAATAAAAAAAAATTAGAAGAAAATCAGCTGAATCCTATAAATATAAATATAAAAATATAAATAGAATAGAATAAGTTTAGAGATTTAAGATTGAAAAAAAAAATAAATTATTAGAAAATCAGATTAATACTATAAATAATATAAATATAAATATAAAAATATAAATAGAATAAAATAGGATAAATTTAGAGATTTAAATTTTAAGATTGAAAAAAAAATAATATAAATAAATATAAATATAAAAATATAAACCACTTTGTTGTCCTTTTATGGTCGTGTATTTAAATAAATTAACAAATTCCAGTTAATCAGTTCTGAACTGTATGTTGAGTATGGTGTTATGTACATAATATTTTATTTGTTGTCTTATGTATACTGCGGCGTCTCCTATTTATCTTTGGGCTTGTCTGTTGCATCAGTTTCCTCGCTGTCGTCCTTTTTCGATTTCTCAGCGGGTTTTTTTGCTTCAGCTGGTTTCTTGGATTTGCTCTTGGCTTTCTCCGCCTGCTTCTGTTTCTCAGCCTCAACAATTGCCGCCTCTGCCTCCTGTTTCTTGATCTCCTTCTGGGCAGCTGCCACAGCCACATCTTCGTCATCCCAATCAGCCATGGAACGATCACGTTTCAGCCACGAGTGCGTTGTGTCTGCCTTGAACGCTAAAGTGACATGAGGTATTAGAGATTTAGTTTGGCTGGCTTCAAGGTTAACTAGCATTTACTCACTGTTATTGAACCACTTGATGCCATTCTGCATGTCCTCGATGATCTCGCGAGATGTATACATGACCTCGTTCTGCACCGCCTGGTGGAACGTCGATGTCTCAAACGAGGCGGAGTAGACGGAGTTGCGATCATGATTGAGCGCGCGCTGCGGAAATTTGGACAAGCATGTTGCCAGCTCAATTGCATGGCCCAGCGCTGTGCCCGTGGGCACAATGCGATTAACTAGACCAATATCGTGTGCCTCCTGTGAACCCACTGGCCGTCCAGTTAGTATCAAATCCAGTGCACGTGACAAGCCAATCATGGCGGGCAGGCGGACGGTGCCACCATCTAGCATGGGTACACCAAAGCGCCTATTGAAGAAACCCAGCACAGCGGACTCCTCCATGACGCGCAGGTCGCACATCAGCGCCAGCTCCAGACCATTGGCTATGCAGTAGCCATTGATGCCACAGACGACCGGCTTTTTGATGTTGCGACGAGTGGGACCCACCGATCCCTCGGGGCGCATCAGAATATCAACGCTTATCTCCTCTTTCTCGTCAGTGCTGATCTCGAGAATATCAAATCCGGAGCAGAACGATCCGCCCACGCCATACAGCACCGCCACCGGCGACGTATCATCCGCCTCAAAGGTGGAGAAGGCCTCACAGAGCTTCGAGGCGGTTGTGGAATCGATGGCATTGCGTTGTTGTGGACGATTTATGCCGATTAAGGTAATATTTTTATCCTTCTCGATAATTATGCTTGACGGCGGTTCCGGTTTGTCTTCGGCTTTAGCCGCGGCATCTGCAAAAATAATTGTTTTACTTTGTAAACATTATGTCACGTTGATTTTAACTACCTTTGGACAATGCGCTCGTCGCACCGAACATGCGGCGAGATGTCAAACGTAATTGCTGGCTAATCTGCCGGCCCACTTGTCGTCCTATATTTCGGAACATGTTTGTTAATTGGTTTAAATTGTTAACAACTTAAATTTAGTAGATGCTCGCTAACTTCTTTAGCAATCAAACAACTCCAATTAAGATTCTAAAAACAAATTTATGAATATCGTAAGAAGGGCTGCCACCTGAAACAATTCAGCTGAAAACTATTCGATAGTTGAGCACGCAATCGATGAATAGCGCAGTCCAATCGATACAATCAAAAACCTTATTAGTTGTTATGGGCCTTTACAGTGAGATACATAAAGTTGTCAGTATTTATTTACTTTCTTATTTATATATTAGTACGGTACTTTTAATAGCGTTTGTAAATATCGATAGGTCGAATTAGGATCTTTGCCCATCTCAATTATGCGCTGTTCGTAAATTGTGAATTTCACCATGATTCTGGTGAGAATTCCATAGTGAAAAGCTTTTAAGGTTTAGAGCGCGCCGTAACGTACTCAGTTTGGAGCGGCGTCGAAAAGCAAGTGGTTGTGCATTAGCCAGCAGCAGCTAAGGAGCGGTACCAATATAGAACATTAGAATTTTGTGTGTGCGTAGCATATTATAAACCATGTATCACCTGAAGAGTTTGGCCCGACAGGGAGCCATGCGTCAGCATGAGCTGACCGCCTTGGCCAAGGCATTGCCCACTGCTGTGCTCCAGACGCGCAACTACCAAATTCCCGATCGTCTAAAGGACGTGCCAACCGCCAAGGATCCCCGCTTCTTTGACATGGTTGAGTACTTCTTCCATCGCGGTTGCCAAATATCGGAAGATCGCCTGATCGATGACATGAAGGGCAAGCTGTCTCTGGATGAGAAAAAGCAAAAGGTTAAGGGTATTCTCATGCTTATGCAACCCTGCGATCACATCATCGAGATTGCATTCCCCCTGCGTCGTGATGCGGGCAACTACGAGATGATTACCGGCTATCGTGCCCAGCACAGCACACACAGGATTCCCACGAAAGGAGGTAAGACAAACACACGCAATTAACAAACATTTTTCGGATTTCCTTTCGCGTTTCTTTCTCTCGCTGTCTCTCTCTATTCCTACCTTTTAGCCGGCATATTTGATTTGGATTTTTCATACTCTTGGCGTGTGGGAAACATCTTGCCAACTGTTGGCAAAATCGATTTTTCTCTACATCTGGTGCATATTTCTTGCTTGCCTGTGCCTTTGGCATTATGTAACCAGCACAGTCGTCGTATTTCGCTCTGCTCACTAACTGCCCCCATTTCGGCATCTTCTGTCCTGCTCTGGCGCACAGCTCACTGTTTGTTTACATTGACGCTGTTCCACTGTAGAGCATATCTGCTGTTAAGCGCTGTATTTTCTTTACCGTTAGCTGGTCCAGTTGCATAAGCAGCTGGTAGGGCATTCCACGTGCCGCCAATTGATTTCCAAACCCTTCAAGTGTTGTTCACACGCCCCCTTCCAGCAGTTCCGCCCCCAACGGAGAATGTCTCGCGCAAAATTAACACAAATTGTTATTCACCTAGAGCGTTGGCAAAAAAAAGGAAAAAAAAAATGTTGAAATAATTTGTTGTTTTTATGTTTGCTGAGTTCTATTTTTAATAACGCTATTTTTTCCCCTTTGCTTTTTGTTTTGTTTTCCCAATTGGCAGAAGAGCAGCACAGAAAATATTGCACAGTGTGACAAACATATGCGACAAAAAAAAAACAAATTTAGTTGTCAAGCTGCATAAAAGTAAATAATGAACTGATCCATAAATATAGTCGGCGTTAGTTGTTAGTTAGTCATTAAGTCGTTAGTATATTATTTTTAAATAATTTAATTATATTTTTATTTATTATTGTGTCTACAAATTACATGCGACACACGGTTCTTATCAGATCTAGGCTAGCCAAAAAAAGAAAAAAAAATAATATACATATATATATATATATATATATATATACATATGTCGTATCATACTATATAATTGTGTTTGCTATTTTGCTTTTGCTTATTGCTATTGACTAGGGCCGTTGATAGGCGACGCCCTCGAAGGCCTACGGAGCATAAATCGACGAGCAACTAGAACAACTTTATGATTTTATTGCCGATTTCATAAAATCATTGAAACTGGTTGTAAACAAGTGTGACTTGCTGTTGCCAACCACTTGAGCTTGTTAATTATGCCTTTAAATATTTTGATATTTCGATGGTTGCTAAAATTATAAGCATATATATATACATATGTATGTATGTATATATGTATATGTATGTTTATACTGGATATGGGTGCTAAATTGTTTTGGGGCATTTGAGGCGGCCTTTCAGCAGGCACTTTAAATAGGTTCAGGTTTCATTACTCTAATTAATGTTAATTGCATTCAGTACACTAAGTGCACGTAGCTCTGTGTGTATGTATGTGTCTATCTGTCTGTGTGTGTGCAATTTATTGACAAAAATGACTTCATAGCTCGGCTCGAATTCGGCAAAATACGTTTTGCAGTTAATTCTCAGCGCTTTGACGTCGAAAGCCAATCATAAAATGAAAGAAGAGGAACAAAAACGTGCAGCTCAATGGGATGCAACGAAGTTCAAATACTCTGACAAGGCTGAAATGATATTCCAAATGAGTTTTAGCTTTGATTTACGCTAAGATCTTTGACATAGTGAAGTCTTGAGTTTCCCTTAATTGATCATTTCATAAGCTGAATCATTCAGTTGCGCATACATTAGATGGTTCTATGTTATTCTGTAGCAAATACCTCTCTCCCTTCTTAGACTTCCTATGGCATATATTAATTTAATTATTTAATTTTAAGAATATTGTTAATTGCCATAGGTTTATTTTTTATATATTATATATGTACATCCTTAAACTTCGCTTAAATTTGCATACCTAATAAGCAATTGAATATACCCTTCGCAAGACAATTAAAATAACAGTAATAAAAGCCGAAAAAAAGCAAAAAACCGGTTTCAAGCGCAAAGCTTTGGGTGTGCATAAAATTGTGTCTCCGTCAATCAGCAAATTTATTAAATTCGCTTCACGTGATGAGCACGTTGTGCGAATAGCATGAGTCACGTGATTAGCGCTCTTGGCACACTGTGCACCCGCTGAATGAGTCCGACTGCTTAGCCGTCTTCACATAAAGCTTTCTATGTCGTTGAACTGTATCACAATTGGTTCCATTTTATTATAAGTGAATGTAAATACACCAATATATACAGATGTACATATGTATATACATATACATATATATGTATATATTATATAGTTATATATTATATAGTTGTAATGAACTGACACATAAACAGACATTCGTTCGGCTTGTGTGGCACAGCTGTAGACCAAAGCATCAATATATTCCCCCAGTTCAGTAAATTATATGTGTTTGCCTTTAATTGTCGAAATCTACTTGTAAATCAAGTGAAGTTTGAGTTGATAATCTAAGCTATGTAATAATATGGGCCTTATCAATACAGGCCCTACGTGCAGTAGACTTTCGTTAAGTAAAGAGAGAGAGAGAGTGAGAGAGAAAGGAAGAGTTGTTTACCGAAAAATATACCAAAATATATGTACATATGTATATATATTGAAAACAAGGTGATAAATAAATATTTAAAAAAAAATATTTAAAAAAAATTAAATTTATATATATAGATACATATATATATATATAATAATCAAAAATACTGAAAATATATATTTTCATAATATTATATTCAATACCAAATTGATTATATATTATGTCAGTTATATTATATGCAAGCCTCGTTAGTTTACCATGTGTCGACTGTACTTTCCGTACTATATATGCATATGTATATACGATTTGTTTACAGTGTATTCCAATCTATAAGGCTACCGTTTGCAATTGGTATTCAAATAAGTTGTGTCAACATTTAACTGTTGTGTGAAAATCGTCTGTGTTATTTGCTTAAATGTTTCTTACTCAAGTGGCAAATACTTCAGATAAACACTCGATAAGCCCAACCTCCCCCAATGCATGATGTTCATGTATTTGTTCACTTGTTCGAATGCTCCAGTTGTTGCCCAGATTACATTAGCGTTCGCTGCTGACACTTAGTTTTGGCAGTTGATGTCCATAGCTCTAAAGCCATTTCCTGTGCTATCTTGATTTGGCTATATCTTATCTTTTATACATATATATATATATATAACGTAAGATGTCGTCAGCCCACGCTAAAATCCATAAAAAATATGTACATCATATGGCTCAGTGGCGAGTCAGCTGATGTGCTCGGACCCCCAGCGGGTCCAACCGGTTTTCGTCTATGAATTGGCGATTGCTGTTGCCAATGCCTCACATACACACACACACACACACGTAATACTTATAGACGTGGCAGCATATACGCCCCATCCGATCGAGCCCCCAAAAAAGCAAAAGAACTTATCGCGCCCGATTGTATAAGCCCCTACGCACAAACACACGTACTTACCTAGTATATACTATATATATACCTATATAGTATATAGTATATTGCTAGAATGGCAAGCTCTGTGCATAAATAGATTTCTTGCGATATGTGTGTGGAGCTGTCACGCGTTCACTTGTTTTTCATTTTCTTTAAATATTAGCCAAAAACACGTAAACAATCTGCTTGTTTTTCTTCAGTGTAGCGATAAAGCCGGTTATTATTAACGTATCTTGAATGCCCGAAACAGCAACAGCAACACCAACGAAAAAATAAATAGAGCTGAAATTTTGTATTTTTTTTTTGAGAAAACAGAAAAAGAATTTTTTTTTGCGCTGTTGTTATGCGCGCAAAATGTGGAATGAGCGAAAGAGAAAGGGCATTATATGATGAGAAATAGCAAAGAAGAAAGGCAACAGCGCATTAAGCTTTGATGAATTTTGTTCGTTAAGTTTTGGTTTGTTTACGCTGCAGTCCAGTTGTCCGTTAGTTCAAGACGCTGCACTGCTTGGCAGTGCAAGCAGCGCCAATAAGCAAACGTGTGTATGCATGTGTGTGTGTGTGTGTGTGTCCGCACAGCTGATAAGAAGGTGCAAATGCCGTAAACAAATGAAGCCGAAATCTGTGGAATGCTAAAGTTCAAACGGATTCATGGTCATGAAATGAGCTCAACGCTTGACAACCGCATTTAATTAGCAGCAAAAAAATGATTTGTTTATTTTCGACTTTTGTTTTGAAAGGGGCTTGTCTAGAGGAAAAAAAAATACATTTTTTTTTTGATTGATCTTTTTGTTTGTCTATATAGTATACATATAGATAGTGGGTATATGTCTGCAGATAAAAATTATTAAACTTCGTACCTGCCCATTAATATTTATGGCTTACATCGTACAAAAAAAAAAAGAAAAGAAAAAATTTCATTTAAACGTGCAACACTTGGAGCTTTAGGGGAGGAAGTTGCTTATCTAATCGCCAAGACCATTTTTAAAGATATCTAAAGATAAATGTGGCAAACAAACAAGATAAGCAGCAAATGAAAATACTTGCCCAATGGGCCTATTACGCCATGGCTAAAATGTGGCTGCCAAATGCGATTATGACCCAGTTGCACGTGAGCGGGGGGGCAATCGCTGGCAGAAAAATGTCTCTTAGAAATCAACTTTTGCTTTCGAATAGGTACAAAAAAAGAAACGAAATATCGTATATGTTTTTTTTTTCTTGGTCTATTCTTAGCGCTTTGCAATTGGATTTAGTCCAACTTAATATAAACAAGACAGATGCAAAGCGCTTCAGACTTCAGACAGAAGGAATGTAATTTTCGGTTCGATATTTAGTATAGAAATTGCTTTCAAGGTTTTCTTTGTGCCCAGGCACACCTGTCCGTGTACGTAATACTTATGCAATGGGTTCGTTGCAGGCATTCGCTTCTCTTTGGATGTGTCACGCGATGAGGTCAAAGCCCTGTCAGCGCTGATGACCTTCAAGTGTGCCTGCGTCGATGTGCCGTTTGGCGGTGCCAAGGCCGGACTGAAGATCAACCCCAAGGAGTACTCAGAGCATGAGCTGGAGAAGATCACGCGCCGCTTCACCCTTGAGTTGGCCAAGAAGGGTTTCATTGGCCCCGGCGTCGATGTGCCCGCCCCCGACATGGGCACTGGCGAGCGTGAAATGTCCTGGATTGCCGATACCTATGCCAAGACCATCGGCCACTTGGACATCAATGCCCATGCCTGTGTCACCGGCAAGCCCATCAACCAGGGCGGTATTCACGGACGCGTCTCGGCCACCGGTCGCGGCGTCTTCCACGGCCTGGAGAACTTCATCAATGAGGCCAACTACATGAGCATGATTGGTAAGCCTGCACTGCTGTGGCTATTGACTTGAAGTCATCCATTTAATCCATAACCATATTATGTTTGCAGGCACCACTCCCGGCTGGGGCGGCAAGACCTTCATTGTCCAGGGCTTCGGTAATGTGGGTCTGCACACCACCCGCTATCTGACCCGCGCTGGCGCCACCTGCATCGGTGTCATTGAGCACGACGGCACACTCTACAACCCAGAGGGCATTGACCCCAAGAAGCTGGAGGACTACAAGAACGAGCACGGCACCGTTGTCGGCTATCCCGATGCCAAGCCATACGAGGGCGAGAACCTGATGTTCGAGACTTGCGACATCTTCATTCCAGCGGCCATCGAGAAGGTCATCAACAGCGAGAACGCGGGCAGAATTCAATGCAAAGTGCGTATCACCCCGATAAGAAACAAGGCTGTAGGCTAATGATTGATGCGGGCTCGTTCGCTCTCGCGAGTCTTTGTCAAAGATCTCACTAAATATTATAAAATCAAATGGAGCCCTGTCAATGCCCGATTACAGTCTTGTTTGTAATGCTTTTCGAGTACTTTTCCTTTATTAATAATTGCACTTTGCCGCTCGTAGATCATTGCCGAGGCCGCCAACGGACCCACCACGCCTGCTGCCGATAAAATACTCATCGATCGCAACATCTTGGTCATCCCCGATCTGTACATCAATGCCGGCGGTGTCACCGTCTCCTTCTTCGAATGGCTCAAGAACCTGAACCATGTCTCATACGGTCGCCTGACCTTCAAATATGAGCGCGAGTCCAACTATCATCTGCTCGGTAAGTTGTTGAGCTCTCTACCTATCGTCACTCGATCTATATATCTATCTATCTATCTATCGTATCTTATCTATATGAATACATCATAGGCTTGTACGATCAATCATGCCATGTCATTTAAAATTCATTGAAGGGTATATGGTTTTATGAAATTCTTATATTATTTATTATGTATATTAAATCTCGGGCCATGTCGAAGAGTAGCTGCTATGGTGCACTTGCTCTTCCCATTTGGTATCTAAGCTAAAGACACAAAACACCAAAATTAATATTTATTTGACTCGAATACCAT
The DNA here is from genome assembly GCA_035045555.1 of Drosophila fulvimacula. Lineage (NCBI taxonomy): Eukaryota > Metazoa > Arthropoda > Insecta > Diptera > Drosophilidae > Drosophila > Drosophila fulvimacula. Next base: position 15,146,734 of record JAWNOX010000137.1, read on the forward strand.
TTTAAGAGCTCTCCTCAACTACTATTTGCTATTTCCAACAATTATCAATTATCAACCAGAATTATAATGCCATCTTAGTAATTCGTTGTTTATTCTATTTCTTCTTTTTTTCTGTTTCTCTATCACCAATGTAGACTCAGTCCAACAGTCAATTGAAAGAATTATTAACGACGGTACATTCTTATTATTAATTCTTCTTTTTCTATTATCCCCCTGCCCCACTCCACCATAAAAATACATACTGTATCCACACACACACACACACACACACACATTAATTCCTGTTATCCTGTATAAATTAGTAAACCTTGTTGTATGTTCTATTACTTAAATATATATATATATATATTTATATATAAATCGTATATATATATATATATATATATATAGATATATTAGTTTTTGCTTTGTAATTTTTGGATTTGTCCTTTTTGTATGTTTGTGTTCCTTTTGTCAGCATTATCCGTACCATCAATGCATTGACAGAGCTTGAGGATCTGTTTAGATCACAGCCGGACATCTCTTGCCAGTTCCCTATCCATTCATATACACATTGTTTCTGTGCTCTAACTGTGCCTCCATCAGTCTGCTCTAACCTAATCTGTATAGTTAACCTTGGCGGCTGCTTCTAACGTCACAATTATCCGGCATGAGGCATATTTAATTAATCGCTTTATTTCTGTTTTTTGTATCTCTCTTCACTCTCGCTCTCCTTGTGCCATGCCTGCTTCGTGGTCATATTTTAGAATCCGTGCAAGAGTCCTTGGAGCGTCGCTTTGGCCGTGTCGGCGGTCGTATTCCGGTGACGCCCTCCGAGTCGTTCCAGAAGCGCATCTCTGGCGCCTCCGAGAAGGATATTGTGCACTCTGGCCTGGACTACACCATGGAGCGTTCCGCGCGTGCCATCATGAAGACAGCCATGAAATACAACCTGGGTCTGGATCTGAGAACCGCTGCCTATGTCAACTCCATTGAGAAGATCTTCACCACATACCGTGACGCCGGTCTGGCCTTCTAAGCTCCTCAGCTAAAACTTAACTAGTTTATTAATCAACCGAACTCAACAAGCAACAAAACATTAAACATACGGCATCAGCGCACCTCCGTTTTTAGAAAAAGTCACAAAAGCTAATTAATTTATATAAATCGACAAAGGACGAGCTGAAGCTGAATTTGTTCAACTTTTTAACTTCATATTGTGTTTTAAATTAAGCTAAAAAAAAAAAACAAAACAAAAACAAAGAAAGGCGAGCTTGCTTTTACAATGATTATTGTTGATTTTCTGTAAGTTTGTAAGTTTAATGAGCGTAAAAGTTAAGCAATTGCATTTTTCAATTATGTATCGTAACGTACGAGACGCTCCGTTGCCGCAACTTTTAAAGTAATCAAATATACACATAAACTAAACAAAACAAAAACAAACATTAAACAATTTGCGTTTTCTCTCTTGCATTTAATAATAAATTTAATTCAAATTGACAATTGTCGTTGGCCACTAACATAATCACAATATCAATTTTAGTCTTTCCATTACGTATACATTTTATAATTGATTGGAATGTATGGGAATACTACGATATGTTTATATATATGTATATATATAAATATTGGGAGTTACACATAATACTATAAGTACACTTTTCATTATCGTTTTTGCGAACGCTACAAAACAAATTACAGGACAATAAACCTGACATAAATTGGAAGATAGTTTGTGGTCGTATATAGTGTAGAGTCGCAATATCAAAACTTTCATCTTAACTAATTAAAAATTGTTGTGTGCGTATTAACTTGGTGCTTGGTCCGAAATATGTCCATAGCTGCAATTTAGATCGCCAAAGATTTGGGGAATAGCTGCTGTTTCACATAATCATCGATCATTTCCATAAGCAGAGCGCGCGTCAGTTTCGGATGCTGCAGCACATAGCCAAAGTCCTTCAGTTTCGTATTGTCCAGATAGAGGTGCTTGTGATGCAGCTGCTCCTCGTCCAAGTAGGGTGTGAGCGGTGTATTGTCAATGCCATTGTGTTGACAAATATCGGCCCAGGGCGCCATGTGCTTATCGTTGATTTCGCCCACCGTGTCGCTTGGATAGAGCTACAAAATAAACAAGCAATGAATATTTAGTGATTAAATAGTCGATGAGTCATCGATCGAAACTGATGACAAACCTTGGTCAAGTTGGACATAACAATGCCAAAGTATTCCACATTTATTTCGAAAATGTCCACTAGCAAGTCGCTGATGCTGCCCTGCGTAGAAGCTGAGTCATCCACAATGTTGTAGACCTGTCCAACCGTTTTTGGACTCTGAGCTAATTGCCAAATCGCAGCACACACATCGCTCACATGCACCGTATTGAGCCGCATCGCATCGTTCCACAGCAGTTTCATTGTTTCGCCCAGAAATTTGTATATGGCTGCTATTACAATGCGTGGCACTATGGAGTAGTTGCAATGTTTGTTAGTTATACAAATATATAAAACAGATTGTGATGTCGATGGCGATTGCGATTGCGATTGCGATTGCTGACGACGACTTACTTAAGTAGCGCTTATCGCCAATGCCGTAAACAATTGGCAGACGGACCACCGTATAGCTAAGATTGTTAATGTGCGCCAGCTCCTTTTCAACTTTAAGCTTTTGTTTGGCCACGCCCGTCCATGGCTCCAGTTTGCAGTCTTCTTTCAGCGGCGTCTTCTCGCTGCTGTTCACACAGCCCGAGCTGAGCTCGACAAAGTGTTTCACCTGCTGGCTGGCTGCCTCATTGGCACAGTTAATGCTCAGCTTGTAGATGCCCTCCTTATAGACGGCATCATCTTGGTTCGCACGCGTCTCGGCTGCACAGTTGATGACCACATCCCAGCCTCGATTCGTTGTTGGGTGTGGTGCGAATGCCAATTTGCATGAGGCTGCAATATATAAAGGATCCCCACAACAACAACAAGAACAACAAAAAAGAAAAACCTGTTTTAGCCTGTGTGTGCGTGTGCGTGAGTGGGTTGCATTATTACGTACCGGCATTAATTAGGTTCGCGCTGAAAAACTCGACTTTATCATGGGCGAAGGCCTTGGTTAGCTGCTCATTCAGCCAGGCCATTTGCGGCGGCGTCTTATCAACAATTCGTATTTCCTGCGTCAATTCATTCTTCAACAAGTAATCCACCAAGTTGCGTCCAATGAAGCCGCAGCCTGCAGATACAGACGAGATAAGTCGCAGTTATCGCTCGGATTGCACTTCCCCACTTGTACTTACCGCCCAAAATTAAAACAGTCGGTTTCTCAGACATACTGTAGCGACAACAACGACAATGACGACGCAACCAACAGCGAGACTACGACGAATGACTAGACTCTTGCTTCTGTAGCGTTTCAAAACCTTCAAATTATATGTAAACGGGACGCGAATCAAATACAAAGCAAGCGTCAGGGTTGCAACGTTGTGTTCATTTCGTTCGATGAACCGATTGCCCAATCGGACAGCTGATATCGAACTACAGACATCGCGGTTGCTTCATCAAGTAAATGGTTCATTTCGGAGTTTTTAAAATTTATTTGAAAATTGTAAAACTATTAATAGATCATTAGTTGCCCCAGCACATATTAAGCACAACGAGATCTAGACTTAAATGTAAAACGATTTAGAACGTGTAATTGCATTTTTTACTATTGGCACAACATTAAAAATGTATGTTTAAAAAAATATTAGCTAGACCACAAGTCGAATTTTGGTGCTCTAAATCCATGAACTATTACATCGGCCTGCCACCACCCAGTCCTTTGTTCTGTATCTTTAATGCACACTTCGTCCTTGGCGTCTGTTGAATGTAAATTCAAAATGGCGATATCTTCGTAAATAGAAAATTCCTTGCAGCATTGCAGCTCAGATATTTCTTTTTCATTCACATGCAGCAAATGGAAATGGACATTTTTACAACTTCGGGGTAATTGACTGATGACATCCTTAGGAAAAAGTTTCCAAGTCTCTACCTGTTGCTCCTGCTCACTTGTCAATAATTCTAGTTCCAAGAACACGTTAGTCGTCTTCAGTTCTGTGGACCACAGCGTGTAGAGCTCCTCGCATGTGAGCAGCTGTAGCAGAGTCTGATTCATTTGTCCATCTGGCATAGCGTGCAGATCGCCGTGGTATTTTGATATCGATGCGTGTGGTATGTGTATTGTATACGACTCTGATGGCATAAATCTATTATTTCCAAATAGAAATCGTAAACTTTTGACAGCCTTGTTGCCCCTAAACGTACGTCGTATAAGCTGAAAATATTCAATTTAAGTATACTATTCTTTTTTTTCTATTGTTAACAAATATATACTTCTCGCATATTGCTAATGGCTTCCTTGGTCTCCTTAGCCAAGGTACGCTGCTTTTGAAATTGATAGTTCTTAAAGGATCCTTTTTCAGTTTCCTTGTCGTCATCCTCATCCCATTTATTCACATAATATTTGTATGTTTTGTATACGAACGGAATTTGACTACGGTGGAATAAAAGGAAGTCGAGTATGCTGATTGCAAACTCCGAAGCGATTCCTGTTGTTAAGACGTCAACGTCATGGAGCTTAAGCTCAATATTTTTAAGGTTTTGTGCCATTTATTTGTAGTATAAACAATTGCGCGGGTTTCTTTAATAAACAAACTTGAGTTGTTTTGTATAGAGATGCAAGTGGGCGAACTATTGCTGTATAGGAACTAGTTTAACATATCGATATATGACTAACTGGAAAGACTATCGATATTATTTCTAAAATCGAAGATCTTTGGAAAAATAAAATTTAAGTATACATTTATTTATTTAAAAATTACATGTGGTGGAAAATATTTGTATTTAAATTTTACAAATATTATAATAATGTATTTTTTAATTTGTTTTCTTTAAATTCTTGCCGTTAATATGAGCGGAAAACAGTTTGCAGGTAACGCTAAGCTAGCTGGATTAATTCTTATTTTCGATATGTCGGGACTGCTGATATTGTAACGCAATAAAATATTTGAAAGTAATATGAAACCAAATCCTCGCACTAAATTTTGTCCAATGCAAGTACGCTTTCCTATACTAAAAGGCAAAAAATGTGGAAGATTTTTTCTTAATTGCAACTCTGGGGAATTCAAATTGCTCAGATTATCCGTAGTGCTTAGAAAATTGTAATCTTCTTCGAACTCTATGCCAGAATCAGACCCCTCAGATATTTTTCTCTTATCATTAAATACTGATGCTTTTTGAGTGTTCTTTATAGATTTTTCCTCTAAAAATCTTTCCGGGCAAAAATTCTGTGGATTCTTCCAACTCTCTTGGCTCATATTGAGTACGTAGTTGTTTATAAAGACAATTGTGCCCTTAGTTACTCCAAATCCAGATACAATCGCGTCCTCAGTAGCCACATGAGGTACAATGGGAGAAGATGAATAGCGCAGAACCTCGAAGATTGTGGCCATCGTGTACGGCATATGTTCCATGTCCTCTAAGGTAATGCTTCGTTTGCCCTTATTCGAGATGAGATCTGCTTCACATTGAATGTGTTTGCCGATCGCTGGATCCTTGGCTATATAGGCAAAAGCCAGCATTATCAAGTTGCCAACAGCTGAATGGCCACCGATAAAGTCTTCCAGCATGAAGATGATTGTATTCCGGCACATATTTTCGTTCTCAATTAAACTTTTCAGCAGTGCATCTGTGAAGTCGTTGTCCGGCTCCTCGGGATCAATATTCAGCTCTCGATGGTCCAGAACTCGATCCAGAATAAATTTGCGAATTGTTGTTGACCAATGTGCAATGCGATTCGTGTGCTGATGGTAGAATGGTGACAGCCAAGGCAGAAAGTCCAACGGATGTCCTTGATTGATTTCCCAAAAGATCTCGTCAAAGAACCAAACAATCTTCTTGAACTCCTCGTCATCATAATCAAACCGCATTGAGCACATATACTGGCTAAACATATTTGCACAGGCTGCGTTCAAGAGGGGCTTTAGATCGACGGGCTGTCCAGGTGCAATGGCCTTCTCCAATTCGTCCATGAATAGATTAGCCTCTGCACACCCGATCAAGGACATCTTGCAGAAATATGACGTCGATTCACGGGGAGAGCAATGCCGTCGAGCTAAGTTCCTTCGTTTCTGTTGCAATTGCGACCAATCACACAGAGCTAGGGAGTTACTCCGATCACCTCCAAACAGCTTATGATAACGCAGAAAATCCGGTCGGCCGCCAAAGAATTTTCCATTCTTGTTAAGAACTTCTCGTATCAATTCCAAGTTGTTTACGACGAGGCAGCGCGTGTGGCCAAGAGTCAAGGAGTAGATGTCCCCATAACAATTTGCTAGTGTTCCGAATCCTTTGAAGGGATTGTCGAATTGTCCAATTATATCCAAATTTCCAAGTATGGGCCAAGGATGTGGGCCAGGTGCCTGCTTGAGCGCATGTTTAACTTTTTCCCCATTTGGCAAAACAATTTCCACAATTGCTTTTCTTTTGCACTTAAATAATATTAAAATATAGGACGCAACGAACACGATCAAGAGTATTGAGATGAACAGGTAAAACAATTTCAATAACATTTTGATATACACTTCGCATTTACAGGTATCTAAAAAGAGTTAACAGAATTACATTAGAGCTGAGTGGATCAGCAGGTGCCTTAATAATTATCTACCTGTATCAGTAACATAACCGGCCGCTAATACGCATATATTATTTGTGTTACTTCTCTGTGATGATCACTTTTGGTAGAAGAATATATATTTTTTATAGTTATTCATACTTTAAATTACTTTAATGATCTAGTTATGCCGGCTTGTAATGTCCTTACTCTGTGTGGTGAATATGTTGAGTAGACTGTAACTTCTGTAATGGGACGCAATGTTAAATGCGATGCCATGTTAAATAGTGAATCTAACATAGTTCCACAGCTACTTATCAAATTCCACTAAAATGTTAAATTAATATAATGAAAATATGCCCAATTTCAATACACTAAATGAAAGAAAACGAATGGAAGTTATTTAGCATGTTATGTTAAATTTCAAAAAGAAAAGTAGGCGCGAATATTTGATTAATTTGCTATGCAGCCCTGTTAAAGTAGCATGTACACACTGGCACTGAAGCCGCAGCTAACTTCACGTTGGTTATGACTAGTAAAAATCTGTTTGTGTTGCCGACAAAATAAATTCATTTTCATCTGAAGATATTAAAGTAAAAGCGAAAAATGGTAAATTAGTTCAGCAATGGTTTGGACTTTCAGCTTCATGGAGTACTTTCCTTTCGTAGGGCCAAAATCAATCGGCACAGGGTGGGACTGGAGACAAGAAGGATGACAAAGACAAAAAGAAGAAATATGAACCACCAATTCCCACTCGCGTTGGCAAAAAGAAGCGTCGCGCAAAGGGTCCAGATGCGGCCATGAAGCTGCCACAAGTGACGCCTCATACACGCTGTCGTCTAAAGCTGCTTAAATTGGAGCGCATCAAGGATTACTTGATGATGGAGGACGAGTTTATACGCAACCAGGAACGACTGAAACCACAAGACGAAAAAAACGAAGAAGAACGCTCAAAGGTTGATGACTTGCGTGGCACACCAATGTCCGTGGGCAATCTGGAGGAGATTATCGATGACAATCATGCCATTGTGTCGACATCCGTGGGCTCTGAGCACTATGTTGGCATTCTGTCTTTTGTCGATAAGGACCAATTGGAGCCTGGCTGCTCTGTCCTATTGAATCACAAGGTTCATGCTGTAGTGGGTGTTCTCAGCGATGATACAGATCCCATGGTTACGGTAATGAAACTAGAGAAAGCACCACAAGAAACCTATGCTGATATTGGTGGGTTGGACACGCAAATTCAGGAGATCAAAGAATCTGTTGAGCTTCCGCTGACTCATCCTGAATACTACGAAGAAATGGGCATTAAACCACCAAAGGGTGTTATTCTATATGGTCCACCAGGCACGGGTAAAACGCTCCTCGCCAAGGCCGTTGCCAATCAGACCTCTGCGACCTTCTTACGTGTCGTCGGCTCAGAGCTTATACAAAAGTACTTAGGCGATGGCCCCAAGTTGGTGCGAGAATTGTTCCGTGTTGCAGAGGAGCACGCGCCGTCCATTGTCTTTATTGACGAAATCGATGCAGTGGGCACAAAGCGTTACGATTCCAATTCAGGCGGCGAGCGTGAAATTCAGCGCACCATGTTGGAGTTGCTCAATCAGCTAGATGGTTTCGATTCTCGTGGTGATGTTAAAGTCATCATGGCAACCAATCGTATTGAAACACTTGATCCAGCGCTTATACGTCCGGGACGTATCGATCGTAAGATTGAATTCCCTTTGCCCGATGAGAAGACCAAACGCCGCATTTTCACCATACACACATCGCGCATGACGCTCGCCGAGGACGTGAACCTGAATGAGCTAATTATGGCTAAGGATGATCTTTCTGGTGCTGACATTAAGGCTATCTGCACAGAAGCTGGCTTGATGGCGTTGCGTGAACGTCGCATGAAGGTGACCAACGAGGACTTTAAGAAATCGAAGGAGAGCGTTTTGTATCGCAAGAAGGAAGGCACGCCCGAGGGATTGTATTTATAAGTCTAATCAATTTTTCAGTTAACATATATTATAATTCCTAATCACACACAAGCATTAAACCAGGTTTATCTTAATCTCTAATCACTTTGCTTGTGGTTTGAACAAATTTGTTGTTGTGTGCAGTACATCGGCGCAGTGATCTAATAAATTGTCTACATAGGCATTTTGTTTTTCGGATACAATGCTAAGTGGTTCATTTTGATGTTCCAAGTACTTGAAGTGGCTTTTATCTTTAGCTTTTCCCAAATTCATTTCCTTGTATAGCAGTTGCTCCTTAGCCAGATTTTCTTCAATATTTGCTTTTGTGAATGTATCATAAAAGGCAGAAAGTTTTGTTAGTTCAATGCCAGTTTTCAGTCCATCTGCATAGCCCTGATCGAAGCTGTTCTGAAAGCTTTGTTCGCGTCCATCCGCAATTCCATCAGCATAATTAATCTGGAAGCAAAAATCGTTTTTATTTCACATATGTTTCGTTCGGTCAATGACAGCTGATTTTATTAACAGTGTTTTGCTCTTAGCAGACTGATTCTTTTTATTAACAGAAACTGTCCGTCGAGTCGGCAGGCACGCAACTCAGTTCAAAGCACGCTTCTGTCATACTTTTTCTACTTTTTCCTGAATTCGCTTGTAATTATTTTTATTGACAGCTTCAAAATCAGTCTCATCATCAGAGCTGTGTGTTTGTGACATTTTTGAACGATAAAAACGTAAGTTATTGTAAAAATGAAGTACTACAATTAAGTTTCGGCTACAGCAAACAAAAACATTCGCGTGAATGCATTGGCAGAACTTAACAGCAAAATAACAGAATTGCTCCTCATTCAATGCTCACTCCACACTTCACAAAGATAAAATAACTACAGAAAATGATCTGAAAATTCCGTTTTCAGATCACAATGGCAGCCGAAGTTGCTCAACTGTTGCTCGCGGTAATTCAAGGAATTCCAGGTGGAGCGACAAATGATGACCTAACTAAAGCGTTGTCCGACATGCCCGCAGCCTCGCGGGTCGAGGGTCTTAATGTATTATTAAAGCAAGGTGGCATAGAGATCTTAAAGAAAGGAGAGAAACTGATTTATCGTGCCAAGGATCCGGAAAAGAAGAGTGCACTGCCCAAAGATGCGGATAATGAAGAGAAGGTGGTCTATAGTATAGTCGAAGAGGGCGGTAACAAAGGAATTTGGATACGTGATATACGCATGAAGTCCAATTTGAATATGACCCAACTAAACAAAATTCTCAAGAATCTGGAAACCAAGAAACTTATTAAAGCCGTTAAATCTGTGAACGTAAGTAGGTGAATGATAGCTATAAAAATAAAACTAAATAATTATAATTTAACATATTGAAGGCGAGCAAAAAGAAAGTTTATATGTTGTACAACATGGAAGCAGATCGGTCTGTGACAGGCGGAGCTTGGTATCAGGACCAGGATTTTGAAGTCGAGTTCGTGGATGTACTGAACCAACAATGCCTGCGATTTCTTCAGATGAAACGCGAGGGTGCTGAGAAGAAGCGCGATGGGCCATTGGCGTTTAAGCAAATGTCCTGCTGTACTGTGAAGGAAGTGCACAAATTTATCTCAGATTTGGGTATCAGTAAAGTCAATCTGGATGAGGATGATTTGGAGACGATATTAAAAACTGTCGTATATGATGGGAGTGCAGAACGTATTCTACAATCGGATGGCACGTACGTTTATCGCGCGGTAAATTTACCTCTGCCGGCACCTGGCCTGGTTCAAATGCCATGTGGCATATGTCCTGTGATCAAGAATTGTTCCAATTGTGGCGATGTGACCGCTATTAATTGTCAATATATGAACGATTGGTTAGATTAAATTTGCAACCAACTGAAAATTCTTCTTTTACTGTTACTTGAATTTAAATATATTTAGCGCGCCTTTACCATATCTGTAGAAAGGAACTACACCCCGTTTATCGATTAATCGTGAGTCCGATAAATGTAGTTCGACCTGGAAATAGTAGAAATACGTGGCTGTCGATTTTGTTGTTGTCTCGACAAAAATTCCAGCAAAAGCTTACACCAAATTGAAATTAATTTAGATATTCACACTAAATATGCGATAAACGAAATTGACGCTGATTTTTGCGATTTGCGAGTGTAAGCCGAAGCCCTCTACAAGGAAAAAACTACAAATAACGACAATAACTACTCAGCCTAAACAATGGGACTATGCAAGTGTCCAAAGCGTTTGGTGACAAACCAATTTTGCTTTGAGCATAGAGTCAATGTCTGTGAGCACTGCATGGTGCAGAGCCATCCCAAGGTGAGTTCATGCATTCACTATGATAATTATCACTGAATCAATTCCCTCCAGTGCATAGTGCAATCGTATCTGCAGTGGCTACGTGATAGTGACTATATATCCAATTGTACGCTTTGTGGCACCGGCCTGGAGCAGGGCGAATGTGTGCGTCTAGTGTGTTATCGTAAGTAATTTTTTTTTTTTTCCGGAAATCAATAAATCTTCAACGAGTTTCTTCTTTAGATGTTTATCACTGGGACTGCTTGAATGCACGTCAAGCCGGTCTGCCTGCCAATACAGCGCCGAATGGCCATCAATGTCCAAGCTGCAATGTGGAAATCTTTCCAACATCCAATCTGGTCTCACCAGTGGCAGAGGCACTCAAACAATATCTGTCGCAAGTGAACTGGGGCCGTAACGGATTGGGACTTGCATTGGTAAACGACCCACCAGATATCAGATTTAATATATTAACGAATGGATTTTCAGCTTTCGGATGAACAAAACAATAGTTTCAAGGCAAAAGCTATTAGCAGCCAATCGGCTGGATCCAATATTACCAAAGTGCATCATCATTCCACAGGCGAACGTGAACGCATGAAACCGAATGGAGGCCTTGATAACTCCAGTGCACATTCCGTGCTGCTGATGGATGCCTTTAATCCGCCTAGCTCTGGTGACATACATGGTTTGTCCAAACTGCTGAACTTATATGTGCTTTCCCTAAACATGTTTCCATTTCTATTTAGGAACTAGCAGCCGGCGCCCACTGCTGCCTCGACAGTCGCCAATTGGCGGCACCGATCGTGATGATAATAAGTATCAGCGCCGCTCGCCGGCTGAGCTGTTCTCGCGATGGACGCGTCGGTTTTATGCACCATCCTCGCGTCCGCCTTGGCGTCGCACTTGGTTCTTAGCAGTCAGTGGCATTTTGGCCTTCATTATGTTTATATATATAATGGCAGTGTTGGGTCGCGGCGGCAACGATAGCTTGGATGACAGCTGGAATAATCCAAACCCCAAACAGAACCATTACGAATAAGCCTATATATGTGTGTACCGAGTTCTCATATATCCGAAAAGTCCTTCCCTCTGTTAAAATCAAAACTTATTTATGTAACCCAAAATATTGCAAATGGAAACTTAATACTAAGCTTTCTATATAACGTTTTAATCAACATGCGGCTTCTGCACCATTTGCACGCCACTAAATTTAGGTGAATTTTGATTTTTACGTTTGGGCGCATCCAAGACCTCGTCGTATTCGTGCAGTTTCTTGGCCAGGAAATACATCTCGGCTAGCGCTATAACTAGAGCCACAATGACGCCCAGCAGAATGCGGAAGCCAAAAGGCAGTGGACCAATCATCAAATTGACACCAAAGAAGCCAAAAGTAAAGCCAGCTGCCACCGAAAAGATGAACTGGGCCACGGCAATAATTTGCTTATTAATGCTTTTCACTGCAACAGAGAGATTTGGGACGTTTAACTATAGTGTGTGGATGGAATAGCATATTGCAACTCACATTGGTAGGCGACTGTGTCCTCAGGAATATGTTTGAGCGTCGCATCGACGTTTTTGGTCATTTTATGATATTCGCGATTCTGTTGCTCCTCTCGCAGGCGCTGGCAACGCGCCTCCAGATCGGGATTACGCGCCTTATACTCATTTTCCGGCAGTATTAGCTCGCAGCTTTCAATAAGCTCATATAGGTACACATTAGTTATATTATTCTTGCGCAATTCGATCAATATTGAGTTCAGAAAATGCAAATCATTTAGATATAAGAAATCGCCAGTAATTGGATGCTTCTGTTCCTCCCCCTCCTGCTCCTCCTCATCATCAATTTCATCGATTTCTTGCACATTTGAAGGCACATCTGGTAAGTTTGCAGTCAGTTTCTCCAGCAGTTTTACGTCGATTTGTGGTCGCTTACAAACTACCTCATCGTCTTTTAAGATTCGAGTACTTTTCGGTATGCTATATCCGGCTTTCTCCAGTATTTTGGCCAAATTCGCTGGCAGCTCTTTTAAGTGCTCCTTCTGCGCATCCAGTAAGTCCAACAGTTTCTTGGATGGCCGCAGTCGAATGCGAGTGTCCACGATAGTTGACTTCAGCATGATGCAGATGCTTCTGTTCCTCCTATTTGCTAATGCTTAGCTTCAGCTGTAAATCCGAATAAAGTTCTGCAATTTCCTCCTCTTTTTCCTCGAACGAATTATCAATGCGTTTATAGTTGTGTTTCAGATTATCGATAATCTCGGCTTTGCGTTGCTCACGTCCTCTTCTTGCCTCTTGTAGCTCAGCACTGGGCTGTCTCAGCAAAAATAAATAAATAATTATATATTTAATTATATTAGTGTGTAAATATACGCACTTTTCGTTCGACTTTGGCTTTTTCTAGCAGTGCTTCGACACCGTTTAGCAAATTGTTAACAGCTGTTCCGAGTTCGGTCAGATTTTGGTTACCTAATGTAATGCAGCGCTCGGAGAGATCGTACTTTAGTGAACCCACAATTTCGGTGACCTGGAAAAGATTCTCGACTTCGCTGTCGTTGCGTTGAAGTTCGAATTTTTCCAAAAATGTGTCGATTTCGCCGTTAACAAATACTCGATGGTCTAAGATGCGATGCGGCACTTTGTATAACTCTGTAAGAGTTCAATTTGACTTAAGTGGGTCCTCCAGTTATAGTTCTGAAATACACGTACCTCTTCCAACCTGGCTTATCATTATTTTTCTTCACAAAACACCTAATTTTTTACTTCTGTCACATGAGTGGGTCAGCGATATTGTAATTATTTATCGATATATGGATACGATATGTAATTGTAAAATTGATGACATTCCCATAACAGCTTAAATTATTTTATTTATGAGATTTTTGAACATAAGGTATGATTGTTTACTGTAAATCGACATAATTACAATTGAAACTAGAATTGTTGAACTTAAGTTATTATATAGTTTCCCGCATAAAAATCGATTTCATGTTTAATAAATACATATCGATAGTTGTAAATACAACTCATCTGCTTTAGCAGCGAACGCGACGTGCAGAAAGTCATCCACCATCTGCGGAATCGCAATTTAGTTAATTTTTCTAAAATTCCTACAATGAGCGAAGAATTTAAACTGCCAAAAAGGTCCCGTAAGCGTACGCGTGATGTCAAACGCAAAGCCCGCCCTGAACTTGATGGAGATAACGCGTGGATTGCAATGCGGTATTTCGAGAAGTTCGAACCATTTTGGGACTTTGTGGATAACCTGGAAAGAATCGACAATGAAACTGTCACATGTGAGGAATTCATTGAACGGTTCGAACGCCCTTATCTGCCGGTAATAATAACGGGTTGCGCTGATGGCTGGCAGGCGCAGGAAAAATGGACTCTGTCCCGGCTGGCCAAAAAGTATCGCAACCAGAAATTCAAGTGCGGCGAGGATAATGAGGGTTATAGCGTCAAAATGAAAATGAAATATTATATCGAGTATATGCTAGGGACACGTGACGACAGTCCGCTCTACATATTCGACAGCAGCTTTGGCGAACATCATCGTCGACGCAAGCTACTCGAGGATTATGCGGTGCCTAAATATTTTCGTGATGATCTCTTCAAGTATTGCGGCGAGGAGCGCCGTCCGCCATATCGATGGTTCGTAATGGGTCCCTCTCGTTCCGGAACCGGGATTCATATAGATCCGCTGGGTACCAGTGCATGGAATACGCTAATACGTGGCCACAAGCGCTGGTGTTTGTTTCCCACACACACGCCTAAGGATCTGCTTAAGGTCACTAGTGCCATGGGAGGAAAGCAGCGGGACGAGGCCATCACCTGGTTTAGCACCATCTACCCACGCACCCAGCTGTCCTCGTGGCCGCAGGAATACAAACCCATCGAGGTGCTACAGTCTGCTGGCGAGACGGTCTTTGTGCCTGGCGGCTGGTGGCACGTAGTGCTCAACCTGGACGACACCATTGCGATAACGCAGAATTTCTGCAGCTATACGAACTTTCCTTGCGTGTGGCATAAGACGGTGCGCGGTCGACCCAAGTTGTCGCGCAAATGGTTGCGAGTGCTGCGAGATCAGCGTCCAGAGCTGGCTCAGATAGCCGAAAGTATTAATATAAATGAGAGTACAGGCTTCGCCTCTGATAGTTCAAGCAATTCGAGCTCATCCTCCTCGTCCAGCAGCTCCTCATCTTCTGAGACGGAGGCGGACGCCGACTCAAATACCGATAGCGGTCAAGAAAGTCTGACAGCCAAGAAGAAGAAGAAGCGACGCATGGGCGCTAGCGGAGATGGTGGTAGTGCGACGGGTTCATCGCGATCTTGATGTCGGGAGAAAGCGAAAAGGAATAGCCTCCTGCTGCGGCTGTTCCATCGTCAACTGTTTTTCTGCCGTCGTGTACCACGGTGTCAAGGTCAGTGTGGCCACCAATCCTGCCACAACAGCTAGCAGGGCTAATCCAGACCCAGACCACAACTCCACTCCGACCCCGATCCCGGCCCCGACCACGAGCTGCTCTGCATGTTTTAGTAATATTTTTCTACATAGACGAGTAATCAATAATGTTGCTGTAAAATAAAAGTTTGAATTATCAACGGCTTGGTTCGACAGCCGCCTAATGTTAGCTCCAAATAGTGTACTTGATGTTTATTTAAATTCCAGTTGATCCAATAAGGATAATTAGCCAACGACTTAAATGCAACATAAATAAATCCAATATATTTGTAAAAACTCAAACTGTGTCTTGCTTGTCGAATATAATTCAATTCAGCTGAAGACTAAATTTCTTTAAAAATGCATTTAATTTGCTTTTATACAAAAATTTATAATTCTTTTCTTTATTATGTTTAGAATTTGCGTTTTTATAAATTGTTTTCCATGCAACTTAAGAGATGTAGAGCAACAAATTATATTGTTCGTGACATGACGTTGATAGCAATTGAAGAGACGAAATCAAAAATTTGACAAAGAATTTCAAATGTTTAAATAATAAAATTTATTTATGGAACATAAGCAAGCACATGGTCCTTAAAAAATCACCTTTTAATTCGCTACAATTTTTTATTCATACATAATAATTTTTAAAAGCTTTTCCCACGCATTCCACAAGTTTTCCCGTTTTTATTTTATTTGTTTTTTATTATTATTTTGGCTTCCTGCGTGTTTCGAATTTTTAGAAGTTTTTTGCACTTTGTGATTTTTAAAAAATATTGTTTTGCTTTCCTTCTTATTTATGTTTTTTTTTTTTAATTCTTTTATTTTATATATTTAATTTAGTTCCTTTTCGTTTTAATATTTACGATTTATTGTTTATCATTGTGTAAAAATTGAATATTGCGCTTGCAGCTTCGAATTGCTTATTGTTTCTGGGTTTTTGTCCATTCTGAATTTAATTGTTGCTAGCCAAGTTCTCGGTTTGTGTTTTATTGTGTGATTGGTTGTTGTTGTTGAATTCAGTTTGTTGTGGTTTGTTTATGTTAATCAAGACTTAATCAATATACTGCGCTAACCAACGGAAACCCTCACCATAGCCCTGTCGCTTCAGCACAGAGCACATGAACAATTCCAACGGGCGGCCAGGCAAATCGGAACGTGCAACTTTGCCCTAAAAAAGTTACAAAATATTGGATTCAATCAATTGATTTAACTAAATTTTTTTGAGGTGAATCCATACCTTGCCGGTCGTTAACTGATACAGGCCAAACACATTTCTCAGCTCATCCTCGCTGGCTGCGCCAGGCTTATCAATTTTGTTGCCCAACATGAGCACCGGGCAGTTGGATAGCGCCTCATCTGTGAGCAGCAAATCCAGTTCGGTTTTGCTCTCCTGGAAGCGACCGCGATCCCAGGCATCTATCAAGAATACGATGGCATCCACCGCTGGAAAGTAATCCTTCCAAACACGACGCGCTGCAAACAAATAAACATTGCCAGTTAATATGGGTTAATATAACCATCTTGCTATCATTCAAACTAATCATCTCTCACGCAAAACCAACACTTTTATATCTGCTCTATCACGCGTCATGCTGTCAGCGTCATTTTGTTCTATAGGCTTTTAATACATATCTACATATTTAGTATACGTGAGCTGCGCCGCGCTCTGTCTCGCTTATCAATAAAAGTTCATTTATATATACATATATATTTGCCCAGTCACAGTTTCCGCCATCTAACGCTTACCACCATGATTATATGGATTCGTCTATACGTAAAAACTTTAACATTTCTTATATATGTAAATATGTATATATATGTATATATACATAGATATACTACTACTTATATGCAAGTGCTTTTATTCGTTGTTGATCATTTGCAGTTATTATATTTGTTTTTGCTATCTAGTCCGTGTGCTTGACATACTGTTTTGTAACAGTTAACCATGCACAGTGGTTAACAGTTGACAAATTTTAAGAATTTCTAAATTGCACTTGTTAACAAATTTAAATATTTAAAAATTGCTAAATTCCAAATATAATTTTGGAAAATTTAAATATGTATTTTTCTTAATTTAATCTAAATATTTATATTAATTTTATTGTATGGAATCAAAAGTATTCTAGTATATATAAGATGCCCGCATAAAAGTTCTATTGAAAAAAACTAACTAAAACTCTGGCAATTCTACGTTCATCTAAACAATGCCAGTTTCTTGAATAGATAACAAAATGTGAAAAGTGATATATTTTATTATAATAGAGTTTTCGTTCTAGATGCTCTCTAATGAATTCACTAAAGAATATTTAATCTGATTTATATCAGTGCAGTGCTTACAGCTCAACTTTAAAATATAGCCAACCGCAGATATTATAATTATATATTTAATATATAAATTTGTTTGCTAAATATACGGAGATAATCACGTATATATTTATATGTAATTATTGTGTAGTTTAGCATATAGATTAACGATGACATATTTTTACATATCTTTCCCACTGCGTCGTCGATGACGTTGTTGTTGTTATTGTTTGAGAAGAGTGAACGCAACAAATGGCAAAATTTACGTGTTTTTTATTTGCAAATATGTGTGTGTGTGTGTGTGTGTGTGTGGGTGACCCCCTGTGCTATATTTTACGCTGATTGTTTTGCTGTTGTGCTGTCTTCGTGCTATGTATGTGTATGCGCTTTGTGGCTATATTTAGACGAAGCGAAGAGCACGTTTCAACATGCGCAATATTTATGATTTTAATAAGAGTACTAAGATTATTGAATATTGTAATGTTTTATCTCTTGTTTGTAGCCCGTTACTTACCTTGGGTATGGCCACCCAAGTCGAATGTAGTGAAACGCATATTGCCTATGGACAGCTCCTCGGATGCTGGCGAAGTCAAGGAAAGGGAAGGAAATATATGAGTTATATAATTCTCTGGATCATCTTGATTTTACACTTACTTGGATGCAGTGTTGGCACATGCTGCGCCAGCTTATCATCTTTGAGCATATGCAATAATGTGGTCTTACCAGCATTATCCAAGCCAAGGAACAATAGTTTGCCGGACTTTTTCCATAGACCTGCGCATAGCAAATTTTTGATTTAATGATTAATAATATATAATTTCATAAAGACCCTGAGCGCTTGCTGCTTAATGTTGTTGTTAAGGTCAAACTGAGCTGAAGCTCAGTTCCGACTTAACTAAATCGACATTCATTCAAAATCAACAGCTTCACCAATACACACGCACACAGAGCTAAAAGATTTCATTTGCTTTTGTTCTCTGCTTCTGTTAATGTTAATGCTAGCGTTGTTGGTGTTGCTGCTGATGTTGTTTCTGTTTTGTTGGCAAACGGTCAAGAAAATCGCTCATGTAGCAATGTCAAATTCCATTTGGCCCCAGACAAACACTTACCTAAGTATCCCAGAACACCCGTGAACCAGTCCCAAATGAACATCTTGGCTTGTGCTGTGGTTTCTGCTTGCGGGAGTGAGCTTCAGTAGCAAAAGGCTAAATGTGTGTTAGTTGGGGGGAAGTGCGGTGCTATACTATAAAAAACAGATACAAATATACATAAACAAATAAGTATATACTGATAATACTAACAAGAAAAATTAGTACAATTGTATGAATATGCGTGACTAGTTCAATGTTCAGTTGCGACACTGTTTTATATTTGTTTTTGTTATTAATAATCCATTTTCTATCGCTCGTATTGAAATGTATTAAATGCGATGCAGCCTTGACACAAATACATTGGAAAAATGCCGCGACAGTTGTTATTGCGTTCAGGAAGTAATGTCTGACCGATTGTAATTAGGTTAAAAACCTGTTTTTGGTTCTTTGTCAAGCTCTCTGGGCAACACTTTCTTTCTTTATGTGTGTGTGTGTGCGTGTGTGTATTTAAATGGTTGTGTGAGCGGCTACGGCTTTGCCTGCATGTGTGTGTGCGCGTGTACGCTGTATTATATGTACGTGGTTAACACGCATAAAACTTTGTAATTTTCATAAAATTTATTTGAATTTCGTAATCTCGCACTTTGGAGCTTGGCATACTCTATGCACCCCACAATCATGTCAATTTGCCGCACCCTTGACGCTCGCGCCATACCACTTATTGGACTGGGCTCATATGTATTAAAAAAACAGCAGACATGACAATCTGATTTTGCACTACGTGGACACACATTTATAGTTGGCTCTTATTTGAAGCATTTGATTGCATGTTACTCTCGAGTTGCTGCCGCGTTAGTTGGCTGCACTAACTAGAATGGATCGCTGTATTATATGTAACACTAAGTGGGTGCGTTAAATGCATTTTTCGTTTATTATTTACGAGTTATTATTATTTATTACTTTTTCTGCACACGTTGTATCGAATCGTTCGGAATAAGTTCAATCGAACGACTCACTAAACTGAACAAGCGATTTCTGTTCATCTAGTTCGTTACGTATGTACAGTAGCGGCTGGCTAACATTTTATCGGGCTGTTATTAACAGTAAGGCACAAATAGCTTCTTAGTATACAGCTGTTGCCATAATCACCTTTTAATATAGTCAAAATGAAACTATAGCTATGTTGTTTATTCAAATAATTATTGTTTTGCTTTAAAATTCATTGTAAATGAAAACATATCGATGTGCTATCGAAAGATTATATTCATATCGAATGTAAATGCGATAGTGTTAGGCTGGCTCCAGTTCAACAATGAACGTTCAGCGGAACCAGTGAATCGAATTTCGATCGACTTACAGCACTAGAAAAATGGGCCCGCCAAACAGTTTTTCAAAATGATTTTCAAATAAAAAATGCAAACAACATTCAAGTAAAGCAATTGTTTTAAGGTTTCCAATTCTTTAATGTTCCATGATAGCCCAGAGATATAAAAATATGGGATATTGCCTTTTAATTCAATCTGTTTTTACTGTATTTGTTTTATTCAACATTTCGCATCTTCTGCAGAATAATATCCTCTACCTGCACACCGTCGGGCGTGTCGAGGGCATACAGAACTGCCTTGGCCACATCCACGGGCTGGAGTTTGGGCAATGCGTCCACAGCCTGTGAATAAACATTCAGAAAATCGGTGTCCACCATGCCGGGGCAGATGCTCTGTGCGGGCGAAAGAAGACAGCGTCACATTTGTTTGCATGCAACATGCGGGGCAAACCAAAGCCCATTCCGCTTATCGGCTGGGTGCAATGTATGCACTGCATTTAACTTACCGTTAATTTAATATTTAATTTGAGAAAATGTATTTCCTGGCGCACCGTCTGGCAAAGTGCTGTAATTGCATGCTTCGTGGCCGGATAAACGCTGAATAAGGGCACAGGCACTTCCGGTATGCGATGGCCCAGCACGCTGTCGTCAATCAGCAGAGCAAATGAAAGAGAGAGGGTGAGGGAGAGAGAGATAGAGAGTGGAAGAGTGAGTGGGCATAGGCATGAAATGGGAAAATGAATAAAGTCAACGTTGCTACCCAATGTAAGCACTTGAAATAACAACAAAGGCGATTGGCAACTGTCGAATCACTCACGAGTAAAATGATGGTCAACAGCTGTCGTTGCGTTCAGCGCCCGGGCGTGTGCCAGGACCACCGCGAGGACCGGAGGGGACCTCAGTCGAGAGCTGTCGCTGTGCATTTTATGCAAACACTGCGTAAACTTCTTTTTAATTTAACAGTGTCTGAGACAGAGTTCGAGCCAGCGACATTAAGTGCAAATAGCGGTACCAACTGGCAGCAGCTCTTGGCCAGCTCCAGCCACAGCACCAGCCCCAGCTCTTGTTCGTGCACTTTTAATTAATTAAGTCTTAATATTATTTCATTGACATTAAGCGCAATGCATATTGAAGCGCAGGTCTCAGACTCGATAGGCGTTCATTAGCAACGCAATTATTATGTTGCCTTCTATATATATATATATATATATATATATATATATATATATATTTATGTACTGTATGTATCGAGTGCGCCTACGGCCTGCAGCTGCATTATATCAATTTTCTCATTAATTAACGTTGCTGGCTCGTGAGGTTTCTTTTGTCGCACTGCGTTGAGCAGCTGCTCAATTGTATTTGATTACGACTCTCATTCATTGCTTTTCTTCTTGGCTCATTAAAACTGCAAATTAAACGCAGGCATACTTCAAATTGATGAGCAAACAAATGTTAAATTCAAATTAAACTTAATAAATATGAATGTCAATCTTAACGTCTCAACATCTGTTCATTTTAGTATTCACAAGCCTCTCTCTATAATCCATAACATGAAAATTTCAAGACTAACATTACAGAGTACCTTCTTATCACTTAACATAACAGCTTGATCTACAGACACAGCTTTAATGTTAAAGTAGAA
Organism: Drosophila fulvimacula; assembly: GCA_035045555.1. Classification (NCBI taxonomy): domain Eukaryota; kingdom Metazoa; phylum Arthropoda; class Insecta; order Diptera; family Drosophilidae; genus Drosophila; species Drosophila fulvimacula. The sequence continues at coordinate 15,168,405 of JAWNOX010000137.1, forward strand.
CTTCCGAGACTAACATTACAGCTTTAATGGATAACACAAATAACATAAACACTTTACAGAAAATTAAAATATGCAAAGAAAATTCATTTTGCTTAAGCCTTTGAATGACTTGAGTTGCTAAGTAATTTCTGCTCGGTTTAATTATATTCAGTAATTTGATATTGCTTAACCAGTTTACTTCTTACCTGAGCCATTGCTGAATTTAACGCAGAGCGGGCGCACCGCGCGTGTACGTAATTATTCAATTTATCTTTAATTAAGTACGTTTATGATTGCTTTTTTGCGTGTGTGTGTGTGTGAGTGGGTGTGCGTGCTTCACAAATAAGTTGCATTTAAACGAGATCAATTCAATTTTAATTTAAAGCCAAAGCGCGCGGCAAACGAGGCGGCTTAATGCGCAACATTTTGATTTTAAAAGCGCTGCACATTGGAATTCATGGAATAAAAATCAGCAGACATACACAAACACAAACACAAGCAGAAACAGGAACAGCAACACAAACACATACACTGTACAAACATATGAATGCATTTGCATGCTGGGCTGCTTAATGCAAAATACTTAATTATGTTGAATAATTGAGTTGTTGTTGTTGTTGCTATTTGCGCAAACACTTTCGCCAGCGCGCTGCAAATGCAAAGCTTTTAATGCACAGGACAACCACAAAGCAGCAGCAACAGAACGAACAACAGCAACAATAACGGAAGCGTACAGTCGTTGCGGCGATTGCAACATTTAAATATCAATAAATGTTTGTTTGTTTTTGTGCCATGGCTTTTAATTTAATTTAAATAACGCGCTATCGTCTCGCCTCCACACAATGCCCGAGCGAAGCTAATGAAAAATGCATGATCTGCTCAACACTGGCCAGCGACGGCAATGCACTCGCACTATTTACACTTTCATTACACCCTCACACACACACACATACACATTACACTAAATACGAGCATAATTTTGGCACTCAAGGCAACTTTGGCATGATGTTTGTCCATTGCAAGCAACTGCTATAAAGCTAATACATATGTGTGTGTGTGTATTCGTAAGTGCATTGTGCATTGTGCTGATGCATGACCACCAATTTAAGCCCATTGGACCCATTTTGCTATTTTAGCTGGACAAACATCATTTACAAAACGATAACACACTCGTCTCTTCAAACTACTGCTGAGCGATAATTGTGCTAATGTTGTAGTGCAATCAGGCGATTTGAAAGCAAATTTGTTGTCATTTGTAGTCGAGTGTATTGATTTTGTGAGCTAGCAGCCTGGACCAACGCATGCCCTATTTAATTATTAAACTGAGCCAACAATCTAGCAGTAGCAGCAGCAGCAGCCAGCCAGCCAATGCAGTGCAAATAATTATAATTTACATTGGCCACTCCACTGCACTGTTATCGAGGATTGCCTAATTAGTAATCACGTGAACTTGTTCCGATAGAAAATTTTGATGATTATCGAAAATATTTGAAATTTTGAAATGTTTAAGACTGAGCGTTAAATAACACTAGTTAAACAACAGCAGCAGCACTGTTATCGAGGACTACCTAATTAGTAATTAAGTGAACTTGTTCCGATAGCAAATTTTGATGATTATCGAAAATATTTGAAATTTTGAAATGCAAATGAAAGACTGAGCGTTAAACAGCACTAGTTAAGCTGTTAGCGCTGTTAATAGTCAATTTGAGGGATTTAAAAATTTTATTTAAATTAATTAAATTTGTTTCCACTTACCTATTTATCACAATAATGTGACAGCGCACCTTGACTGCGGCCATATGCTTCAGTGTCTCTCGCAAACAGCTTGCCGTGGCCACAACATTCAAATCGAACAATTCCTTAATGTCCTTGGTGGGCGATTCTAGTGGAAGGCAATTTGAATTGAATTTATCTCGCACACTCGTCTCACTTACCGCTTAGAAAGTTGGCCTTAAGTATGCCCGCATTGCAGATGAGCACATGTATGCAAAAGAAACGCTCGCGTATCCAGTTGAAGGCGCTGATCAGCTGCTCATCATCGCTGAGGTCGCATTGACGTGCAACGATCTTACCCTCGCCCGTTACTTGAGCGCTCAGCGCCTGCCAGAACATGTCAGATTTAATCAGGCCATAGAAAACTTGAGGTACTCACCTCAATGAGTTCAGCGCGCCTGGCCAGACCCACCACCACCATGCCCGCATTGGCCAGCGTCAGCGCTGTGCTAGCGCCAATGCCCACCGAAGCGCCCGTGATGACAGCCACCTTATTGCGCCAGTAGAACTTGTCCATGCCGCTTGCTAGATAGATAGACAGAGCTCGTCAGAGATAACCCAAACAGCTGCGTATGCCTCGAGCAACTGATGTGCTATGGAGACTGTGCGCTATCGCCCCCCAAGCAATCGCAGCGGCTGCCTTTGCCAATTGCACAGTTCAGCGTCTGCGTCCGCTTCGATTGACTTGGCGAACTTGCAGTTCTCGCATTTAATTATTTGCAATTTACTATTGTCATATTGTTATGGACTTTAGGGCTCTTCTGGCCTCGCTCTGTCAGTGGTCTCAACTCTGCTAGATACCCTGTAAATATTTAATCTATATTACGAATATAGAGCTTATCAAAAACTAACATTATCTATACATAGCTTATCATATTAGACCAACTACAGGGTATTTTCGATTTAAGCATCGGCGACATTTCTACCTGTGTTCTAGCATTCTCACTAGAGCTCGCTTCATGGAAATTTGATACAAAACGAAAATCCCTTTTCGCTTTGCGGCTTTGCTTTGGTTTTGTCACTAATCCCTCGTGGCTGGCACTTGCAGCTTATGCATTTTCATATTTCATAACTAAACGAGTCATAGCCGAGCCACAGTAGGCACTCGCTAAGGGCTATTCTGCATTTTTATTGCGACTTCAACAGTTCATGGTGCATACTGTAGAGTCAACCGCATATATTCTATTTGATTGCGATAGTGTCGTCTGGTTGAAGCATCTTGAAATGGTTTCGCTCATGCGTTAAACCTTATCATATTTTTGTTATTACCCAACAACAGCTTTGGTTTCAGCTGCTCGCCGCATTCTTATGGCCTCCCGGCAAGCACAGAGCACTTGCCACGCCCGACTGAGTCCGGAGCAGCAAAGCCGCTGTCAAGAAAATCAGAGATGATATTTACCAGCATGCAGCGTAGAACTGTGCAGTGCGTAGTCGAATATTAAATACCCTCTTTTAAAATTATAAATATTGAGCGACAATAAATACTGTTAATTATATATTTGATTTTAACAGATTATGTTAAGCTGGTGGCAGTGTTAAAAAATGTAATCGATAACTAAGAATATAAATACTTTTAATTATATCTTTTACTTTAACAGAGTTGGCAAATTTTATCGATAACTAAGAATATATCGGCTCAAACGTATCTCCCCATCAAATGATGTAATTATGTTAACCTTAGTAAATAATTTATTCTTTGATTCACTTCCCGTATCAATCGATCATAAAATCGAAAATAAACTTAATCATATTTAATTCTAAATAAAACCGACGCAAATAATATATTATGAACCGCAATCCAAGACTAGTTTATTAAATAATATACCCCAGCTGCACAGCGTATGCAAAGCAAGAAAATGAAGCGACAATTGTAAAATACAAAATACAAAATGCAAAATGCAATTCAAAAATGCATCTAAAAATGCACTCAACTTGGGTTTCTGTCGGAGCAGCGTTGCAGATGACAGCAATAAAATGCAGGTGCAGGTATCTCAATCAAGTGGTCTTTTGTTTGTGGATTTCAATGCACAGCCACAAAAACAGGTACAGATGCCAGCGCTGTTAGCTAACAGCATTTGTGCAGGCTCCATAACATTTGTTTGCCTGCTAGTAAAAGAAACTTTGATTAAACTGCTGCCAATAAACAGCTGCCGCTAGGCTATTCTATTTTAGTTTTCCGGCCTGATTGCCACACACATACTCCCAGCGTGCCACATTTTGGCGGCATAGTCGTCAAAGTGGCAGCCATTTAAGCTAGACAAAAGCACAATTGCAAACATTTGCCTCACACTCAAATTGATAGAAAATTGGCGGGGCCAAAGTGTATTTTATAGTTTTGCAACAAATTTATTTGCTTTTATTTCGATTTTTTCATTTGATTTTGCAGTCGTTGTTTCGCGCATAGCGTCGAAATTTATTGTTGCATACTTTTCGGCTCAGCGCGCGGGCAAACGAAAAATAAAATAAAATGGCTTGTTGCCACATGTTGGGGCATGTTGCTGGCTGATTTTTTTTTTTTTTGGTTGGCCTTGTTTATTTTTCGGTTAAGCTCAGATATGCATTTTTCATGGCTGCTGCAGCGCTTTTTGTCTGCAGCTTGGTCAGAGTAACTGCCGCTGCTGCTGCTGTTGTTGTTGTTGTTTTTGTTGTTGTTGCACTCCTTTTAATTGTAATAACATTTGTTGAGCACACGATTTAAATTGCATTTATGTTTGGCAATTGGTCTGAGCTGCGCCACTGCCACTGCCACTGGCAATGGCACTGGCTTAGCTTTTCATATGACTCATACGTCACGTTGGCCACGTCGCGTACTGTCGCTTTCGCAAAATCTAATAAAAAAAAAAAACATCGCGCGCAAAAATAAATTGAAACAATGACAATGCCAATGGCAATGGCAATGGCAACAAACGAACTTCACGTCGTCCGACGAAACGGGGCCAAATTAAATTACAAACTTTTCTTTTAAGCAAGCAATTTAATTGAATTGCTTCATTCACACATACAAACACACACACACACACAGATGGACACTCACACATATAGAAAACAAATGTTTATTGCATTTGAATGTGCAGAAACAATAAAACTCTTTGGCATTGTTTTAACAATCACAGCACAACTAGAACTGAAAAGTTTCCCTTGTTAGACACTACTAAAATAATTAAATTTTACTTGGCTTTGGGGTATCCATCACACACAAGGGGCTTAACAGTTTTTGAAGAGTTCTCGAACTAACAAACTAATTAATAGATGTAGTCAAGTATTTAGCATATATGAGCACTATCGGCTTCATCTTATCATGTATATATATCTGCCTGTATTCCGTTTTCCTTTATCTAATAGTTTGCCTCATACAAACTCTCAACATCTTCATTAACATAAGTCTAACAGCTCTGCAATTGTTTTCTTATTTCCGTGCTCTAATCCAATTCCCCATTACAAGCCGTCCTCAACTTCTCATGCAGATTTCATCAAATCATATTCTTTTGTTGTTTCCACTCATTTATTAATTTGGAAAATACATGTTTTCTCCATTACGCACCTGGGTAATTATCGTTATAGTTCTACAGCACGAAATGCTCGCAACTAACAATTAATCAAACGTGCGCTAAAGAATTTAATTAAGTGCCACGCCCACATTGACACCTCTATAATTGACACGTAGACAATAGACGAGTTTTAAGCAATTATTTAAGCCGCACGCACAGAGACAAGACATCTGCCAGGGGAGTGCGTCACAGAGAGCGGAGGAATGTAAACCACCAAATGTAAAAGCCCAAAAACTATGCCAACAATTTTAATGTTAAGTGCCAGCCGGTGTTATGGATTACTGCTGCTGTTGTTGTTGGGTAGAGACAACTTTTGATTAAATTAAAATTTATTTTAATTAAACAAGCGTCGCAAATGTCTCATTTACGCTTCGATGATGTGACAGGCAACAGAGCTGGGCAACACACAGGCCTCTCTGCCAGGCCAATGTTATCTGTGTGTGTTTGAATGACAGCAACAATGTTGCTTTTTGTTCACATGTTTTGCGGTCTGCTGACAATTTGTGCGTCGCTTGTGCAACCAAAAAAAAAAAAAAACATATTTTTGTTACCTCTGGCACTACACACTCATCGAGCGTGTGAAGTAGAGCATATTTGTTGACAACTGAGTTTGCACTGTTCTCAGCTCAATTGGCCAAGGATTCGAAAATTCAAATGGAGACTGTGTCAAGCCAAGTGTTCATAATTGAGTAATATATAGTATATGGGAAACTAGAGAATATTTTGATATATTTCGGGTAATATTTTTTTAATTCCCCACTCTTAAATATATAATTAGAGTGACCATATTTGGTATACATTTTAATGAAGAGCAACTAAAAGGATTCAAAACATCGGAAAGGGTATTAGAAAATAGGACAACAAATATTTGTCAAAGATTTAAATTAAAGTGACCATATTTTGAATAAAATTTGGTAAACGTCAGCTGTAAAGGAAACAAATACGAAGGAAATCTCAGCAGATTAAAAAAGATGTGTATGCCTAGTATTAGAAATAGAGTGACCATATTTGAATAAAATATATGATATAGATATATCATATATTCAGTATATATTTTTAAAATACTATCTCTGTAATTTAAAAAATATTAAAAAATTGTTGCAAAATACCAAAATTTGGATGACCATATTTTATAAAACTTACTTAATAAGACTGACTTAAATAAAACTTTCTCATTAACACTTAAAAATGGTTGGTCATTAAATTTATAAATATTTAAAAAAATTCCAGTTTTATTTCGTCCAAAATCCTGAGCGAGCATTGCACAGCTGTGAGCAACCCATTTGCTACACTCTTAATTTTTGTACTTTAACAACAACAGCAACTGCAATTACATCTATTTAAGAGCCAAAAGTATGCTAAACATTTGCGGCTGCAGGACAAAAAATAATACAGAAGCTGAATGGCGCCGCAAGCAGGTGGCGGGCGTGGGTGGCTGGTGGAGCTACTAAGCGACGTCTAAGCGTGCACGCTTAACTGCAACTAATTAGCTTAGATTTTAGGACAAGTGAACATACAGCAGCTAAAGAACATAAGTTGTTCTTAGTGGCGCTTAGCGCACTCAAAGTTTTTGGCATTTGCTCGGCCTTCTTGTTGCGGCACTCAATTAGCTTTATCTCCCACTACAGTTGCAGTTCCAACAGTGGGAACTGCAGCTGGAGCTCCTGCGGCTTGGCTATTAATTGACGTTATTTATGACTGACAGACATTTAGACAAAACGCATAGTGAACTGCTGCTGCAGGTGCTCCGCCTGGCTATGCCAGAAGGTGTGCTATGTTATTTTCATTACGCGCAAACTTTACGCTTAGTTTTGCCACATCTTGTTGCAAGTGGCTGGCAATTAGTTGCAAACATGTTGAGCATTTCGCCTTGCTGCAGCTGCATTCATTAGAAGTTTCCGTAGAGAAGGTCTGATGAGGTCAACACTAATATGCGAGCTGCCTGCTGCCTGCTGCTGCTGCCACCTGCATCTCTCCATCAAAGTGGTAACTAGGCTACGCATAGTCGAGGCATAGTTGAGCCAATAGTCACTGAAGGGTATTATGACTGTGCTATCCGATTTGTATAATAAGCTAATCAGCAATCAGTGAAGGGGAGAAAATTAATTAATGTCTGCTTAGATATAAAGAAAGAAATTAATCAGAATAGTACTAATCTCAAAGTATTTAATCATTCAATTTCAATCAAAAATAAATAAATAAAAAATAATTAAAAATAAAAACAAAACATAAAATAATTAATAAATGAAATGAAAATGAATAAATACAAAAATTAAATAAAAAGAAAATAAATAAATAATAAATACAAAAATTAATAAATAATAAAGAAAAATAAATAAATAACAAGTTAGGAAACTCTAGTCGGAGGTGCCCGACTAGGAAATACCCTGAACCCCGCCTATTGGCGGCTTTAAATGCACTTCAAAGTTTATATATAATTTTAAATTAAATTAAATTAATACCAGGGCTATACCAGGGCTACCATACCAGGGCTACCATACCAGGGCTACCATACCAGGGCTACCATACCAGGGCTACCATACCAGGGCTACCATACCAGGGCTACCATACCAGGGCTACCATACCAGGGCTGTACCAGGGCTACCATACCAGGGCTATACCAGGGCTACCATACCAGGGCTATACCAGGGCTACCATACCAGGGCTACCATACCAGGGCTACCATACCAGGGCTACCATACCAGGGCTACCATACCAGGGCTACCATACCAGGGCTACCATACCAAGGCTACCATACCAGGGCTACCATACCAGGGCTATACCAGGGCTACCATACCAGGGCTATACCAGGGCTACCATACCAGGGCTATACCAGGGCTACCATACCAGGCTACCATACCTGGGCTATACCAGGGCTACCATACCAGGGCTACCATACCAGGGCTATACCAGGGCTACCATACCAGGGCTACCATACCAGGGCTATACCAGGGCTACCATACCAGGCCTATACCAGGGCTACCATACCAGGGCTATACCAGTAGAGAGTCGGGCAGCAGTAGAGAGGCGGGCAGCAGTAGAGAGGCGGGCAGCAGTAGAGAGTCGGTTAACGGTACAGTGTTTGAGAGTCGGGCAGCAGTAGAGAGTCGGGCAGCAGTATAGAGGCGGGCAGCAGTAGAGAGGCGGGCAGCAGTAGAGAGGCGGGCAGCAGTAGAGAGGCGGGCAGCAGTAGAGAGGCGGGCAGCAGTAGAGAGGCGGGCAGCAGTAGAGAGGCGGGCAGCAGTAGAGAGGCGGGAAGCAGTCGAGAGGCGGGCAGCAGTAGAGAGGCGGGCAGCAGTAGAGAGGCGGGCAGCAGTAGAGAGGCGGGCAGCAGTAGAGAGGCGGGAAGCAGTCGAGAGGCGGGCAGCAGTAGAGGAGCGGGCAGCAGTAGAGAGGCGGGCAGCAGTAGAGAGGCGGGCAGCAGTAGAGAGGCGGGCAGCAGTAGAGAGGCGGGCAGCAGTAGAGAGGCGGGAAGCAGTCGAGAGGCGGGCAGCAGTAGAGGAGCGGGCAGCAGTAGAGAGGCGGGCAGCAGTAGAAAGGCGGGCAGCAGTAGAGAGGCGGGCAGCAGGAGAGAGGCGGGCAGCAGTAGAGAGGCGGGCAGCAGTAGAGAGTCGGTTAACGGTACAGTGTTTGAGAGTCGGGCAGCAGTAGAGAGTCGGGCAGCAGTAGAGGAGCGGGCAGCAGTAGAGAGGCGGGCAGCAGTAGAGAGGCGGGCAGCGGTAGAGAGGCGGGCAGCAGTAGAGAGGCGGGCAGCAGTAGAGAGGCGGGCAGCAGTAGAGAGGCGGGCAGCAGTAGAGAGTCGGTTAACGGTAGATTGGCAGAGAGTCGGCAGCAGTAGAGAGACGGGCAGATAGAGAGTCCAATCCAGATAGAGGTTCCAGTAGCAGGAGAGAATCCAGCAGACGTAGAGAGTCCAGCAGCGATAGAGAGGGCAGCAGGAGAGGATCGGGCAAAAAAAAAAAAGAATTATTAGTAAAACATTTGCTTAAAAAAAAACAGTTATAACTAATACAATTTTGTTTAATATACTTAATACTAAAATTATTAACTAAATCCAAATATACCAAATCCAGAAGAAGAGCAGGAGGAGGACGAGGAGAAGACACTACACTACACTACACTACACTGGACTGCACTGCACAGCACGACTGACCATCAGGGGGTCAGGAAACCAACTGAAGAACTGGGCAGACGGCTTGCCCTTATATAGGGCAAAACTCCCGCCAAAAGTTGTGCTCAATTCTTTCGAGCTCAGCTCGGTCGTGACTCGTTTCTTACAGTCGATCATTGAGTGAAATAAATGTTTTGAAATTTTTGGCGAAGGGGGCGTGACATCAAAAATTTAACAAAAATCAAAATTGTATAAAGGTCCCAATAAACCAAATACAATATTTGGAGTCTCTAACTATAAAGGGGGCTGCAACAAAACCATTATACCCTGATTACCCATTTTTAATGGGTTCAGGGTATAAAAACAATAGAACGAAAATTAATAAATAAAACAAAAAAAAAATAAGAAATACATATTATGTTATGTTATGTTTATTTATGTTTAGAAATCTGCACCTTATCTTATCTAATTCGACTAGCTGCTTATCTTTATAATTCATATATATGTATATATTATATTCCATACATTTTTAGAAATATATAGCTCTACATTTTTATAAGCTCGTCAACTAGAGTATTCAATCTTCACTTGGTGCGCTGCGTCCACAACAGCAAACAGTCGTTCGTGCATGCCGCCGCTGATTCTGGACTAACTGCAGTCCAGCCCAGCTCAGTTCAGTCCAGTCTAGGAATGGACAGCGAGACATTTGGACTGCTGCAGGCATAAATCACGTGCGCCGCACAAGAAACTTTTGATTTGTGAAATCAAAAGCTATTTGCAGCGCAGCAATCAGCACAAACATTGTAGCAGGCAGCAAAAAACTTTTGCTTTTTGGCATTCGTCAGATATGGATACCAAGCAGCAACAGCAACAGCAATAGCAACATTAGTAACAGCAGCGGCATGCAGCAGTTGCAGTAGCCAAATCTAAATCCAAGTCCATATCCAAGTTCTGTCCTGTCTGAAAGTTTTTCTCTTGTTGTAAAGTTTTTAATAGTTTGTTGGCGCTTTCGCTGATTTGCCGTTGCAAACTTTGTTGCTGTTCAGTTTTAGTTTTATTTTTATTCCTATTTTATTTAAGTTGTATATATATCTGACGGTATATTTTATTAGCTAGCTTAAAGTCGAAATGCATTCGTTAAATTTCAATGGAGCGGCTAATGAAATGCCTTTGCAGCAGGCTACATTAAGCCAATTCACATTTCACTCATGTCTCCTGCACTCTCTCTCTCTCTCTCTCTCTCTTTAGTCACTGTCTTTATCACGCACGTGTCCGACATAATTTGGCTTTAGCCGCACTGCGCTGCGCCCAAAAACTATGCTAAAAGAAACTAAAAGTGTGTCAGAGCCTGGGCCGCTTGGTATTTAGCATAGCGCCCGAGCCAGCAGCGACACGAGAATTTGTCACAATTCACGTAGGCTGCAGCAGCCATAAAAAAGGAGAAGCACGAAAAACTGTGCAAAAAGTGGAAAATAATCAACTAAAGCTAAGTGCAGCGGCAACTGCGACAAGCTGGGTTCACCCCAACTGAAGAAACTTCCCTCCTCCAGCTCCCTTCCTGCCACTTAGTGTGTGTGTGTGACTGTTTTTTTAGGGTATCTTTGAATCAAGCAAATGTTGTCAATTAAGAGAACAAGTCTACTACTATATATGTGAGCACACATTTCTGCCTTTGAATAGGTCCATAGACTTTAGACTGAAAGTTGCTAAGACTCAAAGTTGGAAGATCCATTTTGTTCAGTGGAGATATATACACATATACTATATATACTACTATAAAATATAGAGTATCTATTAGTATGGTCTATTCTGGTCTGCTCTCACTTCGTCCTTTTTTTTCCTTGCTAGCATTAGGAAAAACTCGTAGAAAAGTAGTTAAACTTAAACTTTTAGCTGCTTTGGCTGACATAATTTCTCTCGGTTCGCCTTCTGAATGATATATACAAAATGCAGTAATAAATTTGCACAAAGTATACAAAAACTTTTTGGCCAAGCATGACGTCACATGCATTCTCACACACACACTCATAGTTCTTTAAGTATGTAGGCTAGGGATACCGAGCAGCTGCTAAAATGCGTAACTGGCTAATGTGGCGTATGCGTATTAAAGTTTCATCTTCCAGTTTTGGTTGGGCTCAATTAAAGAAAATATACAGTTTGAAAAGGATTTTCTTATGGAAACAATTTTATAATATATATATTTACATTTGAATATATATATTTATATAATATTTAAAATATGTTTATATAAAATATAAGATAAAATTCTTACCAACTTAAAAAGCTTTTAGGAAACATAAAAGTTTACTTTTTTTAAATATTTTATATTATAATATATAATTAAATTATAATTTAAACATTATCAAATCAGAACTAATCTAACATGTATTTAGCAAACAGAATTTTTGATTTATTTTGAATATAGATATAAATAAAATAAAGTAAATATATATAAATTTTTATTTATTTATTTATCATTTTACAAAATCGATCTATGTACAAAAATCTTCTAATATTACAATTTATTTATGTTCGTCACATTTTACTCAGCGTATCTGTTTAATATTTATTATTTATTTAATATTTAAATGTTTAAAACATTATTAAACATTGCAATTTATATATGCTCTTTACTTTCTGCTTTATAACATTTATTATTTATTTATTTGAACTCCATGCTTTTAGCATCTCTCATTGCCATTTGCCCTCTTTGACCTTCAGCGCAGGACATTTATTTCATGCATATTTTAAAATTAAGCATTTACTCGTTGTTTGTATTTTGTTGCATGTAAGCCACAAATTGCTGCACATAGTTGGCTTGCAGTAGTTGGCTCACCTACTCCACCACCCCGTTCGGGCCAAGTTCAGGGCATGGCTGGCATCTTAGCACGTGCTGCCCAGATTCATCTCAGTCAGTGGCAGTCAGCGCACAATTTCTCCATTTAAATGAGAAAAAATTGTGAAAAATTTGTAACGTAGGAGTTTTGCTCGCCTCTCAACCCTACGCCTCCCCCATAGACCCCTCTTTGTTGTTTTTATTTTTGTTGCTGCTTTGCAGGCTTTGCCAGTCAAGTCAAGTAAACATGACGTGCGATGTCTAATTTTTTTACTATTCAACTGTTTTTTTTTCATTTTTTTTTTTTTTTTTTTTTTGGCTGTTCCCTCTTTTTCTATCTCCCTCTCACTCCCATTCTCCCTGGCCAGTCGTTGACTCTACGAGTTTTGTTTCTGTCTCGTTTCATTTGCTCGCACTCTCAGACTCTGCCGGTCTCTCTCTCTCGTTCTCTCTCGCTTGCTGGCTTTCAGGAGCGCAATATTTTACATTTTCATGCATGACGCGTTTAATCACGTGATGCATATGATTTTCAGCCGCTGAGGGCAGACGCAACACTTTTCCCGCTCCCAATCCACATCTTCTCAACCTTATATTCATGCATACAATTCCATCAGCATGAATTATTATGCCTTGCATACTTTTCAGCTGCCTTCGGTGGTTGCTGTTGTTGTTGTTGTTGTTGCTGTGTTTTGAGCTTAGGTCTTTGGCGCTGTCTGCCGGTGGCTTGCTGTGGTTTGGTGGCCCTTGGCGCCTTTACGAAATGTCGCCTTTTATGTTTCCTACTTTATTCGCTTCTGTTTGGTTTGTTTTTAGGTTCTCTTTCATTTTGTCTGCCAGGTTGGCCGGCACTCCACTCCACTCCACTCCACTCCTACTCCATTCCGAAAACTTGTGGATTAGAGCGTGTAATTTAACTAAAAAGAGCACTTCACATACGACGTATTTGTAAGTGTTTTTGGGTGTTCACAGTTCGCACAGTTCGGTGTTTGGCTCAGTCGGGGCAATGTGCTTTTAATTTCGCTCCTTTTGGCCAGAGTCACCAAAATATCCATAGAATTTATGTGCTTAACTTTCACAGTCCGCTGGCAGTCACCGAAAAATAGTCATAAAAATGGTCAACATTTTCACACTTTTGCGCCTTTTGGCCAAAAACTGAAAATGAAAGCGAACACAAAGCCAAACAGTCACAGCCACCCAGACAGCCAGTCAGCTAACCAACAACCAACAACCAACAACCAACAACCAACAACAACAACAATGCGCAGAATATATTCAAGTGAATATTTATGAGCGACAAAAGTAGCATTTGTGCTTTGCATTTTGGCCAGCACTTGTTATACAGTCTACCCATTGCCATTGGCTTGGTAGAGGGTAAGCCGGAGTTACATCATGGAGAAAGAAGTGGTCTGTCATGCTTTATCTTTTTATCTAGCTATCTATCTGTCTATCTATCTGTCTGATCATATGCGTGTATCTCTTAATGTATTAATATTTGAGTTATTTAAATATAGAATTCTAATAGTTAGGCTTGTATAGGCCTAGCTTATCTGGTATATTTCTTTACCTATCTGTCTGTAGTTGCTCTGCATATCTGCTTCAAGTTGATCTTGGAGACTATATTAATATTAAAATAGTATTGACAAAAATATTTCGCTTTTAGATAGTTTTTTATTTTATTTTATTTATTTATTTTTAATTAATTTTTTTGTTGCTTTTTATTTATTAATTATATATTAAAAAAAAAATTGATAGTCGATTAATCGATCGTCTTCAAAGAAAATGCAATATAATTTTCCTTGTGTTTTCTTTTATAAATCATGCTTAATCTAACGCTCTAGGCAACATTTCAAAATGAAATCAAAGTTGGGTATTAATGGGCATCTACCAGTCGTGACTGTTTACTGTTACTGCTGCTGCTGCTGTCATTATCCCAACGTTATAGCTGTAAGCAACAGTCGGCCAAAAGTGACGGCCAGCGACAACAGCTTTTTGGCCAGCTTTTCCTGTTGTTGTTGTGCGCTTTCGTTGTCAGCATTTCCGACGCTGATGAGTTTATGCTTTTGGGCTATATTACTTTATTCGCCATTGCCATCTGTGTGTGTGTGTGTGTGTGTGAGTGTGTTCGGCCTGTAACTCTGCGGTTATGCGCCTCACACAAACGCCCATTCATGACTGTCATGAGTTTTCCGCAATTGATGGTCTAATTATGCCGCCAACACTAAATTTCATGACTTTGGTGGTCGACCCAGTTGTGGGCTGAGCTGTGAGCTGCTCTATGTTTGTGGCAGACAGGACGCATGTAATTTAATGGAAAAACATTTGCCACACACTCACACAGCCACACAGCCACACAGCCACACACCCACATACACACATGAGTGACTAAGCGCTGTGTTATCTATGTGTGAAAGATGCCCAACAGCAATTGCCCTTTTAACAGATTGACACTGCATGCTGAAGCGAATGACCGGAGCATCAAAGGATAAGACTGTAGGGCAACTATTAGCTCATAAGTGCCATAGACAGCTTGACAGTGATTCAATGGAAGTATGATAATATAAAATCGAAAATGAGCTTCAAAAGGTAATTAATTAATTGACAGATCGAATTTAAGAGAAATTGTGTTGCCTTGACTTAGACGGAGTCTGAATTCGGGACTGTTGGAGTTAAGAGTGATTCTGATACCCTGACTCCAGGAGAGTAGATATCCAGCTCTAACTACTTGTATCTAATGTATATATATACTGGACAGATTTGTTGATTGAATTTTCTTGACTGGGACATTTGCTGAATCTGATCACAAGTCTCTAGTTTTTGAATCATAATAATCTTTAATGAGTTTAGGGTATATTTGACTAGCCTGCATAACATCTGATGGATCGTGCCTAATTATAGCTGTTCATGTTTTATGTTAATCCGTTTTCATGTGTTAAATATTTTTGTAATATTTTATAATTTTACAAATATTCAGATATTCCATTTTGTGTATCTATTTAATTTTAATGGGTATATGAAATTGATTTAGTAAACTCATTTCAAAGACTCTGATTATCGAAATTCTGCGTTGCGTTATTTATAAAGCACTCGAAATAGTTGATTAAAACAAACAATGCAGCAGCTCTCAAGCTTTAAGGTGTTTAAATATTTACTTATTAGCAATAATAAGCCATTTAATTTATGTGAATTTAATCAGGTTTGCAGGCAGTTTTGTTGCTGTAATGCGGACTTACCACCAATTTATGCAAATCAGTTTGTTCGCACTTTATAATAATTGCATGCATATTTATGAGAGTCAATAATTATGTATACAAATTAATGCCAAAATAAATAATGTGCAGGGAAAAAAGTATAATGAAATGCCGAAAATATGTCTGTGTTTATATAGAGAAATAGCAAAACAAAACAAAGCGCGATTTAGGCAGAACAACTAGTTAGTGCTGCCCCAGCTGGTTTCTACATAACTGTATGCATCGTTTGGCCAGGTGTCAGTGTGTGTCGGTGCTTAAGAGTGGCTGGTTCTACATATAGTGTGATTGTTGCTATTCAAAATGTTTTTCAATTGGCACACGTGGCTGCTGCTGGGCGTGCTCTGGCGCTTGAGCCGCATCGGCGCTCAACAACTGTTTGAACAGCCGTCGACGTTGATGGCCAAAAAGTAGGTCGTCTATGGACTTGGGCGCTGGAAAGAGGTCAATCTATTGAGCAGCCATTTACTTGCAGCTTAGCACATACAGCCTACACAGGAGGGGCTGGCGCCACACGGCTGCCAAATCATGCGGCCGCTCAACGTGCGCCAACACAAATTATTAAGGCAACGGCGCTGCAAGAAGTCAGGAACAGCGAAGAGCTGGCGCCGTTCTTCCAGCAATTGTTGAGACAAACTATGCCAAATTGGCAGACAGAACAGCAGCAGCAGCAGCAGCAGCAGCACCAGCAGCAGCAGCGGGGGCAGCAGCAGCAACATTTTTTTGTGGAGCTGCCAAGTCAACAACCTCAAATATTGCACGGGTACAATGGCGTCAATGTACGCCAGCAACAGCAGCAGCAGCAGCAGCAACAGCAGCCGCAATCGACATCTATGCAGCAGCAGCAACAACAACAACAGCCATTCACTCAGCTGCCAATTCAACAGCAACAACAATCATACATAACATATTTACAAACATCGCCAAAAATCGCATTGGCGCCGCCTGCAACAGCAACGGCAGCGGAAGCGGCAGCAGTTGGTGTTACGGCGCCAATTGGAAGTTTGGCCAACAGTTTTCAGCCTACGTAAGCAAACAACTATGGAGCATAATAGCATTTACTCTACTCTCTTTTTTTCATTATTATTGATTTCTTGTTGAAATGCAGTTTTTTAATTAGCTCACCTCAAGCGCAAAATACGACGTTCGACCGGGATCCGTGTGAGCGTTGCTGCGACCCGTTGGCGCCACCCAATACGCCCTGTGGCTGTTGCAATACGAAGCCGTTGCTGAGCGCGGCGCTGCTTAAGGCGACAACTGGTTAGATGTTATTTTAATTAAATTCTGTGTGTGTGCTGGCCCAATTAATAAAGAAGTGTAAAAAAGTGTAGCATACTTTTGAGCTGCTCGTTAAAGGAGAAGAGTGAGAGAGAGGGGGAGATATAGCGTATGTGTGTTATTTAGTTGCATGCAGCAGCTGTGGCAGAGATGTGTGTGTGTGTGTGCTTGAAAAGTTTTCACAATATGTGTCTTATCTGTCATCAACGCCAGCCACGCCTACGTCTGCAGCGTCCAGTTGACTCCAGCTGCTTCAGCTGCAGCTGCTGCTGTTGCTGTTGCCATATTTCTTCCAAACACAAAAGCAACTCATGCAACTAAAAACAATTTCTAAAAATATAAAACAAGCCACAAAAAAAAAGTAAAAAACCGCAACACTTCATGTTGAGTGCGACGTTGCAAATTGTTTGGCACAGCTTCGCTCTCTGTGTGTGTGTGTGTGTGTGTGTGTGTTGAGCTGTCATCGTGAAAATAATAAATAAAAAATCTTCTAAAAGTGCGCGTTGTACTATGTGTGTGTATGTGTGCTTACGAGTGTTTCAACTGAAAAATGAAAGTGCTGAAGTGTTGGCCATTGTTTTGTGTCAACGCTAAGCGAAATCGCAATTCCATTCACCACAGAGCAACAACAGCGACTGAAACGTAGACGCTGGTGATGTCTGAAGGAAAGGTGGCACCGCGATTCTTCTGCACAATATAGATGTATATCTTTATATACCTTTTTTTTGAACAGGGTATATTCATTTTGTCGGAGACTTATTAATATCTATAAATAATGTAAATATATTGAATTATTAATTAGAGTTGACCGTGAGTCACTGCAGCCGAGGCCATAAACTCTCTTATCGTTATCTATATAAACCAGTCTCTGCGTCATAAAAAAGCTGGGTCATAAAAAATATGTAACATATTTGGAATATATACATATTATTTTTATACTCATCTTGTATATGAAGGGAACTGGTTTAAATGATGCCTCATTGTAAGCTTGAAAAAAATGATTTTAATTTATAATTTTTCCAAATTTTTTAAATCTTTCAATTTAGCGATTCGTATACAGTCTGAAGGTTCCATAACAATTTTTTAATATGCTATATAGCTATATAGTAAGTAAAGTAGATTTACGATACAAGTATATTAAGTTTTGTATGCCCTGATCCCATTGCAAATAAAAATTTATGAAATTCTGATTTTGTTATGGATTTCTAGAAATCTGTTTAAAATTTAGTTACTGGATTATATAATAAAAATTTCCTGTTCATCATAAGAAATGAAATCAAAAAGTTTATATCTTAAATTTCTGTCTAATCATTTCCCATTTAATATACTTTCACACAGCATAGAAAAAAAATATTCCAGTTTTCATTATATGTTAGCTTTCGTGTCATATTGGTAGTTCAGGGTATTTCCAAGTCAGGCATTTCTGTAAAAAAATTCATGTTCTACTTTTCAATGTATTTACATATTTAGCAGCCTGCTGGATATAGTAAGATATATCATAAAAAAAAACTATAAAAATACACAGAATTCAAACATTTAAACTAGGAGTAAAACAAGAAATCAATATTTAATTCACTATGTCGAAAAACCTGGCAATAATCAACTTAAGTGTTCTTACCCTTTACTCTCGCCCGCGAGCTGAGCCACTAAAAGCTGTGTCATGTCATGCTGCTTATATATATATATATATATATATATTATTGCGTTAAATTTGGCCAAGAGGTAAATGTAATTTCATGCTCGCTGCCTGGAATGGACCATAATCGGATGGCGTGGCTAATTAAATTCTAAGCATTTGCCAGCAGCCCAGCTTCAGTTCCAAGTGCAAACAGTAAAAAATGTTTTATATGGCAACACAGTTGCAAAAGCCAGCTATAAAGCGGCAAGCAGCTACCAGGCAGCTCTTAACCCTAGCACGCTATCAGCCCCATACCCAATTGACAATTTCAATTGCAGATCCTGGACCCACACACGCCCCTATGCAAATGGCGACGCTGCCTCCGTTTGTGCTGACAGCTTTCGAGCTGAAATCGTTTGTTGTTGTTCATGTTGTTGTTCGTGTTGTTGCTGTTGTCATTGCCGTCTAAATTAACCGTTTCGTAACATCAGCTCAGTCCTTGCCTATCTTTGTGCGTTACCAGCTGCCACGACTCGCCCGCTCAGACCGCCCTCTCAGCCCGCCTGGTTGACTGCCTTTGCTCTGAGATGCGAGTACTTCTCTTGTTGTACTCTTTGAAAGTGAGCCAACAGGGTATATGGGCTTGAGTCAAATGTGTATTTGTAGTATGTGTATTTTCTTGATCTAGAAAAGTTAAGTTGATTCATGTTCGGTCTTCCGTCGATTTATTCCATTCTCGGTCCATTCTCTATGTGAAGTGTTTGAAGGACTTTAGAAGATAGGGTGAATAGATGCTATGTTAGAACATAGTGGCTTTAATTGAACTTCGCGTTGTATTTTTGGATTTTACTATTTTTTGTTTTTCTGTTTTTCTTATGATTCTTATGATTTAATGTAATAAACTATAACAATATGCCTAAGATTCATAAAAAGCTAAATAAAATTGAATTTCGATAAGTGCATAACCAACAATGAAAAGTAGTTGGGCTTAAGCAGCAGCTGGCCGTTTAGTTCAGGGTATCTCGCAGTCAGGTAGTCTCGGCTAGAGCACGCTCACTTGTTTAGTTTCAAGTTTGTATGAGTCAGTCGTGCGTGCCCGGGCGCTTGCCAATTGGCGCAATCAGGCAACGACTTTAGACAACGCCACTCGACTCCGCTCGACTCGACTCGACTCGACTCGAGTCGACGCGACTCGACAGTTGGCTTTGTCTTGTTCTGGAGCGGATCAGGGCGCCGCCCTGATTGCCATTTACAATTAGCGCGCGGGTAAACAGTGAAATCGCATGGCCTTAAAAGCGCGCTGTCTCTAATGAACAAACCCGCCTCAAAGTGGAAAGGGGTATATACCACATCCCACCCACATGCCAGCCCCCTGCCACTCCCCCCGCCTCCCGGCAGCTGTCTTATGCGTGTGTGTGCGCGTAAGTATGGAATTGGAATAATGTACTCGTAATTGGATATGTGATTAATGAGCCATGTTCGCGTTCGCCTTTGACTCAATACACGTGCTGATTTAACGCTGTCAACGGGCGGTCTCATATCACACACACACACACACACACACACACACACACACACACACACACACACACACACGCACACTCAGAGAGGCATTATGCATTTGGCGAATCGTTATCCGATTAGCTGTCCATTCTATATATTATTATTGAGCTTGATATAGCTACGAGTGTTTTGTTTATCTGCTGCTGTCAGCTGCACTTGCAACGTGCAACCGAATGTTGCAAGTCGTTGTGAAAACTTACAGTTAATTATGCAGCAATGAAGCGAGCATTTCTTGCTGCTGCTGCTGTTGTGGCTCTTGCCTCACCTCTTGGCGGCTGGCAGCTGGCAGCTGGCAGCTCAAGTAAACAGTCATCGATGAAATAAATGTAATTAATGGCAATTAAGTGGGCGTGGCAAGTGCGGCACATGCAGCACACTCAAAGCTAATGACCCATATTATGCATGGACTCTCAGTGTAAGTCTGTGTGTGTGTGTGTGTTGCAAGTGTTCTTTATAATTGCACGAGCTTAAAATTGTCAATGGAAGCTGCTGTTAATTGGGTCAGCAAGCTGCTGCTGCAAGTGCACCACCATTTTATGCTTCATAAATCCTCAGTATAAATCGCTTTCATTTTGAAGTCAAGAATGAACTGCATTAATTCCAACGACATACTTACTATATATACATATAAAAAAAATCTTTTTATATATACACACATTTCTTCTTGAGATGAAATCGTTTCAATCATTTATTTTTTATGTTGGCCATTTCTGTGTTTCGGTTCAGCAAAGTATCTGCACTCTATATCATATGGAAATTATTGCTTAACGAAGTGATAAATGTATTCAATACAAAATATATAATATAATGAATGAAATGTTTTTAAAATTCTAATGTATCCTTCATAAAATAAAAAATAAAGTTCTATGAAGGCAGAAGATGGCCATCAATTCCAAAATTCTTCTTTGAAAAATCAACAAGCTTTATCCATATATCTTGATGGGATTTTCAAGTTTTTTTTTTTTTAATTATTTTTGTTTATATATTATTAGTATATATTTAAAAAAAAAATATATAAATATATGTAAATGTCTAAAAAAAATTTGTTTGAACTTTCAACTTTTTAAACTGAATAATATTAGGATAATACGTGAATACTTCATAAAATATTTTAGTTAATTTTACTACTTAAGTCAAAATAATAATAATAATATTTTTTAGTTATCTTATCTTTCTTTCAGTATGATGAAGCAGACCTTACATGTTTAGTCACTGTCTCAAATATAAGTTAATCATAAATTATAGTTATATAATATCTATTATTTCATCAGATATGTTTTTATTTTATATTCTCGACTATTCCCTTCAGCAGTCGCTTCAATTTAGCTATGCGAACATTAAAGTCACAGAGCTTGAATTATTAATTTATATTGAGCTAGCTTAATCGCTTATTCTAATAAGTTGCAGTCATTAAGCTAAATACGTTAAATTAAAATTAAATTAAATTATTAAGTGCATTTTGAGAGCTTTGAAATTTAAATTGCAATTCAATGGAAACATTGAGGTTTGCAGCCTAAGACACTTAGCTCCTTAGCTCTTTAGTTGCTGTGATTAAATCAGGGCAGGGCTGTTAGCTGTCAGTGGGAGTGGCGCACACATTATATGCACACAGTTTGTTGTGGTTAAAATGCATATTAAATCTAATTCGATTTGCATTTACTCTGGGCACCGTCATTGAATGGATAATGATGTACGTGTGTGCAGCTCTCTCTCCCTCTTTCTCTTCTCCTCTTTGGATTGAGGTTTTCACTGAGCTTTAGGTGCAGACCAAGGCGCACCGCAGGGCAACTTGCAGCTGGGCGTTGATGCGTCTGGCAAGTTGATGTAATGTTGTGGTCGAGTTTTGAGGCACGTTGCTTTGAGGCTGAGCTGAGCAAATAGTTCTAGCCAGACGTCTATGGGGCCCGCCATCAAATGTTCAAATTCTCTTCAAATAATTGAAATTTTGTTATTGCCAAATGAAAAAACAAGAAGAAGAAAGAGAATTAAAAACTCAAAATACTTGTTTGTTTTGCTGCATTGTTGTTGGATCTTTTTTTTTTTTTGTGTTGTACTCTGTTCGGCTGTCCGGCGTATTTTGTTCTGGCGTAAATTCCCAACGGAATATTTTAACATATTTTTTACTCGCGGCTGCTCAGCTTACAAAAATATGTCTTTGATCTCAAACGAAAGAAAACAAAAAAAAGGAGATACAAAATTTACATACAAGGTAAAATACAATTTATACAAATATATACATATATATATATACTGATAAAAAAAAAGAAAATACTAAAATTAAGCAAATACGTGAATAATGTAAGTGCAAAGCAAAATAAACCTCATCGTTTGCCGCTGAAATTATTTGCGGAATTCATTATATTCGTGAGCAGCTCAAATGCCAATAAAGCCATCTCAGCGGGCGGCGTTCACTTCAGATTTTTCCAAAATACATACAAGAAAGAGAAAGACAGAGAAACAGGTAGCTTGCACGCTCAACTCACATTAATTAATGGAAAGCGGCTTTGATTGACAGCGAACCGAAGGCAATTTATTTATTTATATGTTTTTTGTCACAATTTACACGGAAGGCAAGACTTGAGTATGTGTTTACAAACAATTAATCATTTTATTTTGTGAACTATTTGCGTTGTTTTCTTGGCTGTTCTAATGCTAGAGTTTACACTATAAATCAGCCTATAAAACTATAAATTTGTCAATTTCCAGTAGTTCTTAGAGATGCTATTAGTTCCTCATAGCTCTCAATAGCGATTTGTCTTCATAAAATATTTTAATTTCGAGTCTTAAGTTTACTGAAATTCTTTCAATTTTGATTTATTTGTAATGCCCAATTTTCATTTTTGTACATTTTTATAAAAAATTTAAGTTTGACTAATTTGTTGGGTTTTTACTATTTAATATTTGTTTTGCCTAATAGACTGTATCCAGCAGTAATGTATGTTGCTGTCTGCTTGCTTAGTTTCTCCAAAGTGTAATTGTTGCTTCGTTTACTTATTTAACTGCTTTCATTGCTTCTGCTCATAGTTAGCTTTGGGAAAGTTCTTCCACTCATCTAACCCAAATATCTGATCAGTTAATTAAAATCTTATTTCTAATCTGTGAACCCAATTTTATTGCTGCAAATTGAGTGTAAATCTCTGTTAGTTTATTTTCGCTTAAATCGGCTGATATCGTAAAGTATATATATGTATATATAATTAATACAAGCGACAGGCAGTCTAAAGGCAATGCACAGCCAACTGCAAATTAGTATTTAAATATCAATATTAAAATGTCGCTGTATAAAATCCTTTGATTGATGTGCCAATTTTTAGGCCGCATGAGTGTACGCGCGCGCGCGCGTGTGTGTGTGTGTGTGTGTGTGTGTGTGTAAATCAAGTGCTTAAACTTCATAAAAGTTCAGTGGTACAAAACGAGTGTAATTAATAATTTCATTTATTAACATTTAATTTGTGCGTATTAATTAGCCAATGTTTATTGAAGACAGTTAAACAAAGGTGTTTTTGATGTTTGCTGTTGTTGTTGTTGCTGACAAAGAAGACAATCAAATTGAAATGAATCACTCGTAAATGTGTGCCACAATAAGCTGCACAGACGCAAACACCTTGATTTGTTGCATTTTTGTTTTTTGAACTTGACATGCAACATGATGCATGACGCGACTTGTCGCTGGATTCATCCGGGCTTCAGCTGCTGCCTGACCTGCCCTGACGTCTGCAGCGTGTGTCAGTCACTCCGATTGTCAGTCAAAGGCAGCAGCAGCGACGGCGGCGGCAACCGGCAGCTGGAATGGTCGTCGCACAGTTTGAAATCGGAGCTTGCCAACCGGATTTACCCAAAACAAACAACAAAATGATTAAGAACATTTGATTTCCATGCTAATGACTGCGCCATACACTGTTAATAGTTTCGAACAAAGAATTTTATAGCACTTCATTAAAACTTAAATATTCAAAATATTTTTATGAGCCATCTATATATATATATATATATATATATATATATATATATATATACAAAAAAATATATATACATATTATATTATATATTATATGTACATATAAATTATTATAGATTTATGAAGGAGAATGTGGATTTATTTTTATTAAATTTTGGGTTTTAGTAAGAACAAGCTGACTTTATATGCCAGTTATAATCTTATCTAAAATATATTTCATATCTATAAAATTATATGATATATAGTGTGTACATATGTCATACATAGTTAAAAGTATTTTTGTTTTCATTTTTTCTTTTTTTTTATAATGATATTATTTTATTGTTTAACGTTCTGCCATTTCTTGAAATTATTTCATATTCCAATATATTTCCTATACATTCAAAATTATTTTGCTGATTTCGTGCTCAACGAATATACCCATCTATACCTGCTGTACAGTGTAGCCGAAAGAAACAAAAATAAAAGAAGCAGCAGTGAAATGATTTTTTCTTTCCACTTGAACTTGATGCGCGCCTTAAATATAAAAACACACAGCTTCAGAACATTAGACGTGTTTAAGAGCTCGATTAAAGCGTAGCGCGCATTAAATTGACTCGAATTAAATAAAAAGAAATTTTAGTTTGTTTACCTATATATATATATATAAATATATATTTATACAAGAGCATAATTCGAAAGTTCAAAAAGGCTTCAAATCAAATTCTTATCAGTTTTAAAAATCCAACAAAAATGTGCGAGAAAAATTGTCGGAATATGGTAAGCATTCACAATATCTCAACTATATACGATATATATTTATATATATATCTCTTTAACCCTAGCTGCTGAGCTGCTGCTTGGCTGTGTTGTTGGCCACAAGTCAAGCAAGGCCGCGCTACAGTAAGAACTCACATAAGAAGAACTTTGATCTGAGCGGCGCCAGCAGCGATACCATCTTGGCATACGCCGCCAAGCCGCAGCCGCCTATGGCTCTGACGGACAACTACAATTTGATTATGCCCGACTACTATGATAACCACCCGGCGGAGTCGATGCAGCTGCAGAACTTTGCCGCGTTCTACGATGCCGAGATGAGTCCGGGCGCCGATCTGGGGATGGATGAGTCACAGTTCCTCGCCAGCAGCACGCCATTGCGTGAGCCGACGCCAATCAATGCCGAAGAGCAACGCATACGCCAGCACTTACACCCGGTGGACATCGTTCGGGAGAAGAAGGCCCTACACAAGCTGAAGAAGGGCAACACAAAGCCCAAGGGCTCCGACTATGCCGAATGGGACCAGTTCGACTACGATCTCTACAGCGTCAATCCGGGCGATAGCAAAAAGTACTATAACGACTTCTGAATGTTTGCCCGACTTTCTAGTTATTCCCGTATTTGTTTTTGTTTATTGTTTATTTCTATTTAAGCACTGAATAAATTATTTATTTATTTGTAAATTGCATTTCAAAAAATGTCCCCGGAATGTGGTTTTATTATTTTTAAAAGCTTTTTGCGAGTTTGCTGAATCTGTCGCCTCTTCTCCTTCTTTTTTTCTTTCTTATTTATTTTAGCAAATTTGTCTGGCGAAAATAATTATTAGTTGCCTAATTTATTTAATTGCGCGAGTCATTAGCATTTGGCGCGGCGTTTGAATTTAATTATGAGGATAAATTCTTTGACTATTTTATTTTCTTTTGGATTCAACTGCGAAATCAATGCGACTTTTTCCCCAGCATTCACTGTGTGAGTTCAAGTGTCTGAGCTTCCGGCCCTTGGAGAGTGCTGTCCGGACAGAAGCTTCATCATAAACGTGCCTCTCGACACCTTGTTTACTTATGCAGCTCTTGTGGCGCCTCGACGTTGCACAGCTTGTGACATTTCCGCTGGACTTGGACTTGGACTTGATGAATCGCCCGGCAGCTGTTGGCATGTTTTTCATACCCACAAACAATGTGACGTCAGGGCTTGAAACGTGTTTCCATTTGGTAACTAACTAAAAGATAAAATAAAACAACAAAAAACATGAAGCTATTTCTTGGCATGTCTCACTCGAATGCTAAACAAATGACTCAACAAGACTGAGCTTGGAGCAGGTTTGGATATGTTTGGGTTTTACAGTAATTTGATATCGAATATTTCCCAATTAAGGCGAAATGAAGATTTTTTTGTGGTTCTTGCTAGCTCAAATCATTTCGAATTGCCTTTTATGGTAGCTGATATTTATATTGATATTGAGCACGATTGAGTGGCTGAGTTATATGGAGCAACTACTCAAATCCACATAGAAATGAATTTTGATAATTAAAAATTTACTTTGAAATTGTTTATGCAAGTCACAGTTATGAATGCCAATCTGCTAGATATTGCTACATTTATGGCAGTTTCATTGCATTTTAATTACCTTATACGGTTATTTTTAAATATTGGCAGTGTAATGAATTGCAAGCACGTTTTAAACTAAGCAGTTCTGTGAGGCTTGACACTGAACAGTTAAGGAATTCATAAAATGTTTGGCAGCGATGATGCCAAGTTTGATAACGTAAGATAAAGTATTGCATACTTTTAGGCTTATCAATAAAATTATTGGATTTTAAATACTAAAGGGCAACGCTCCTAAATTGGTCATCAATATTATTATTATTATTATCATTATTATTATTTTTTTTTCTTTTTTTTTTTAAATATATTTTAACTGTTATGTTTTACCGTTGTGATCCAGAGTGTGTAGTGTTTACCAACTTGGTTTGTCATAAGTACTGCGACTGTTGAAATCATTGGACACTTCCCATGTAGTACTGAGTGTTCTGGTGTTCCGGATAAGAAAAAGTGGCATTCCATAATGGCTTGCAAATGTTGGATAAACTTGTAGTTCACAACGAATCTACTATTATCCCCTTTCCATGTCATTTGGCTTATATGTGCTTTAAAAGCCAGCCTTTTATGATATGCCAAGATGCGTTTCAACCTTTGCTAATAAATGTTTGTCTGGCCACTGACTCTCAACATGAAAAGAATCTAAAAAATTATCAGCAACAATGTTGCCAAGTTTTAAATATAAAATATAGCATACTTTTCGGCTGAACTAGACAAATATTTTATTTGAAATAATTGCTTCAATGCTATTGCTTTCTTAAGGCAGAAATAATTAAATGAAGACAACAACTGAACGTGAGAGAGTAAAGTCTGAAGAAATATTGACAATAAGAGGATTTTAATGGCGAGCTACTAGAAAAGATTTACAGAGTATTAACAAAATATTAAAAATATTCCTCTAAAAATTACTTTACGAAATAAGTTCGATTTTATGATGTGATTTAATTATAAGGATACGCGGCCACTTGCTCTTGGATGAGAGATTGGGTGCGTCTGTCCCGCGGTCTCAGCTCACCTTCGTCGTTCAGCTGTGCGCCTGGCGGCACGTAAATTGGCTTTTTCTGAACTTTTGACGGCAGTGTTTTGGCGCGAGTATCTTTCAGCACCTCGAAGTGGTTGGCATCGATCTGGCCAGGATTCAGCTGCAGCTGCTGGCACTGGCCGTTTGGCTGGCAATTGATTACGACGCGCTTATAGCCACGAGATTCGCCCACCACCGCCTGCTTGTAGTCGTAGCTGTCCAACATGGCGCCCTGCGACTGACCGTTATAGTCACCAATGCGCTTCGGTACTGGTGGAGCTGCAACCTCTATAACTGGCCCATTGCCATGAGCCCCGTCCAGCACACGCTGACCATTCGGCAAAGTGACAACAGCATAAGGCAGTGGATTGTTATTGGGCGTCTGCTGAGGCTGTACCTGTACTTGCGGTTGCACATAGTTGACTACTTGCCGCACCTGAGGCACCTGCACGGGGGCAACTGGCCTGTACTGCTGCTGCTGATAGTACTTGATGGGCTGGGCTGCGACAGACGGCTGGCGGTTGACCAGCAGCGGGTTGCTATAGGCCGAAGTGAGCTGCGGCTGCTGGTGAGCCACATAGACCGCTGGCGCTTTCTGCGCCTGCAGCTCGTAGGTGCGGCCGTGGGCTTGCACTACATAATTGGTCGGGCGCACAGTTGGATTCTGTGGAGCGTGATGGAAGGGTATTTGCGGCTGCGGATACTTATATGTGGATTGCGACTCGGCGCAGCTCATTAGCGCCAACTAAAATATTTGATTAAAAATTATATATATTAATACTGATGAGGCTGCGATAGTCCGAGTATTCCGAGGGCTGCCTACCGTCAAGACGAGCAGCAACATGTTGGCCATCGAAGCGTTGAGATATTCACTCGGAAATTATGGGACTGCTGGTGTTTTGTGTTGCGCACGCCTCGCCGTTTGGCAAATGATTGAGACTAATGCTGCGCAGATCACAATGTTTGACTTCTTCGAAAGAAGAGTCAAACGAGCGTCTAAGCAGCGCCAGCAAAACTCGTTTTGCCTATTGAGTTGTAATTGTGGCAGATCCGTTGTAACACACGTGAATTTCATAATTTGTTTGCATCTCTCTTTTTCTCACATTCTCCCTCTTTCTCCATATACATATATACGTATATATATAGATAGATATATATTGTCGTCGCTTGCCACTTCAGCGTTCGTCTGCTTGTGGTATAATTTGGCTATCACTTATGCATCGCTTTTGTCATCGTTAAGGAGCCAACTTTTACGCTGGCCCATGCACAGAAATCATTCCGCGGGGGCCGTGAAAATGCTTTCCGCTCGTTTGGTAATGCTTTTAGAGGGTACTAAGGTTAAGGCTTGTATAATATATCGAAGGGGAGATAGATTTAGTTGTTTATCTTAATATTGTCAACTGCTATGTGTCTATCTAGCAGTCTATCAGCTATAGGGTCTGTTTAGCTCATAAATCAATTTTTGCTCAGATATATATATGTTTATATATATAATATATACATAGCTCATATATATATGATATATGCGATATATGACAAAGCAGCTTATGCCAAGTTTTAGCTTGACTTGAGAGATTTTGCCCAAGTTTGGCAATACCTATCAAAAATATACTTGTCTCTGTCTCTCTCTCTCTATCTTTCTTTATGTTTAACTAATTAATTCAAGCCCTGCTGCTACTCGTGAGCTCCGCAAATCCCACTCACATCTTCGTTGTTTACAAATTTTTACTCAAAACTTCCCCATAAAGAGTATCACCTGTTCGTCTTGCTGCATTTCAATCATGTTTTCTAGTTTGTTTTATTATTTATTGTATTTTATTTTCATTGTCTTTCCGCACTTAACCACTTTTAATTTACCAGTTTAAGCAAACGTAGTAGATTTCTGCGGATTGACTTTGTGTCTATAAAGATCATGTTGATCTCGGCAAAAGTAAAAGTGCGAATCCGCCGGCCATAATCATGTGGTTTGCCGTAGCTGTCTTCATTAAACTTTGAGTTATTGTTGTTGGTTTATAAATAAATTTGCATCAATTTCGTTGTGATTTGCTGTTGCTGTTTTGGTTTCGTCTGCTGAAGTTGTGTAAATTGGAAAACAATAAAGTTTAATTCGCTTTAAATGCAGTGGGCAGACCTGATTGACAAGCCAAATGGGGCTGCTCACTCCACGAATCGACTTGAATTTGAATTCGGCTTTGAAATCGGGCATTTCCTATAATTCTGTGTTTCAGGCCTATCAATGGACCACGCCAAAGGCCGTTGCAGCCATAGAGTTTGTTTGCAGATGACAAATTAGTTCTGTTTTCTCTCTTTTCTTTGACTTGAACTGCGATTTCATATGATATATAACATGCATAAACTGATGCCATCTTTATGTAGATTGGCATATATATCTTAAGTTTGGGTATATTTATGGCCAATTCAAATTTGTAGAAACATAATTAGGAGTTTTTGAGCTTGATAAAATATTTCATAGTCTTGCCAGGTGTTAATTAAGTTAATACTATCTATTAGAGGCTAGTTGTCAAAGCTGACAGCTGGATTATATTAGATCAATGTATTAGTTGGTGCTCTGACCCTCGTTACTCATTAGCTTACTTGTAAGGCGATATTCGAGTTGAACTGGGAAGCTGAACAAATTATTATTTAGCAAGGCTAAATTTGATCATACATAAAAATTCGGATTTTCAATAACAAACCAAAATTTACAGAACAAATATTTATTGATAGAAATATTTATAGTCAGAAAAAATAACTTGAAATTTTTACCAAAATATATATAGTTATTATGATATGATATAAATATATAATAGATACATATGATATGATATGATATATGATAGTTAAATATAGTATGGAACAAATTCGTGGTCTTGGCTACACAGGTGAATACCCTTACCAAGTTATCTAATTTTTGAGCGTCTATTTATGATTTGCTCGTGCGAATGCTTAAAAAGTCAGATTAATTTATATCGGTTCTATTTTATTCCCCTTTCAGGGAGTCAGAACAGAACTGGTTTCGAATGGCCTTGAATGGGCGAATGGCTTGACTAATTATTTAATACAATTAGCAAAATATAAATGAAGGAATCTCTCAACGGGACAATGGCGAGAGGTAAACGCACTAGTGTAACATAAATGTGTTATGACTATTTTGATTTGTTGTCTTGCCTTGGTGGTCAAGATCGTCATCCATATATATTTATGTGATGTATATTGTTCAAGGTTCAAGCAGATGCAAATTATGTTCACAAAACTGGTCCAATAAAAAAAGTAAATTCCGAGCTTCTTTCAACATTCAAATAAAACTGAATTGATCATGATGAAGTAGAAAAGCTCTTGGCTCGGCATTATGAGCCAAGCTAAGTGAAATTATGAATATATAACATTCAATTTACTCTATGTTGGCGTGCGACTCTATAACCGGTATTGGTCAGACTTTCTGGTACTTCGGCTCAAGAGCTTTGTGTGGACTGAGGTTCACAGAAACTTTCATCGTTTGCCGTCAATTGGCTGGCCAGGCGTTGCGCAATATGTTAATGTCAACTCGACATTTGAATGCCACTAGTGGCGGCAAGTGTCGATGTTGCGTGTAGAGTTCTACGCACGTGCAGCGCGAGGCGAGGTGAGGCAAGGCAACTGCCAACACTTGACATTCACAATGAAAATGCAAGGCAAATGAAAGAGACTTCACACACACACACACACACACACACACACACACACACACACACACACACAGACGCACTCGCGACAGCTTATCAGAGCGTTGGAGTAGCGCTTAATAATGCAAGTGGCCGATGCTGCGTATACGCAATACGCCTTGAGTTGAGCTGACTTGACTGGGCTCAGCGTGAGCTCGCCGGCGTCACTATGGGCGTGCTGCATGCTGCCAGGGTGTGGGTGCGTCTGTGCGTTGTCTGTGCCACGACTGCGTTGCATTCATAACGCGTATTCAGGGTTAAAAGTCGAGTCGAGTTGCATGCAGCGCCGACTGAGATAGCGCACGTGATGGGGTCGCCATAGAAATGCAGTTTGCAGTTGCACTGCCGCAGCCAGACGAGGGGGCGTGCAGTTTGTTTTAGCCATTTTCCACATGAAGCGTCACTTTAGACACCTCGCTGGCTCTGCAGGGCTTTCAGTAACTGTGCTTTAGTTGCGGCGCCTAATTAGACACACCTGAGCCCACGGCGTAACTGGCCTGCCGTGCAAATTGGTTAGCCGCTTGCCAACTGGGTTGAATGACCCCCAATGCCACCCAGCTGAACTCCATAAGCCAGCAAGAAAAACAGAAAAACTGCTTTAAGCAGCTTCGCCTACAACAATGCAAAAAAAAAAAAAAAAAAAAAAAACGAAGCTGAGCGCAGTAAAAAAAGCAAGAAAATCAATTGCATAATGGCGCATGTGTTGCGCTCGGCAACAACAACAACAATAATAATAACAGGACTAAATTGCAACTTTTTTTTTATATTTTTGTTTTTTTGTATTTCCATTTGCAGCGGCAGAGAAAATAACAAAAACAACAACAAAATCAACCACCGGGCGACGCCACTCGACTTGCAGCCAGGCAGTCAGAGATTTTTGTTGCTGCTGCCATATTTTTTTGTTGCTGTCGGAGACAAATACACACACACACACACAGATACAGATACAGATACATACAGAGACACTTGGGTCGACACATGTGTGTGACTGGCTGGCAGTCAGCTTTTGTTTGCGCCCGCACAGGAAGCCATTTAAGTGCGGCTTCTTGAGAAAATTGCCGGCGCGACGGGCAGAGGAGCGCTGCAGCGACAGAGACAAAAAGAGCGAGTGAAAGAGACAGGCAGCTAGATAAAGATAAAGCTAAAGAGTGTGGGCTGAGCTGCATAGAAGGATGTGCCTAACGAGCGCGCTGCAGCCTTAATTATTAACAGCGGCAGCAGCAGCTGGGCAGAGTAGGAGACAGGCAGAGAGGGAGAGTGCGAGAGCTGGGTAAAGCGAAGCTAATGCCTGGCCAGAGCTTAACTTTGTTGCTGGCTATCATGTACTGGGGCTGCTTGGAAACCCGCTCAGTGCTAAGCCGCTCAATTGTTGAGCGACTGAGGCGCCTTAATAGGCTTAGAATCGAGTCAACTATCAAAACAAGTCCGATAAAAGCACAAATACGCCTGCACACACATAAACACACACACACACACAGAGCCACACTCGCATTTGATATGCTTGCGCTCCAGTTGCAGCGCAAACAGCTTTGTCAACGCAGTCCAGATTCGCGTGTATGCACGAGTGTGTCTGTGTGTGTAGGTGTGCCCCTGTTCTGTCTCAACTGCGTCTGCACTCTTACAATATACACACATGGAGACACACTCACACACACTTAGACATTTGCATATGTGCGCCCGTCTGTCTGCTGCAGCGCCTCCGAGTATGCAATGCCCGTCGCCAGCTCTTGACT
Source organism: Drosophila fulvimacula (assembly GCA_035045555.1). NCBI lineage: Eukaryota > Metazoa > Arthropoda > Insecta > Diptera > Drosophilidae > Drosophila > Drosophila fulvimacula. The sequence continues at coordinate 15,201,125 of JAWNOX010000137.1, forward strand.
TGCCCTCGGAGTCGTCCTCATTGCCTTTGTTTTGTAATTTTCCTTTGATTAATTTTTTGTATTTTTATTTTCGGTCACATGCGCTAAACAATGCCTATGAGCAGTGCAGTCAGCAGTCTGAAGTCTGCAGTTTGCATATAAACAGGGTGCGCATTATTTTCTTAGCAAGCTAAACCGCCTATATGTTTTTTTACAAATTAAAAAATTAAGTCTTTCAAAATTTTAAAATAAATAAAAAAAAAAAAATTAAGCAGAACAGAAAAGTTTTAATTTAATTTAAATTTATTAAATCTAACTAAATCGAATTAATTATAAGGTCTTTTTTATATATTTTTACATATATTTTTATTTTATTTTATTATTTTGCAAATCAAAATATATAAAATAGATTCATAATCAAATCATTATCAAATCATCATAATCATAAAAAATATTGTGCTAATATTTTAAAAATATTTCAATATAAATTAAGCTTATTATAAATAAAAAGTTAAATAAAAATTGTTAAATATTCGATAAATACTTAATAAAACAATTTTATAGTAAATATATTGAAGTCAAATTAACAATTAATCCATAATAAATAAATTTAGAGCCCTATATGAACAGAATATATCATATCTTTGCTTGCTGCAAATGCTGATTTTTGCAACAATATCAAAAGCAACAACAACTGCTGCTGCTGAATATGGACTCCTCTGATGTTTATTTGCAGTCAGTCCCATGTGTCACCACCAGCGGCTGAGCGGCAGCGATGATGAGGCACAAAATATGGCCAGGCGAAGTCAAAACTAAACTGCCTGCCTGACTATCCGTCTGTCCGTCTGTCCGCCCGTCCGTCCGCCCATCCATCCGCCTATGTCTGTCTGCAACAAAAAAAAGAGAATTAAAAATAAAAAAAAAAGCAAAAATGTTTGCAACAAACAGACAAATGAGGACGGCGGCGTTGACATGATAGCCGCCCGGGAGCCTGCGAGCGGCATCTGTCGGCGTCGCTGCCACGTTGCATGTTGCAGACGATGTCGTCATCGCCGCGCTGCATGCGTTGCATTTTTACGTTTTTTTTTCTATATGTATATATTTTTCTGCTTCAGTTTTTTCTGCTTCTTTTAGCTATATTTAAATACGCTGCGGGTTGCACTGTGCACAGCACTTCATTTGCTTCACAGCTCATTCATGTTTTGTGTCGAGCCTACGCCAGGCAGCGAGCGGCGAGGCTGCCAGCCTGCCAGCCAGACGTAGCTCTAAGCCGAGGTAAACACTGCTCGACAGTTGCCCGTCTCGCTTTGGCTCATGCGGCTGATGTGGCTGCTGCCTCACCTACATTCTGCACTTAGACATGCTGCCACGTTGGCGGCGGTGGTGGCTGCCACGAAAAAAAAGCAGAAGGCAAAAAAACCTCCCCAGCTGCGACGCTGCTGCTGGTGCTGCTGTTGCAGCTCCCTCGCGGCCTGCGTCTGGGCTTGGGATATCGCTTACAACAAACACTTGCAACGTTTGCAAAGCTTCTGCTCCGCCGCACGGTCGTTGGCCATGGCGGCGGTGGCGAAGGCGAAGACGGCGGCAGAGGCGCTGGCGGCGACGTTAACGCTAACGTTAATGTTAACGTTAACGTTAACGGCAGCGGCGACAGCGACGGCGACGGCGACGGCGACGGCAACGTTAACGGCGGCCTTCCTTTCTCGAGAAGTTTGCCGAGCTCTACACTCGGTTGCATTTGCTGCATGTGGCATGGCAGCTGCCAGTACGTTCGCGTGCTTTGCATACTTTGGTTGCGTTTTTTGTTGCGCCACAGCCGCTGCTGCAGACGCGCGCGTGATTTAACGGCATCGAGAACGCTGCGAGTTTTTGCCTTGGTTCATTTTTCCATTTCGGTTCGCATTCGCAATCAACGCGCTTTTTTGCCAATTGCCGATAGCCGAATTCACGATTCACGATTGGCCGTTTGTGTTGCGCCCACGATTTCCGCCGGTGTTTTGGCCATTTGCGCGCCATTTTTTACGCTGAGCCATTTGATGCGTTGAGGTGGCCACAGCTAGCGCCATAAATCACATGGCATAATTGTGCATGTTGAACCAACAGCTTGGCTTACAGCTTGGCCAGCTAGTTAGCCCTGCCGGACTGCCCGAGGGACAACAAGTGGATGCCTTTACAGTGGCCATAAGCCGAACGAAGTCCAAAACATTTTCAATCACAAAAGCTGCTTAAAGTTAATGCGTAAATTGTGCAAGGATTAGAGAGCACGGAGCACACAGAGCTGCCAATAGGATTTATATATAGATATATTTAGCGGAGCTAATTGATTTCCAAACTAAATTGTAAGTATGTGGAAGTGAAGTGAGAGCGTAAGAGTTGATATGCAATTAACATAAATAATTAAAATACAATATTAAAACAAATAATTGAAACGATAATGAGAATTAAATCAAATAATTATATATTCTAAATTATATATTTTGTATTATTAATTATATAAAACTATTTAAATATAACTGAAAGTATAAATTCTAGTTGGTTTATGATAATTAGTTTAACTATGTTATATATAAAAACATAAATAAAAAAATTAGAATAAAAAAAATCTTCTCAGAGTCTTCATATTTTGTTATTATTATTTTATATATAAAATATATAACTGGTTAAATAAATTTAGTATTGCTATATATTTTGGTGCATTATTATTTTTTATTAGTTAAAGCTTTAGCTCAGGTGTTTAATATATTTTATTAATATTCAATAATTCAGATAAAAACAATTTTAACAAAACTGGCTTTATTTTAAATTGCTTTTTAAATGAATTTTATATTTATAAGCTTTAAAAAAAAAAAATAAAGAATTATATCTTAGATTTCTATTTAAATAATTTGACACTAATATAGGGTTTTATTTATGTTAAGTTTCTGTATCATTTCTATAATATTATATTATATTATACTGTGTAGAATATAATATTTATACAATAATTTTTTAATAACTAATACCTGTATATACTATTATAATTTAATTTAATTAATCAATTAATTTATTAATTATAAAATAACTAAAGTGATATATTCCGCTCAGTGTATTTGATCTGCATCTTTCATTTTGAGTAGGTTTGGGCAATGTCCAAAAATTCAAGCGCTTTAGAAGGGTATCGAATGCATTATGAAAGCACGTTAACCGCAGAACTGTCTGACGACTTGTCGCACGTTTGCATAACAAGTGAGACGAGTCTCGGATGCCTCGCATTCACAACTTGTAATTGTGTGCAAACAAACGCAGTAAATGCAATTTCAATTAAGCAGCTACAAAAACATGGGAAGACGACTTCAAAGAACACAGAGTAGGAGAATGAGAATGGGAGGGAGAGAAAAAAGTGAAATCGAATCCGTTAACATCACACGCTTTGTTAAGCAGTGTCCCCATACAAGAAAGATGGCACTCGAAGCGCTTGTGAGGCTTCCCCGGGCGAACGCAACCGCAAGTGCGTAGCCTGTCGAGGCTGTGTTGCCAGGCTGCCTCGCTGAGTGCCGTGCTACATGTAGCAAGTGGCAAGTGCAGCGTCAGGTGCACTGACATTGACGCGCACGACTGCAGCACCACCAGCACCAGCAGCAGCAGCAGGGGACTTGACGCACAGCCAGCTGTTCCGCAGCGAGCCTTGAGCCCAAAACAAACTCGTCTGCTTTTTGCTGAGCGCCTGCTGGTCGACAGACGGGTCTGCAAGGGCGTTCCCGAGTTGCATTTCTCGCCCCTTTCGCTGTGTATTGTATGCGATTGTTTTTTATGTTCCTGTTTTATTTTTTGCATTTTTTTTAGCATGCAATCCAGCTGTGTGTTTTGTCAACATGGCAGCCGAGCAAATCCAGTTACGATACGATTCCCAGCTACAACTTGCGCCAGCTCCAGCTCCAGCTCCAGCTCCAGCCCAGCTCCAGCTCCTGCATTGTGCGCCTTTTTGTGTGCATTGTTTTTGTTAGCTCTGTGTGGGAGCTGTGCCAGGACGAGGCGGGAACGGGACCGGGACCAGTCGAGTTGCCGTTGCAGTTAATTGAAAATACTAAATTTCCACTGTCTAGACGGCAAATTATATGACAATTGTTAGAGCGCATGTTTGACTTTCATATTAAAATTAATTACTTGGGCTGCTTGCCATAAAAATGGGCACTGGTTAAATATTAGAGATATGCAAATACTCATACAAATATAGCTAATCCCATCTATATATATATATGTTTACATATATATATATTAAAGCTCATCTAGTTAATTATTTTTGTCTGCATTAACTCGGCTTGCAACTGAAATGAGTTTAGCTAGTAAAAGGGCTTTACTAATTAATGCGTTCAGTTCTGTTCGGTTTGAAAACCAGCGAATGTTATATAATGGCTTCTCTCTTTCATTTTTGGCGAAACATAATACAGTTCTGCGGCTAAATAAATCAAGGCCTGTAGCTTTAGTTCGCATGGTCAAAGCGTAAAGCTAAGCTAATGCAAATGCGTGGCCTGAAACCAGTTTCCACCGCTGTAGGTGACTACGCCCAAAACCACGCTTTAAGGTGATTTCATTTCCCATAAAATGTGAACTTGCCTAGCCGATGCGATAACCAGTTTATCATAAATCATTCAGTCAGCTAGAGCAAGCCCGCATTACTACTGGGCTGATGCAGTTAGTTGCAAGGTTCGAAAACCCAGTTAGTATATGTATCTTCCATATAACCTAAGTCCACTCGAAATATTCCTAATCAAGCCCCCAGTGAAATGACATGAATATCGATTTTTGATATATCACACACAATTAATGCAATTTTCACGCAGAGGGAGAACTAATCACAAGTTGCCTACGATAATAATTAATGCCGTAATTGCAAATGCATTAAAATTAAGGAAATCTCATAAATGCAGAGTTCAGCCGGACAGGAAATTGAACGAAATTTACACAATAAGCAATTACAAACGGAAATCGTGCGAAAGCAAAACACCTTTGACTATTGCCACACACACACACTAACATACACACACACGTACAGAGGGTATTAATTTGGCATTTAATAAACAATGAAATTGAAAATTTAAGGTGCTTAGCCAAGTCGAGACCTGGGCCAAGTCGTATGTCAATTTCGACATTACAGTCATGCAAGTAATTACACTGACCGCCTCACTAAGCCAGCAAATTTTATGCATTTCCCAATTGCAACAGCAATGCATATATATATATGTATATATATATATATATATATATATATATTTATATATATGTACATATATATATATATATATAGACGTGCGTGCTTGTGTTTGCTATTTGACTACTGCAAATTCATTAACTGCAACTCCTTGTTGTTGCCGTTGTCGTTGTTGTGGCCCCTTTTGGCCAGCATCTTGAAAATCAAAATTTGCATCTACTTCAACATTGACTTTACCGATTTTGCCTTACGCATTTTATTACGTGTTTATTATGCTAACAATGCGAGAAAAGTTTGCCTGTGTGAGTGGTGCAAACAGTGGCGCAGTTCTTCAAGGAATGAAACTTAAACATAACTAAAATTCATGTAGATAAACATGTGTTAATGAATATGCAAAATAGTCGAGCCTTCAGCAAGATAAATGAGCACAATATGTTTGGTTTGGTATTTGGCAGATGCTCGAGATTATTAGAATTATAGATAGGTGGTTAAACTGAAACTAATATCTGCATGGCAACATAAATGTTTTTTATTTAGGTATAATGCAATAAATTTGAATGGGTAGATTCTTGGGTATGGAATTTGTTCTTGTTGTATTTATACATACATTATACATTTTTAAAAATATTTATCGAATCTGCAAAAAGTTTAACGTTTTTTTTTTTACTTTAGAATTTGTCTATGTATTTCTTAATGCTTAGTTTAATTTATTATTATTATTTTTATTATTATTATTAATATTAATATTATTCTTATTATTATATATTACATTATTAATTTTGTAGATTTTTTATATTATTTCTATATTTATAATATTTCTAATATTGTGCCAATATATATATATATATGCAATGCAATGCAATGCTTACATAATATTTTTTGACTGTTTACTTTATACTTTTACACATCGATAGTTTTTTTTTTTGTATTGCTTTGACTTCTTGTTGTCGTCTTATTAGCTACAATCCACAGAAATTTAATATTATATACGCAAATATCTAAATTTTCACAATTAATAATTCTCCATAAATATTTAATTTAATAACTATTTTCCTTTGTAAACTAATGTTGCCAAATATATAAAAAGCTTTTTGAACTATAGTCAAGCATTATGTAATATCATTCAATGCAAAACAATTTCCACATTTAATTACTGAGGAATCTTCAAGCCGTTGGTGTAGAGCAATGTGGCAGAGGCAGCATTGTTGATTGTGGTATTTGGCTGTTGGCTGCATACGTTCCGATCAATAAGTCGGCATGGCAAACTCAAGTGCCCGAATGCGGCTCCCAAGTGGCACCAAATAACAAATGAAATATCTTATAAATATGTATACCTGTGGGTGTGTGTGACTGTGTGTGTGGTTATGTGTGTGTGAATAAATCAACACACAGACGATGTCACTGGACCACCCTACTTAATGACAGCTGCAGAAGCAACCGACAACTGTAGCCACATAACATCTTTTCATTAGAGCTTTGTTTCCTTCAGTTCGCAGTAGCCTTATGTGTTTGTGTGTGTGTGTGAGAGTCCTCGCACGACTGGTCACCTGAGCTAAGCCAGACGAATGTGTTGTGGAAATGGCAGCACATATTTCTAGTGGCAACAGCCATTTGCATTTCATTTTTCGACAAGCAGAAATATTTTTCAGGCGCAGGACGAACTGTCTGCCAGGACATTATAAATAGTTAGACGACTTCCTTTTGTCTTTTGTTCAAGTACTTCGTCTCTGCACAGCCAACCATGATTGTCTCTCTCTCTCTCCCTTTCTCTCTCTCTCACTCTCTCTCCCCCTCTATCTCCTTCTCACTGTGTGCTTAGTCCATCTGTCATTTTAAGTGGCTTATTCATATGCAAGTGGCTTCCGGGGCTAAACATATTCGAGTGTTTTAGTGGCCCGTGTACATGACCGAGCATTATCATTAAGTGCTTATGGCCGGCTGGTCGTCTGTCTGTGAACAATGATGGCTATTAACACAAAATTGATATTCGTGTATAACTGCCTATTGCATACTTTTGCGGGCGCCGGAAGTGACAGGCTTTATTAAGCATACGCACTGTTGCACACTGTGGCATAAGCCGGCTTTCGCTCTCCATTGATGTTGGCTGTGTTTCTTTGCAGGCGTTGCTATGAAGGCAACGGTCAACAGCAGCAGCAGCAGCGCCGCCAGCAGCATCAACCACTTGGAGCCACTGGCGGCCCCCAGCAGCAGCGGCAACAGCAACAGCAGCAGCAGCTGTAAGCCGCGGCTGCCCAAGGTTTCGTTCGCACCGCTGGACATTCCGGCTCCGTCGGCCGCTACGTGATACGCGAACATGCCGCACCACAATATCGTTTGCGAGTGGCTGCGCACTATCGGGCTGCCGCAGTACGGCGAGAGCTTCCTCGAGAATGGCTACGACGAGCTGGAGATATGCAAGCAGATCGGCGAAATCGACCTAGATGCCATCGGCGTGGACAACACCTCGCATCGCGGCAAGCTACTAAAGAGCGTGCGAGCGCTGCGCGAGAAGGGCGCCGCCATTGTCTACGTGCTCATCAATGATCCGAAGGCGCTGAGCAACAGCAACGAGATACTGGCCTCCGACTGCGATTCGCCCATCACCATGAAGGAGCTGGAGGGCGTGATGAAGCGGCATTTGGAGGCGGACGGCATTCGCCTCACAGCCCATCCCTACTCCTCGCCGGTAAGTACTCCGCCACACTTTAGCCACGTTCCGTTACAGTTTCAGTTTCAGGTCGGCTTATCTTGGCCATTTTATTTACCGCTTGCAATTTGCATGCTCGCCATGGGGGACTTGTTGTCTATAGTTGTTGCTGCAGCGTGTGACAGTCGCCGCTAGTTTGTAATGGTCACCGTTTGGGGACGGGCCAAACGGACAGCCGCCTGGTGCCTGGTGGCTGGTGCCTGGTACGCTGTGTGCGCTCTAATGTGAAATTAACACGATTTTAATTTAGTTAAACCGAGTGGCCAACCGCGTGTCTGGTCTGGACTGAAGCGGTCGCCACTGTTGGCACTGGCACAGCGACCGCCCACAGAGCAGCCGGGCAACCGGGCAACCGGGCTGCCATTTGTACACATTTCGCTCGAAAGTTTATTTTATAATATGTCGGTTTGGTTTAGCCGTGGGAAATGCTTTTTGCATTGCGTTAATTTTGTTTATTTTAGGCACTGTTAGGCAACTGTTTCCATGTTCGTCTTCAGGCCGGGCCTTAACAAATTGGGCCATAAACGCCACCGGGGAGCTTAGCAACAGTCATCGGGCGCCCTCGCTGCGCAGCCCTTTAATGATCTCTGCCAATATACAAATTTTTGCACCGCTTGCAGCATTGGCAAATTGCTGCTGCTAGACACGCACGATAAAGCAGCGTTGGCAACAATGTGGCCATAATGCAAGTGTTGCAACAAGCGAGCATTCAAATCAGACTATATTAACAGTGGGCTTAGCTCTAGATAAAAATGTGCATAAAATTCTTCAGCTTAATTTATGGGAAGATCTAAAAAGTTGAGAAAGAGTTTTCTGCCTAGTTAAAGTTAATATTTATAGAGTGCTTGTGTCTAGGGGAAGTCGATAAACAAAAATTGTAAAACAAAAATATTTCTGGTTGCAATGAAATAACTATTAAAATATTTAAGTTTTGTATAGACATATTTTTCTGTAAGTTTCATTTTTACTATATTATTATTATTTTATTTTATAACTTTTTCCAGTTACAAAATTATATATACAAAAATTAATAATTTTGGTTAACTATAATTGCATATAAAAGTGATTTACTTTTATAAGGAATTTAATAATTTCGATATATAAAAGAAAGAATTGAAGCTAAGATAATCAGTCCTCCCTCAATACTTACTATTTGCTGAGAGAAATCCGAATGAGGGAAATTTATAAATGAAATAAAAAATAATCATTTTCGCAACAGCGTCAAATCCCATCCTTTCATGAATTCAAATTTCCCTTCAAATCTGTGCCAATTTTTCCATAATTATTTCACATGAATATTGATGGGCATATTTGTGCAGACTTTTAATCGCATGCGTCCCACTGTGCCGCATGCATAAAAAGTGCGCATTTAAGGAAACACACGCCATTTCCACTCGCACAGATATAGTTTTGCCGACGTGTTCGCACTGTTGGCTCTGATGTGATGCGTTTTGCGAGCGTGTCAAGCGGCAGCTTTGCACAAGCTCAGGGGGCAACCCTTTTATCCATGGCTGTCGTCCACTTTTGCTGAGCAAATAGAAACATGTCACTGGTTCAGGGCCGCATTTGCAGTCGAAGAAAAGTGCGCTGCAAATAAATGAGGATGAGGATAAATGAGCAGAAGGGGGAGGACGGGGAGCTGGCAGAAGGGCTGCCTTTGATTTAAAGTGGGATATTTAGAGCAGTCAGGGCGGTCATTGCGCATGCAAATGGGCGTGGCCAGGTGGGCTATTGAGCACGCACTTGGCAACCGGTATATTATGCACTGGTTACGCCCAACACCTGCCCAAGTGCCAAACTGTGCCGTTTGATGATGCAGCACGAAGCGAAGCAACTCTTGTGGCAGCAACAGCAACAGCAGCAGTAGCTGCTGCTTTGCATTCTAATTAGCAATGTTGCTGTGCCTGTTTCTTTTTGGGCACTTAACATAGTTTGGCTGCTCGCATGCAGACAAATAAACAACAACATTTTGTGCAACGCGTCGTATGCGCAATATCACGTTCCGGCCGCAAATTGAAATGCAACTTAAATGCGGCAATAAAATTATATGAAATGGAAATGCAGTCAAGTAAAAATACATGTGTGTGTGCGAGTGTGTGTGTGTGTGTGTGTGTGTGTGTGTGACAGGTGTCTGCGCTCGTGCGAGACTACAAAAGCTTGCAGATGGAGTTAGCTGGGCCAGGGGCTAGACTTGTTAGCTTCTGGCTGCTTGCCTCTGTCTGGGGCATGTTGATGCGCGCAACTTCAACTAATTGCACTTTGCGCTGATGAGGCAGACACGAGTGTGTGTGTGGATGTGTGTGTGTGTGTATCACCGACTGACTGACAGCTGCAGACAAGTTGCATTTCAGCACAAATGTTTGCATGGCTGCGACTCTAAATGAATTTGCCTGGCAGCAACAGTAGCAGACAACAGTTACACACACACATACACACAGACAGACAGACAGACATTTAGAATGCCTTGGGAGGATGCACTGATGCTTCAGTGGACACTTTGAATGTCAACCAGGACACATCTAAGTGGCAGCCTTACGCTAATTACCGGAAGATATTAACACTTGTGTTTCTGGGCCACAAAGCGTCTCAGCATTTGACCCTGGTCAGCATCTAGCACCTGGGCCACAGGTGGAATTAAAGATATGAGCATATAATAAGCAGAATGCATTTTGATAGACTGAGTTCTTGCTGATTGGATGCAGTGTCAAAATGGGCCTTTCGGAGTATTGGAAGATTTCATCTAGGGATGCACAAGAGCACAGAGCTGTACTCTAAATTTGTTTACATTTTTTTTTTTTTAATATTATAAATAATCTACATTTCCAATTTAATATAAATATGTCAATGAAAGGAATGAGTTCCCTAGAGCTCAAACCATCACAACAATGATTTTAAAAAATTAAATTACAATTACTATTAATTAACGGTAATTGTAAGTAAATTTTTGTAAATAATTTTTCTTTTTGCAAATAAACAAAAAATCGAATTTTTGTTCTAATTAAAAATTTTAGAAAAAACTATTATATATCAACTGTAAATGAAGGTTAATTTTATAAAATATTTGTTTTTACAATAAAGAAAAACGATTATTTTGCCAAAAAAAAAAAAAAAAATTATGAAACAAATTTTTTTTGAAGAAATGTACTTACAATTACTATTAGTCGACGGTTAAAGCTCTAGTGAAAAATGGTTCCATTAAGTTGGTAGCAGTCCAGAGTGCAGTAAAATATGCAAAATTTAAAATTAAGAATAGATAAAAAAAAATTGTTTCAGGTTTCATAATTTATAGTTTATATAGATTATCAAAAATCATATGAAATAATCAACCAATCTCCTAGTCTTAACTTTATATTACGATAAATTTAATTACTTTAATTTACCCGCGCAACGCCGTGTACTGCCTGCTGCTGCAAACTAATTCTTATAATGCAATTTCTTGTCTTCTTCGATTGCTTTGCCCACAGGAGGGCAAGCGCGGCTACTTGGAGGGCCTCGCCGCCCACTACAGCAAACAGATTAATATGCCCTACGAGGATGTGCTGGACGCCATCGAGCAGGTGCGCCTGTCCAAGTGGAAGGAGCGACATGTGCGCATCTCGACGGGACATACGCTGACGCGTCGCAGCGCTGGCATCGGCAGCGGCAGCGGCAGCAGTGGCAGCAGCAGCGCTACGGGCGGACTGATTGGCTCCTCGGTGCTGCCCACCAGCCACAGTCAGCCGCTCTATGTGCCCGGCAAGTATTTGGTAAGCAGAGAGCACATTGACTTTTACGGCTGACGGTTTTTACGAGCCGGGCTAATCAGGCCGCACGAGCCGCATGGCGAATGAGTTCTAATTCATTTCGTTTATTATGCATGTGTGCAGCCGTCGAGCTGCCTGTCGAACCGCGAGGAGAACGAGATTTACAGCTACACCCAGAACGATTTGGCCAATCGGATGGCCCGCAACGCCATCGACTCCAAGTCGGCGCTCAATTTGAATGGCATGCAGCACAGCTATCCCGGAGCGCGCACCAACTTCTTTTACGACTTTTCGGCAACAGGTAAGGGCGTGGGCGGTAGGCCGCCAGCTGCATGGGTTGCATGCGGCCTGCCACTTTGTCGGCTGTTTGACTTTTTATGGCTTTTAATTCAATTAAATTGGCTTCGTTTCGCTCGCTACTCAATCTTGATCTGTGTGTTTAGCGCACGGCTTGTGGCTTTTAATATCGGTTTGATTCCTGTCTCTTTTCTCGGCAGAGGGGCGTAACAAGAACAAACAGCGGCGCACGGTCTTTGCGCGCTTCCTGCAGGGCTTGCGGCAGAGCGGCGACGAGCTCAATGCCAACGAGGGCATGCAGCTGAAGGTGAGTGCGGCTGGAGGGGCCGAGGCGTATAAATAACCAAGCGGTTGCGGCATACTTATGCGCTGCTTAATATATTGAATATTGATTTGAATGAAATGGGACATTAAATAGGCACAGTTTGTATAAAGAGCTTTTAATGTAGGTAATTAAAATAAAACAATAAAAGAGCTGAATGATAATGTAGAGTAATTTAATCTCCCCTCCTCTCTCTCTCTCTCTTTCTCTCTTTCTCTATTGCCCATTTACCCAGTTATATTTGTTTCGTATTTGAAATTCAAATTCAAATTCATTAGAAAAGAGAAATTATTTTTGTGTATTCAAGTTAGAGGAACAACAAGTACAGGGAAATTATAAGCTCTAAAGGAATATTCAAGGAGTAGTACCAACAAAATTTCTTGCCTTTTGGTATTTATTTGGTTATGATCTTGCGACTTCAATAGGATTTTTCGTTTAGGATACCAGTTGCAATGGGAAGAAAGGGAAATTTGTATTTACATCTTTATTTATGCCTATTAATATTTGAAATATGTCATATATGGATATTTCTAAAATATCATATTTTTGTTGCTGGCAAATTCAATTATTCAACGGCAACAGGTACCTTTCTTAAGGCTCGCTATCTTATCGATGGGGAACTACATAAAGTGGAACTGTAATTGTTTTTCCTGTATTTAAACATTCTTCTGTTTCCGGTTTTTTGTTTCTAATTTCCTTTTTTTTTTTTTTATATATACCGTTATTCTGCATATTTAACTGCTATGTAATATACTTCAAAGCATTTTGTGCCCTCAGCCAATGAGAAGAACTTTTTGAGCTCTCTTTTTAATGTCTAATTTTTGCAAAGACAAACTTTTGACCTCAGGCACCGCCTCCCGTGTGCTACTTATAAAATTAAATTAAAATATAAAAACCGCGTTAACCTACAAATAACAACAACAGAAAGAGCCACGGCCAAGTTGACAGGGACAGAGGCAGGGAGTGTGAGTGAGAAAGAGGATGGGGAAGTGGAATGCAAACAAAGGGAAAAAACTTATCAGGACTAAGCCGATAAAAGGCAATTACCGTTAATTGCGTTGCCTTGTGCGAAGGGCGTTGCACGAGATGACAAAACAGAAATGTGAAGAAGGCAGTTGGGATGAGAGAGTGAGATAGAGAGAGACACAGAGATGGGGAGAGTGAAGCTTGTATATGTGCAGCATGCAAATGGTGGACCGACAACGACCAAAGAGATATGAACTGTTCAGGTGAGGTGCAAGGATGTGCCACGAGCAGGCAAAGGATTTGTCCGGTCGAGCTTAACGGCTTGCAGTACATTTCTGCACTTCTTGGGGAGTGGCCGGAAGCTGTGAGCCGGACGGAGCAAAGGGATGGGATAAAGAGAGAGAGATGAGGCTGAGGCTGAGGGTGAGGGTGAAGGTATGTAAGTTGCTGGTCGCTGGTTGCCCACTCATTTGCACCTTTGCGCGTTTGCTTTCTGCGGTTGGCATCCGTTGATTCCCAACACACGAATGTCCTTTTTCCTTTGTTTTTGTGTGTGTGTGTTTTTTTTTGTTGGGTGGGGAACAACATTCAACGACAGCGCCGCATTTGTTTTTATTATTTCAGGCGTGCCAAAAAGTGTTTTGTTTTGCGAGTCTCTTTTTGTGCTCCTGAGAGAGTTTATAACTTTTCGTGTTTTACGGTTGTTGTCCGGCATTTCTTTGTCGTATTTGAGCAGCTTCTTCTCTCTGTTGTTCTTTTTTTCAGACTGCCTTTTTTTGTTGCTGTTGCTGTTGCTGTTCATTTAATATTTAAGCGCAATTTGCTGTCGCCCGGCGCAACAGAGTCCCGACTCCCAGACTTTTGTGCGGCGTGGTCAATTTTGAAAATGACTTCGGCTAAGCACTGGCGACAATTGTGGCCCGCAACTTGTGTGTGTGTTTGTCCTTTGGCACTCATTACCTTTTTTGTGCGCCGGCATGAGTCGGGGTCGCGGCAACAGCTGCCGGCCACGGTTGGCTCGTATGCAGGACTCTAAACTTGGCTGCGCTCTCTCATTATGCGGTCTGTTGCGGAAATGTTGCTTTAGGGAAATTCTCTGTTTGGCCTTTCATTAATTTTTCGCTGCTCGCCGCTTTTCATTTGACATTTTCATTTTCATTTTCGGGCGCAGTCCAGTTCCTTTCTTTATTGTGGTTTTGTTGTGAGGTGTCGATTTGTTCCATGCCGTCTGGCTGCCAGAGCTCCGGCTGCTTAGTTTGATAAAGTAATCATGGGTCGCAAGCGTGCTTATTTATATCGTGAATTTATGCTTGTATTTAACAGACGAACGAGCGTTTGAAGAGCTGCGGCACCATGAAGCGACCCGAACCGCCGCAGGACTTTGAGAAGACCATACAGCGTGTAAATATAGCAACCCACTACAACCCGACTAATGCATACTCTAGATCTCTTTGACAATTTACATCTAATTTCGTGATTTCTCCATTATCCTGCAGCTGAAGACGCAGAAGGCGGCGCAGAAGAAACCAGCCAGCGCCCCCCTGGACATGGCGCTGCACGAGCGCAACAAGGAGGTGGCCCACAGCCTGGCCACGGAGATGCCATTGAACAACTACACAAAGCATCCCTAGGACGCGGTCATCAGCATCGATGCTGCATAAGATTAACATACTTAAGGACATTAAGGACACGCATTAATAACCCGAGCAGAGTCGGGCTCGGTCGGGTGATACACACGTTAAGCAAGCAATACGAATTTACGATAAGTTGAGTCTAGTTGATAGGTCAGTGTAAAGGTGATATCGAACAGTATAGGAGCTAGTTTTACAGCAGTTGATAGACAGTGGAGGCCATTACAATAATTACAAAAGCAATTCAATATTCCATAGATTATGCACTGCCAACTCGAGACCTAACGCCAGTTGATCTGAGTTTCAAGTTTTCTGTTTAACATGTGCAGCTAAAGGACTTAATTACATTTATTTTTGGGCATACACCCACCCACCCACACACCCACACACGCAGATAGCTAAAAGCTAAAAGCATTCACAAATCAATCAAAAGTTCTTCTAACATGCCAGAGCATATGCCATACTTGATATGCCATGAGCTGCACTCGGGCACTGAAATAACTAGCGGCAAACGCATCCGAAAACTTGGCAAGGAATGTTGACAAAACGCGAAATTCCAACAAGATTAACGCTGAATCAACACGACCACACACACACACACACACTCACGCACAGCAAACTTGCTCCAACCGCAGACGTTGCATAGACAATCCAGCAACTGCTGCTGCTGCTGCTGCTGCTGGTTGCGGTGCTTGCAGCTGGCGCTGGTTTGGGCACATCTCACATTGGAGTGCATCGATTTTGGTCTTTGGCTTATTGGGTGGGCGTTGCTCTGCATGTGGGCGTGGCTGTGGATGTGGGCAGCACTCGCTGCCGTTGGCTTTTTTGCATTTTAATTGCATGTCGCGCAGAAAAGTATGCAACGAAGTTGACACTGGCCAGAACCTGGCTGTATCCTGCCACCCACTCTCTCCTCTCTCTCCATCTCACTCTATCTATCTCCCTTGCTGAATGGAATTTGCATTTTGCAATGAAAGCGGGCAAAAGCATTTGAAATTCGCTTATAATTTTATTTGCTTTTTGGCCAAAAGGCACCAAAAACTGGTCGATAAGAGAGAGAGCGAGAGAGAGACAGAGAGAGCTGTTGTCCTCGCCATTCGCGGACTCACAAATGTTTCAGTTCCTGTTGCTGGCGACTGCATTTATTATTAAATGTCTGCTGGCGCCTTATGGAGCTGCCAAAATTGAAACATTTAGCGGATACGTGAGTGCAAAACGAAACTATGGCCATTTAATGGGGGTTGCGTGCCTGCGTTTCCGCATCCCCATCCGCATCCGTATCCGCATCCGTATCCACATCCGTTGCCCGTTTGTTGGCAGCCATCGGCGTGATTAGCCAAAGTACTTTGCTGGCAGCCGAAAAGGCTGTTTTTGTCGCCGCTTAGCCAGAGCGAGCAGAGCTCAAAGATATTGGCAGTCGCGCTCTGGGCCACGACTGCGCCTCAGTCCAGCTAAATTAGCAATTATTGCATTTGTGGCAACTGACGTGCACAGCGTGCTCAATTATGCTGGACTTCAAACTTGATTGCGAGTCGCTTGCTTTATGAAATATCCTTTAATTCCCCCCTTGCTGTGTGTGTGTTTATTATTTGCTTTTAATTTTTGTTAACGTGCAATTAAGCTGGCGCTTGCCCTGGCGATGCAGGCCTCGTTTGGCGTTATATCATTTTATCATTGAAATTTAATTAAATGCAATGAAAACTCATTCGAAAAATCAACCAGCCATAGTGAAATAGTATAGATACAAACAAATGCAAACAGTGAAAAAAGGTGAAATTAAATATAGGCAATATAGGCAGTCATGTATTAAATTGTGCGCCATTTTAAAATACATACAGTTACAGTTACATTTACAGTTACAGTTACAGTTGCAGACAGCTACATGCACACATGCGTGTGTGTGTGTGTGTGTGTGTGGCATGCCGAATACAAGCAGGATTACAATAGCAATACAACGAATCAGTTTATACACACTCACACATACAGATATAAATCTATATATATATATTTATTTATATTTATATATAGCAGCATAAGGTTTTTTCAATTTGTTGCAGGCTCGACTTTTGTTTGGTTTGGTATATAGGCAAATATTAAGTATACGCAGCAGCATAAAGTAAATATAAGTATAATCGAATGCATGGCTATATCTCTGTTAATATCTCTCTATACACATAGTACACACGATCATGTGCCAAGTGCCAGTTGAAATAACGAATGTGAACAGCTCTAATTGTAAGCCATCAGAATATAATTAAAAATAAATAAATAAGCAGTAGTCGAGTATTCATAGCTACGATTAAGCCAATGCGAAAGCAATAACGTTTAGTGCTCGCCAATCAAAATATTAAAAATAAAACCAATTTTTGGAAATGAGCATCGCACTTTGCTGAGCCATTGAGGAATAAATCAATATTTGAAGAGACAGCAATATACACGGCGAGGGCATGCATATTTATGGGCGGCGCATAAATATTGATGAGATACAAAATATTTACTATATATAAATATATTTACAATTATAAATACTAGAGCAAAAACTCAAATAAACACATATAAATATTTATATACATACATATTTCGATTTACATTTTTAAGTGTTTAAGCAAAATGCCTAAATGCATTTTAAATGCGTGGCTCAAGCGAATTCGAAACAAATATTTATGAATGTAAGCACATAGCTACAACAAATCAGGCATTCCAATAGATGCATATATATACATATATATATATTATATATACACATATGTATATTTATACATTACAAGCATATATACACTTAGCATATGTATTTGAAATAATTTTTGGACATCATCTGACAGAGAATACCAATCGAATTTATTGTATGCCACTTGGTCTATGGCACACGGCACATTTTGTATTCAAATATAGAAAATTTGCATTTATTGCGAGGCACGTTTGCATCAAGTCGAACCAAAAGTAATATTTAATAAGTGTATATGAAAACGAAAATGAAATTGAAATTGAAATGAATAAAGTGTTTTTCCATTGTAAACTGTGTTCTATTTTAGACTAAAGCTCTGTTATATGGGAGAAGAATACTTCCATGCTACATATTTCGATAGATGTATTGTCGATTCGAGTCTCTATCTATGTACTCAGCTGAATGCTGTCATGCTGTCATACTGTCATGCTATACACTGTCATACAGACGTACTGTCATGCAGGCATACTGTCTTGCACTCATTCTGTCATACTGCCATATTTTCCCGCTGTCATGCAGTAAGGCTGTCATATTGTCATGTTGTCATGCTGTCTTTCTATCATGCTGTCATACTGTCATGCTGTCTTGCTTTCATGCTGTTATACTGCCATATTGTTATACTGCCATACTGTCATATTGTCATGCTATCATACTGCCATACTTTCACATGCTGTCAGCTTGTCATACGGTTCATACTGGTCATACACGCTGATCATATTGGCATACTGTACTTACTGAAAAGTAAGGGTATCTGCTAGTTGCACGCTTCCCAGTCGAGCTCTCTCACATGTTTCTTTCTCTGCAACACAAAAATGTTTCATTTAGCACAAAATTTATTGCCGCGAGGACTTTGGTAAAATAAAATACATGTATTCGTCGTTCGTACTTTCTTCTTCAATTAAATAAAGCTTAAAAGTATGTAAATCATGTGAAAATTGACTTTGAATATTTAAATTATCTTTGGGAATTCCAACACAGAGTGCTTAACCCCCGTGAGCTTCGCTTCGGTTAAGGAATTTGGCCAGAAGATGATTTTTGCAAATATGAAAGTGCTTAGAGAGGCAGAAGTGAGTCGTCCGCTTACAAATATCATCTAACAGGCAGCTCCATTAAAACTAATGAAAGCAATTTGTAAAGCCGAAGGCAGAGAAAGAGTATAAATAAATGGAATGCATCTGCACATTTATTGCCGACAAATATGCAGAGCTCACACGGTTCGAACATGTCATTGTAAGTTCAAGTGTAGCCAGGCCGTCAGCAACAGCACTTGGGATCGGGGATTGGGCGTGGGCGTCGACACTGGAGCTGGCAGGCTTACAGCTGACTCTGCTTGATGTTTGGCATTGCAATGGCTGCTGCAGCGCCTGGACTGGGACCGCAGCTGACGATTGTGATGGGCACAAAAGCCGACACCTTATGAAAAATGCATGGACTCTCATATGTTTTATGGCTTGTTGAATTTCGTTGCTGTTGTAGTTCAAGTTGTAGTCAAAGGCGCAGCAGCGGCAGCCTGTTAAATTAATAAAGGACATCAGTGCCTGGGCAGCGCACATCCAGCTTCAGCCTGACAGAAATTTCGTATGCGGCCAAAAAGTTGAGGTTTGTTTTTCAACAGCTGTGCAGGAGACAACGGCCGCCCGAGCCGCCTGTCAAAGCTGGCTCTACCCGGCCACGCCTCGACTCGACTCAGATATAATATATTAAATTTTCTTTGCATTGTTATTTTTTTTGTGTGTGTGTTTTTTTTTTTTTTGGCTTGTTTTGTTTGATTTTATGCGCTCAGCCAGCGCGCATTTGTTTAACGAACTGTGAATTTTGTTTTAGCTTAGCAGTTTCTGTCTGCCATGTGTGTGTGCAAAGGCTTGCGCTTACTTTTTTACGATAGATTTTAATTTCCGTTTGCATTTTGCACGTTTTTCATAATTCATGCGCTCAAGTAGCGAGATTGATGAGGGCTCTCACTGTAGGTTTTAGGGCGCTCGGTATATGGCTGAAACTGGCTTAGCTTCCAGCCAGAACACACTGACACACACAGAGTTTCTCACAGGGCATAATCGTGCGGAAATGCCAGGCACACTAAGCTGACCTGGGCCATTCGCTTGAGTATTACTTATATATATACATATATATACATTTACTTATATATACATACATATGTATGTATATGTAGCTCTCTATAAGTAAATCACAATGAGTGCAGCAGCATCAGCCACCCAAGCAGCCCATCTCCGCCCCCGCTGGCCCGGTCAACCCTTTAGACATTGTCGAACAGCTGCCGTGACTAGCGCAGCTCGTTGCATCCCCAAAGGGCCATTGACTAATAGGATTTGAAGAGCGTAAAATTGGTTCGTTGTGAACATGAAATATGCAGTAAATCCTTCTGCCAGCATCCAGAACAATCTCACTTCGCCTCTCTCCTCTCCTCCATCCCTCTGCTTGGCATTCTTATTTTCACATGTTTTTCTTTAATATTTGCTGCAACGTCGCAGCTTAAATATTCTTTGCAGCTTGCCATATTTTGCGCCCAGCCAATGCAACCGGATCCTCGTTGGCGCTCGCAGTCGCTGCTGCCGCATCCTGTTGTGTGTCCGGGCCCGCACGCCTTGTTCCTTGTCCCTGGTTCCTTGTGTCTGGGTCTGGGTCTCGGTCCTGACTTTTGCTATTACCGCTGCCACGGAGGCCAATGTACGCGCAGTTTGTTACAATTTCGCGGTTCGATTTCGCCCAAAGTCGCCATCGTCCTTGTTGTTGTCCTCGAGGGCGCGATGGTGTGTTTTATTATCGCAAATAAAGCGCAATCATTGTTGTTCCACCCGCAGCCAGGCAAACGTGCAACTCACTGCCTCATCCTCTGCCAATTTGTACTGCTGCCGACGACTGGATTTTGTTCATCTGGAAGCTGGCTGGCTACATGAAATATTGCAAATAGTTTTATTCATACCCGATTGAGTGAAATATGAAGAGCTCGTCGCGTTCAGCCGCTGCCGTTCCAAAACTAAACAATCTGGCAGTATAAAATAGTATGACAACTGGTTAAAATTGAACTGGAATTAAACTGTTTGCCAATGGATTTGGCTAAGTCAGTTTGTCAACGAACAAAAAGAAAAAAACAATGAAATGAAACACGAAGCAATCCAATTTGTTTTGTCTTGCAGATGGCTGTAATCCATCTGCAAGTCTGATGATTGGAAAAGTATTTTCACTGGCTGACAGCTGAAATTAACTATTTTGGATTGACGGCTGCTGATTGGCTGGCACATTAAATTAAAATTTAACATAAACTTGTTAAACTATTCTGTTCTGCTTCAATAATAACTTGAAGAGCTCTAATCAGATATGTGCAAAAACTATTGCATACTTTTGTGCTGCACAAAATATTGAGATGTAAAAATTGTATTGCCTACTTTCGAGCTGAACAGTTAAGATTTAAGCATTAGAATGGGACATGCTGATTGTATCTATATTAGAATCTTTAGTAAAGAGAGCTGCTTGAATTTCTTGGCATATAATTAAACTCAAAGTGGACTAATCAATTGCTGAAACTCTTAATGAGAGTCATATATAAATTGACTCTGGTCTACCAGACTTGCCAGTGATAATTGTGAATAATGACTTTGCAGTTGTTTTGTGCTGTCATTGATGCTTGAAATATCTGAAATCCCTTGTAAATCCATAGAGCCAGTGCCAAGGACTTTGGCTGTCGTCTTAAGGCAAAGCTGGCTGAAGATATTCTCTCGCTTGTCGTTCATTCAACTGCATCTTGGCTGACTTCCGGCGTTGCCTTTTATGATAAATTGAAACAAATAGCCAGCAACACCAACACTCACACACACACACAGTGAGTGGAAGTGGAAGTGCAGCCAGTAGCATAGCTTATCAGAAAATTGCGCTCAGCTGTTTATGAAAGCATAACAATGTTAGCTGCTGCTGGTGGCGCTGCCGGGGCCATTACTGTACGGGGCATCAAGCTGATCATCAAGCTGAATGGCTGCCCCGGCTGGCCGTAGCGTCGCAGCACATAACTCACAAGTAGGATAAACAATTTACTTATCGCTGCTGCAGGCCAGCAGCAAGCAAAGCCTTGGTCTCTCCTGGCCCACAGCTCGCTCACCACTCAGCTCTGAGACACTGCCACATTGGCAAATAAATCATAATAAATAACTTGAAAAACGAAACACCTTGCCGCATAAAACTTGCACGTCGTTGCTTGGTCGACTGCCTGCCTGACTGCCTGTTGGCAAACAAGTTTTCTTGCCGTTGAGACTTGTGCAATGTTTGTTGGGTATTCCGACTAGGCAACTGCATTTGCAACATGCAATAAGGGAGTCTAGAGTTGAGAGTCAGGTTGATAATGTTGAGCTCAATCCATAATATAGTAATATATATGAAATTAATTTTTATAAATGTAATTTAATTGAATTTACATTTATTTGAAGACAACTCAAACTGTATACTCTTCATTGCTCTTAGATATTCCAATAGAATTGCTCAAGTTTGCTTGAGCTGCTCATAGAGTATCTAGATTTTGAGTTTATTAAACTTCTTGCATTACTTTTATTGTTGCTGGTGGTGTTAGTGTCTTCTTACAGTTTAACACTTTGGCAACTCCTGGCGCCGGTGGGGATGGGCGTCGAGGTGGGCGCTCAGTTTTGCAACTGGTGATAAAAATTGATACATAACTGGCATAAATCAGGCGAGTGGAGCGCATTACGCATACGACGCGTGTGTATGCCGAGCCATTTATTAAATTAGCCACAGTAGCATAAGCGACACACATACACACACCCACACAGATACGCCCACTCTCCAGTTTGTACGCCAAGGGCAATGGCAGTGGTATCGCAGGTAATTTGTAAATATCTGACAGATGCGCTGATAAACTCATTGCTGAGATTTCATTCATTCACGACGGCGGCTCTCGTGTGATTTATATAGGGCTTATTACAGTTGCCAACACACACACACGCACACACACGCACACACACACACACACATATATATATATATACATACACAGAGAATTAAGTATAACAACACTTTATTCGTAATACTTGGGGCGTACTTAATGTAACATCACAACGGGCTAGAGCAAATCAATTGCCTTTCTGCCTCAGCTCCTGGCTCGACTTTAGCTATAGCTACTGATTCATGGCGCAAATGAAGGCTGATTCAGCTTGGTTAGCTCCGGCTCGGCATCTGTCTTCTTGCTCAGCGCCGGCGGCGCTTTTGGCAGACTGAAGAATTTCTGTAAATTAAATTTATGAAAAATGAAATTAGGCTACGGCTGCTTTGCATAATTTAAATTATAAATTAGATGCCGTCGATGCCTGATGGCTCATGGCTCTTGGCTTACATCGTGCCTGCCAAAGTGCTTGGCCTCCTCGATGGTGTCTGGCAGCTTCTTGTGAAGCGTCTCGGGCAGGAACAAGGCCCCGATTCCGCCCACCAGAAACAGGGTGCCCAGTATGTAGTACGGCGCGCGTATGTTCACCGTCGTCCCCAGGTACACCAGGTACGGAGCGAGCACTCCGATCGCATTTGCCAGAATGGTGCCCAGAGCAATGCCCGTCTGCCGCATGCACGTGGGGTAGATCTCCAGGCACTGCAGGTTGGCCGTGAAGAAGGTGATCGCGTTCAGGAACTTGATGAAGGTGGCCAGGTAGATCATCAGCCACTCGAACCGCTCGTCCGTCGCATAGACGATGATGGGCAGGCAGGTGAAGAACGAGATGAGGAAGGACACCGAATTCGTGAAGCGCCGTCCATACTTGTCGCCTGTCGATTAGAAAAGCCAAAGCCGGGCATAAGGATGATTGGCAATCAGCGGCCGCACAGCGCCACACTCACCCATGTACTTGCCCACCATATACGCGGGTATTTCCACAATGCTCTGGTACAAAAAGTTCAAAAATGGATTGCCCGCCATGCGCGAGCTGAAGAGCACCAGTGTGAAGTAGGAGACGGCAACAACGCACCTGGTGGAGGACGGACGGAGGTGGGGCTAGAGCAGTTAGGAATGCAAATTGGTTTTTTGATACGCACCAGCTAAAGCCCATGATTGTGGTGTTGCGGGCCAGGCGCCAGCCGGCGAACAGCGAGGCCATGCCATAGGTCACCTCGTGCTTGTCCAGGCTATAGATTTCGGTCAGTTCCTTCTCGGTCACATCGAATGTGCGTCCATTAATTTTGGCAATCTTCTTGAACTGAACAATGGCCTCGCGGAAGCGGCGCTTGCTAATCAACCAGCGCGGCGATTCGATGACATATCTGACATGATGAGAAAATCCCAAAAAAATATGAGAACGGGAGGCAAACGAGGGGATGGGAAACTGGACAATAGCTGAGAGCTCTCAATTGAATTGACTGCGCGACTTACTTGGAGAAGAGCAGGACTGTTGCTGTGGGCAGCGATGTCAGCCACATAAAGGACTCCCAGTGGCGCAGCCACCAGAACAGCAATGGCATCAGCGTTGTGCCCAGGGACCAGCCCACGCTCTGGAAGAAGGCGATGCGGCTGCGATCCTCCCTGGCGCCCCCCGCATAGGCAAAGCTCAAGTTAGTCTCGCAAAAACTTTTTCCGCTGGCTTATTCAATATCTGTCAAACTTACTCTCGGGAGATTTCCATGCCAATAATTTGCGGCGACTGGAAGAGACTGTTCACGGTGAGGCCGACAATGCCGGACATGATGAGGAACCACGTGTAGGAGGACGTGCACAGCACAGACCCCAGGCGCCCCACCGAACAGAAGACGACGCTAATGTAGTAGACGACGCTGCGGCCAAAGCTGCGACCAATAGAAAAAGCCCAAATTCAATTACCAATTACCAATTGCCAATTGGGCACTGGCTCATAACTTAGTTTCGGCCAACTTACGAATCGCCCATTTGCCCAAATATAAATGAGCCGACCACCTCCGTGACGCGGCCAACCACGAACACATTTGTCACGAACAAATCCTTGGCGCAGACCCAGTCCTGGTCCGTGGGTATGGTGCTGTCGTACCAGGTCTGGTCGTAGGTCCAGCCGTGCTGGCAAGCTGGCCAATAAAATGTATTCGAGTGCAAAGTTGTGAAAATTTATAAGATGGTCAAGTTTTTCCATAAGCCAGGCAATATATACAGCTCTGTGTGCGTGTGTGTGACTCACCTGTAGTCTGATTCTTGCCATGACCACTGCTCCAGGCTGAGAAATCAGTTACTTCCGTAAAGTTGACATCGTACATTTCACAGGTGCTGTGCGTCTCCTTGCCCCGGTTGTCGGTTTGCCTGCAGGCGGAAGGAATAGTTAGGCTTAGCATGGGACTCGAAGCGGCCAACTCACTTGGGCAGGGTCAAGTCCCGCCACTCATTCAATGTAAGATTGGTGTGCTCCCTGCCCGGCACTGTGCACCAGTGATCGGGTATGTTGAGGGCCAGAATTATGTTCATGTAGACCATGGCGCCGGCAAACGCCAGCCCGGCAACGAATACGTAGTTGTAGAGCGTCTGGTAGCGACCATGGTTGCCCGCCTTCTCCATCAGCGCCTGGAACGGATCGTTCAGCTCGGACTCGTCCAAATCCATCTCACTGATGCTGTCCGCTGCCGTAGACAACTTCCGACTGCTGGCTATCGCCTCCTCCAGTTTATCTTTCATTTTTATTTAATTTGTCTATTTCTGTCGGTCTGCTCTGCTTATTCAAGTGAATTGTTTCCAGATTAGCGTCGCCCTAATCTTTATGAGACGCCAAATAACTTAAGTAAATATTAATTGAATTTTTGGGTGCTCGTGCCAGAGATCTGTCGATGCTCAAACGCGTCTAATATGTATTTAGTACATATTCTGAGGGCAATAACTGCGCAGAAATTATGAATGATGATAAGTATTTTATGGAAACTTTTTTGATTGTGCTATAAACAAGCTGCCATAAATGATCTAACTTGTTTTATGGCAAACCAATTATAAATGAAATTTTTAAATAGATTTCCTTAAGCAATTTCACAACTTTTTATTCCATTTAACAATTTTTTTCTACTTACTACTTCTTTGGGTTTTAGCGTCGCCTTGTTGTATAACCAATTGAGTAAAAGATTTCACAATCGATGCGCTTTGTTGACAAATTCTTGAGCACTAATTAACTTTATAGGCGCGTTCACTAAAAGAAAATCAATTGAACTCGCTGCGATAAGAACTCTTTGCATGCGAAAATCAACTTGAAACTGGTGACTACGGCTTATAACTCAGGTTTGCCATTGACTCAATCACTGCTCTTGTGGTGGTATTTTGTTCTTTAATACTTTTCATATTTCGCATGCAAATGATGTGAGAGGATAGGAGACCGCTGGAGTGCCTCAGAGCATAGAGCAACGCATGAACCGTCTGTAACACTCGCGGGTGCTGCAGTGAGTGCCGAGCCCAGGCGATAGCCAGCGTTAAAAGGGGCCCTCTCGAGGAGGCGGCTTATCAGCGGAGACAGAGCGCATAGGCATTATAAAATAATTTGCTGATAAGCGTGGGTCTTTAGTTTACAACGTTATTTATATGTGCACGTCAAACGATTAACTAAAAGCAAACCAAACACTTCTCAAACAATCAACGAAATCCAAGACTCAATTGTGCAGCTTCTTCTCAGATGCACTGTCCACGTAGGTATCACTCAGCAGACAAAATGCGATTCAGCGCCACACTTCATTATACTTTTCATTAGACTAGAAATTCCCCTAAATTCCTTGAAACTCATAATGACTGAGCCATTTATTAGGCGCATTTGGCTCTTAGAGTGTTTTATTTTCTAATCTTTTGGCAATATATTAAGAATCCATGCCATTTTTTCTTATGCGCCTTAGAATTTAGATTTTATTAACAGATTTTATTTTATTTCTCATTTGATAAAATTTTATTTATAATTTTTTAAAATTTTATTTATAATTTTTCTCAATTTTATATATAATTTTGTAAAATTTTGTATATAATTTTGAAAAATATTGTATAAAGGCTTACAAAATTTTATTTATAAATTTTAAAAATTATATTTATAATTTTTAAAATTTAGTTTATAGTTTAAAAAAGTATACTTATATATACTTTTTTCATTTTTTTGGCTTAAAATTTATTTATAATTTTCTTGTTTAAATTTATGAATTTTAATATATTGTCAGAGTATTTTTATCCAATTCTAGTTTCTAAAATACTTTTTATTGTCCACTATGTGAATGATTCAGAAATAGCTAAAGATCTTTGATTAATGCAGCTGTAAAGTTGTGTAAGCTGCTGCACATAAAGTCTAGAGTTAGGGCCCGATTAGATAGCCTGTCTGTGTGTGAAACGATGCCGTCAACCGGATAAACCTTAATTTAAGCCACTAAATTTAGTGGCTTTGCTAAGCAGTTGCCATAAATCTTATTGTCAATTCACTGAGCAAAAGTATTTAGAAAATTTCCACTCTACTTTTACTTTTTATTTCAGAGTATTTTTACCCTCTGGACTTTATATGTATTTACTCGTTGACATAAATATTAAATTTATATATATATGTATATATATATATATAGTTTAGTCTCTCTGGTATTTCTTTATTGGATTATAGAATTTATTATTTATGCGCTTTGGTTCTCCGTTGGCTCCGACTCGGAACGCACAGCCACTGGAACTGAAACTGAGACTGAACGCAAAATGTGGCAGAAAATGAGATAAAGTCTACATAGTTTGTGCAATGCAATAATATCAATTTTCATATTTTCATTTACTTATCCGCTGGTAGAAAGACAAAAGCAATTTAACAATCTACTAAACCACTTAAGCGCAATTTTACTTCCCGGCCGCACAGGCAGGCAGGCAGGCACGCGGCAGGCAGCAGGCAGCAAACTACATGATGGAAAAAAAGCAAAAATCGTGTAAAAAATATGCCAAATTCCAGCATAAAGTTCGTTAGTTCGTGTTCTCAGATCGGTTACAAGTGTTCCATGAATAAACATCTGAGTTCATTATGCATGTGCCACTGTGTGTGTGTGTGAGAGTGTGTGTTTGGGTTAGAGATAGATCTATTTCACAAGTGTAGTAAATTTAATCAACATCAGCACAGATTACGACTGACGCCGCTTCGCCTCATCGACAACAGGGGCTGCAACGTCAACATCCATCCAAGCGTTCAACCGTTCAAGCGTTCAACCACCCAACTACTGCCCCCTCACAGCGACCGAGTGGAACAGCTGCCGGGCCGGTTACTAGAGCTTTATGAATTGTTTACATACTCATTTCGGGAAGGCGCGACACCTTATATGATAAGATTACCCGATCATGTAGATGTACGTACTTACCATATATGTACATTTATATGGTTGTATATATTAATTTATATATCGCTCACGTGTAGTTTAAGCAGCGCAATCAGCATTAATGCGAACTGAAGCGCTCATTCAATGTCAGTGAAATTGAGCACTTGTAGATAGGTGTGTGAGCACTCTCCGACTGATGAATCAAGTCATTTAGGCGGTTTCTTTTGAGGCTACAGCTCAATCCATTCATACACAAAATAACAATTTGCATATTAACTATAAGAGCTGAGCTTCAAATTAGCGATCAAATTCAAATACTAAATATAACAAGTTCTAGCAGTTTCAGCAGGGCTAAATCTGAATAGTTCAATAGACCCTACGAAAATAATACGAGTTGCCAGGGTTGGCCAAGTGCCTCTAGGCATCTGGGCAGGAAGTTAACTTCAACCGCTGCTGATTGGTTGCTTAAGTAGCTTATATTATACGCAGTTGCTATATTTAGATAGCTATAATCAGTCTCAATCAAGCAGACCTGCTCTATATACAAATAGTGTTTTTCTTACCTGTTCGCTCGGCTCGCCCCAGTTAAATAAATAAAACATTTAAATACTTTTTAGATATGTTCAATTTTATTTAAGACTTTTATTTGATTTATGCATAAACTTTCATCGTGCAGCTTGCTGCGCGCTGCGCTCTTTTTGTTTCGTTTCATTTTGTTTTCTTTGCTTGAGTTTCGCTTGAAATTTCTTCTAAAATGTAAGGGGAGCTCTGGAGAGTTTAAGTTCGCTGACTGCCTTGTTTCGTGTGCTAATGAATTCTAAGATTTCTTTTAGTTTGTTATTTTATGTTTACTCGTTTGCTTGCCTGAAACTGCGCTGTGATGCCTTAGGTATTCGTTTTTTGTTTTTGTTATTTCTTTTAAACTTTAATATTGCTTACATATTCGAATTTAATTACATAATTTTACAGTGATAAATGGAAACTTGTCGCACATGCTGCATGTGGCTCTAGTGCATTTTTTCGTTTTGTCTCTAATATAATTTACAGTTGAAACACTTAAGTTTATGTTTTTTAGATAAATAAAAATTCAAAATGCCTACATAAGAATATTTTTACTCTCTGGCTTTAACACGTGCGCAATTAATAATTTTATCCTTTTGTTTTTGACTAATTATTAAATTTTATTTAAGTTTTTTGGGATTATTTTAGTTGGTAATTTTATGAATATTAATATGTATTTATATATACTTTGCTTATTTGTGAATAAAAGCATTTTGGAATTGGATTTTCGTTTTTGTGTCAAATGTACATAAAGTCAATTGGTATTCGATATTCATATGCGGTACGATATAGTTTAAATATATATATATTTCTCTCTCTCCCTCTCTCTCGCTATCTCTGTCTCTGTTTTGTGCTCGCTTTTAATTATTTGTATTGATTTATTTAACTAATTGTTTAATTCGAAATCAATAAAACCTGCCGACCAAATCGTTTCATTGTCCTTTTCCTTTTGATTATCGCTAAATAGCTGGCAATCGCTAATAGTTTATACTATATATATATATATAAATCTGTACGCGTATGTATCTATATGTACTTATGCTTATTGCATATTTGTATTTAATTGTTAAATGGCATTAATGACCACTCTAGCGACAAGAATACCTTAACTATATACAGCTTGCTTGTCCGGAGTCTACGTTTACCAATTTATATTGCTTAGCATACAATTTTCCCTTAGCTGATTCTCCAAATATACAACTTTGACGGATACATCATGATTTGAGTGTGTGTGTGTCTGCGTGTGTGTGTGTGTGATTTACGTACTTAAAATTTGAATACAATTCAATTGAGTTTATTTTTATAGAATTATTGGTTCGTGTAACTATTTTGGTTTTAAATGTAATTGGTCTATTGCCGGCAGCCTTGGTGCCTTAATATAGGAATCAACTTGAGTTATTTATAGATAGACATATCTGCGGCCCGTTCTCCCTCGTATTAATTAAAATGTGGTTTCATCGATTAAAAACTGCAATTCAAGTTGGACGTTTGACAATATCACTTTGCGAAATATACATAGAAAGCAATTGGCAAAAAATGGCAAATGAGAAAATGTTTTTCCTTTTTTCTTTTTTTTTTATATCAGGCTAACTAAAAATAGTTAAACGATTTGATTACATTACAATTACTAAGTATATAGCTCTGTCTTTTATATATATATATATATATATAGATATATATGTAAGAGTATATATATATATATAAATGCCAACATTATCGGAGGAAGGATTGACTGACTAACTGACTTTGCTTTAAGTGCTCACTCTCTCGCTCTCTCTCTCTCTCTCTCTCTCTCACTCTCTCTCTCTCTATCTCTCGCTCTCGCTCTGTTGCTATCTATCTCTGTCTCTATACACTATACATTTGAACTGAAAGACGCGTCTTGGCCTTTTTTCACTATCGAATCACAGCAATTGAAATACATACATATATCTAACTCAAATATCGAGAACCTAAACTAAAATCTGTATGTAATAAATGGGTTGTTATTGATCCTTGTCGTCGTGCAGTGCGGCTGACCCAGTTCCACCCGTGTTTTTGCGCAAATGATTGCGCAACATCACCAGATTGCGGTTCAGGGGCAGATTGCTGGAGAGGCCCAGCGTGCTGCTGCCACTGGATGGGGCATGCGGCAAAGTGTTGCAAATGTTGCCAAGCGGCGCCGTTGCACTCAGGCTGCTGCCGCCGCCGCTCGGGCAGCCCAGCATGCCAGCCGAGGCGACCGACGTGGTGGGCGAGGTGGCGCCCACGCTGCTGCCGCCGCCCACTTGGCCCACGCCCAGGAGCAGCTCGTGGGCGAGTATGGTTGGCAAATGTTAAGTGCTGCTCTTCAGCGGACCCGACGATAGCGAACTGCTGCTGACGCCCGAGTCGCTCGACTTCTCGCTGAGGCCGCCACGCGTGAGCGTATCGTCGCCCATAAGACCGCCGCCCCCAAGAAAGGACTTCTTGCCGACTCGTGCTGGCAGCGTCGCTTTAAACGGATTATCCTTGCAGCGCCGTGCGCTCTCCACCCGCTTCATTATCTCGCTCGAGCACTTGGACACCACGTCGTCCAGGCTGTTCGACTCGTCCGTCGAGTTCACCGTCTGTGTGGGCGTCTGCGAGCTGGGCAGCGGCGAGCCCTCGTAGCAGCCGGAGTCCCGCGGAAAGTGACGTCGGCCAAACGGCGAGGCGCCGTGCTTCTTGTTGATGTTGTTCAGGCGAGCTTCATCGTTCTCCGAGCTGGAGCCGGCTATGTCCACGTCGGAGCCTGTGCGTGCGAAATTTGTAGCTGTTTTGAGTACGTGTGTGTGTGAGTGAGGGTGTGGGTGTGGGTGTGGGTGTGGTTCATATGGTAATTCACATAGAGCTTTGGGCGTGGGTCAAGGGTTGAGCTGGGCGCTAATACTCACATTCAATGTCGTGCAACAGCTGCACGGCCGTCAGCAGCTTGGCGCGATGCTCTTGGTTGAGTATGCCCAGGTAGTCCAGGTCAGCCGGCTCGAGCTCCTTGAACAGCTCCAGGTCCTCGTAGCTGCAAATGGAACGATAGGTGAAACAATCCAACAAAAAATTGTTGAGAAATTTGTTTCATCTACACCACTTACCCGTTGAGCACGAACACCGAGGTGTACTCCTTGAGGCCGATGCGCACCAGCAGATCCTCCACGGAGCTGGGTCCCGTATTGCCGCCGCCGTTGTTGCTGTTGCCCAGCCGCGAGGCGGGCGCCAGCGTTTTGCTGCTCGAGTTCTTCATGCGCTGCTCGGGCAGCACCTCCACGTTGATGAACTTGAAGTGGCCCACGCGCCCATGGCACCGACCCCTCCAAATCCCCGAGGCATTCATGGACAGCACGTCGATCAGGTCGCCCTTCTGCAAGCACATTTGGTTATATATATATGGAGAAGTTCATAGAGTCTGCTGAGCGTCTGCTTACCTTGAATTTGAGTGCCTCCTTGTCGTAGGGATTGGGCAGACTGTCCACCAGTGCCTTGGCCTTGCAGATGGACACCAGCGAGGCGCGATCCTCGGCTGAAATGGAGCTGTGTGGGCTGCCCGGACGCACCAAAGCCTGAGTGCCTGCCAAAATAGCATGGTTTCAAGTTCAAATATTTGTCTCGACAGCATTTCGATGGAAGTTTGCCCAGAAAATTTTCCAATTAATGCGCCCACAGCCAATTAGCCAAGGGCTAAAGAATTTGGCAGTGCACGAAATACAAACACACACACACACACATACAGAAACACACAGTTCGTTTGGTTAATTAAAAACTTTTCAAATATTTTTACACACTCTGTGTCTGAGGGCGGGAGAGGGAGACAGGGACAGTGGGAGGGTCGCAGACACAAAGCTCGCCTCGCCCAAAAAATATTCAAATAAGCACTTGAAGTTTTTGGCCAAAGCTTTGGCTAATCCTTGCTTTGTGTGCTGGCCACATGAAAATAAAGTATTTTTTCTTGCACTTTTCAAAGTTGCTCCGCTTGCCGCTTGCCCTGCCCCCAACCCCTCTCTCTTCCACTGCCATTGCCAGCTGCTCTAGGTTTTTGTTTTGTTTTGGGTTTGGTTTTTCCTTCTTTATTTAGAGTAGAAATTTGCGCATATAGCGAAAACTTTTGTTCATTAAAAACTGAGCAGCAGCAGCAGTAGCAGCCCTTTATTTAACCACGCCCCAGACATTGCAACGGGCTGCATGGCCTGGCCAATGCACTTGCCACATTGCCACTTGCCAGCTGCCACTTGACTCTGCGCAAGTGCATTAAAAATTCATTAAGTTTGCAAAATTTGAAGTTATTGTGCAGCGGTTGCAAAACAACCGCAGCAACAACTACAACTGTTAATAGACCAATATGCAACACGAGCGTGGCAGCAGGGGGCATGCTGCTGGGCGATAGTCTGGGAATTTTTATAAACAAACGAGCCGAGAGCCAAGTCTTAGCCCAAATAGCCACAGCAAAAGAAAAACCAAATGCAAAGGCAAAATCAAAAATCTAAATTGTAAGCACACACACACACACTCACATACACACACATACACACACACATATATATAAATATATATTTCTAAACACACATAGATAGAGTTCTGTACTCACTCGAACCGGATGCACTGGGCAAACTTTCCACGGAGCTGGCGGAACATGCAAACGCCTGATCGCTCATGCTGCCACGGTCGGTATTATCTTGGGAATTGCTGAAATCCCTTGATGTATCCTTTGTGGCAACAAAGTTTCGTCCATTCTCATTAAATGCGCCAATTTCCTTTGGCGAGCTACGCATTTCGCCCGACTGTGCAGAGTGAAAGTTGTTTCGTCGTCGTC
The DNA here is from genome assembly GCA_035045555.1 of Drosophila fulvimacula. Lineage (NCBI taxonomy): Eukaryota > Metazoa > Arthropoda > Insecta > Diptera > Drosophilidae > Drosophila > Drosophila fulvimacula. The sequence continues at coordinate 15,234,299 of JAWNOX010000137.1, forward strand.
GTCGTCGTCATCGAGTTGTGCAATAAATTGCATGTTAAGCCGGGCAGGGAGCCAGTCGAGGGAGCATGGAATAGAGCAAAAGTTTTGTTAGTTAAATCATTAAAAAGTTTAATGCTACCACACAAATTCCTTCACACACACACACACACAGACACAGCTGCAGACACTGCCTTTGGGGTGTCCTTTTTTTGGGTCTTGGCTTCCGCATGGATTTTGGCTTTGGCTTGGCTATGGCTTTGGCTTCGGCTTTGGCTTCGACTTCAGCTTCAGCTTCATTTTCGTTTTTTTCCTCGTTTTGGTGTTCGGTTTGACAGTGAATATTGAGCCACTGCTTGCCACAAAACTTTGCTCATATCTCGCACAGTCAACAGGCCTCGGCGTCGATTCGTTTCTTTTTTTTTTGAAGGTAAGCAATGAAGGCGGCAGTTAGCAAATGCTACGACTAGTAGATACCCTGTATCTGCATTACATTTAGATTTTTTTCTTTTGGCAAAGGCAGCCATGAGCTTCGCATCAAGTTTTAAGCCTTTTTGAGGGAAGCAGTTTTAAAATTTTTATCAAAATTCGTGATTTGTTTTGTTTTTTTTATAAATTATATTTTTTTTGTCTTCGAGGGTCGAGTTGCGGGTTTCCTCTGGTATTCAAATGGCTGAAGTCTTCTCGTGTGAATTTGAAGTGTTTGGTAAAGTTCAAGGCGTCTACTTTCGTCGGCATGCCGAGATGAAGGCCAAGACTCTGGGCCTGCGCGGCTGGTGCATGAACACGGCGGACGGGACGGTCAAGGGCTACATAGAGGGTCCGCGCACCGAGGTCAACCTCATGAAGGAGTGGCTCCGCACCACCGGCAGTCCCGCGAGCAACATTGTGAAGGCCGAATTCTCCGAGGATCAGGAGAAACGAGACTACGGCTTTAAGAACTTCCACATCCGACCTGATGCGCCCAAGGAGAAGAGTCGCAAATTGCCGCTAAAGCCGAACCGATTGCGGAACCGGGAAACCAACAATCCCTAGACCCAACTGTATTACTCAATCAAACTACGCTTCGAAGACATAGAAAAGATACTCAGCTTTCTATATGTACATAAATTTTCAAACATTTTCAATAATACACGAATTTTTAATCATTTTTAATGGGAATTAAATATTTTAATTCGTAGACATTTGGAAAGCCGAGAAAGACACACACTGCTGTGGGAAGTAATGGGCATTTCAGATTTCCCAGCTCTGCTGCCAACTGCAGCGCAAAGTAATCATGGCCAAAACTGGAAATGAGCTTTCCCTTTCTTTTTTTCTTTTATTTATTTTTTTTTTTGGCTCGACTGCCCGTTGGGCTGTGGGGCGCGTATAAAAACTCATTTAACTGGCATTTGCATTTAGAGTGCATGTTCAGGCTGCTCTTCCTGCTGCCGTTGGGCGCCTTTCGGCCATGTTGTTTGAGCCTTTTTCGGCCAGCGATTTCTGCATAGGCCGTAGATAAACTGCAAGTGGCTTAGACGGAGCGCTCACAAATTCCAATCAGGCGCATATGTAAATGGCCAAGCTAATTACATTTTGCAGCTCACGAGTCAATATGCTCAAATGCAATTGCAATCACACACACACACACACACACACACACACACACAGACAGATACACACGCAATACTGATTAATTAACTTACGTGATGCACCATGGCCTTCTGGCAAATCGTATTCGCCTTGTGCGGCAGCCCGTTCTTTTTGGCCTTGGTTGCGAAACTGGGCGGCAGTCCGTGCCTTGTGGCGCCAATGTCCTCGTAATCGGATGAAGGACTCGGCGACAGCGACGGCGACTCGCCAATGCCGCCACTCAGCGTCCGGTATCTGGCGGTGCAATTGTTGGTGCCAATCTATTGCAAAGGAGACGACAGAAGTAGAAAACAGAAAGTTAAACGCGTTTCGTATTAACGCAAAATGCTGCAGTCGAGTCGAGTCGAGTCGAGTCAAGTCGAGTTTGCAAATGAAATGGGCAACAGGCACAGCCAGCATCGACATGGACAACAGCATCGTTTAGCTGGCTTAAGTGGCATGCCTCTCTGCTGGCTGCTGGCTAAAAGAAAACTTTTCTTCTGTTTTTTTTTTCTTTTTGGCTAAAAAGCTTTTCCCGTTTTATGCTCGCACACAGACTACGTGCATTTCGTTATTCTTCCTGGTCGTTGCGAACTTTGTTTGTCACTAAGTGCACTTAATCAATTTAGACGATGCATTGAGACGCACACACACACACACACCCATGTGTAGGTGTGTGTGTGTGTGTGTGCAAGCCAAATGAGCTTCTACGTCTAATGGCTTTTGGGCCAACTCACCGAAACTGTGCTCAGTCTGGAGGTAACGCTTTGTAAATCCGAAATGGAACCAGCATAGTCGCCGCTCTCGCGATCATGCGATCTATAAAATGCAAGAAGTTAGTTGAAATTAGTTTTAGTTATTATTATTATTATTATATTACATATTAGGTTTCAGCATAAATAGCAGTTGTGGCTAATAATACTTAAGCCAAACTTGGCTGGCTTTCATAATTGGCGAAAGATGTTTCTGCTGCACTTTATACTTTTTATGGTTCATACAACTTTTAGCTGAGCATGAAGTCAATCAGAACTAATGGAAACTTGGCTACAACAAGCCAAGAATAAACTAACTTGATAAGTTGATGTCATTTTTTTTTCATTTTCTTATTCTTCTTATTCTTTCGCTATTCTGTTTGCCCTATGTGTATTATTATACATATCTTATTAACTATAACTATCTGTGTCTATCATTAAGTTTTTGTATCTATATCTATATCTATATCTATATCTATATCTATATCTATATCTATATCTATATCTATATCTATATCTATATCTATATCTATATCTATATCTATATCTATATCTATATCTATATCTATATCTATATCTATATCTATATCTATATCTATATCTATATCTATATCTATATCTATATCTATATCTATATCTATATCTATATCTATATCTATATCTATATCTATATCTATATCTATATCTATATCTATATCTATATCTATATAGACTATTTATATTTATATAACATATCTCCAACTCTCAGCAACACAAACTCTTCGCTTGACTTGCAACAGCTGTCAACTTCTTCTTATCCAAGCAAACTATTTAAATTATATACCAAATATTTGTTCATCTTCACCTTGAATGGCCAGAAAAGGCAACCAGAGAGAGAGAGAGAGAGAGACGCGAGAGATGGAGAGTGAGAGAGAGGGGGAAATACACACAGTAGGGGTATGCTCGAGTCCTGTAATCTAGCTTACACTTGAGGAGCTGTTCGGTAACCGTTTTGATTTCAGACCAGAATTTGTTGCTGCTAAGCAAATATGTATACACAGGGGCAACAGCAACAGCAACAGCAACACAAACAACAACAACAGCAATAATAACACTTGGCACAAAGGTCTTGGGTCCACGGCAAGCAAAAGCTCATATAAATAAATATTTTATACCTTTTTCTTCTGTTTCGCTTCAGTTTTTGTTTTTATTTTTTTTTTGGTTTATTTGTTGTTCTGCCTGGGCATTTGACTTTAACACTGTTGAGATTTTCACTTTTGGTTGCTTTTCTTTTTTTTTTCCATTTCCATTTTCATTTTCATTTATTTTATTTTATTTTCGTTGTTTTCTGTTTCGGTTTTCTTTTATTTGGCCAAGAAAGTTTTTTGTTTTGGCCCTTAGGGCGCACCGGGCGTATAAGTTATTTCAGCACGTCTTTTGTATAGTTGGCCGATGCGTACGTGTGGAAAACGGTGCTGCGCTGCCAATTGGCAGCCGGGCAACTGGTAACTGACGACTGTCGACTCTCGACTCTCTCGACTGCCGGTTTTGGCTCTGGCTATGGCTTGGCCTGGCCCCGGCTGATTGACGAGCCGTGCGGCTCTGCGTCCTGGAGCCGCGTTGAAGTAGCAATAATGCCATTTCATTCAAGTGTCGTCGTTGTCTGTGCACTGCTGGCCAATATTGCAAACGTCGTTGTTCTTGTCTTCTTATTAGTTTTGGGGCCAGCTGACTGACACGCCTCCCCACCAGGCAGCCAGGCTGCCGGGCTGCCTCGCACCAACCTGGCAGCCCATGTTTTATTCTTTGTGGCATGCGTAACAATATGAAATTGATGACTTTCGCTTCAATGCGTTACGATATGTTGCAAGCAGTCAGTCAGCCTGCCAACCAGCAGGACAGACGGACCGACAGGACATTCAAAGAGTCAGTTTGTCATTCATTCATTCACTAGTTCGTCCTTTGGCTCATTCATTCGTGTGGCTGCAAAATGTTGATAACGGCACTAATGAAGTGAGGCTACCTTTTCACTTTTTTCTTTTTGTGTGTGGCATGTTGGCCGGGGTCAATCCTTTTGCGCACCTTTTCGCATTGACAAATAAATTCAAGGATTGAAGGAGCGGGTGCCGTGCTGCGTCAATTGAGCTGCTTGATTGCTTTGCTTTGCTTTGCTTTGGTGCGATTCGATTCGATTCGATTTTGGCTGAGTTCGGTTCGGTTTGGTCAGCTATTAGTGTTGGGTTGTTTGCCAGACTAAATGCTTGGCCTTTTCATGGCACACTGCACACATTTGTGGCACATTTTGTACTTCAGTGCGTTTGCCCGCTTGGCCCTAACGCTTTGAAGTGGTCAAAGGGTTTAGACCGGGCCACCCAGCAATTGCCAGATATACATTAACAGATAACTGAACCGCCATTCATCTTCACATACTAAATATATATATATATATAGAAAGAGAGATAGGGAGAGAGTCTCTATATATGTATATTTATTTTTGCTGTTGCCTGCTGCTGCTGTATTATTAATGCCTTGCCCTTGGCTCCACAAATAATAATGGCAATCAGCCAATGAACACCTGCCCCCAAGCTGCCCACTTTGGCCACTCACCTGGCGTGCGTTAACGGTATTATTGTCGGCGGATTTGGCGGCTGCTGCGGCACGATAAGCCCTCGACGCGGCGGTCCGCGCTGCGGCAGTGAAATATCTCCGGCGGATCTTAATGAAATTACGCCCGTGCTCTCGCGATTGTTCGAGAAGCGCACGCGGCCACCCTAAAAAGAAACAGAAAGAGAGAGAGAGAGAGAGAGTGAGTGAGTGAGAGAGATAGATAGAGTTATGGCAAAGGTAAGCAAAACATTTGGATTAGCGCTCAAGTAGAATTTGTTGCAGCAACAACAACAACAACAAATTATGAAAAATTAACAAAGTTATAAAAGTTTATGCGCCGCGTGTTGCGTGTTGCTAAAGCAGAGTTTACTTTGTACCCTTGTGGCTGTTGCTGCTGGTGCTGGTGCTGGTGCTGCTCTTGCTATTGTTGCTTTAGCTGTGATTTGCTGTTAGTTGTTGTTGCTGTTGCTGTTGCTGCTTGCTTTTTATTCTGCTTGGAATTTTAAATTTAGTTTATTCGAACGCAGCGGAAATTGCAAAGTTGTTGCTTTACATTTGGGGCAGAAGCCCGCACACACACACACACACACACACACACACACACACTCTTCTCAATTACAGCAACTTTCAGTTTGGACGCAACATGTAAATTGCAAAGTTTTGTAGCATGTAGATTTGCTGTTGCTGCATACTTCATGAAGCCAGCTCATCAAACAGCAAAGTTGCAACTCGGCATTGGAGCGGGGCATAGATAATGAATTTGTTGCATACTTTTAGGCGCGGTCAGCTGGCAGGCTGGGTCAGGGTGAAGCGTGGAGCGTGGAGAGTTTGCTCGAATGCTAATGCCCTGTATTGGCCAGGTTTTTTTTTCTTATTCTTTTTTTTTTTGAGTATCCATTAACATTGGCCAAAGTTGCGGTTCGCCGCGCAACAACAGCAACGAATAGGGACAATTGTGCCCTTCACATTTTTATAGAGGCCCGTCTAAAGTGCTGCGCAAACCGCAAAAAACTTTTTTGCTAAACAAATTTTGTGGCTCGCTGTTGCCGCTTGTTGTTGTTGTAGCCGCTTTACGTATTGCCACATCAAAGCGAAAAACTGAAATTGAAAGGGCACAAAGGGCGGCGGCTCAAGCATATCGAAAACCCGCCGCTGAGTGATTTCCAATTGACTAAGAAAACAAAATTTGCAGCCCCCAAGCCCAAGCCCAGCCGTCGCCCTCGCGGCGCCCCAACAAAAGCGCAACTACAACAAGGCAAATAAGAAAATGGGTAAAAAGTAAATTTTATGCAAAACCCGAGGAAAAGTCTCAAGACGTCGTCGCCGGGTTGAACAAGTCAACAAGAATTATGCACTTTTTGACTGTCAATAAAAAATAAAGTAAGTTGAAGTTCAGCCTGCACTCGTCGAGAGTTGGCAAAAAAAAAAAAGCGAAAGAAAAGGAAAAATGCCAAAGGACATACAAATCGAAGTTGGAAATCAATGCGCAGGCAAAATATATTCAGCGTATAATTTAATAAAGCAAATAAAAAGAAGAAAGGATAAGAAGGAGGGAGAGGGTGAGCGAGACTATGGCATAGGGCACACGGAAGTGCTTGGCATCCGCTGAGAAATCAAAGCAGCCAGCGAGGCGTGTGCAGCGCGTCTCAGTCAGGATTAACAGCAAAGACGAATGTGCTGCATAAATCGAGAGCAGAAAACCCGATTGCATTGCCGGCGACATTGTTGAAGCCAAAGAATTGCCTCGAGTGAGCCCAGCGAATGTCCTTAGCTCAGTGCCATAAGTGGGCGCAAGTGTTGGGTAAACCGCGCCCATGAATCACAGTTACACACATACACTCACAACCAGAGGTAGACTTACCTGTATGGTAGCAGCTGGCCCGCAATTAAGTCCGGCCATAAGAAAATCGTCGGGATCGCTCTCGTAGGGCGGCTCGTCGTACCAATGACCTTGATGATGCAGCGCGCTGACCGCATAATGCGCTCCACCCTGGGCAACGGCGCCCGGGCCATTGCGCAACGCCTCGTCGTACATGTACGTATCATCTGCAAAAGGATAGACTGCGAGGTGTTAGCGAGAGTCTTAGAGATACAGAGAGAGAGAGAGAGAGGGAGAGGCAGAGGGACACTCAGGCTGCTTTAAACTTGCAACAGAAACCAGATATCATATTACACGCAACGTTGCAGAAACACACATACACTTACAACTTGGAGTGCCATTTGCCACATGTGCCGCACAGAAAGTTGCACAGTTGCAAGTTGTTGTTGGTGCCGGAAACGGACATAAGATTTTATGCTCGCTTATGCATGTGACGGTCGCCAGACGGCGCCACGCCCACTCTAACAAGATTTCCAAGGCAATTGCCTGGGGCTCTAATTGAAATATATTTTTCAGCTTACCCGCTCGACCCTCGCCGCGGCTCATCTGCAGCAGGCCCTGTCGTATGTCCCGCAAGATCTGCAAAGCAAATTTAAATATATAATTAATATGGAATACATAAAATGGAAATTCATGTAAATACTTAAATATATTCGGCTTTCGACATAATTGAAATAGCAAGCGAATCCTTCGCTAAGGACATCATTTGCCAGGGACTCCCGAGCTCCTAAGCCCAGTTTAGGCACAAATGAGTGCACTTTATGAGAGGCAAGTATATAGCTCTACATATATATTTGTATATATATTTAAGGCAACTCTCTGGCTGTCTGTTACGTCCTGGCACGTGACTGTGACTCGGCACAATAATAAAAACGCTGCGAGACGTACTCTGAGCATTGGCAGACGAAGCAGAAGTTTTAGCTTATTCGTCAGCCTGACGTCGGCTGACTTCAGCAACTTCTTTTTGCTCAACGGCAGCAAAGGCGTTAAAATTACAAAATTCCATTTGAGAACTAAAACAATTTTCGAGAGCAGCAGCCCAACTGAGCTGCTGAATGTCCTGCAACATAATAGCGCAATATGTGCTGCATACTAATTTAAGAGCGAGCCAAGGGTGTGTCTGAGAAGGATGCCAGGGCCAGGGCGGCAAACAAATGGAAGCAGCGCAACATCAGAAACTAGTGTAAAAATTAGCTAAAAGCTTTTTCGGGGCAGTAGCATTAAAAATGCATTTAAATGGCAACAGCAGCAGCAGCCACAACACCAGCAGCAGCAGCAGAAGCAGCAACAATTGCCTTGCAACGCCTGGCTGCCACAGCAATTTGCAAATTTATGTGGCACAACTTGTGCATGTTGCTTAGGGCTAATCACATTGGTCGAGAGCCGTGCTTAATTGACTGCCCGATTGTTGGCACAAATTATTGGCTAGCAAACATTTGCTTTCTGGTCGAGTCCTCGGCTCGCAGAGGTCCTGCTCGGCTATCTCTGCTGCTGTTTTATTATAAATATTTCATAAGCAGTGGACAATTTCTTTTATTTTTATTTTACTTTTCTCTCTCACTCTCCCGCTCTTTCTTTTTGTTGTGCCTGCTCTTGGCGCTTGAAGAGGCCGAAATGGAAAATAAGCAGCAGAGACGATGATGACCCAGCACCAGGACCCAGGCACAGGCTCAGCCCAGGCACTGGCAACAAAAACAGCAATTACAATTAGACAAACAGCAAGTTGTTTGCACAAGTTAAGCAGCAACTACAACAGCAGCAGCAGCCACTCTGTGTGTGTGTGTGTGTGTGCTTTTCATTTATGCACAAAAATTATTGCCTTTGCTTAGGCGGACACGTCGTCGACATGCAAACAGACAAATTGTCGTGCAGCAACGCATGCCACATGCTATCTCTCTCTATCTTTATCTCTCTCTCTCTCTCTCTCACTCTCTCTATCTCAATGCAAGAATTATGCATTTTCAGTTCAAATAGCAAGAGCAACAAAATTTCAGAGGACTTTTCCAGCTTATCCGTACGAAATGGAATACGAGCCTTGCCCCCACCTCGTTGCTGATAACTGAGCTCTCTATAATTAACTGTGTATGTGCTGTGTGCTGAGCAGAGTTTCGATTGGAAAATCGCATAAGCAACCGGGTCGCCAGATGTTTTCATCAGGCACAAATCTGTGCAGCTCAACTAGTGTGAACTGAAGTCAAAAGTAGAAGGCGATGCAGATGAAGCAAACTGCTTTGACAATTTCTTTTGACTAAAGTTGGTTTAGATTTTAGGCTTTGTGATCGGACATATTTATAGCAAGATTTCTTTATGAATTAATATCTCTTAATTTCTAAAAATACTTTCTTAGCTATCTATAAATAGTCTTCATCGCAATATGACTACTTTTCCTTAACAATTTTTATTATATTTCAATTTAAATTTAAATTTCTAATTCTTTTATTGCATTTCTATTTATATTTCAGTTTATATTTGAATTTCTATTTCTTCTATTCTTTTTCTATTTCAATTTTATTATTTAAATATAAATTTTATTTCAATTTCTATTTCAATTTATATTTGTTTAATATATTTCTATATATTTATTTTATTTAAATTTTCATTTTAATTTATATTTCAATTGAATATCAATTTCAATTTTTATTTCTAATTAAATTTAAATTTTTATTTCAATTTACAATTAAATTTAAATTTTAATATCAATTTCCATTTCTACTTCTACCTCTATTGCTATTTCTATTCTTGCCGTTTTTTATATTCCTTTATCATAACTATTCCTACCTGACTTCCCCTTTCATGCAACACTATTAACTAACTCTATTCTCCCTTTTCTGCTCTGCTCTATTTGCAACCTTTTATTTTAGTCCATTTGACTCTGCTCCATTATATTTAATTGTATTTTAGTTTATTCCATTTTGTGTTTATTATAATTATATATATATCTCATTTTTCGGGCAATTATTTTGTTTTGAAGTCAAAACAGCTTTTCACATATTTTATTTACATAGATTGTTGTGTTGGCCAGGCACCTTTGGCATGTCAAACAGTATTTGCCCAACTTCTGCCACGCCCATCTATTACACACACTCAGACAATTAGTGCGCCACCTTTGGGTGCTGTGTACAATTTTTGAAAATGTGCAAAATAATTTTTATGACAGACAAAAAGTTTATCATTTGCCACGTTACAGAGTCCATTGTTTTTGTTGTTATTTTCGTTCTTGTGTGTTTGTACTTAAGTGTGAATACATGTGTGTGAGTGTCTGCCTGTGTATGTGTGTGTGTGTGTGTGTGTGTAAATAAATGAACATTTGTGTCTGCTCTGCATGTTTTCCAGCATTTGCTTTGGGCAAACGCAGCCTCAGCCGCCCCTGGGCCAAAAATAATTGCTTTTTTTCATAAGAAATGTTTTGCTAACTTCTCGAAAATTGGGACTACAAATTTAAGAGATTGTCCAGCATTTAAATATGCAAGGGGGCCAGGCGTGGGCGTGGGCGTGGCTAAACTAAACTGTTTCGGACCAGTAAATAGCTGAGTAAATGCCATGGATATGGATTTTAATTTTCAGCAGCTGCTGATGTTTTATTTAGGCAAACAAATTGCTGTTAGGCCTAAGCACAAACAACAACAGCAACAACAGCAACATGAATTGCTTTATGCATTTGTTTATTTATTTATTTTGTGTAAGCTCTCGCTCTATACATATATTTATATATAATTTTATGTGTGTGCATCTCTCGCTTATGCTTATGCTTGATTTATTTTCGGTTTACAACTGCAATTTTATTGTTTACCATTGCAACAAATTGGAATTTGGCCAGCAAATTGATTGACAATATTTCTGCATCGCTCATGCAGTTTTAATCAAACGACATGGCAACTGTTTAAGTACTGCAGAAATATTTTCATTTACAGCAATTTGCGAATAACAATTTCGGTATTCAATGCAATCACAATTTGCATTCACAATTGCCATTGCCATTGGTGGCTGCTTACCTCTTCGTGCTCCCGTTGAAACTTCTCCTTCTTGCGCATGGCCTCTTGCACTTTCAACTGGTTTTGGGCGAAAAGAAAGAAAAAGAAAACAGTTGAGAACATTATTGAAATAACTGTATTTATTTATGCTTAAGTATGCTTCATTTTATGCATGGCAATTTTAAGACCAACTTAATGCCAACAGCAAGCAGTACCAACAGCAGCAACAACAACGAAAACTTAAAAGTTTGCTCGACTCAAGTTTTCCTTGGCGGGTGCGAAAAACATGCGTGCAGTGCCACACGAGTGGGCGTGGCGCAGGTGTATGCATTATGCAGTGGTTGCTGGTGCAACTGTCAGCGGCAGCAGCTGCTGCTGTTGCTGCTGTCTGTTTGTTGTCGTCGTTGATTGCATTTTGTTGCTTGTTTTCGGTCGCTGCTCGCGCTGTCATTAATAATGAATGTTGACGGCAATGAACTTTTAAATGTTGCATGCATCTACTTGCCGAGCGGCACCGTGTTGCAGCAGGTAAACGTAAACGTGAACGTGAACGTAAACGTGCTCGCCGGCAACGGTTGCAGCTTTCGTGTTGAAATTACATTGCAAATGCAATGCCAGCAAGTGGGCAACTGCCAGTGGGTGGCTGTGGCATAAGTAGGTGGTGCAACTTTCTTATTGTTGTTGTTGCAAACAGTTTTGAAGTAATTTTGTTTGCTGTGGCAGCTGTTGCCAAATGCGTTGCACTGCATAAATATTTATGCAGCGGCACCTGCTGCAGCAGCGGCTCCATACATATTTATTAAGTATACGCGCCGCGCACTCACTTACCCTGTGGATTGTCTCCTCGAAGCTCTGCTGTGGGACGCCAGCGCCGCCGTTTATCATCTGGAAGTGTCTCAGACGATCGTTGGCCGCCTGCAAGGGAACCAAAGGTTATCGATATCAATTACAAAATTCAAAATTTTTCAACGATTTTCAATTTTCAACTTTCAGTTCGGAATTTTCAATTTTCAATTTTATGTGAAACTTTTCCACTCTCGGCTTATTGACTCTGACTTCAAGGCAGCTGGCCTTAAAATATGCACAAGGCGCTGAGTGCGGCCAGAGCTCGGGATGACCCGGGCAAAGAGACTCATAAATCAGTGTGCGGGTGCCACGTGCTTTATCGCCATAACGACGCCATTTTGTATTTCACACCTTTCAGCCGGGCTTTAATTTTTAATTAATAACGAGTCAGGGCAACGAGGGTCGCGACCCAAGTGTTGAGAGTCCTCTCGCTTTGTCTCCCTTTCACTCACCCCCTGTGTGCGTGACCCCTACAGAGCCAATTCAAGCTCGTCCCCTTCTGCTCTTGGCCATCTAATGCGTTTGTTTTCTTATCATAAATACCAAATCAGCTGGGCGAGGTCGCGCCGGCTAAAACACATGGGCCATGGCCAGGTGAGTGCTGTTTAATTATATTTTGAAAGGCAACTTTTTATATGGAAGGATGCTGCTACTTAGGCGCATATCCTTAGTCATTTCCTGCGCTTATCTGCTGCACGACTTCGTCACCCTCACCTCACCCGCCCACTGCTCTTCGGGTTCTCTCACTTCTTCACTCATTCGCTTTATTATTTATTTTCAGCTGGCAGCTTCTTTTATTTATTCTGTTTTCTTCTCCTTTTTTTTTTGCGCTCGTTGCTTTTGAAAAATTTATGCATGTCCTTGCTTATTTATGAGCGGCGACGACTACGTCCTGCTACGGCAGCGTTATCTTTGGCCACAGTTTCATTGCCAGCGCCGGGCTCCCCTTTCTGTGCGAATAGTGGCAGCGCCTCGTAAGGTGGCTGGGCTCTAATCAAAGGCGCTCAGCTCAGTGCCTGAATATGTCCTTTGTGGAGAGCGCGCGCAGATAAACTGGCTACATAGCGGAGCACGGCACAGTAGAGCACAGCACATTATGCTATTGCCAAGGAAGAAGTGCCAATGTAGACATGCCCGCCAGGCATAACAGCAGCAGCGGGAGCAGCTCAAGCAGCTCGAGCAGCTGAGGCAGCTGGGGCAACCGAACAGGAGCAGCACCAGCGGCGGGCACATTTTTAACCTTTTCAGTTGGCGCGGGATTTCTCGGCGCGCATAAAAATTTACATGTCCCCAGGGCCAAGATTAAGTACAGCAGCAGCAGCCAAGACGCAGTCATAAAACGACGGGCGCAGAAGTGGGCGGGGTGGGGAATTGTTACAAAAGCGAAATATTATGAAATGTACGCAGGACTACAACAGCCAGCAAATAAATTGAAAGAATTACCGCAGTTGATTTAAATGAAAGGCAAAAGGACAAACAATTTGCTTGCGGTCATAAAACCAAGCAACGAAAATGACTTCCACTTGTACAACTTTTGTATAGTATATATATAAATGTATATATATATATATATATCTGTACGTCTGTAATAAACTTACCCTGGCTTGTGCGCCATTTTGTTGATTGTTGCGATCCCTTCGATTGACAGTTTTCAAGCCTTTCAGCAGTCGCGCCAGAGTCGTGCGCTTCTTCGTCTCGCGTCCCTCTGCGTAGGAGTAGAAATTGAATGGGGAGTTGGCAAATTGTTGTTCTTGCTCTAACTGTAACTGAACTCACCTGCAGTCGGTGGAAACTCGTAGAAATATGCGGACCGTGGACTCAGGCAGCTGTAAGCCGAACAAAAAAATACATTTGATTACCAAATTGTTGTGAAAGCTCTAGAGTAGCAAACAGCTTACTCTCTCTCTCTCTTTCTCTACTCACTTTTGCTGCACAAAGTTCAAATGCGCTACATTTGGCGGGAGTGTCTGATGCTGTTGTGGTCCAACGCCGGGCTGTCCTGCCGCCTGTTGGCCTGGCACAATTGGTAGTTGTTGCTGCTGCTGCTGCTGGTGCTGCAACTGTTGCTGCTGTATGCTGTGCTGCGTTTGCAATGTCTGCTGCTGCAACAGCTGCTGCTGCTGTGTCAAGCCGCTGCGTGCCACTCGCGGCGCAAACACGCCATAGCCAAAGCCATAGATCTCGTCCTCCTCCTTGTCCGACAAGCAGCTAGAAGGCTAGAGAGAGAGAGAGAGAAAGAGAGAGTTTGAGTTTCTTTCTCTTAATCAAATGCTTAAGTATTAAATGTTTTAGCGTGCAGCATGCGGCAAAGGCAAAGCAAACGTAAAACAACACAAATTTACAAATATTTACGAAATATATTTAAGTTTTTATTTATTTATTTTTTTTTTAATGATTAATATAATTTAATTTTGTTCATTTTTTTTTTTTTGGTTTTCATTTTGTGTAATTTATTAATATAATTTTTTTCTTATATATATTTTTTTTTTTTTTTTTTGTGTTTTCAGTTTGTATAATTTATTAAAATTATAATTTCATTTTTCTCATAAATATATTTTTTTAATATTTGCCAAATCAACGCCAACATCAATAAAATTTGTACAGATTTATTTATTTATTTTTTTTAAAGCCTTTTCTGTAAATATTTAAAGCAAATAATTTGTTTTTGTTTTTTTATTATTGGCGCCCAGTCTGTGTTGTTGTTGTAGTTGTTATGTTGTTGTTGTTCTTGTTGTTGTTGGCATACATACCGAATACTTTCCTGGCACATAAATGGGCTGACTATGACTATTTGGCAGGCCGGCGCCGTGCGCCGAATGACCGCGATGGCCGTGCTGTTGGCGATGGTGCATGACACCGCCGGTAGCGCTGCCGCTGCCACCGGCGCTGCCGCTGAGGCCGCTGCCACCGCTGCCGCTGGCGCCGCCGCTGCTGCCGCCGGCGGGATGGAGCGGACTGCGCTCCGCCCATGCTGCTTGTCTAGCATTTTCTAAAGCACTTAAAATATCTCCAAAGGGAGCCATTAACAGCTCGCAATAGACGGATGCGAGACCCTCTAAATGGCCGCGTTGTCCATCCTGCAAGCAAACAGCAAAACAGCACCAAAATGAAAGTTACATAAACGTGGCCAGCGATGGGTTGGAGTGGGCGTTGGAGGTGGGTGTGGCAGCTATGTTCATACATATTATATATGTGGAGGATAAATGCAATTTGGTGCAGTTCGAGTTGGATTGAGGCAATCACTCGACAAGATTGCAGGAGCTACGATTAACGATTAACGATTAGCGATTAACGATTAACGATTAACGATTAGCGATTATTATGAGCTGGTTAATGATGGTTATTGATGTTGGCGCTGGGTGCGATGGGCATGTTCTAGGTCTAGGTCTAGGGCAGTGCTAGCTGCTTAAACTCTAAATAATTAAGTTAGGCTTTAGTTTGGTTAAGTTGAACCTGGCTGGGATTAGTAGGCAGTTAGCTCTAGGCAAAGCTTATATATGTCTGTGTGTGTGTGTTTGTGTGTGTACAATGCGCTTAACTCAAATTAGTTTGCCGCTTGACGCCAATTCGCGCAAATTATTAAGTCGACGTTCCCCTTAGGGCACTAAAAGCGTTCGCCTAATGCACTTACGCGTCCTGCAGCCATCCGCCACCCGCCACCACCAGACACACGGATCGTTTGTCTTGGCATAAATTATGGTGTGTGTGTGCTAGTCTCGGCACAGCTGTAAAAGGCCCCCCCGGCCAGCCGGCCTGTCTGTGTGTGTGTGTGCAAATATTTACAGCTTGGCAGGCAGTTGCCTAGTGGCAGTAAATTGCGTAGCCCAAACTTGCCTCAGAGTGCGGGAGAAGAAGCGAAACCAATAAAATTGTTAAGCAAGAAGCGACGTTAAATTACGCAACATGCACACAATAAACAGCTACACCCACACCCACACACTCACACACACACACACGCACAGTTGGCGCAGTGACAAGCAAATGATTTTTATCCAAGGACATGAAATTGGCCCCACGCACATTTGCCACTGCATACCTGCAGGGCGCCCGCTGGCAGCTGAACTCTTGACATTGTTGCCAGGCTCTGGCTCTGGCTCTGGCTCTGGCTCTCGCTCTGTCTCTGTCCCTGGCCCTGTCTCTGGCATCAATCAAATATGACACGCATTAAGATTCTCACGCCGCCTCTCATATGCGTGCCGCTGCAGGAAATTGACAGCATGTCTGCCACGCCCACGTATCGCCCCCTGCCGCCTGCGCTTGCGACACGCTGCGCATTATAAAATGTTTGCGCCTCTGTGTTTTATGCCTTATTTATAGTTGAATTTTATGCCGCTGCCAGCACACCTGGCCATAGCACCTGTATAGCTGTGTGTGTGTGAGCTGTGCAATTTGCCAGGAAATTGCTGCGTTTACCGTAATTTTTGCTACTTATTGCCTGTTGGCATTCCGCGCAGAAGCCTTTCCCATTTCTAGCTACGAACTTGCTTTCCTTTCTTTTCTTTTCAGTCCCTTACCAAAGCAATTTTAGCATTAAGCGCTTTAGGCGCCAAAGGTGTTGGCTGTTGTCGGTTGCCGCTCGACTGTTTGACTTCTTTTTTTATTAAGGACGCCAGAAAAGTGTCAAGTTTTGATGGGCTAACCAAGTGTTTCATTTAATACCTGCCGGCTGCCGAGCGAAACCAAATACACTTCAGACATTGTTGCTGCATAGATTCTTAAAGCTCAACATTAAATAAATTGGGTAACTGGGCTTGGGGCTCGGGGCTTTTTACTGCCTGGCTTTAAGTGCTTGATTATAGACTCTCAATGCGAATAGACACATCATTTCCGTATGGCCGAGTAAATGTAAGGTTCATTATGCATTCTGCACAAATTTATTATGCAATTCCAAGTTTATGCGCGGCACAGAATCAATTTCAGAGACATATACGGAATATATATATATAATTATAATATATATATATATAAAAAGAGAGAGAGAGCGAAATGGAATGTGTTTAGCTCTATAGCCTTGTCAGTTCGTCACAGCGCGAAGAAAAAATTCATAAAGTCATTTGCAATTTGCTGCCAAGGCAAGCCAATGCGAGCTGACAGCAGCTAGCTGCAAGGATACATAGAAATACATATATAAATATACAGATATATATATCTGTTTTGTGCGAGTTCTTCTGGAGCAGCAAAATAACTGTCGCAATAAAATAATTTATTGAAGTTTTGCAATGCCAGCGACAAATGCAATAAACTGCAAAACTGCGCGAAGCCCACATGACGTATACGTTATAAATTTATTTTCAATGCTGCTGCTGCTGGTGGTGCTGCTCTTAGCAACTCTTGACACACATGCCACAAGGAGAAAAAATGTGACGCACACACACCACACACACAGCAGTTAGTTAAGCATAGTTGCGAATGGGATAAAGGCTAAAGTGATGCATGAGTTTAACGCCCTCACGTAGCTGACAGGACAGCTGCAAAAGTTGTCTACTTATGGGGCAGGAATATGTTGCCAACAGCGCAAGGATATTGACAAGGAATCGAAGCAGGAGTATGTATAAATATATATATATATATAAAATATATATATATATATATATATATATATATATATATATATATATATATATATTGAACTCTTGCTCGTGCTAGGATTTGGCAATGACAGCAGCAGCAGCAGCGAAGCAAAAGTTTTTTTTGGCAACGAATTTTGTTATTGCAAAGGGCCCCATTGAGCTGGCCAAAATGACTTTGTTTATACGCTGTACTATGTATTTAGTAATCAGCTTTCTTGGCACAACACAAATTATTTGAGCCGAGGCTAATAACTTTTGACATGCGCTTGTAAGTGCCACTAAGCAGTGGGTGTGGCGTGTGTGGGCGTGTGATATGTATACATATATTATATATACAAATATATATACATATCTATGCATGTTCGATGGCTGAGCTGCTTCACGTTTGCTCATTAGGTGCCGCAATGCCACAAGATTCGCTCGAGCCTGTCAATTTTTTGCGCAAACTTGGCATTCGACGACGACCAACTGCTAATTGATGACATTTCTCTTCTTCTACTTCCACATCTTCTGCTTCTTCGGCTGCCTGCAAGCGTTTAATGAGCAAACAGAACGCACGCAAAATTACAAAGAAGCAACGTCTGTCTGGTCAGCCCGTATTTACACAAGACTTCAAGCCGCATGCAAACACCAATTAGAGTGACCGCAATGCAAACAAAGGTATCAATTAAGGGCCAGTCAGAGCTGGGTCTCTCCCCTTCTCACTGTCAGCCAAACCAAGCAAAGCCAAGTCAAGCTCTTTAAACGGCTTAAAGCATTAAGCCAAGTGGAATGCAAGTCGCAGCTCCCACTCTCGGGTCGCATAGTGTATTCATAACAATCAGTGGCGCTGCATCCTGTTTCCGTTGTGCTGGCGCGTAATCAGCTAAAAGAAATCAACTTGAAGTGAAGCATTCACTGAAATGAAATGTTGATGTCTCTGTCAGGAAATCAACAGCAACAGCAGCGGCAGCAGCCGGCAGGCACCACTTAAGGGTTAATTTCATAAATTGTAGATCAAAGCATTTGCCAGCGGCTGGGTTCTGGCCCTGGCTGCCATTTGCCCTGCAGTTGACAATTTTTGAAAGTCAGTGATTTGTAAATAATCCTTTTACAAGCACAATAGCTGCTCGTTAACGGCAAATGAGTTTTGACATGCCCACTGGACAACCCACTCCAGCCCACTCCACCCAACCACCTAACCACCAGCCCCACACCAGCGGCTTATCCCCGCTGACAATCTGAGAACGAGGCTTTGAATAATGCGTGGCCATTAGCGCAGTCGTTGCGTTCAGTTGTTGCTGGCAATTTGAGGCAACACATTTTGCGGCGCCTTCAGGCTCACGCGCGCACGTTCAGGTTGGCGTAGTTGGCGCTAGTTTGCTTGTTCCCTGCTAATATTCGGCATACATGCAAAGTTCTCAGCTGTTGCTTGCTCCGCGCTCTAAGGAAAAAGGTATTTTGTACAACATATGCGACTATGTTAAGTTGTTAAAAAGCACAAACTTGTGCACTGGCGAAATTCATTAGCAGAGCGGGAGAGAGAGAGAGAGAGAGAGGGATAGAGAGTGTGAGGGAGCGAGGAAGGTATGGCTTGGCTGAGCGGAAACTGTGCAGGTCCTGACTGCTGCCTGCTGCCTGCTGTCGCTGTGAGTCAGCCTGAAAGTATTTTCTAATTAAATACTCATGTTTTACAATATGACGCTGACATTTTGCGGAAATGCCTTTTAATTTTACATTCGAGATGAGGCGCCGCACACATGTGCCCCAGCGCTTCGCTTTTAACTCATATTTGTAGCTGGGGCACATTTCAGTTTAATTTGGCAGAAATGAGTTTTAGTTTTCATTTCAGCTTTTCGGCCAAGCTGGCGTGTGCCGGCTGCTGCCGCTGCTGCTTTACTCTTTTGCTGTATCATTTCCGTTCCCAGTGCCGCCGCCCCCCCCTTCCAGCCCCATCCCCATATGCCATTCACAACCCTTACGTACGCGCTTCCCTAGACATTAGCAGCAAATAATTTAATTTCTCATTTTCGAGTTGAAAGTGCTCAGGCGAAACCATTTAAAAAGTGCACACACATACACACACAAACACAGAGGCGTGCACACACCTTGAGAGGGTTAACTGAAAAATTACACATACGCCACGTTTGACATAAAATTGCGCGATTCAGCGAAGCAAATATGAAGTCAAAATGGGCAGCAGGCAGCAAGATAACGTGCAACGTGCAGCAGCAACAGCAGCAGCTGCGCCGCGACTGCATTACATTTCAATTTCCACTTTTCCTTCGCTTTTCCTCCTCTTTATGGCTTTTAATTTTTATTCCTTTTCTCTCTCGCTTTTTTTGCCATTTAATTTTAATTCATTTGCATTGTCTTTTATGATATTGCGCGACGCGTCCTTTGTCTGCTTTGAGCGTGGCAAATGGAATGAAATCAGCCATAATTAGCATAATATTTCATGCTTAATGTAATTTAAGTTGGCAAAAAATAAGAGAGGGGGAGAGATACAGAGAGATGTAGAGGAGAACAAAAGGCAAATAAAATGATGTGAAATGCATGACAAGCTTCGAGTGACAGACATGCAACGGGGCAGCGGCGGCAATGTGCACATGCAACACCTCGGTTCATGCCACGTCAAATAACACAATGAAGGGTTGCATAGGGTTGCCACCATTTGACATATGCGCCGGTAAAGTGCATCGTTTGATTGTTTCGGAACGACCCACCCATTCGCCTCAGCCGATCGCTGCTCGATGGATGGCCAACATGCTACACGTGCAACATGCCACATGCCACATGCTGTGACGCCCCAAGGGCAGCTGTCTTTGCCAATTTATGCGTTTGCTGACGCAATTATGCGAAATTTTCGCACAGCATGAAAGCGCGCGGGGGCGTGGCGAACCGTTTTAAGTTTTTGTTCCAGCACAGGCGGGTGCGGGGCGTGGCATTGTTTTTCAGCGTAATTTAATTACATTTCTGTGGCCAGAGGCTGACGTTGCCGCCCGCACCAACGCCACGCCGCTCCGTCGTACCACTGGCCATTTTAGCCGCTCTCCAGCATTTAAGCGGCAATTTGAATTTTGTGGGCGAGCTGCTTGAGGTCATATTAGAAGCAAATTAATGTTGTTTTAATTGTAAATGAGTTTGCAATGGCCAAGAGAGCCGCATGCCACAGCCACCGCAAGTGGCAAGTGCCATGAAATATTGTTGCAATCGGCAACAATTTTCACTAGCTGGCTAGAAATCATTTTATCATTATTTTTTTGTCGGCCAGAGCCAAAAACTATATTAATTAAAACTCAGTCTGTTCCCACTTCAAATTCGAAATAAATAATATGTTTTACGAGTGGCCAAAGGGGCGGCTAATTGCGCCTTGTAATTGGCGTGCTTCACCCACTGTCGACGCCTCTGACTAATGATTTATATTTCAGCTCAGCTCAACGCAAACATTTGCCTTGCCATCTCCGCAAATTGACATTGAATGCACAATCGAATCGATGCCAAGACAGGACAGGACAGGACAGGACAGACCAGAACAGGCCCAGGGAAAAGGGCCCGAAATACTAATCTGCCACAGCAGCAGTAGTGAAAAAAAATGTAGGCGTTACTCTGTAAGCTGACAGCATGAGAAAGTGCCAAAATGACTAACGCACGAGCTCTGTGTGTGTTTGGCTGGGCCCCTGGACCCCTGGACCCCTCGCCTGCTAGCCTGGCAGACAGACAGACAGATTGGGTTTCGTTCGACTGTAACCGACATAGCCAAAACACTGGCAACTGCCAAACATACGCACAGCGCCAACAATTTTTGCCAAATTACATTTCAACACAGCCTTTCGCCTGTACAGCTACAATGTGCTGAATACTCTACGCGAGTAGAGAATTGTGTTGGAGTCAGAAACTTGGATGGATATTCTATGGAATTCACCAGTAAGCAGTGACTAAAAAGAATTTTTATTAAATAATAATACGTTTAAATTAGTTTAATTAATCTAAATCTGGCCACATGTATTATAAGATACTAGGATGATAGGAGAGCAAAAATAAGAGCTGTGTGCTTCCGAGCAATAATACAAAAAATTTCTTCAAATATATAAAAGAAAACAATACATCATTATAATTAATAAATGAATAATTTAAAAAATTGTATTTAATTTTGTAAATTTAAAAAATATATAGACTATAATATCTCCATATATTTCTTTGTATATATTTTATTATTTTATTCTGCTAAATAAAATTTAATAAAATTAAAATATATATAGAATGGAATTTCTCTATATATTTATATATATATATATAACTATTTTTTTTTATTGCTAAATAGAATTTAATAAATAAAAAAAAATAGACTACGATATCTCAATATATTTTCAAAATATACATTATTTTATTCCCTCTATTCTGCTATCAAACTATCTGAGTGTAAGTCTTGTTCAACAATTTGAGTGATTGAGTTAACAACTAAAAGTCTATAGCTATATGTCTATAGACAACTTAACTATCTATACTTATTCCGTAAGAATTGGACTCTTTTTCATCTCAAACTAACTTCATTTATCAAAGACAAATCAAAGCTACCTCTTTTATATAATGAATTCCTACACGAAACACGCTCATAAAAAGTTTCTCTGCAGTTCGCATTAACAGTTCAGCAAGAGCATTTATTATTCGGTTTGATGCAGCGTACTAAACTTTCTTATTTCATTTTACTTTTTGCACTTTTTGCTTCAGTCTTCACTGACCACTCAGTCGGAGAGGGGAAGGGAGAGAGCGAGAGAATTTTCACATTTGGCACATCAATGTCAAATTGAGGCATCGCAACGACAGGCTGAGGCCAGCGAATGGGCTGCCAGAAAATTGCCAAAAAGATGCGTTAGTGTGTGTCTCCGACTCTTCGACTGCCTCTCTCAGTGTGCAAAAGTAGACATAAAATGAAATGAACAAAAAGATTTCTATCGCAGCTCGGACACAGCTTCGGCTGGCCAGCGGAACGGCCAAAGTTGCTTAATATGACAGCCGCGCGCTGCAAGGATGCTCCATGGAGTAGGTAGTTGAGAAACAAATGAGTGTGTAATAAACGTGACCAGCGTGGGCGGGGCTTGGACTAAAGTTTGAGCATAAACTGCAATTGCCAGCAAACTAAGCAGCAACTTTCGCTCGCTGTTGGCTGCGCGCTAATGGCAAAATGGCAATGCGGGTGGTTGGGTGGTTGGGCATTTGGGTGGTGCTGAGCCGGGGACTTTTGCCCGTTAAGCCGCCAAGTTCTTTGTCATTCTGGCTAGAGCGGGCCGTGTGCGTTGGCTATCAGATTTTACCCCACTCAACGCTTGGTTGGCTGCCTGAACTTTAGCCAAAGCGTAAGCAGATGCTAATCGCAGCTCTTCGCTCTGAACGCTTAAAACAATTTTCTTTGATGCGACTCTAAGCCCCGAGTCCAGACACGGCACAATCCAATTGACTTCATTTGTCCAGCTAAAGAGCAAAAGACTAAATGATAAAGCGCTCGAGGCTTTTGCTTTTGCTCTTGCTTATGCCTTGCCTTGCCTTAGCTTTGGCTTTGGCTTTGGCTCGGACAGAGTCCATTTTCTATATAATGGCCTGTCGCACCCTCGAGTCATATTTGCAGTTAACCGCACACAACAATAGGCAGCGTTTTGATGAATTCATCTGTGCCCCACCACCAACAGCAGCACCGCCACCACCACTAGCCACGCACCACATGTGGGTGGGCAGGATTATAATACTGTGTGTCTCTGTGTGTGGCTAGGCATATGAATTGATTTGCTGTCAGCGTTGCGGCTGTGCCTGCATGCACGACTTGCCTCAGCGACGTCCTCATTATGCCGCACATATGGCCAGGCCAGGCCAGCCCAGGCCGGGGCAAGCGAATGTTGCCACCACGTGCCACTTAATATGCGCAGGCATGTGGCAAGATTTGGCTGCAACCACCAATGAACCCGTCAGCAGTTAAGCCCCGAGTCTTTGTCTTCTTCATGTTTAGTATTTGTCATAGTCTGTCTTCCTCTCTCTCTGTCTCTTTCCCTTGCTCTATTATTTCCGATATTTGCGCATTTGCCTCGAAACAGGCTGGCAGGCAGACAATGGGGCTGTCAAGTTCTTTGCTTAATGCACAAATTATGAATAATAAAACTTACCAAAGCAAATATAACATTTAGGGGCGTGAAATCAAATAAATTCTTTGATTGTTGTCTTACTTATGGATAATGCGAGCATAATGCTCAAAATACAAAAGCTTTTCATGTGACTAGGCTTTGGTTATTAGAAGTCACTAAGAGACTATACGATAATATTGAAAAAGATAACTATGAGATATTATTGTGGAAAAAGTAACTATAACGCCATGAGGACTAAATAGAAAAACTATTGAATTAAAAAATATTGAATAATTGAATTGGCAGTAAAAAAACATTTTTTTTTTAAATTTTCAATACCCTAGTCAAATTTGCTACTTAGCAACATCTGATTGTAAAAGCATTTACAAAATAAATTTCCAAAAAAAAAAATTAATAAATAATTTTTATTACAGTTTAGAGCAAAATAACAAAAAACTACAACCATAAAAGCAAAAAAAAAAAAAAAAAGAATATATATATATATATATATATATATATATATATATATATATAATATATATTAATAAATAATTTTATAAATGATTACGATTTTATAATAAATTTTTAAATTAACTTATTAATTTTTTTGCTATAATAATTTATTAATTAATACACTGTGACTGTCGTAGCAATAATAAAAGCCAAACAATTCCATTCGCCAACCACTGACAGTTGCTAATGATAAAAGTCCTTTTATAGCTCGCTTTGCTTTGCTTACTCAATTTTCAGAGTTCTCTATGGCTTTGTCATCAGCAAAGTTTTCCAACAAGCTGTCAACATTTTAATAAAACTCCGACAAGAGAACAAAAATTAAGTAAATGCTTAAAAAATTGCGACCAAAATATTTGTATAAAATTAAAAAGGCAAATGAAGTAACAGCGGGCGTAGGCAGGTGGTAGTTGGTAGTTGGCTGAAAGCCGATGCGGAGGCTGTGCTCCGGAGGAGTTGGCCAATAAAACTTTCTTCATCAAGTCAACAGCACTTGGACAAGCGGCGCCTGGAACTATGCTTAATTTTTTTCATTCTCTACACAGATTTTCTATATGTCTCTCTCTTTCTATCTCTCTTTGTGTGCTTTAACCCAAAGACCAAGTTTGCGAGTTGGCATTAAGCCAAATTGCGTAGCACCGGGCTTGACGGCCCGGCTAAAAAGGCTGCTGAAAGACAAGAAAAATTGCCTGCCAAATGCTACATTTAGCCTACAAAACTGTGTAAGCAAAACAAAAGCGCGTGCATTGAACTTTTAAGAGTGTCGCGCACAAAAACAGACATCGGAGAACGACAGTCCCCAAGGCCCCCAAGGCGCAGCAAAAAAAAAAAAAGGAGAAACTGAAACTGAAAAGTGGGCGTGTGCGGCAACGTAAATAGTTTGTGCAGCTGCAGCAGCAAGTGCAGCAGGCACTTTGGCAGCCAGACAGAAACGACAGACAGAGAGACAGACAGCCGACAAGTGCACATGGCTTGGTTCCTAATGAAGCCAGCCAAAGGCGTGCATCAGCCTAGCCCCTCTGCAGCTCATCTATCATACAGTCAGCCCAACAGCCCACCTCGGCGGCAACAAAGCAAAGCGGCACGGCGACCGCCGAAAAGTGCAGAGACTCGGCATGTCGAGGCAATCTCTTTGGCCTGTCTCGGCGGCGGCCAGCTGTGAGGCGTGCACACTTGTCAGCTGCCGTTAGACACATTGTTGACAGCCATTGCCACGCCCACTGGCAAATACCTGAGCGCACTATTGCCGTGTTGACAATGTGCAGCGTTTATCCTCTCACTCTCTCTTTCTGTCTCAGTCTCTCTGTGTGTGTGTGTGTTTGTGTTTTTTTTTTGAGCCTGTCAGTTGTTTGGCTTTTAGTGCACTTGCCAATTGCCTGACCCACTACCACGCCCACAGCCCACTGTTGAAAGGACACAATCAATTGCCAGTTTTTAGTGTTGTTGTTGTTTATGGCTCTGTTCTTTTATGCAGACTAAATCTGTTAAGCTGTTGAGTGCTATTCGAGGCTTTTCGGAAATTAATAAAATTTTATGTGCCATTCGCGTTTATTATGCTAATCAACCAATTGCCAATTGGCAACAGCTCCCTTGGCTGGCCAAAGCTGATTGCAGCTAAAACAAAAGCCATTGGCGCGCTATATAGCATGTATATATATCTATATAACGTTTTTTATTTTTTTTTTTGCTATGCAATTTCAATGCAAAAGTGATTATCTCTTGTGACAATAAACACAGCTCTTCAGTCTATCTCCGTCTCTATCCCTATATGAAATTTGATTGTATTTATAATGATTTTGGTTGGGTTATAGCAGCGCTTAGCTATGTCCCCTTGGCAATGGACAACTTGCTGCACAGTTAATTAAACTGTAAATTTCGATACGGTTATTGACAGCGCTTTGGCCATGCAGCTTTTAGCTATTTGAGACTGGCCGCAGACAGACAAAGCCGTCATTAAATGTGCACAATGCAAATTAATATAGCATACTTAGCAGCGCGGATACCATTCTGCGGTTTGGCAATGCCATTTTTTGCGCCAACAAGCGTAAAACGGCTTTTTATCAAAGCAACAACAGCCGCAACGCTTGCACATTTGGCCATTTGTTGGTGCTGTTGCTGTTGCCCACCCAAGCCCATGCCCATGCGACAGCGGCGTTGGGTGGAAGCGGTGCATTGGGGGAACATTGTGACGCCGGCTTTGTTGTTTATCAGCGCTGACAAATCTTTATGCGTTCATTTCATTTTGCTCTCGCCTTTTTCACTATTTGAGATACCCCTTCAAATAAAAGAGTTAGTTGAGGGGTTGCTCAGAGAAAGAGAGATGGGGTATGCTAATACTATGTGAAGAAATCTTTAGAGTACAAAAATAAAGAATTGTACAAAATTATTTTTTTTTTAAAGAATATGAGAGTAAAAAAATAAATAATAAAAATTATTATCTATAAATCTATATATCTATAAATAATATAAATTATTAAAAAATGTATATATCTATAAATTTACAGATTATTATAAAATTTTTATATCTATAAATTTTCCGAGTATTTTTTGGTCAGTTTGGTCATGACCTACATGAATATTATTTAAAATTATCTAAATGAAGCTCACTAACCTATTGACATTTGTATTATATTTAAACACTACAGGGTATTAGCTAGTCTATCATTCTATATTATTAAGAGCTGCTGTTTATATGCGGCAGTCGTGCTATTTTTCATTAGAGCGCGCGTGTGGTTAGCTGCGTTGTTGACATGCGTGCAAGCGAGACACAAACAGAGTATGAGAGAGAGAGAGGGAGCTATATACGGGAAAGGGTATTCACTGGGGCAACTCGTATGCATCTGCGCGCCTAAGCTAGCATATGGCGGGGGGCCTTTAATTTATTTAAATGCTTATCACGAAAGGCTTAAATGTTGTTTTGCTTGTTGCGGCGGCGGTTTAAAGCGGCTTAAAAATAAAAATAAAAATAAAAAGAAATGCTATGCACTAACGCACAGTCGTACACAGGTCGCAGTGCGGCGGAGTGGGTCAGTGCAAACAGTGGACGGCCTGCACACAACTGTGGGCATTCCCTGTACCTTCGCCTATTTACGTTTGTTATTTGCTCGGCTTCTACATTTCTTTTTTTGCCTTTTGCAATTTCAGATTGGACTTCCGGCCGGGTCAGTTGAATTGTATTGCTTAATTAAACGCAGCCAAGATTGAAGGCAGCCGGGCGCCGCAAGACAAGACCACGGCAGATGGGACAGGAAATGGCAATTGGCGGGGGCAGGTGCCCCAAATGCCAACCGCAACAAGACAAAATCAACAAGGACATGCGGCATGGCGTTGTCGCCCCTCTGCCAACTGCCGACTACCGACTGCCAACTGCCAACTGCCAACTGCCTGTTCAATTAATTATTCAAGTGAAAATTTTCATATCCTGCGATACATACAAAATAAGTCAGGTCCTCGCTGCTGGCTGACTGGCTGGCTGGCTGGCAAGGCATGGCATCCCCAATTCGACAGCTGTTGACCTTACCTCAAATGACTGCCCCAGAATGGCCTGGCAAGTGGGCGAGGGAGCTGCGCCTTGTTTGCTGTGGCAAATTTATGGTTGCAAATTGTTTTGCACCCGGCAACAGGCCAAAAAGGTTAACACGCGGCGAATGAGTAACATATTTTGAGGCTCGTTGAAAAGTCAACATTTGGCAGCAACAGCAGCAGCCGAAGTACTCACTGCTCCAGTCAAATATTCCTGTCTTTCGGTTTGGTCAACGGTCGCCATTTGCTGCGGCTGCTACTTTGCATGCGCAGCGGGTCAGCCTTAAGGAGGAGGCGGGCGACTCAGCGTGGGCGTAGAAAAGGTTCAAGGCGCTCGCTGGTTGTTGTTGTTGTTGATGATGATTGTAATCCGGTTTGTAAGTTATGTGCTGCTTAATTGAGTTCACATGCACATGACCTGAATTCTTGATTGCGGGAGCCTGCGCCGACAGCCCAAGGATGCCCAAGGATACTAAAAATTCAGATTAAACCTAAACCTTTGCCCATATTCGAGCTTAAATGTGTGGCGGGAGCGCGCCAGGTGTGCTGACTGCTGATGAGCTCCACACACAGCCACACTCATGTGTGTATCAAGTTGAGCACGTGCTGCGGCCATTTGCAACGCAGCGGGCGGGCAGCGACAGGAGCGACAGAGGCGACGCTTAACCTGAAAGTTGATTTCACTTGTGCTTTATCTTTAGCTTTGCTCTTATTATGCAATTCTTTGGTGTACGTGTGTGTCCGTGTGTGTGTGTGTGTGTGTTGGCGTGGGTGAAGCTGGAAAAACAATCTCTTAATTTTCGTAAATCTGCACCTCATAATTTATTTTAATTGCCCCCAAAGACCCGAGCTCAGACGGGGCTCGCAACGCTTTGATGCTGCTGCCATAAAAAATGACCCCGGACCAAAGCAATTTATGATAGGTCTATCACACACACACACACACGGCCC
Organism: Drosophila fulvimacula; assembly: GCA_035045555.1. Taxonomy (NCBI): domain Eukaryota; kingdom Metazoa; phylum Arthropoda; class Insecta; order Diptera; family Drosophilidae; genus Drosophila; species Drosophila fulvimacula. The sequence goes on from JAWNOX010000137.1 coordinate 15,262,565, forward strand.
ATGGTGCACGGCTCGGCCATTGTTTATGTTGTCTAGCCATAGAATTTACGTGAGTTTTTCTCAAAATTTAGACATCCGCAAGGCAATTCAAAGTTGCCAAATGCACAGCGAACTTTTGCTGTCCGACAAGCCACGCGTGTGTTGCCAAAAACTAATGAAACTAATTTAGTGTACAGCTCAGCATCTAAATGGGGCCGCTGGCTTCAATCATTTAGCCGCAAAGCCCGCAAACAGAGAAGACCCGCACGACCGCAGGATACGGCTAAAAAATTGCACATATAAAAATATGTAAATATGCACCTGCTGCTGATCCTTGGCTGTGCCGTGCTAACCAAAATACACTTCAACTTTTTCAAACACGGCTCGTTGTGTGTGGGCGTGGCCGCAGCAATGTTGTGGAACTTTTTGGCCCGAGAAACTGTTGCTATTTTGCCAGGCAGCCAGGCAGCCAGGCAGCCAGCTGCCGGCTGCCGGCGACCGCTCGCGCTCCACAGGCCCGCAACATTTGACAAATGCCGGCGGAGCAAAGCACAGCGCGGCGCAGCATGCTCCGGCAACGAGCGGGGTTAGTTGCCCACTGCGTTGCCCTGAAGGCTTCCACACGAGGCTTTTAATAGTTTGATGTATGAGTCGCATATACGGCAGCCACACATATGCAAATTTCACAAGGTCCTTGTGAGGGATGGCGGCAGCGACTTAAGAGCGACTGGGCGAGTCTGAGTGCCGCCACTAAGCCTTTTTATTACGCATTTGTCTGATGTGCGTGTGTGTGTGAGTGTGTGTTTGTCTGTGTGTGTGTGTTCGAAAATTAACACAAATGTATTTAGTTTGGCCCGAAATGTTGGCCAAACTAATAGTCTGCTGGCGAAAGGGGTTGACAGGCTCATTTAAAGGTGCCCAATGGATATTCGTGTGTGTGTGTGTGTTTGCTTCTCTATCTGTGTGTGACTAATAGCGTTAGAGCCAGAACTTTTAAGCTAATTTCATGTGAAATGTGCTTTAAAGCCATAGAAAAATGCTTGCCTCTGTCTCCCTCTCTCTCAGCAATTATGCAACAATTCGCTTTGTTTGTGTTTGGGTTTTGCTCGCTTTTTCTCACATTCTCTTAGGGTTTCTCGCTTTGTGTCGTCTCGCTTTGTGCAAATAATGAGCGCAAGTTCAAAGCCAACATAAATAAAATTGTTAACATTTTGCGCTGTGCCACGCCCATATGCGAAACGCACACACGCCCCAACAATTGAATTTGCTTGAAAAATATGAAGGAATGTGTGGGTATAGCGGATGGCTTAATACCCTGTAAAAGAAAGGCCCTAAAGGCAGTATCTGTATATCTACCTCTATCTCCTATCTCCCATTCTGCTATTTCCCATCTCCTATCTCCTATTTCCTATCTCCCATTCTTCCCATTCTTCCCATTCTTCCCATCTCTTATCTCCTATCTCCTATCTCCCATTCTTCCCATTCTTCCCATCTCTTATCTCCTATCTCCTATCTCCTATCTCCTATCTCCCATCTCCTATCTCCTATCTCCCATTCCTCCCATTCTTCCCATCTCCTATCTCCTATCTCCTATCTCCTATTTCCCATCTCATATCTTCTATCTCGCATCTCTATATCTATACCCAATCTATAATAAGCGCAAATGCCCCAAATCTACAGTATATTTACAGGGTATACACGTAAGGATATAAATAAAATAAAATAGATGAACTGAGTTAAGAACGAGCTAAGCAGAAACTTTTTCCTTTTCGCTGGTGCTCGGGCGCTGCAAATGGAATTCGTCGTTTGATGTGCTCGCATTTTATTTTGGGATTTTTTATGCTCTGTGCTTGGCTCGACTTTCACTTGGGCGTCGCCTTGTGCAATTGTTTGAATACTTTTTGCAGCGCATTAAATTAGTTTCGTTTGAGTTAACGTGCCGAGCGATACGGACAGGCGGACAGACAGCCAGGCAGACAGCAAGCAACATGCTATGCACAGAAACAGAAACAGAACAGAACAGAACAGAACAGAGTGAAAGACACATACAACTTATAATCATGTCAGTCAAAGGCAACAACAATTTTTAGCTAACAAGAAAATGTAAGACACACACACACACACACACACTGCCTCGCTCGCTGGAAGAAAGGATGTTGTCTGTGCTGACAGTCAAAAGAAAGTTTTCTGCAGCCAGACAGTTGGCGCGGGGGTGCCAAAATGAAGAAGCCAAAATGCCCGGGCAATTGACTTTAATCTGAAGCCAAGCGTAGGTCGCTCAATAAAACTGTTTAAAAGTAGACAGCAGTGAAATTGAGGCAATATACAGGCGATACATCAGTGGCAAGCCGAAGAATAACTGTCAAAATGCAAAGCGAACTGGAAATCGAAATCTGGAAGTTCGCTTACAACACTGTTTCCAACACTGGCCACGCTGAGGTGTCCTTAAGCTGCCCTGATCCCGGCAAGCTGTGGCAATTCTGCTTCGCTTTCATCTGTTTACATTTTGTATTTTTATTTACACAACTCTAATTGAAGTGCCACTTGGCATAGGGGTAGGGGTAGGGGTAGGAGTAAGGGGAGGGGTTGGTGTGCACAACCCTTACGCATGTTGTAGAGAATTATGCAATTTTCATAATGCGCAACTTGATTGAGAGATCGTTCGCCAAAGATAACAAACAGCAGCAGGAGAACACCCTTCTGCTGCAAAGTATTTGTGGTTGTGGTTGCTGGAAGGAAGCGCAAGGGTTGGATGGGGCAGGTTGAAGATGGTAGGGTAAGGGCGTCTGTTTCAGAACTTCATTTGCATGAAGGTTTTTACTCTTTTTAGCTGTGACAATCGAAATAACGAAATTGAGCGCAATTTCTATTTAAACAATGTTTTTTAATTTAAAGGAATTGGGGAGGGTTTGGGGCTGGCTGATCCTCTGTCATGACAACGACGCATGTCAACATGAAATAAATCACTAAACGCTGTGACAGTGTCAAATGTCAGGCGAGTCGAGCGGCTGTTGTCTCGACTCGACTCGACTCAATGCGACGCCACTTGCCATGCCGTGCACAGGCGCACAGGACGCAGGACGCAGCACCACACTGCCAACGGCAATAGGCAGTTGACGGCAGGGCGGCAGCAGGCAGGACAATGACCGTTACCGCTGCCGCTGCTGCGTCACTTCATTGTTGACATTTAACGTGTTCGTGTTTGGCGTGACAAGTGACATGCTGTGCGCGACCTGACGTCGGGCGCGACCAACTGTTGAGGTGGAGTTGGAGTCGCCGCCGCTCGAGTGCCGGCTACAGCTGGAAGGGAGTTTGCCAAAGCCAGCCGAAAATACAGCAAAAATAAAAACGGACAGGGTTGAGTAGCCTAAGAGCCGGAGAGCACAAAAAACCCATGCACAAAAGGTAACGTATAATTGCATAAATATGCAAATTACTGAATGTGTGTGAGTATGTGTGAATGACTATATCTCTGCGTGTATGTGTGTTTGAGTGTGAGTGTGTTAAAGGGGTGCGCCAGCTTGACGCATTGTCGCCCCAATGTCAACGAGTGTCGCTGTCACACACGCACAGGATGTGCGAGGCGCTCAAGCAAAAATCTATAGCATACTTTGCAGCGCAGCCCAACTACCTAGCTGCCTGTATGCCTGTATGCGTGTCTGTCTGTCTGTCTACCTGTCTGCCAGTCAGCACACCTGCTCCGAGCAGCTCAACGTGTGCATTGGCATATCAATGCGCAAAATGGCAAAGTGGAAGTCCTTGCAGCCGTTGGCATTTTGCATGTACGGAAATGTGTCTAATTTCAATACAAAGTAACTTTGACAACGAGCTGCCTGCCGATAAGAAGGGCCCAGGTGAGGCGAAGACAAAAGCTGCATTTGTCTATGTGCAATTGCACTAACAAGCACACACACACACACACACATACATATGCACACGGTCACACATACACACACATGTGCACAGCTTCCAAGCCAATGCACAACATTTGCATTGAACATTTCACAGTTGCTTTTTCCGCAATTTTCCTTTGAAAGTATTTTTTATTATTTTGATACCCTGTTGCCATTTAAATATGGCTGCAAAAAATGGCCAACAGCAGCTGTCTGCCACACAATGTCATTGTGCACGCTGATAACGAACAGCTGGATAATTGGAAATTTTGATGATTGCATAAAAAAAACCTGAACCTGCTTCTTTCTCTTATTTCACAACTTTTATGGCCCAGTGTAGTAGGGCGTGTAAGGACTCCTGCCATTTACACAGTATCTGCTAGTCAATCTCTGTACGTTCAGCCCTCGGGCAGTCTCCTGTGCATATTTTCACAAGTCGCCTCCTTGAAAATCAACAAAATGTTATTTATTGAAAATTGTTATGGACTTGTGCCGCAGCCAAGAATCTTAATTTGGCTCAAAGTTGCGCCATGTTTTTTCCTTAGTTTTTTTTTTGTGCTTGGGGAATTCCTTTGGCGCATTATGACAAAATGTGCATTTAAGTACAACATTTATGTAAAATGTGCGTCTGGCAAGTTTCCTCCAGCGGAGCAGCTTTAAAATATGCCCCAAGTACGTCACGCCCACAGGCACCATGCCATGGCATGGCACGCCTCACCTTACACACCAGCTTCATAAGAAGACGTTGAATAAGCGACCAAGTTTGGTGACGAGCATTTTGCCAGCGTCAATTGGGGGCGGGACGCGGCGGGGCGGGTCGTATGCCATTTGCTTTGGCTGGCAACGAAAAACTTCAGAAATTAAGTTTGCTGACAAACGTTTGTACAGGACGCCAAAGGAGTGGGGCCGGGGCGGCAGTGGGGGCGGGTCCCGGCTCTGGGTACTGGTAACTTTGCCAAGACATTTCTAAACTTAAATAAGCGCAAGTTTGGCGCACCGAGTTGCCAGTTGCCGCCTGCCACATGTGCGACTTCGTGCAACTTTTCTAATGCAATTAATTTCTGCACTCAACAACGAGCGGCTCAGGCCCAGGCCCCGGCCAGGGCCAGGCACAGGCACGGGAGCAGTAGCTGGAGCGGGCAGCTGAGGACTTGCTCCAGGACTAGGACGAGGGCAAAGTTTTCAAGCCTGCAACTTGGTGGCGGCAGCGTTTTGTTTTTCGCACTTGCAACTTGGGAATGCACAAATTAGTGTGGCAGCATGTGGCCGGGCCTCGACGGCTGGCGGCAGGGCTGGCAGCTGGCTGCGCCCTCTGCCATAATGCATGTCATACTTGTAATGGCAGTGCAGGGCACATTATTTCGGTCTTGTCGTAAATTTGTCACACGCACAAATTGTTGCTTGCACCCATTGCCACTGCCACTGCCACTGCCGCTGCCGCTGCCTCTACCAATGCCATTGCCACTGCCACACCCAACTATTTGATGTAATTTAAATTTTTAATTAAGCACACAAATTGTTTTCGGCGGTTTCGCAAATCTCTGACAGATTTGTGCTCTTCGCGCTGGCATAAAACAAAATGATAATGAAAACGTTTAAATATTTACCACAATTTGCAGCAACACACGCACGCACACATACACAACAACAATAACAGAAAGATGAGTGTGAGTGTGAAGTACAGTTAGATACAGACATATATGGACCACGCATAGACCAGAGTAAGTATAGTTTTTTGATTAGTTTTTAAAGCGCAAATTAACTACGGAAAAACCAAAAGATTTTGTTAGTACAAATGATAGGGGTGTGCGGATGATGAGTGTGGTTGAGAGTGCACAGAAATATACATTGATGAAACATCGAGTGATAGCTGGATATTAAAATGGTGTTTGCTGCCAGTAGACATACCTGCAACGAAAAGAGCAAGAAATAACAGTAATTAGTTAAATGATGATAATAGTTATTTTAAAATTTATAGCATTTAATTAAATCTTTATCTAAAATATATATAAACTATTTCTGAATATAAAAAACATATTATATTTGCTTCAAAAATAATATAAAATTAATAATAATAATAAAATAAATTATTTTTAAATTATTTTGATCACTTTTTAAACAAAATAAAAATAATTAATTTGTCTTTAAGATTTTTTTAAACTAAATAATTATCAACTATAAAGCAAATAATAAATATTTTTCTAACAATGGTTAGCAGCTAAATTGTATTAAATTTATTTTTAATTTAAACACAGTTTCCTTTTCTATCATATAATCAAGTAAAGTTTCTTTATGCCTCTTTTTAAAAACAAATGTAAAAAAAATTTATTTATGTTTAATCAACTGAAATTGCATGAAAATTTTATTAAATTTATATGCAAATTTATTTGGAATTATCAAATTAATTAAATCGCTCAGCAATTGCTATTTAAAAGCGACAAAAATATATATGTGCATATATATATATACATATATATATATATCTTTGGCTGTCTGACATCGGCGGATATCAGCAAATGGTATCTCTGATATTTGCTTAAAATTATAAAACAAAACTTGTGCATGCCACAAAATGCGGTTGTTAAATGAAAAACAAGCAAATCACGGCAACAAATGCGCGTTGCACGCGAGAGTTGCGCGTGTGTGTGGGTGTGTGCGTCGCTTGGGCGCAATGGGGCGCATGGGGCGTATGCTTGATGTGTGTATAAGCAGCTGTCCAGCTGACTGATCTCGGCTAGACGAAAATATTTGCCTTGCATTTCACAGTATAATTTAAATTCGCCCGCTTTTTTATATTTTATTTACTTTTTGGTTTTTATTTTTCGCCTGAATATTGTTGAAAATGTTGTTGCATGTGTTGCCATATGTGTGAGTGCGTGCGTGTGTGTGTGTGTGTGTATGTGTCTATGTCTGTCTGCTATTTGTTTGGTTTGCGGCTTGTGCGGCGGCATTTATATCATTTTTGCACAGTGTCGCTAAAGGTCTGGGTTGAGGGTATTGAGGATTCGGGCTTCAGCATTGGAGATTGGAGATTGCGAATTGGGGATTGGGGATTGGGGTTATGGCTATGGGTTCAGGAAATGCGCTCACGGCGATACAATTTCAGTTTCAATTCATGAATGTTAATATTTATGTTTTGATTTCAAACAACGCCACCTCTGCAATATTAATGAAATACAAACAAAATGTTAGCGCGCGGCGCAAATACATTCACACACACAAGCACACACTCACACACATATGGAGAGCAGCTGGCGTGCAGGCAAACACAGACATAGTTGATATGCAAATAAAGTTGACTGCGAGGCAAACGAAGAAACGCAAAACGAAGCACCTGGCCAAAAAGAAGCCCCAAAAAATCAAACACAAATTGAGTGAGCAATAGAAACAGGCAGAGAGAAGGTTGTGTGTGTGGGGAAGAGAGGGAGAGCGGCAGGCCATGTGAAGTTCTTTGTCAATTTGCAAGAGCTTAGAAGTGTGTAGCTAAGTAAAAGATACCAAGAAAAAAAAACATGTGCAAACACACACACACACACACACACACACACACACTTTTTTTGTTGTTTTGCCAAAATTTATGCAAAGTCTATAGAAAGTCGCTTTACGTCAAAGATAATCAAAATGCCGCAAAGAGCGCGCTCCAAAGTATGCAACACATTTTGGTGGTTGAATTGCGCTTCCGCTGCCGCTGCCCCTGCTGCTGATCCTGCTTCAACTGCTGCTGCTTGAAAACAAATACATATTTTATTTCAAAGATTAACGCTTGACTGTTTGACTGTCCGACGAGCTCACCGGCTCACGATTTTTCTTGAAAAAATGCAAAAACGCCCCTCAGCACACACGCACAGGACAATTTCAATTCGGTTTGTTGCACTTTGTAGCCCCGGCTGAGGGGCAACAGCTGCCATGTGCCACACCTAAGCCAACGAGCACTCGCTCTCTTTATGTGTGTATCTACGGCGACAAAGAGACAGGCAGGCAGACAGGCGATTTTAGCTGCAGGCTAAGCAAATGACAAAGCGGCGACGGCGACGTCGGCAGCGGAAGCTGCTTGTCCTGGCAGCCGTTGCCATTGCCATTGCCCGTGTCGCATCTTGCGCTGGCAATGGCAAAAAGTAAAAGTGGCGGCAACACCAGGCATCCAGCCGCCTCGCACGTTTTATTGATTTTCCTTTCAACGTCGCCTGCCAGTTGCACATGCGTTGAGGCAGCGCCTGCCCGCTTTCAGTGCTTTTTTCTTCTCGCTCCGCTCGGGTATTTCCGGCGATTAAGGCGAACGTTGCGCCGTTTGTTTGTAAATTATTTAATGTTGCGCTTAAATTTTCCGGCCCAGGCTCAGTTTAGTTTCGGCAAGGGGGCGGGGCGGGGCGGGGCGGGCATTGCAACAGTTTTTTGGGGCCGCTGCGAGTCTTTGAACTTTTGCGCTGTCTGTGCTGGAGCGGACAGTCGAGCTTTCGGTTTCATTTTTCCCATTTCGCCATTTGGCCATTTCGCATTTCCCATTTGCGCTGGCCATGTCCTTTTGGCTGCTGCTGGCTCTCTCGCTTATGTCTTTTGTTGTTACATGGATTTGCTGCTTCCTTTTTCTACTGCCGCCGCTGCTGCTGCTGCTCGAGTGGTATTTAACATTATCTGCTTGAGTACATGTTGCGGTATTTGCAGCAGACAACAGGCGCTGCCCGACCACAGCGCAGCGCAGGACAACAAGGACACACACACACACACACCCACACTTTACCCCCCTTTCAATTGGATTGTGCTCGTGTTTTCTTTCTTTCGAGCTGCCATTTTTTTCCATGTCTGCGTTTCCGTTTACAACAATGTTGTCGTCGTCGTCGTCGTCCTCGTCGTCATTGCTGTTGTTGTCGTTGTCGCCATCTTTTTTGCTTGAGCGCTGCAAGCCGCTTATCTTTGGTTATGTTTTCCTACATTTTTGTTCATTGTTTGCTTTTGATTTGATTGTTGGCAGTGCTTTGCTTCAGATACAGCTACAGCTACAGCTACTAGCAAGAGCTATAGTCATAGCCATAGCTATGTGCCGCCTGCTAACTTTTAACGAAATGTCTACAAAGGATCAAGCATTATGTGCTTGCCTCCCAGTCCTTTTCCCTCTCACTTGAATGGGTGTACGTATGCGTGAGTGTGTGTTTGTCTGGCTTGTCAGAATCACAGCTCTGCGCTTGAGGATTTTCTTTGGCATTCGCCTTGGCATTCCTTGGCATCATTTTCCGTTTGACTAAATGCACTCAAACTGCCAACCTTTCATGTCCGATGCGATGCGATGCGATGTGATGCGATGCGACGCGACGGCAGCATTAAAAGCTAATTAATTATGGAGCTCAGCTAGTCGGCGACAGCAGTTAGTCAGCGCTTCGGGACGTCTTGTGATTTATCTATGTATTTACGGCTGCTGCTGCCGCTGCTTCAGCTGGCCAGCAACAGTTTGCGGCACGCTGATTGAAAAGTCTGTGCTCAGATTTGCTGTCAAAGTATCAGTTTCAATAAAACATAATTTATGCTACATAGCTGCACTTGACACCTCCGCAGATAGAGTGGGTGAGGCTGTCTTGGTCTGCACTTGCCGGCTTCCTATTGGACGTACACAATAAATCTTCTTCGGTTTCATTTAAAATGCAGACAGATTGCTGGCATATTCGATATCAAAGCCGAGCGGAGCACAGCTCAACGGACAAATAGAAAGAAATAAAAATAAACAAATCTGCAGCAGTGCTGCGTGAAACTGCAAATATAATCCCCGATTTGCAGGGTATTTGCGCTTTTCTTCCACTGAGCACATTAAATGCAGCTCAGCAGTGCGAAATACTGAAAGCTTTTTAAAGCAGCTGCTTAAAAGATAAGTATTATTTTTACTAAGGTAACTGGAATAACGAATTAAGCGAAACATAATGGGAGAAGTACATAGAGTGTAAGGAGTTTGTTTAATTCAGGGGAGACCCAATCTCATGTTATAAACTTGAGAATCTTATTTTTTTTTTAAATAAATAAATAATAATAAGTATAATAATAAGTACACAAAAATAGAAAGAAAACAGGAAAAACTATTTACTACAAAGAAGTCTGAAGAGTGAAAGTGTAATAAGAGAGCTAAAATAAATAAAAAATAAATAACTATGATAAAAATATGGAAAAAAACTATTTATTTATTAAAAAAAAAAAGAATTTATTTTTAATATTTGTATTTTATTCATTTATTTATTTATTAATTTTTGTATATTTTTATTTTATTCATTTATTATTTGTTGATTTTTTTATATTATTTTTTTTTACCTTTTTATTTATTAAATAAAATTTATTACCTTATACATTTTTATTTTATTTATTATTTTTTTCAGCTCTCTTGTTACACTTTAATTCTTCAGACTACCATTTCAAGTCGCTCTCAGATTAAAATTAATTATATTAATATTTAAGTTAGTTTTATAAAGCTAAGTTAGTCTTATATGTATATAATAGTCTCTGTATACATATAAATATTTATGTAAATGCTCTAGAAACCTCTTCCCTTCTTGAGCTCGAGATATCTACGACTTGCAACTTGGCACATCATAATTTGAACAAACTTTTCAAAGTCGCCTTTTAGCCGCGTGATATTGCAAAATATATATATGACTAATAAACGAACATTTTGTTATATAATGATATCGTGAATGTCGTTCACTCAACGACAGCTGCATGACAGTGCAGAAAAAAAGCAAAGTATAAGAAAGGCGAATAAAAAATATTTTATACTCAAAGCACGCAACTGAATATGCATTAAAAATATTTCATAACGTTATTACGCTATGTTGCTATTGCTGTTGTTGTAAAAAAGCAAATGTCAATGTTCTGTGTCAGCAGCTTAAATAATTTTAGATATTTGCGCTGGCAAACTTGTTGGCTATGTTGTATCGTTTCTGGTTTTATTTTCCTTTTTTTTTTTTTTTTTGGTTTTTTTTTATTACTTTATTTGCAGTCGCATAACAAAAGCATAAAAACGGCAAGAAGAACGCCGAGCAGAGCAGCAGTGAGAGGAGACGCCCCATTTTCATGTCAATTGTCAATAAGCTGCAAATGAAATGAAAATATTATTTCTTGCTGTAGCTTTGTTCCAGTTCGTCGCAAGGCATTTGCACTTCCGCAGCTCGGCAAATTCGCTCGCTTCCTGCTCGCTCCGGCTCTTCCTGCACTTTCTGTTGCCTTTTACGACAGCCAAGACAGTCGCGCCGGCAGTCGGCATGTTGGAATTTATGCATATTTTATGTTTTTGGCAAGTACAAAAAGAAGTCACGTAACACGCATACGACATGTGCGCCGACAACAATGACGAAGTTGTTAAGCGCGCCTAAGTGAAAGGTGTAACGACAAAGGGGACGGCGACTGCGACGCTGACTGCGCGACAGCGCTGCTCAAGTGCGTGCGCAAATATCAACAATAAATTGTTCGAGTGGCATTTAGTGAGCTGCGACGCTGATGAAAGTTGTTCTGGTTGTAGTTGTTGTTGTTGCTTTAGTTTAAATAAAAATCAAAACACGCCACACTTGAAGCCCAAGACAAACACTTCATTTAAACCTGAACAGAAAAGGAGTTATAAAAAACACTTGACTCACTCAAGTGCCAGACAGCGGCTATAAGAGAGTTGGCGTTGATGTTGCTGCTGCGGATGCCGTTGCTGTTGCCGTTGTTGTTGCCGTTGCTGTTGCTGCTTCATGCGCCATTTGGCAGACAACAACAACAAGAACAACAACAACAGCAGAAGCAGCAATGGCAGCATGGCAACTGCTCTTGAGTCGCGCACATGTTCCAGACGCGCGCGCTCAAACCAAAAACCGAAAAACCCCAAACCTAAACGCAGCAAAGTTCCAGTTGCTGCTGCTTCAGCTGCTGCTGCAGTTGCTTTTAGCCATTCATATTGCGTTTCTCCGGGTTCTTTGCACTAATGAAGTCTCAAAGGCGCGATTAAAAATGTAACTTGTGCACAAGAAAAACTACGCTGGGCGGCAGCAGAGATGAGTTCTCTACCGCCAGCCGCATGCAAAGCGCAGATAAAAAGCAAATATGCCGAGGGACAGGAGCAGCATAGCTCGTTGGCGTTGATGCGCTGCCAAAGTGCTGCTTCAACACTTTCAAAGCTAAGAGCTGGTAAGAGAACGTGCAGATATATATATAAACACATATATATATATATATATCTATATAGAAGCTAGCTAGCTGCTGGCCAACCCAAGTGCCACAGCCCGGCCAAAGCGAAGGCGAACAACTTCAAATGAAGTAAGAGACAAAAAGCTGTAGCACATTTATCACAAAGTCAGGCAGCAGTCGTAGTCAAGGAACTGGAGCCTGGCTTGGGTCTGATTGGAAGTTTGTTTTGCTGTTGGGTGCTTAGCGGTCGCCAGATTGGCAACAGCCGGGGTATGTGTTGCGGGTGTTGTTGCTGTCTGGCTTCCATGTGCGATTGCTTTGTAGTTGTTGTTTCTGTTGTTGTTTTATATAGATTGCGCGCACGAGACGCATGACATTGAAAAATTTATTGCACGCTTGTGAGTTGCAAGCCAAACCGTTTGGTTTAGCTAAGCTTGGAGATGGCATGGGCTTCCTGGGGGGAGGTTGTAGCAGAAAGTAGAGGGTTGCTCAATGCCTAGGGGTTGTGTCAATGTCATTGTAAGCCCTAAAACTCACACTACCGCACACAGCACAAACAACTCTAGTGCGGGGCAGACCAGTGTCTGCTTTCGTTCCACGTTTCATTTAACACCTCAACATTGGCCCTGCTCGCCGCTAGATGGCGCTCTGGCCAAGCGGCTTTCTAGCTTTCCGAGTGGTCCAAGCACTTGGCTGTCATTTGAAATGCAATTAAAAAGCATTTTGAGCACTTGCTCGACTTGACATTCGCGTGATAAATGACTCCAGCGTCCAATGAGTCGCCAGTTGCTTTGCTCTATTTTTTTTCTTTTTTTTTTTTTAATTTTTTTGTATACTCTAGCTAAAGAGATTATAGTCAGTTAGTATGTATATTAAATATAAAATGGACATATAAATTCTGGACAAGTAATAAATAGCTAACTCATTTATAAATAAATTAGATTCTTTTACAAAACACTTGAGTCATCTATACAACTCAGAAGCTAAGCCTAGTCAAACAAGTCTACTCTATCACATGACTGCTTAAGGCTTCAACTTGAGGGTATTTTATGCTCGCTCTGCCAATCTGTCTTGTTTATTTCAGCTGAAACATTTATTCTTTTTTCTTATTTTTTTTCGCTTGTATTATTATGGTAAATGCATTTCCTCGGCATATTCGCAATCCTTTCGCTGCCTTCTTACACAGATATTTCACGCGCCAACGCAATTTGAAAGCGAAATTCCAGGCCAGCAGCAGCAGCAGCAGCAGCCCTTTTACTACTGCCATCTATCTCCACTCCTCGGCTTACAGCTGGCACTTTTGGTTGCCTTGTCTATTCGGCATTTAAATGTTTTACGGTGTCGTTTCATTCTGTTTCTGTTGTCTGTTGTTTGCGCCTCTTGAGTGTGTTTTAATTGCGTTTGTATTACACGCACACCCTCACACCTCCCTCCCCAACACACACACACACACACACACACTCAGATAGCTAGCAATGGAAATTTAAAGCCCTTTTTCAGCAACCCCTTTACAGCTTGTCAGCTCGTTTCATCCCCGCCCGCCAACCCCGCCGCTCTCCCGCTGCAAAGTTTATTATATTTCATTTGCCTGATTTTTGTGCCTGCGCTGCGCTTTTTGCCTTGGCTGGGCTGCTGCTCCTGCTGCTGCTGCCTTTTGCTAAATTAACTTAATTGTTTTTGCATGAAATTAATTTCGGCGCATAAATTTCACCTTCGGCCATTCACTGGCATTCCGCCCACCTACCCCGCGTTGGAGGCAGTCCACTCTCTGCTCGGCTGTCAGCTTTAAGTGTGAATTGCGTCGCCAGCTTCGCATAATTTACGCATTTTTGTAGCCACTTGAGGCGCCTGGCAATTAATTATGTGCCACTGTGTAAATATTTAAATGCTCAAATTAATGAAAAATACTCGGAGAATTCTTAAATTGCGAATGCCTAAGACGCAGCATAAATATTGTCTTTGCCACTGTCCAAGGTTTTATAATAATGAGTTCATTTATATGCCGCATTGGGAGAGACTTTCATTTGCTATGCCAATTGCAATTGCCAGCGGGCAGCAGAAAGATAAAACAGACTGAATGCGAGACAGAGAGGAGGGAGAGTGGGAGAGAGAGAGAGAGAGAGAGAGAGACAGCCCTGCATTTCATTTACTCTGACATCTATTTAATCTCTATATTGTGGTTGCGTTCTCCGCTTTGTTCGGGCCGCTTTATTTGATTTTAATTATGATTGAACTAGAAAAAACGAAATGGGCATGCGCCAGTTCATCAGAGAAGGCTTGTGCATAAGCCGCTGCTAATTTGCATAGCTAGCGAGCAGCACTGAGTGCTTGAGCCAAATCTGTTTAGATCTATAAGCTGCTTACAGCTCACATGCGAATATCCTTGCATGTCGCATATTTTCCCATTTGGCCTCGCGCATGCAGAACAATCAGCATAATTTCAGTTTATGCAGCAGCCAAAGGCACTTGAATACTTTTCAATTTATTTGCTGCTTAGCTGCTGATGACATAAAGCGCCCAGGACACCCAGGACACCCAGGACACCCAGGACTAAATAAAAAATGTATTTATAAAAAGCGCGCTTGCTCAGAGGGCCCCCATATATGAATATATGCGCATGCAGCAGCTCCACTCATATGTACAAATGAATGGGTGCCGAAAAACCTGCGCATTTAGACAAGTTAACAAGGATTTAAAAGGTTTTGCCTGTCAAACACACTTGGCACACACACATAAAAGAAGAGCGAGACGATGCGGTTGACAATGAATCAAATATACAAAAAAAAATTGTATATATATATGTTTCGATATGTATATAATGTATACAGAAATGTAAACGAATATCAAATACTCTGACAGGATATCAATTTTATTTGATATTTATATACTTTTGAAAAATAATTCAAACACATTATAAATTAACATTTAAGTGTTTTCTTAGATTTTAAGGATTTTACTTAAAAAAATATATATTAAATTATTATGTTTAACATAAAACGAATAGAAATATTCGATTTAATATAAGTACTATAACAAAATGCATAAGATTCAAAATAAGCTTTAAGAAATGAGTGCTTTTAATAAAATTTCGATGAGTGTACATGTATATTAAAGCTGAATACAGCTGAATAAACAACAATTGTTTATTATCGCTGATTTTTTAGTTGAGAGTCTACAGCTAAAATAAATTTTTTTTTTTTTTAATTTTATATTTCAGGTATTATAAAGTAGGTATATCCATTCTCTATAAAGAAACTCAGTCTAACTACAATTTTATAAACAAGCGAGCAATCACTTCAAGCAAAAACTCTATAAGAAAATAAAATTGTATCAGTCAGACTTAGGCACACATGCTTAAAGTAGTCTAAAAAGCCTTAAATATATATATAAAAAAAAAAAATATAAATGTATATATATACTTTTTTTTCTACACCGTACACTCTCCATATGAATTAATATATGTGAGCATGTGCCTATGCTTATAAAGAAATATGTTTATCACCCACTTTGCCTGTCTCACTCCCTCGCCCAGTTTTTTGTCAGCTCTTCTTGTTCTCTTTTCATGCGGCATTTAGTAAATTTTCATTTTGCAAATGAAATTTTATCGCCCCAGCCTCCATGCGTGCCCCGCAAGCGTTGCTTTCTAGTCTAGTTTATCTTCTGCTGTTGTTGCTGCTGCGGTTGTTGTCTGCACATGTCCCAGGCAGCTGTTAGACACAGCACAACACGCACACAACACACACATATGGCTGACAAAGGCAGTTTAATTTCATTTCAATCATGCTAAAAGCAAAACATAATAATTTATATAACTGTCAGAGGCATCAGCAGCAGCAGCAACACCAGCTCAAAGTGTAAATTAATAAAGCCTCGCACCGTGGGCTTCAATAAGCACATAAATCAGTTGCTGCTAAACGTGTTTTTTGTAGCCAAATTTAATGCACTCGAGTCCCGCCCGAGACATATGGATATAGTATGGATATATGCAAGGATTTTTTCCTTTTTTATACTTTTATTCGTTGCCATTGATAGAGTAGGCAAAAAAAAAGGTTTTCCACTGCTGACTCTTCTTGAATTATTAATGAAGGCGGCGCTGCTCTCCGCACACAGTGTGAAATCAGACGCTACAACAACAACAACAACAAGAACAGCAAGAACAGCTTAAGCCGCACACATTGTTGCTTCTCTGCTTGAAATTTGACACTGGGGATCAGTGGCAAAATGGCCGACAGTCGAGCTGCCATATTTATACACACGAGCACACAGGGAGTGTGAGAGAGCCAGCCAAGATGCTGCGACTTTAATCTGACCTTGAGCGAGCAGCAACGAAGTGTTAGCCAAGCGGCGTCAGTTTCAATTATGTTAATGTTCTGTCTGCGCTTCATTTTGGCTTTCGGCTGCAGACGCTTTTGTGCAGTCAAATGGCCAACAATTTGGCACTTCATAACAGGCATATTTTACAGCACACAGACACACAGACAGGCTTTAATTAAATTAACACAACAAACCACACACACACAGACACACACACGCACAGCGTTCGGGTCGCGCCAAGTAAGCAAAAAATTTATTTAAATTTTTTACGCGAACGTTTTCTGATTTTTATATAATTGCATATTATTGTTGTTGTTGTTGTTGTTGCTGGTTGTTGGCTGTTGCTGCAATGTCCTGGCTCGACCAGATCCTGCTGTGTGCATTAAAAAGCCACTTTGCGGCTTCCTGTGAACACCGCCCCGTTGGCGTGCCGACATGCCTGTGTATAAATTTGTGGGCAACACCAGCAGCAGTGGGGGCGTGGCCGCACTTTAATCGCCGACTGGGCTTAAAGCGCAGGTAAGCAACTGCTGCCGGGGCAGTGGGAGTTGTGCTTAATGCGTCTATAACTACAAGTGCATAGGCATAAAAGCCAAGTTGGGTTCGTGTTTGGATTTTGGGTTTGGGCTTGAATTTTGGGTTTGGGTTTAATGCCAGCCAAGTCTCGGCTTATCTAATCCTTTACAGCAACTCTGTACCTGAGCACTTTGGGGTCTCAGTTAAGGTAACGAGACACAAAGAGAAAGGGGGAGAGGGACGGTGAGGGTGGGTCAGTTGCTGGACGCTTTTATGAGGCATCGTAAAAACTTTTGTGGCAGCAAGTCGAACGTGCGCCTAGAAATATGCTATGCATACAATTTTAATGCCATTGCCAGAACACGGCCGAAAAAGCCAAAGTTAAGTTTATATTGTCGACGTTTTTATTGATATCGTAAAATTGCGACGACCAGCACGAAACACCCGTCCCGCTCGTCCGCTCTTTCGCTCGCCCGCTCGCCCCCCTCCGCCCACCACACAATTTGCATAGTAAATTTATGAGACAATTACTGAGCATTTTTGATTTAATGACAATTATTGTCATAATTTTCATAAAATTGCCTGCCGTGCGCTCTTTTTTCGCTGACTCTCTCCCTATCTCCCTCTCTCTCTCCCTCCCTCTCCATCTCTGTTTTGCTTAGCTAATGCCATGCTTTTTGCCACATTCGTGTCACACACACACACACACACACACACACACAGAGAAAGAAAGAAACGCGTTTGGGGAAAAACAAAAACGAAGCAAAGTTGGATATTTATGCGTTTTCGTGGCTCATGAATTTCGAAGCATACTTCACTCAGCTGGCGGCCCCGCAAACCCAGCCTGAGTATACTTTCCATATTCGCCTTTTGGGCTTTGCATGCGCTCGTAAAATGTCTACGCCAAATTCTGTAGTCTCCTTTTTGGGTCTGCTTTAAGTGGCCACCTTGACAGCGTCGTCTCCCTTTTCAGTTTCTTTTTTCTTTCTTTTCTATTTTTTTTTTTTTTTTTTTTTTTTGGCTTTTACTCCATATTTCTTTGGGTAGTAGGTAGCTGTAGCTAGTGAACTGTCCGTCTGGCAAAGTTGCTTGGCTAGTTAGAGCCTTTTATAGGTAAATAAAGGAATTGCGAAAATATGCGCTTTAAGGACATGTTTTTTTTTTCAATTTTCAATTTATAATTATATAAAATATCAAAATTTTAATTTTTTATAATTTTGTTAAATATGGAAAATTTAAAATTACAAATTTTTTTTTATTTATTTATATTTTTTTAATTTTGCCTAAACTTGAGTTTTTGCACACATCATATTTTATATTTATGAATTGAAAAATATTTATTCTTTTCTCACATATCTAGTCTGATTTTCTATTTCATATTTCGCATTTATTCTTCTGCTCTACTTCCCGTTCACCTTTAGTTTTTGGGTATCTTTGTTTCTATCAGCTGCTGCTGCTGCCTTTATTCCTTTTCCATTTACCGCGCGCTACCTTTCTTACTCATTTCAATTAGCCAGTCACGCAATTTCCTTATACAGTTGTCTGCCACCGTCGCATAAATCAACATTGCCCCAAACAATCTAATTTTAGGTTTTATTTTTGGGTACCCTGCTTGGGTGCGTTAAATAACTCTTTTAATGCTTTACAGCGAGTTGTATACTGTATTTAAATGAAAGGGATGCGAGTCAATAGAGAATTGAACAAAAATTTAAGTGCATTTTGCAAATATTTCTTTTTTTAAATTTTACATTTATAAATATATGTTTTCATTTAAATAAATTCTTGACTGTCATATATACAAGAGCACTCAATGATTTAACACATATGTATATATATATATTCTATTCATATTTAGAACAGAAAAGTCTGCTAAAACACAGTTAAAGCCAAAGCGATGAAAATTTGTGAGTGTCATTCAGAAGAGTGGAATAAAATTCACAGTTCTTGTTGAGCTGCTCTATATATACATATTATATATATATATATATATATATATATATATATATATATATATATATATATATATATATATATATATATATATATATATATATATATATATATATATATATATATCAGTCTCTATATATGTTTACCGTTTTGTGGTTATACGTTTTAGGTCTGGCTGGCGGTGAGTGCGCGCTCTTGTCTGGCATCAATAACCCGACGATGCTTATAAAAATGCAAACAAATTTTGCGCGCTGGCACACGGCTATAGACAGAGAGACACATAGATATGCAGGTGTTGTTTGTCCAGGCTTTGGGCACTCAATTTGTCACATTTGAAATACGACGACAAACAAAAACCCGAGCACTACACTGCACAATACAACACAGCACAACAGAGCAAAGCGTAGACTCGAGCGACGCACAACAAAACAAAATCGAATTGCATTTTTATTTACAAACGCTTTGCACTTCAGTCAGCACGCAAATGGGAATGCGAATGCGAGTGCGACTGGCGCTGGCGCTGGTTGTTTTTAGGAAGAATACTCGACTCGACTCGCTCGCATGGCAATTCGGGTTGGCTGTGGGTGTGGGCATGGGTGGTAAATGTGCACCACTCAACTGCATAAAACCGTTGAAATGTTAAATATCCGAGTGAGCTGAGCATCAAGTGTGCTGCGGCAGCTTACCGCAGCTCAAATCAATGGCATATTATTTGGCACCACTCACACGCCTCAGCTACAGCCATCCACAGCCCCTGCCACCGTCGACACCCTGGCGGCAAACAAGAAAATCAACTTAGAAATGATGGCTCCTTGGTGGGCGCAGAACAAAAATTAAACATAAGAAACAAAAGCGCAAAATCATAAAAAACATAAAATAAATGTAATAAAAAACCAAAAAAAAAAAATAAGAGAAGAAGCTGAAAAAAGAGGCGAACAATGCAATTTTCGGGGCGTATGTGTAACAGGCCACAAAGGTCATAAAACCATATCAACGCCATTAAATGTACAACGGGGGGTAAGCCGAAGCACACATAAGCGAGTGTGTATGTGTGTATGTGGGTGGGCATATAAACACCTATGGGCGGAGTGAGCTTTGCTGGCGCAGCTCAGCAAAAAGCTATAAAAAAGTGCGCAACAAAAAGTTGCCTGGGAAGTGGGTTGGGGAGTGGGTCGTATAGTTGCCAAGTGAGCCACCTATGGCCGGGCTGCTGCTGCGCTGCTGCTGCTGCCAAATGAGATCCCGTGCGCTTGTTGGCCGGGCCCGGGCGTTTAGACAATGTAAACGCCGGATAACCGCAAAAAACTAAACAAACTGAGGCGAACTTCGACTCGGGGGCGAGGGTTGATGCTGCTGGGTATAGCCATAGCGAGTGTTGCCGGTGTGACTCAAGTGTGAGCACAGACGAATTTTTTACGATGCTCAAACGTTTCACGTAACACTGGATGCAAAAAAAAAAAAAAAAAAAACACAGAAATGAAACAAAAAACGTGGCTGAAAACACATCTAAAAAACGGAAAGAAGAGGAAGGAGCAGGCAGTGGGCACAACGGGCGGCCATGTGAGGGCGTCGATGAAATTAGGATGGCAGCGCAAGGTGAATAGGTTGTCCGGACAGCTAGACAATCAAGAGAGAGAGAGAGAGAGAGAGAGAGAAATATACAAACTCTCTGTTTTAATGAATGCTAACAGGTGTTGCAGCACGTCTGCTCCGCTCCACTCGATCATCGTAAACTACACGTTTCGTGCCACGCCCACTACTTACAGCATTGCGCAGCATTAGCGGCGTTAAGTGTTGCGAAACGTAATCGACATTGCTTGGCGTTACGTAACATTAACGTTACGTTAACAACAATGGCCGGCAATTAGGTTTTTTTTTTTGTTTTTATTTGCCGCTTCGCTTTGGCATTTGCAACTCAATTAAGCAGCCCCTCGAACGCGGCTCGCAACTACCCCTAAAACTAGCCAAATAGCTGAAGCATTTTGTAATGCAGCCAACAAACAGCGACTATTTAATGAAACTCACGTGCTGCTAAATGCCAGGCAAACACACACCCATACACACACACACACACGTGTACACGCACACCTGCACACACATTCACTTAGGCTAAACAAGCTGCATTTACATTTAGTTTTTATATCCTTTCAGCTTTATCACTCTAATGAAGGCAATTTAAATAAAATGCATTGAGAATGGCATTTAGCAACATGCAAGTATTTAATTAAATGGCTTTCAAAGCAGCTCAAACGATTGCAGAAGGTGCAGAAGGCGCCGAAGGCTTAGGCAAAGCAGCTTTACGATGTTTTGTTTGCCAGCCAGAATAATTGACGGATGAATTCAAGTGTATTAATACTGAGATATGATTGATAATAAAACAGATGTTTTACTAATTGCTGTAAGCGAATGGGAATTACATTTGCATACAATTTAAATAAATATAAGTTAATAATTTAATGGAGGAATTGTATATATTTAAATTGAAATAATAATAAAAAAAAAAAAAACAATAAAGCACTTGGTAATTCCTACTCATTTACTTAAATTTGAAAACAACAAAATTGAATGGATTAAATGAATAAAAATATTTACTTAAAATTGAAATAAACAAAAAGTTAAAAACAAATAATATTTTAATGGACTAGGAATTATATTTACTTAAAATGGAAATAAATAACAAACAAAAAATTTAATTCCTACGCATTTACTTCAATATGAAAAAAAAAAGAAAATATATATATATATATATATATATATATATATATATATATATATATATATATATATATATATATATATATATATATATTTTAATGGTTCAAATTAATATTAATAATTACTTTTAATTGAAATAACACAAATATTTAATGGAGTAATGGAAGATAAAGTAATAAAAAAATACTTATACAATATTTACTTAAAATTTAAATAAATAAAACTTAAAAATAAATAAGAAAAATAATTTAAGCCTAACATATTTTCACAGCTAAGAGCAATGTGTAAGCCGCTTAGACAACTTGTGTAGAGTATCTTGGCAGCTGTGGGCATATGTTTCTGGCCAGGGCTGGGCACAGCCTGCGACAATAACAAAGCGAATTAAGGCTCATTAACAATAAATGTTATAATTTATGCGGCAACAAAGTTTCGTGGGCTCAAAACCCCCACAAAAAAGCTGTCGAATGAGGCCATTTCATTTTGCACTTAATAAACGGCAACTTTAATGGCTAAAACACATGCAGAACAAGCTGCAAATGGCCAGGAGTGAGAGTGCTTTGATCGATAAGAGGTGAGAGGGTGAGAGGGAGAGAAGGAGTGGGGGGCAATATGAGCTTAAAGTATGTATAGCCCCTGCCCCAATTGAAAGCCATAAATACAAAACCAATTTTATGAGACAAAAAGTATAAAAAGTTTAACAAAAAGTAAACATGTATAAAAGAGAAAAGCGGAGGGCCTAACTTGAGCCTGGCACCGCAAACAGGAAGCATAAAAGCAAAGCGTGAAATATGTCAAAATGGCCAACAACAACTTTGGCCAGCCATAAAACTGTTGCCAACAGCAGCGCAACGCGATAAAATCAACGCAGAAAACAGCGAAAGCGGCGGCTGTTGCTGTCGCGAGTCGAAACTATACAAAAACCGAGCACAACAAGAGCATAAAACAAAAAACAAGAAAAACAAATATGTTTTTGCAAAGTTTATAAACAATATGCTGAATCAAAGCGGCCAGAAACGAGCCACGCCCACCCTGGGCAGTCGGCCGTAAGCGTTTATTAAAGGCGTCGACTGACAGATTACAGGTGTGTGTGCCTTGGCTCTGCCCTGGCCATGGGGGCGTATGCGCAACAAGCCTCAGAGAACACACATATACTTGAGTTATATATGCGAAATATATATATATATATATAGATGTACATATGTATATAATGTGCAGACAGTTGGGGCAATGTCAACAAATTGACACATTAAAACAAATGAGGCCACTGCGACCGCTGCGAACCCAGGCAGCTGTCGAATTCTCCCAAAGGCTGTGGGGGGGCAGGCAACTAATGGCGCTTGTTAGACGACTTATGCGTAGTTTTTCACACACACAAACAGAGAGAGAGAGGGGGGCAGAGTGAGAGGTTAGAGCTTGAGTTAAAGTGTGGCAATATCAAGAATCAAGTTAGTAGCAGCCGAGGAAATTAACGCCATTGCATAGAGTTTTTTTCCTCTGCTTTATGCGACATCTAAACATATATTTCTGTTGACTTTGCAACCCAAAAAAAAGGAAAGGAAGTAGGAGGAGCAGGGCAAGAAAATAACCTTGGCAACACCTGGCCAAGGGGCGTGGCAGTGCGAAAGTTTTTTGCCGTCGCCGCACGCATAAATCAAGTTAATCATTTGGCACCAAAGTTGCGCAGACGCTGCGCAAATTGGACATTTATATTTTACGCTCAGAGCAGCAGCAGCAACAGCAACAGCAAAAGCAACAACAACAAAAGCATTTCTGTGGCATGTTCTGCGTTAAATTATGACGCGTCCAACGGCATTTGCTGTGTATTTCGTTGTGTTGTGCGAGCCAAGATTTATGATCCAGCGACTTGTGCTTGACATTTTCAGCTTTACTCCACTGCCTGATGGCTGAATTAGTGTAAATTACTGGCCAAGTCAACTTGAAAGTTAGATCATCAAGCTGCCAAATACACATAGACACACTATATATACATATGTATATATATATATATATATATCTGCCCAGTTCTAGTCACATATATATAAAGCAAACCTGTCTCGCCCGCTTCTTTTGTACATAAGGCTGTCTCGACTTACCTGCAAGTAGATAGAGAGAAATGTCAAATGTTATTCAAGTTTAATTGCATTTCAAATAGAAGGACATGAATATGCACAAATTATGCAATATGCAAATCAAATGGCAACAACAACAGCAAAGCTCAGCTCAGCTCATAAGCAATCGAAACGAAATTTGATTATGCGCAAAAACTAAACAAAAATTGATTATTTCTCCAGAGACACAAACTTTGGCCATAAAAATGCGTTGAAACAGTGGAGACTGCGACCCTGCATAGATAAATAACTGGAAAAAGCCAATGCCCAAAGTCAAATCAATAAAAGAGCAATAGCCAAAGGGGGCGGGCACCCAATAGATTCAATACATATATATATATATATATTTTTTTTTTTAAAGGTGGGGTAGAGCTGCACACAAGTTTACTAAAGTTTTACTCTAGCTCAGCTAAAGTCAAGCTGCAAAATCAAATCGAAAGGTAAAATATTTACCTGAGTTCAGGCAACAACTGCAGCAGTTGGGGCAGTGGCAGGGGCAGCTGCTGGTCAAACACAAAGCAAGCATCAAGGCAATTGCATTTTTAACAAAGGGTCGACTGAGCTGCAACTGTCGCATTGATGAGCCAACGAGCTAGCCAGAGTGGGCGTGGCTGCCAACTGACACTGACTGTGTGACAGGAACAAGCACAAGTCCAGGTAATCCTTTGGGCACGACAAGCGCCCAGTCACGCCCAAACTGCTCAGACTGAAGTGGACCGTGTGTGTGTATGTGCGTAGAGAGGGTTGCCTTTACTTTTGCCAGCATTATATGCAAAACTCTGCGCTGAGCTGCCTTTGGGCACGCAGCAGCCCAGTGAGCCGGAGCGAGAGTCTCACTGCCAAAAGCCCCAAAATGCTTTGCATGCTTATTTTTTGCGGTCAGGTGGGTGGTTGTTGTTGTTGTTGTTGTTGTGGGTTTGTTTGCTTTGGCTGTGTGCAATTTGCGTGCGTGCAACGTTTTGTTTGTGCGCCTCAAGGTATGCTTCATTATTTTTGCAAACTTTTTGCTCAAACATCTGCGTGCGTGTGCGTGTGCGTGTGTGTGGACTTTAAATTTCGTGCATGTGTTGCCAGTGCAGCACAGTTTATTGATAAATTAGTCTAGGACACTTGTGGACAGTCTGGTTTTTGGCATATGAAATGCAATTATTGTTAATAAATGTTCTGTTAACAGAATTCAATTAAAATGCACACAGAGACTGTGCAAGACAATGGCCTGTCAATTGCCATACCACACACGCACACCCAGACACCCACCCACCCACACACACACACACACACACACACGCACACACACATACGCACTTAATAGCAATAATTGCATGCATAAAGCGCCACTTAAAGCCGTGCCAGGTATTGTATGACAAACTGTCACGCCCACAACGACAGCAAAACAATATAGAAATCCGCTTAAGTTGGCTTTTTCTAGCAATTTCACTAAGTGCCAGCGGCGCAAAAGATTTACCACAAAGCCTCTGTCCGCATGTGTGCGTGTGTGTGTTCAGCTTAAACTAATTTAGCCCTTGTCTAAATGAAAGGCTTTAGTTATGCTTGCGTGCTGCAGCACTTTTCCAAACGATAGAAAAGCAATTCACTTTGAAATTTGCACCTGTAAACATTGTCAAGCAGGTGGAGGTGGCGGCGGCGGCGGTGGCGGTGGCGGCGACAGGACAATGGGCAATGGCATAACAGCACTTGAGTGCATCCAGTAGCCACACCTGGTGTGGTTGTGCAGCTGCTTACTGCTGTTGTTATTGTTGTTGTGTCTTGCAAATCGCCTTAGCTGGTAATTGTGTATATGAACAAACAACAGGACAACACAGGACCAAGCAGCCATCGACAGGCAACAAGACAAGACAGCCCAGCCAAGGTAAGACGACACAACGTGGAGGCAGGGCGTAACGACTGCCATCATTGGTTGCTCGTTAGCAACGCCTTATGCCACAATTTGCTGACGCTGCTCGCCGCTCGAGGCCAGCCCAGCCCCCACATCCAGCACACCCACCGCCACTCGAGCATTCTTTTAATGCCATCAGCTCTACGTGAGTTTGACCAGCTGCGTTGGCTGCTCTATTTGTATACGGATGGGCGTGTGCCTGCCTGGCAAGCAAATGCAATCATAAAATGTGTCATTATATGAAATTCACTATTAGCGACCGAGCGAGTCGCCTGCTCCGTGGCTCAGGTATGCAAGAGAGCATTTGCCGAGTGCATTGAGCAGCTCTGAAAGCATTGCTTTAAATGGCTGGGCGTTGCTGCTATTTATATACAACAACAACAATTAAAGTTCAGTTAACTTGGCCAGACAAAAAACAAGCTAAGAGCAATAAAAAGCCAAAGAAAAAAGCTGAGCACAAAATAAATTGAAAATCGAAAGTTGTTAAATTTAACGACCTATTCCCCTTGTTATCTGGCGAAACATATATATTTATATACAGTTTATATATATATATATATATATATATATATATATATATAAATATATATGTATATATATGTATATATATATATATATATAAATATATATGTGTATATAGCACTCCTGCACTCCTGTCAGGTCTTGTCGCTGCGGCAAATGTTTTGAATTGTCAACGGAAATCGCCACAGCTAACAGCAGTATTCATCAGCAACATCATCATCATTGCCATCATCATTGTCATCATCATCATTTTATACACATTTAGCATATTTACTTTTATTTTCTTTTCGAATTGCTTTTTCAATTTCTTTGCCTTTTTCGCTGTGGCTCGCTTTGTAATTGATTTTGAACATTCATTAGCTCTGCTCCCGCTCTCTCTCTCTCTCCTCTTCAACTGACCCCTCGTTGTTGCCTGCAAATATCATTAAAGTGCCACCTCGCCTCTTGGCCATGCCCCATTCTAAATGTTGCAGAATTGAGCTTTAAATATGTTGTTGGTTTTCCTACCTACCTCCCTCCCTCCCTCTCTCTCCCACTCTTTCCATTTCTCTCTCTATCTTTTTCCTTTGCTTTTTTGTATTCAGAAAATGTTTGAATTTTTACTTTCGCATGTGCGACTTGATTTCCGTTGCAAATGGCTGCATGCTAGCAGCCAGTCGCAGGGGAAGTTCGAGGGGGAGGGGGCGTGGCATTATAAGTGATATTGAAAGCGTTGCGTTTATGGGCCATTGTATTGGGTATTGCGTAACGACGAGAGCGGAAAGGAATACCCGAATGCCTTTTATTGTTAAATGGAGCGTATGATTTATATTTGATTTCATTTTTATATTCAACACAATTCCATGGGCTTAATGTTGATTTTACTTTCTGCATTCATGTTCGCTCTCACCCACAATTAAATGCCATAAAAAATGGCAGAAACTCGTCAATTAAAGTTCGGGCCAAACTGAAGTACATAAATTGATGTCAGAGCTGCAATCACAGCCGACAAGGACACGAGATAATGCACACGAAATATGTCAGAAATGCTTGAGGCAGAAAAAAAGGAAGAACAAAGAAAACAATGGCCAGAGCAAAGAAATGCGAGCAAAATGTTTGCATGTTTTGGCCAAATAAACTGAATGAATTTAAATAGATCCGCTCGCCAGCCAGCGCAAAAAAGGCAGACAAGTAATAAACCCAAAAAGAATGCGGCAACTGATATACGGAACCAAAAAAAGGAGGACATTATTTGTGTGAGTGTGTGGAAAATCAAGACACAAACTGCAAAATGCCTCCAAAGCAAAACGTAGCCAAGCAAAAAGGGAACAAATTGTTTTGGCATGCCAAGAGTAACGACAACAACAACAATAAGCAGCAGCAGCGGCAGGACATAGCGAGTGGAGACACGGAAAAAGAGGCGGAACTGTCGCCGTTGCAAAAATAATAATAAAATCTACAAATAGATTTTAAGCAATTTCACTTGTGAGCGAACGCAATAAAAATCAAGAATATTTGCCATGAGTTTTGCGGCAAAGGAAGCCACTTACACAGAGAAAGAGAGTAGGTAAGGCAGAACGGAAAAGTAAATCGGCGGCGTCGATGGCGACTGCTGATAAAGCGCAGCCATTGAAAGGCGCACCAAGGATAACAGCGTGGAAAGCAGAAAGCGATTAAACTACATTTGTTTTGGCCTCTCTCTTTCGCTCATACACTCTCCCGCTTACTCACTCTCTCAGCCTTTCAATACTTCTGCATGCAAAAAGGTTGCAGGATATCTCAATAGAGTCACGACTATTTACACGCCAGGCACCAAATGGGAAATTGAATTTCATGCAGAGCCAAAACAAACCTAATCGAGGCCCAAGCAAAAATGTATATATATACACACACGCAGATATATATATATATATATATATATATGTATAGTATATATAATAAAATGATGCCATGGGAAATTTACGCCGCCCAACGTCGAAAAGTTTAGTGGAGCATCCTCGTCTTAGTGTCGCACGTGCGCGCTGTCGAAATGAAAATCGAAAGCAATAAAAAAAGTGAAATAACATAAGAGCTCGGGCACAACACGGCGTATACGTAACGCGCCAGACTTGACAATCGGCCTGGCCAAATGAAAAGAAGCAGAGCCAGAGTGAGAGTGAGAGAGAGAGAGAAAAGTGATGCATACTTATTGGGGCATGCAGCAGCTCCAGCAGCGGCACTAAAACGCCAATTTTGTTGCCGTCCCAGAAAGGAAAATCAAGTGAAAATATCAAGCATATATGAAAAGCCAACTGCAAGCATTTTTCAATTTATTTCTCTACCTCAACAATACTGATGCTGACAGCCAAAAAAAAAAAAAAAAAAAAAAAATATATATATATATATATATATATATATATATATATAAATATATGAATGCATAATATAATATATATAATAAGCAAACAAATAAGCAGCTGAAGATGCATAAAAAGCTTTAGAAAGTAAGTTGCTTTCGGAGTCGCAGAGCAATAAGAGTGAATATATGAGTTCCTTATGCCAGACGAACTGACATTCATATTGCGAATCCTGAATGCGTTCCGTCTGCACTGAGAGACGACTTCACTTGCTGAATGCTACAAAAACGTCAACAGATTTTATTTTCAGTGCGTTATTTGTGCAGATTATAAAGCAACTCTTCAATCCATAACATTTTGCATGCTAACAGAAAATCGCTCCATAAAAAATTCAATAAAATAAAAAATATATTCAGTGTGTTAAACTATTAACCAAAAAAAATATAGATTTATATTGTGTGTAATAAAATTAAATTTTATCAAACTATCAATAAAAATTAATTGAAATATAAATTTTTAATATTTAGATTAAGTTGTCGAAAAGGTACCAGAACGTTTACAATTAAAATAAATTCATTCATTGAAAAAAATAAAAAGATTAAATTAAATTGGTTTGAACTAGCAATAAATATTAAGTGAAAAAAAAATATAAAATAAAATAGATAAGTAAATTGGCCAATAAATACATAAAACTGCTGGCATAGCTTTTATGACTAATATTAAAGACAAAGTAGTTGCCTTGTTATGGGTTTTTAATGAACTGTAGCATAAACATTGTCAAGCACTCAGCAAACTTGAAAAGCCTGCTGGGAACTGCTTAGCCTCGGCCGGCGGGAGACAGTGGCCGTGACAACTGTTTGTTGGACAACAATCGCTGTCAAATTGGGGGTGCGAGCTGGTTGGCTAGGTGAAAGCCAAATGCCATTCGAATGGCTCACAAAATTTGCATTTTTAATTCGGCTTTTTGCCAGTTTTGCATAATGCCGCCGTCGACGCGACGTGTGTCAGTTGTTGTGGCTGCTGATGTCAGCTGCCAGTTGCCAGTTGCCAGTTGCTCCGTTTTGCCAGCTGCAAAGGGTCCGCAGAACTTTGTTAGAGTAAGCCCCGAGAATAGCAAAATTGGCTTGTCAGTTAGCATTTGTCGCTGTCTCAGCTCTCAACTTTGGCCGCAGGAGCTGCGAGAAGGTTGCCCTGCCCGCCCCTCCCCTACTCAGTCAAGTTCGTGTCGTCCAAGTTGCGACTGAATTAATATACAATTGCATAGCTGAAGGCGCATTTAAATAAACAAACTAAACACGTAACTGAGGGGAGAGGGAATGGAGTTGGGGCTGGGGGTCGGTTGCGCAGGGGCAACTTTTGTCGCATTCATAAATATTCATAAATAAACACTAAGTAAAACATATTTTCTGTTTGATAGCCAGGGCCAAGTTTTGTTTACAGCTCGCGGCTCAGCAAATGGCAGTCAATTTTTGTCAAAACTGTCGCCTAGATAAAACTCATTAAAGCCCAACTGCCAAAGTACGATGTGAGCGTAAGGCAAAAGGAAGAAGACACAGAAAAAAAGAGGAGAAAATTGACTCAAAAAAAAAATAAAATAAAATAAAAAAGAGCAAGGCAAATACTTTGCGCTTCATTACAAGTCACTTCCGCTTCCTTCGCCCCACCCACGCCTTTTGTTGTGTTGTTAATGAAGGCGCAAACCCCGATCTGATCTCTATCGAAAGTTTTTGGCTTTGATGATGCGGCCACGCCCACGCGGACGCAGCATGTGGGCGTTGCAGAGCAAGGCGCAGCTGTGCACAAGCAACAACTAAATTAAAATTTACAGCACTTAAAATGAAAACGTGCCCGTTTTATTAAATACATTTTATGCTGCTCGAGTCGAGCGAGCTGGCAAGACAGAGATAGGTACAGAGAGCGAGAGAGAGTGGCAAATGGGAAAAACTGTGAAATGGAAAATTGTTGTTGTAATAATGAATTTTCTCGCTTGCAACAGTTGCTGTTGTTGTTGTTGTTGTTTGGAAATAAATTAGACATTTAATGATGACCGCAGGCTGTTTGCTGATTGCTCCACAGCTGAGCCTCTGAAACTAGACTCTGGCATTTTCAGCTGAGATTTATTTAATTTAATTGAAGTATTTATCGAAAGCAGCGTACGAAAATGAGGTTAAAGACTTGGGGCAGCTGCTGAAATGGAAAGCAGCTGAAAATAAATATCCTTTTAAGAGGTACAAAGCAGAGCAAAGGATGCAATAGCTGCACTCTAAAGCACACATTCTATAAGGAATATATATAGAGAGAGAAAGAGAGAGAGCGATAGAGTCACTTCACTATCTTCCCGTTGCCAGCCAGTGGAAAATAGAATACTTTTAAAATGCATTTTATTTTTAATGGCTCAGAACTTTGGCCGTCTGCAGCGCTCATTGCTTAACATTTTGGTAATTGAATTAGAAAACATAGAAGGCAAAAAAAACAAAAAAAAAAAATGAAATAAAATAAAGAGAAGCAGAAAACTTTGTGCCTGCTCGTCGCAGGATTACTTTCACTTGAGCGCTTGCAAACCATTTGACACTTGTCTGCAGCAAGGACATGCAAGTATATGCAGGCGGTCATCAGCTGGGGACATCAAACGGCCATTGTCGGCTAATGAAAATTAGAAGCAAACGGCGTCCCTAATGCACTGCGCAGACAGACAGAGAGACAGATAGAGTGAGAGAGAGAGGGAGGCAAGACTCAGTTTGAATATGAATTTCAATTTATGCTTGCAGCTTGCTGGTGCCGCACATGTCTAAGAGCCGCACCCCAAGGACAAAAGCCCCACAGACACAGAGACAGAGAGAAAGAGAGAGAGAGGGAGGGAGCGAGGGGGCAGTTTTGTTTTAGGGGTCGTCTGTGCTAGCAAATTGCAGCAGTCAACAACCTTAGCCAAGTTTTAGGTAATAAGCCTGGCGAAAAGAGAAAAGTTGCCAAGAAGCTGGCAAAAGAAAACTAAGCATTAAGCATGCACACATGTGGGCCTGGTGGGCGTGCCTCGGATGATGTCCTTACAACGTGTATGCATAAGTTATGCTTGGCAAAGTTCATGCAACTGCCACGCACTGCTGCAGGTAGTCCTCGACTGACTTTAATGTGGCACTTTAATTAAAGCAGCGCTAGGTGGCGGCTGCTACTGGTGCTGCTCCTGCTGCAATGTCTGCCGCAAATCATATTAAAACTTTTTTTTTTCACTCAGCTGGGAACGGACAGAGAATGAGAGAAAAAATTAAGAAACTTTGTGCGCCCGCAAAATGAACTGTACAACTGTGTCTGGATTGTCTTTGTCTTTGTTTGACTGAGTCTCGCATTAACGGCCGCCCAGGATGTCTGCAGGACACCCTCCTAATTATTATGCTGTATGCGTGCGGGCCGCAAAACAAACGTACCGCAGGACTCCACTGAAGGACACCAGTCGAGAGTCGAGCCAAAAAGGAAAATATAATAATAACAATAATAATAAGATGTAGCAGCAACTCGGTTGGCACTCAGTTGGCATTGTTGTTGCGGCCAGCTAATGCCCCCACCTTCAACTATTTGTCTATCTGTCTCTCTCCCTCTATCTATCTCTCTATATATATATACACTATATATAAGCATGAACAGTATTCCCCAGGCAGCTACGCATTTTCGATTTCAATGCGAATAAAGCAACTGTGCGCCGAGCGCCGTAGATAGAGAGCCATAAATTGGCATTGGCAGCCGCAAAGCAACAAAAGCTAAGAAATGGAAAGAAAAAAGAAAACTTTTCCTTTCAGGCTGTAGACGCAGCACTTAAGCGCACCACACAGCACAGCCGGCCAATGGCTCTGGCAGCCAACTTCAAATGCAATTAAGTCCCGGGCAGAGCGAAATCTCTGCCAAAGAGTTGCTTCACGTTGCTAGCGGCCCACAACAATTTCACGCGTTCGCCAGCTCAATAAAAATGGCAAAGGACTTGAGTTAATGCCACAGCCACAAAATGCTTTTCCCTCTGCTGCTGCTGTCCTGGCTACAACTCATACACACACACACCCACACATACACACACACACACACTCACATCGCATTGCATTGTACACTGTGCGGCATTAAAAATGGCATTAAAAATAACAAAAAAAATATAAGAAAAATTATTATTTCACATTTAGCACGTAACGCACATAAATCCTTTTAAATAAACGTTTGGCACGTTTTTTGTAATATTTTTGCCAAACGACGCGCTGTCTCGCTGCACAGCATCCGGATCCGGGCACAGCTCAGGTTGCCAGGTTGTAGACTGGACCCTTAAGTCTTATCCTTCTGCATTTTTTTTTTTGTATTTTTTAATTTCTTTGGTTTCCTTAAAAAATTACTTAAAACAGCGGCCAGACAGTGGGCGAACATCAAGCAGGGACAACGGGCTGGGGATTATCCTGTCACGACTCTCGAGCCACGAGCAGCGCATGCAAATGGGTTACAAACGATGCTGGGCGTTGAAATTAATCACAGTGCATTATGGCCATGGCCAAGCAGCAGCAGCAGCAGCAGCATGGGCGTGGCAAGACAAGGCGTTGCAATTGCTGTTCGCAACTTGTCTCGCTGCCTCTCTAACTCGGTCTTTTAATTGAACGAGCCGAGTCGAAGTTATTCGGCATCAAGCATTGCGTACTTTTCAGCGCACTTGACATGCATGAGCCGCGGCAAGTGCTCAGCCACTAATTGCAGCAGCGTCTTCAGCTTGCAAATGATATGCAAGATGCTGGCAACAATTTCCATCTGGTCACAATCGATGCTGTTGCAACTGCATTGCAGGTGAAGCCTCTGCCACTGCCACTGCCACCGCCTCAGCCTCTACCCACTCTGGCCCGGCATAACGAGCGACACGTGAGAAGTGCTAAACTTAAGACAAACCTACAAACTCGACTTACTTATTATAATGCGCGCTCTCTCGCTCACTTGCTGGCCCTCTATCACTCGCTCTCTCTCTCTCTCTCTCTTTGGTTGGCTGTCTGATGCCTTGTGATTTATTTGGTGAGCTGCGCCAACTGAGCTTAATTCTGCTTTGGCCAAAATCACTTGGCTGCCGCCTTTAGCCGTCGCCAATGCAGTTGCTGCTGCCACTGTCTGAAGGTGCCGCCACGTAGCACGCGATAAGGCCGCCGCACACTTGAGGGCGGCAACCGCAAAAATGTAAAAAAAAAAATACAGAAAATAGAAAAACAAATATAAAGAAAACACAGAAAAGCTCTGGAAAAACTGAAAGCAATGCACAAGGAAATGCAAAAAATGACACGATACCGTTAAGAGCTTCGCTTCTAACAAGCGCGTGCCCAGGCAACGGAAATGCCACGGCCCCTGTTGCAAGTGGCAACTGAATGCGGCGCGGCAAGTGTCGCCGGCGATAAGCAGCCCGGGCACGCCCACACTTTTAGATCCACCCACCGCCCAAACGGCAAATGATATGCAAATGTGTGAAAAGCCAAAGGACAACTACGTGGCATAGCTGCCACTGGGCGGGCACCGTGCAGGCGTGAGCTTGATCGCCTGGACTTGACGGGGTAAGCGATATGCCACAAGTCTTGCAACCCTTCTGCGCGGCACAGCTAGACAGGTAGCAGGTGGGTAAAGCGAGTGAGGGCGCATGGCATGTAAACAAATGAATGCTTTGCAGCAGTTGCATGATTTATGCCTTCGTTTTTGGTTTTTCAGTGGCTTCTTCGTTGTGGCAAGCTTTAAGTGCCTGCCGCATGTGAGACGTGCATTTAAATTTATGAATCCGCTGCCTGCCACGAAAATCAATAAGTGGCAGCACGTTTATCGATATGGCGAGTGAAGTGTCTACTAGAGATGACAGCGATACGGCAGGGATCAGCAACGGATATACATGGGCATACATATATACATACATACAATATATATATATATATATATATATATATATATATATATATATATATATATATAATATATGAAGGGACTTATGGCCATGATGCAGTTGCTCAATGTACTCTCGACACGATGCGACGCATAAATTTCAATTTTCAATAAACCGCTTGTAAAAAATGCGGGTAATTTGCGTTTTTTATACGCACAGCCACAAATATGTCCTGCAGCAGCAGCAGCAGCAGCAGCAGCAGCTTCACTCATGTGTAGACATAAAGGCTGCAATGGCATGCCATCTATATATACATATATACATATCAGATGTAGATAGATATATGTGCGCTTTTATGTGGTCGCTTTTAAATGGGTCTACTTGAAGTGCTAAAAAAATTGTCATATGAAAAATGCATAATAAATGTGCTTGATTGCCGAACCAAGAGCACTGAGGGAGCCGCCCACGCGCTCTGCCATGTTCACATGCCCTTGGTTTTTGGTTTTTATTGAGCATTGGCTGATTGATTTTTGCTGCTATTGCCAGGGCGTTGGATGGGGCGTGGCGCCCCAAACTAAACATCTAAAGCGACAGTAGTCGAAATGAAATAGTTGGCAAAAAGCAAAACTGTAAAATGCAGCCATAAAATGTCGACATATGCATCAAAGCAGCATAAATCGAACTTAGCGCCATAAAAAAGAACTCGAAATTGCTTTCCGACTAAGGCAAAGGAAATTGTGCAAGCTTTCAGCGATAGTTTCAACAGACTAGACAGGACAAAAGTACTATAATAATATTTATAACTATTTCCAGAAATTATTTCACAAAATAAAAAAATTATATTTTATAAATATTTCTAGTAATACTTTCATAAAATAGGACAAAATAATATATCACTATTCATAACTATTTCCAGAAATTATTTCACAGCATAATACAAATACTCTATATATAGTATATATATACTAGCAATTTTTAACTATTTTTATGTTAAGCTCTTCATGACTTTAGTATTCTCGGCCAATTAATTAAATTAGGCAACAAATATTTTAGGCCGTGTTTTTTGGGCTAGCTTAGCTCGCCTGTTTACACATTTAATTAATTTTCGTGTCAGGTGTGTTTATTTTTGGTTATGTTTAATCTATGATGAAGTGGCTCAGTGCGTTAATCAGGCATTTTACATGGCGGCGCCTAAACAAACAAAAATATTTGCCAAATGCGCTGAAAACAATGTTTATGCATATAATTCATGTGCGAGCGTATTAAATATTTAATGTGTTTCTAATTGTGCGGCAAAGTCAACACCAACACCAACACCACCACCAACACATACACGCACACTATCTATAAATGTTGTGCGTAAATTATGCAGTTGGACACATTTGTCACGAGGCCGCTGATTTATTGTTTTAAAATTAAAATTTCATGTGCTTAGGCAAATTTTAGCTAAGTGCACAGATGGCCATCCAAAAAAAATGAGGGAGGTGGTGAGTGGGAGTGATAGCGGAATGCATACGCATTTGATTGCATTTAAAACTAATTAAAATTGTAGACAAGCACTTACGCCAAATTTCTATGGTTGTTGTTGCTGGTGCTGTGTAGTGCAGTGTAATAAGCTTACCTGCAATTAGAAGAACAAACAGGAAAACAAAATTAAATGATTAGTTTTTAGTTGTGCGCTTGTTAGCGGCCACAGCACTGGCATGCCAGTTGCTAGCCACTTTGTGCCCCTAAGGGGCCAACACAAACACAGAGCTGTCAACGCGCTCGGCTGGCAGTTTCTCACATGTCGCAGGTAATTTGTTACTCATGACTAATGCACAATGGGCCGAGATTGGACAAGTTGGCTTGGACTTTGTCCGTCTAGCTAAAGACTCGCATAAAAAAAAAGGAAAGGACAGCAACAACAAACAAACAACAATATATCTCATGGCACGTCAACAAAGTCCCAAAGGCAACGCTTACACTCACACATGCAGCCTAGCCAAAAATGGCAGACAACGAGCAATTGATTGTTGTTGTTGTTGTTGCTGTTGCATCTTTCAATTGAACCCTTTTTTCCGTACAATTCATTTTCGTTGCGTCCATAAAAACAGCAAACCGAAGGCAGGAAAATTGAAATGACATAAAATGAAAATTCCACTACGTGCGCACAATATAACCCAACGTCCGTTGGGGATCATCAGCAGCAACTGGCCGCCCCATTGGACATGGCGAGCACAATAAATGAACATGAAGACGGATAAGCTCAAGCCGCATACTAAATACCCTTGAGCAGTTGCATAAAGACTGTCTAACAAGATACAGTTGCAATGCGTTATGATATCTCTAAATGATTATATATAAATTTATTGATTTAAATGGACTTGCAAGAAAGCTGCGCAATTCTCGTCCCTTAAGAAGGCTAAAAAGACGATAACTTTCTCGCCCATTAGTTAGACATATGTAAATAGAATTCAATAATAATAATGAACATTATAATAATATAATTATAATTCAAATAATAATAATAATAAAAACATATGAAAAAAAAAAAAATATATATATATATCTAAATCTTAATCTCAATCTATTTACAGATTACACATTTTGACTGAAAAACTTGACTCAAATCCGTTAAAGAATTCTCATTAGATCTTTGCTATATCCACTTGGCTGTCAGCCTATCATGCGACAATCTGCTACTTCCCCGTTGTCTCCCGGCATTTACTTGCCCTGTGCAGGAGTATATATTTAACACCCAAGGTTGGGCCATCCTAAATGCTCCAACAACACCTGCAACTGCCGCCCAGCAAGCTTGCCTGCCCTGCCATTTTGCCTGCTCATCGCTCACAAATAATCAAGTCAGGGAAGCAAGCAAAAATGTCGGATGGCCTGTGCCACGCCAATTACAATGACAATGAGTAATTATTTGCGCAGAGATCAGCGCTGGAGTCAGGGCCAGGGATTGGGCCAAACGGAATTTCAATGGCAGCTGCAGCTGTTGCAGCGGCAGCAGGAGCAGCGCCTGCAAGGGGCGCTACAAATTGCTGTCGAATTAATTTTTACTCCAATCTCAATTTGAATGCATAAAGAGTTTGGCTTAGCCAACGCTTTTGTTTAGCAAATTTTCTATCACTGGCCATTTCTCTAGGTGTTGAATGTCCTTTGTGTGGGTGTGGAGTATGCAAATGCCCGGCCATTAACAATGGCGCGCATTAATTACATTTTCCAAATGAAAAATTGATGGCTGCAGTTGCCAGCTGCTCCGTTTTAATTACCAAAAGAATTTCGCACATATGCACAAATTAATGCGACAATCGAGCGGCGAGCTGCTATGCTGTGATAATGATAATGATGCCAGCGGCGGAACAATGGTCGGACAATTGCAACGAATATTGGCATTAGAGCACGTTCATATAGCCAACCACCATTGTTCCACATTGGTCACTAATCCCGTTGACAATTCGAACATTAAGTGGGCGACAACGTCTGACATTATATCAATTACTCAATGGCAACCACCGACTGAAATTGAGCATTGCATTTGATGTAATCATTTTTGACGCACTCTCGCATATTTCGATTGATGATTCCTCTATGCGTGTGCGTGTGTGTTTGTGTGTGTGTGTGTGTGTGTAGGTGTCTGTGTGACAGATGTACGCTACAAATTGCCATTCATATGGTGCGCACAGTTGCCACGCCCACGCACTCGTGCAACCCCCAACTAACAGTTGCGTGCGACTGCATTTGCAGTTCTGATTTAATTTGCTGCCGCATGTGCGACAATTTTCGAACCCCAGGGAAATATTCTATAAAGACCAATTGGACTTAGAGAGTATTAAACAAGGCTGCTAATCGCTGTGGAATGAAAGTAAGTTGAACTAGGAATTTCATATGAGTTGGTTGAAATTAAAATAAAATAAAATATCTTTCTTAAGAAATATAATTTTCCTAAAAAAAAAAAATAATTTTTATAAATAAAATAAAAGTGCAAAAAAATATTTTTCCTACAAAAAAATATGTTTCTTAAAAATATGTGTTATTTTTAGTTAAGTTAAACTTGTAACTTGAACAATGAGTTCACAAATCACAGTCAATATAATCGCAAATATCAGGTGTATCCACGCTAATATATTTTTATTATCTTAAAGTTCTGAGAAGATCCATTAGGAATGTTCACTTCAGCTTTAGCCGAAATCCAAGAAATTTGTAATGCATTTTTTTTCTAACATTTTAGCCCAGACTCAGATAATATCTCATAAAATATGTAAAATATACTTAACATGTCAATTTACTTCAGTTATAGGTCAGCTCAAGGTCAAGATCTGCATTTGGAATGTAATTAAACATTTTTTAAAGCTTTTTATATAGTCTATAATCTTTATATATAGTAGCTGCCAATCAAAGAGATTTTCGATATTTATATATATTTTTTTTAGTTTTTATTGGTGTGTTATTTTTGTTATATTTTATTTTTTTTGGCTAGCGCCGTCTATTTTGAAAACAAGTTTCTTTGGTCGGTCCAAATGGGATTCTGAACTGGCCGCTGTGTTTCGCATATTTTGTTTAGACATTAGCGCATTTTTTACATTTTTTGATGGGTTTTCTACAAAAATGTGTGAAAGTGTTTTCTGAGGGAATCTGTATTATAAGAGTATAAAATCGCTAAGCTCCTATAGGTCTATCTCTATCCATCTAAAGGGTATACCTACGCTCTCTCTCTGGAGATGATTTCTATATGATTATTTTTGATTTTATTAGTATTATTATGCTTCTTTGGGTTAGGGCCTTATGTTATATATGTTTATTTGTTTGTTCGGTTTTTTTTTTGGGTTGATTTCGTAATTTTTTTCTGCATTTTTTTGAATATCGATTTTAATATTTTTTTGCTCTTGGATACTTTTGCTGTATGTTTTTTGTTGTAATTGTACTAGTAGTGATTTTTTTTTGCGACCACATTTACGAAAGATTAGAATTGAGATTATACTTTTTTTTTGTTGTCTGGGTGGCAGTCGCTTGCGAAGGAACCTTTCAAATGTCAAGAATCTAAATTGTGAAGTGTCCAACGTAAAATTTAAAAGTGTTATTCCGGTGCAAGCTACAAGCAACTAAACTACGATCGTTTATATGAAAAGAGTACACATTCGGATGGGACAGCAGCCTGGCATTAGCGCACAGCTAATGATCGCTGCTCAAGTCTAAGGCTGGTACGTGAGGGCGATTATATTGTTCTTCTTTCTTCATCGTGATTTTTTTTGTTTTTTTTTTCTTTCTTTTTTTGTTGTTTTTTTTTTTTTGGGGAAATGGGGGAAGGGATGGGGTTTTTTTTTACTTTGCTTGTTGATGTTGGATACGTGGCCGC
Organism: Drosophila fulvimacula; assembly: GCA_035045555.1. Taxonomy (NCBI): domain Eukaryota; kingdom Metazoa; phylum Arthropoda; class Insecta; order Diptera; family Drosophilidae; genus Drosophila; species Drosophila fulvimacula. The sequence goes on from JAWNOX010000137.1 coordinate 15,302,126, forward strand.
AGTTTTTCATTTCGTGACTATTATTGTGGGGCGCGCGTATCCTTTTTGTGTTTGGCATCCTTGGCCAAATTATTCACATGCTCCTCCACAATGGTTACCATTTCGGTCTGTTCCACCTTGTTGCGTATGTCGCTCCAGAGAGCCGTGGTCGCCTTGTCCACCATGTGCCGGGGCGACGGCTGGGCACTGTTCGATTTGGACGACGTGGCACTCGGCTGCCTGTGGGCCGACTCATTGTCGGAGTCTTCGGTCAGCGGCGCCATCTGTATGGTGGGGCCGTCGTAGTCCTCGAAAATGGAATTCAGATTGCGTGTGGAGTGCAGCCGACTATACGAAGCCAAGAAGATGGCACGAATCCGATCGAACGTATCCGGATCGTAGACCGAGCGGGCCGTGTTTGTCAAATCGAACGGCTCCTCGATGCACAGCTCATTCCACTGATGTATATCATTCTTGACCGCCTTTGAGGAGCGACAGGTCTCCACCGGCAGCACCCCGCCGACCCGTATCGAAATCGCGAACTTGCTGTACTCAAACAGGCTGTAATAGTGCAGAAAATTGAGCAGCAGCTCTCCCAGCGTCTGATGGTTGTCCGATTGATACGGGGTCATCACCTCGTTCATGTCCACATAGCCAAAATCGCTCGGCTGCAGTATGCTGAATTTCTCCGGATATAGTTTGTGGAGGCACGGCAAGACCGGCGGACTGACGCCGGACTGCAGAAAATGTATGACCATCAGCATGAGCGAATAGCTGGAAATGGTCATGTTCTTGGCATTGTTGATATTGTGGTACTGGGCCCACTGCTTGATGGTGAGCGCGATGGGGCGCAGACGCCACTCCAGCTGCGAATAGCAGTAGAGCAGGTGGGTGTTCCGTATGCCAACCGAATTGTTAAAATTGATGTCCACCTCCACCTTGTGGCGGCGATCCGTGAAGCGCAAGATGGGCACGCGCGCCTCAATCAAATTGAATTCCTGAAACTGTTCGGTGGCATTCAGCATTTCCCGCATGATCTGCAGGTGATAGACGGCCTCCATGCGGGGATCGATGTTGTGATTGGTGCAGGCCAGCATACAGATGTCCATGTCGGAACACTTGGAGCCAAAGTACGAGATCGACGACCCCACCAAGTAGACACCATAGCGCGGATAGACGGCCTAATAAAGTAGCAGGATTAGTTGGGGTGAGCCAAGTGATATACCAGAGTGATATACCCACCATGGTCACCTTGTAGATGAAGCGCCAGAGACGCATTTTGGTCTTGAAGATGTGGCGTGTTTGCTGTGCATCGCGAAACTTCTGCCAAATGGACAGCGTAAGGGGATCCCATTTGGAGCGGCTGGGCACCGAGTGCGGAGGTCGTTTCATTTCCACAGATTTGGTGCGGGTGAGAAAGCGATCGGCCGGCGTATAGCCGAAGAACTCGTGCCAATAACGATTCTGCATGGTCAGCGGCTGATCATCGTCCAGGGCGTTATCCTAGGCGAGGCGAATGCAAAACTCAATCCCAAAAACAAAAACAAAAACAACAACAACAAAACAATGGAAAAAGAAATGCCCACCTTAATGATGCCGCCCTTGGGCGAGGCGACCAGGACGGTCTTGCTGGAGCGCGCCGTAGAATTGGTGCAGGACATGGCCGACGCCTCGCTGCAGTTGTCCTCGTCCGTTTCGCTGGGTCGAAAAAGCTGCGGCGTCTTTGGCTCCACCAGCATGTCGCCGCAGCAGTGCGACGAGCACTTGAAGCCATTGCGAGTGCCATGCTGGCCCTTTCGTTCGGACTCCCGCAAGTGATGCATGTCCCCAAAGGGTATTAGATTCGGTCCCTTGAGGTCGGGCATCTGAGCGCTAGTGGCCAGCGCCAGGCAGCTTATTGTTATCTTGCGCACCATCGACTCCAGCGAGGCATCGCTCTGCTCGCTCTCGGTGCTGTCGCTAGACGAGCTCGGGTCGAGGCTGACAAACGACTGGCTGTCGCAGTCGCCGCAGTTGACCAGATTCGTCTGGATGTTGCCCTGCAGATCGGCATCCGAGGAGAACTCCGCATTGGCCGCAACGGAATATTCAACGGGGCTGCGCTGCTCAAAGTCCGATTCATGATGATGGTCACCGTCCGAGGTGCCGCTGCTGGCCGCCGTTACGCCCGGTGAATCCTGATCGTCCAGCTCCACGTGCGCCTCCGGATAGTGGGTCAATCCAACAGCATAGCCAGCATGCTCCATGTGACGCGACTGATAAGAGCGCGTATGCTGGCGATGCATCTCCGTGAACTTAGGCATGCGTCGCTGCGGTGGCTGATAGTTGCCGGCAGGCGGCTGGCCACGATGTTGTCCAACCATCTCCATGCCCGCATTGGCGGCCATATAGCGGGACCGATTGCGGTAGCTGCGCTGCTGATGATTGTACGAGGCCAGGGAGACGGAGGAGGCCGTCTCGACACGTTGCTCGAACTGGGTCTTCGAGGACGAGGGCGAGGCCGAGTCCGAGGAATGTGAGCTACGCGCTGTTATCATTTGGCTCTTCGAACGCTTCAGGTGCCTGCCCGACGAGCCGTGGTAGCCGCTGTTGCCCTGATAGCCGCCGCGCCGATTCATGTTGCCCGGCTCCATGGCGTTGGCGTTGTGTCCATTGTGCAAGGAGATGGGCGATTGCTGCTGTTGCTGTTGCTGCTGCTGCTGCTGCTGCGATCCGCGCTGTAGCCCGGAGCGCGGATCGAACGGATGCCGAATGCGTGTGCCTGGTGCACCCATAGTTACGTTGCCATTGCTGTTATAGAATGTCTTGGACTCGCGGGCAAACGACATCGGGCCGTTCGCATGGCGGACAGGACCGAAGCGTTCGCGTGGCGTCGGTGCAGCCGGACGGCCGTATCGATCCACCGGCGGATAGCCGTTGTTAAACCCATCCTGCACCACCGCCGCTGCCGCCGCCACCTCCTGCTGTTGCTGCTGCTGGTGTTGATACTGCTGATGCTGATGCTGTTGCTGTTGCTGTTGCTGCTGCTGTACCTGCTGCTGTTGTTGCTGCTGCTGCTGCTGCTCTGTATTCGCCGACTGCTGCTGCTCGGTGACGGCGGACAGATTCGGCGAGACATGACGATAGCCGCCGCGTGGCATTGCCGTTTGATTATAATAGCCCGGAAACATGAAACGCTGTGGTCCATATGCATGCTGCTCGAAGCCCAACGGCATCATCTGTATGCCGTACTGCGAGGCGTAGCCCTGATTGTACGGATAGTTGCGATCGAACTGCCATACGGCATTCTCGGCGTGCCACAAGCGCCGCTGCGGACCGCTGTAGCTCGGACAGATGAATTGTGGCGGCGACAGATTCGCATTGGCAGAAGCCGGCGCAGTTGCGGCCGCTGCAGCCGCAGCCGCTGCAGCGGCGCCAAAGCCCGTTCTCGGCGAGTTCGTCCCGGATCGCGGCACCATTGGCACGGCGGGCAACAGGGGCAGCTGGGTGGGCGGTGTCGGCGGCGAGGTGCGCAATGTCCGAGGCGTTATGGATGTGGGCGTGGGTATATCGAGTGTTACCCCAGCCATATGACTGCCAATGCTGTAAAGGAAGCCCATCGAGTACTTGTAGCCGCCGGGCGGACGTGGATACGTTTGCATTAACGTCTTGTGCATCTTTTTCACCTTTCTTCTGGCGCCGGGCAGCGGAAACTCATTTGGATCAAGGTAATCCGATTGAAACTCCGAACCAGTTTCCGAGTCTGTTTCCGCACTCAACGCCTGCTGCTGCTGCTGCTGATGATGATGATGATGATTCGGCTGCTGCTGCTGTTGCTGGTGGTGGTGGTGCTGCTGCTGCTGCTGCTGCTGCTGGTGTTGATGTTGATAGTGCTCCTGCTGCTGGTCGACTTGCTGCTGTTGATATATTGGTGTTGGGCAGGTTTCATCAGTTCGCAATGATTCGCATGGACTTACATTTGTGCTGGGCTCAAAATCTGCATAGGTTTGTTCAACAAACTGCGGCATGGGCAGGGGCAGGGGATCCAGCAACATGGGTCTTGTGTTCGCTGCAGCTACCGCAGCGGCCGCAGCCGTTGCCGTTGCCGTTACTGTTGTTGCTGATGATGCTGCTGTGGCTGTCGTTGTCGAGGACGTGGCTGTTGTGGTCGCTGCTGGCGGCGCTGTTGTGGACGTGCCGGTTGCACTTGCCGCCGCTGCCAGCGCAGTTGACATTGCTACCAGTGCGGCGCAATTACAATTTATACGACATATAGTTCAATGTTCACGCAAATGCAGTATTTTCTAAAAATCCTATAGAATCTAATGCGCGGGCGTGTGCTTAACCAAATTGCTCTAGACTTGTGTGTTCTTTATGTGTCTCAAAATGAGCAAATATTTGACAGCAAACTACACGCCTTTCCAGCAGTCCCAGAGCTGCTGCCCTGTCACTACTCTCTCTCCCTCTCTCTCTCTCTATCTATCTCTATCTATCTCTATCTCTGTCTCTGTCTCACTCTGTGTGTGTGTGTGTGTGTGTGTGTATGTGTATGTGTGTATGTGTGTGTGTGTGTGTGTTTGTGTGTGTGTGTGTATGTGTGTGTGCGAACTGATGTGTAAGTGCGTGTTTCACAAGTCACAAGAAAAAAGAAAATGAAATGATATGTTCCTCAAACCGAGTGTGATGTGTTTTCTTTCAACAAAATCATCGTCACATTTATTGCTCGCTTTAGTTTGTTCAAGCCACGTCTTTCAATGTTTATTAGTCAAATATTTGTTTCACAATTCCACAAAATTTTTATGCGATTTACACAACCGTAGAATGTCAATTGTCATACGTATGACAATTGCTGACATTTGCAGTGTTCGAAAACGGAGCAACAACAAGCAAAAACAGGGTTGGACAACCAAACGGAACTTCACCATCTACCGTTAGACGGCAAAACAATTCGAAATGAAATTCAGTTTGGTTTGCCATAGCTTATCTGATTGGTCAACACGATCAAAGCCATTTTCAATTGCCAAGCAATGAAAGCAAACATTAAATCGAAGAACAAATTTGAAGGTAAGCAAAATATTGCTGGGTTAATACTAATTTATATATATATATTTTAAATATATATATATATATATATATATATATATATATATATATATATATATAGCACTATAAAATATATTATATATTCTCGATTTATAATATTATAAATAATTATTAAAAATAAAACATATTAACTAAAATTATTTCAACAGGATATGAACTTTCGGCTTAGACATTCTTGTAGTGGTCTGCCATTAAAATAACTCTTAGAATTTATATAATAAATTTAAAAAAAATAGAGAATGCCATTCTAGTCTAGTCTAAAATTAGAATACTACTTCAAATAAATATAATAAATAATTAAAATAAGTATCTGACATTATATATGTCTTATATTTCACTCTAAACCTTTTCAATTTTATTCAAGTATTATTTTAGGTATATTATAAATATACATTAAATATATATATGTATATAAAAATAAGATTTAAGATGTCCTTTCCAAGAGCTATTTAATAAAAAAATAATATATATATATATATATATATATATACATATATACATATGTATAAACCCATCTGCTCATCATATTCCTTCAACATATTTCATTGCGAGCTCAAATCGTGAGGCAAATTGTCGCCACAATTGTCAGCATATAGACATGTCGTTCGTTATTATATACACTTGAGCGAAACATACTTATGTCTGCTAGCTGGATGTACTCGTGTGTATTGCCCGCCATCCATTCTCTTTGGTCGCAGATATAAAGGCGTCACTTGAGCCAAATTCTTTGACGCATCGACAACAAAAGACGCACAAAGAAGCACGCAGCAACAAAGTAAGAAGCTGACACAATTTGTGGCAAGTATGATAAAAATGCGAGCAAATCTACGTCAGACACTCAACATAGTTCCATTTTCATTTTCAGCTGGTTTTGCTGGTGACATAAAAGAGCGGGCGCCAGTCTCAGTGCGAGCTCTGCCCGCTTCTTATCCCCATCCCCATCCCCATCAGCCGCCCACTCCTGCCCAAATTCCATTTACAATTTGATTTGCTTATGTAAATTATGAAAATTGCCCGCAGAGAGTAACCGCAAGTAAGATTCGATTTGGCGGCTTAACAAAATGCAGCCAACAAAACGACAGAGACCCAACCTAACAAAGTACAAAAAAAAAGAAGCAAAAAGCCAGAATAAAAATTGTTCATTGCTTTTTGGCTGTAATTTGAAACAAATCAAATTTATTGCCCAGACGCACAGGCGCCGCCATTGGCAATTTTCAGTTGCGGATGCGGCCAGATGCGCTGAGCATATGAAATGAGGGCCAGGAGTGAGCCAGCATACAGAAGGGATTGGGTATATAGGATATAAAGAGAGACACATAGAGAGAGAGGGAGGGAGAGAGAGATTGCTGCGGTGTGCACATATTCTAATTAGATTTATAATGCAACAAAAATGTTGTGTGCCAAGAGATTTTCAAATTTAAAATTTTTGAATTATGCTCAACATGGACAGATGACACATAGAAAGAGAGAGAGAGAGAGAGAGAGAGAGAGGGGAGACAAAGGGGCGCAAAGGGGTGGACTTGCAGGAGAACAAAACCCGATTTCTACGCTGCAGATAAGCCAGCAAGGAGCAACGCCGAAGGTAGCTAAATCTGTGAGTCATAGTCATGGCATATTAGTGTGGTATGATTTTGGGATTTGATCCCTCGGCTCCTCGTTCCACGCGACCGGCAATGCGTGACGCGTGTTTCAGATTTTCGATTTAGCACACACTTTTTTGCCTCCTTTTTTGCTGCCTGTGAGTCATTGGCAAACTAAAAATTAGCCAGTATCAAAAAAAGACAGAGAGAGAGAGGGAAAGAGCGAAAGAAAAAGTTTCATATTACATGCAAGCAATTTGCCAAATAAACTGTCAGCAACTGCGCCAGCCAGGGGCCGGCCTGAAGAAGATGCCATTGGTTTTAGCAGCAATCGGCCTTATCGATTGAGCTCTGAATAATTCACAGAGTAAAATAGCAAAATATGTGCAGGCAGGCAGGCTGGCAGGCAGGCAGTCAGTCAGACAGGGCATCGTCCCCAGGGCACGCACAATAATAATCATCAGCCAAGGGGCCAAGACCACCCTCTGCTGCGTGGGCCACAGGGTTGCAACGGTCCAGTCGCGACTACCTACTCCTATGCCACATGTATACATATATATATATATAAATTTATATATATATATGTATATCTTTACAGCCACCCAGCAGCTGCTAAAAGGAAACATCATCTGAAGGCAAGTTTTTAGAATTTCGTTACGCAACGGGAGCAATAATGCATGACAGGTAATTAGATTAAGCTAATTTTGCTTTTATTAGCAATCAGGCTCGTTAGCCACGCTCGACGCATTTCGGTTAATAATTTGATTAGAACTTTGGCACAGCTCACAAATGACCCGCGCCGCGCCCTGCACACTTATTATTTCCTACTCGACGTCAAATTTGAGTGACAGTGTTGCATGCGGCTGTCAGAGTGGCTGACAGCCTGGCAACGTTTGCCGCAATGCAACACTGGCCAGCCGAGTGTCGGCAGCTGAGCGTGTGTGAGAGTGAGTGTCTGTCTCTCTCTCACTCTCACTCTCTCTCCTTCTCCTCTCTGTGTGTGAAAAATCAAATAATTAATAATTCATGAAACACGATTGACAGTGCGCCCAGCTGAACCAGAACTCTTTCTCCTTTCTCCTTTCTCCTGTCGCTTTCTGTGTGCCGTTTTTTTTTTATTTATTTATTTTCTTCTCTTTTTTTTCTGTTGCCTCATAAATTTACAATTACAGATGCGAATGCGAATGCGCCTTTTGCGCTTTGTTTTTTTAATTTAATAAATTAATAAAACAGCAACGTGACAACACTGGCGGCCGCGTTGCCATCAAAGTGGCAAAGTGTTGCCATTTGCATTTTTAATGCACTCGCTGCGTCGCGTAAAAATAATTATCAACTGAATTGATGATGAGAGTGTGCGGAATGTAGCTGGCATACGGAATGCCAGAGAGACTCAATGCGAGATGAGAGAGATGGCCACGTGTGTGTGTGTGTGTGTGTGTGTGTGAGTGCGTGCGTGGGCCGTGTCAACACGACCGCTGCCACGCCCACCGACCGAGTGTTGCCAACACAAATAAAACAAGAAAAAACTTTTCCCAAATTGAATTTCAGAATTTTGCGTGTCAACTTTAGCTGACTTTTAAATTAACATTTTCCCTTCCATTTGTGGCTGAGCGAGGCACAATGTTTTAGTTAAGGCAAAGTAAATAATCAAATGTTATACTTTTCTACTCCAATTTCACTTTCAATTCCTCTTAATTGCATCGAGCAAATTAAAGAACGAACAGCGAACTGCGAAAAATAAAAAAAAAAACGAAAATGGAAAATGGAAAATGAAATAACTGCAGGCCGACAATTTATAAGTGCGGCAAAAATTTTACTTTTCCTTTTTAGCACACTTCGACACAATGGTCGGCGGCGTGCCAGGCGCTTCCTCCGCTTCCTGGACGCCGGAACTGGGTGTGGGGCGGCGGATGGGGCTGCCACACCTGGCCGTAGTTAACCCCAATTATGCGCACAAAGCCCAAACAGCGGAGACAGACAGACTGAAGCAGAGACAACCAGCGAGACACGACAGACTTCGCAACTAGCAAGCGAATACGTGCGGTAGTTAAAATATTTAAGCAACCGAGCCGGGAAAATGCCTGGGAAAATGCTATGCCATAAAAAACTGTTACAGGCGGGGGTAAAAAGTAAGTAAGATGAAATGCAGCCGCAGGCATTAAAATAATAAGGATAAGGAAGCGCTTGTTAACCACGAAACCGCTCAAAAATGAATGAAAGCCAGTTGAAGTCGGCGAAGTCGGAGTTGCAATCGGAGTCAGCGCATTTGCCGTAACCATTGTCATGACCCGGAGTGAGTCAGTGTGCCGCTGACGGCGTTGCCAGACCGCCTGTGCAGCGTGTTCATTATGCGTTTCCTGTTTGCATAAGCTCAGCCCAGGCCCTGGCTCTGGCCTGGCCATGTCAGTCCAATCCACCTCAGCTGGCTAACTTCTGCCCGAGGATTCGCTAGTTGTAATTATTCTGCTGCTTGTTGTTACTGCGGCGAGCAGAGAGAGAGAAGAGAGAGAAAAAAAAAAACAAAACAACAGAGCCGCGTAGCATTGTGCAGAGCGTTAAATTTGGAAAGTTTGCCTGGCCATGCCCCGCGGTCTATTGACCGAATATGAGTTGAGCTAGGCGAAGCAAAAGTGAAATTGCCAAGACGAGCGTAAAAAATAGCAAGAATTTTAATTATGAAACGCAAATAACGAACAGCAAGTAGAGAGTGGAGAGTGCGAGTGGAGAGTGCAGTAAGGATAAGAGAGAGTGCAGTATGGAGAGTGGGAGTGGATAGTAGTGAGTAGAGAGTACTCAGTACACTAATGAATGGAGCGAAGAGAGAGAAAGAGAAGAGTGTAGAGAGTGGAGAGGAAAGAGTGGAGAGTTGAGAATGGAGATTGAAAAGTGTAGAGTCAGAGAGTAGTGAGTAGAGTGCAAATTGGAGAGTTGAAAGGGGAGTAGAGAGTGAAGAGTTAAAAGTAAATCGTAGCGAAGGGAGAGTAGAGAGTGCAGACTAGAGTAGAAAATAGAAAGTGGAGAGTAAAAAGCAAAAAATTCAGAGTAGAAATCAATCGATCACTACTGCGAACAGCAAGTAAAGAGACGCTTGCTAAAAGAGAATAGCAAACAGGGAGTTAAGATGAGCGAGCTGTGGCACCTGTCAAACGTTTGCCAACACTGGCACGCTTATTTATATGCAGAGGCCAATCGCTTAATTATGATTTCAGTGGTTACAGTCTGGCAAATTTTCCATATGAATGAATCTCGCACAATTAACCGTGGGCCGCTGAGTCGCTGAGTCTGGGGTGGCCCTCGACAGTCACATGTCAGCACATAGAAGGCAACAACACGCCCAACTCTCCCATTCACAATTAAGCTAAAAATACACCAAAGCGACAGACGTTGTCGTGGCTGCCAGTGTGCGTGTGTGTGTCTCTGTGTGTGCGTAAAGCTACAATAAAATTTATTGTCAAGTGCAGTCGGAGCGGCTCAAGATATGTAACAGTTGGGCGCCTAGGTGTGCACAACAACAACAACAACAACAACAACAACAGCAACAACAATGGCCGTGACGAAGTCTTTTGGTGTGGGAACTTTGGGACTGGGTATCACGCTGTCGCTCACGTTGCGACTGCCAGCCTGTGACAACAGCAACAGCAACAGCAACAGCAAAAAATCAACAACGCAATCTTAATGAAGGCAATAATTCAAACAAAATGCAAAATTCCCTTAACAAACTGTAGGAAGTCAGCCAAGACGAGTCAGTCACTCAGTCAGTCATTCAGTCACTTAGTCAGTCACTCGCACTCGCTGAGCTCTTGGCTCATTCATTTTTCAGTCAGAGACCTCCGACACAACATTGAAAAATTGCCGCCTAGTGTTGCTGCTGCTGCTCCTCCTCCTCCTCCTCCTCCACCTCTGCATCGTCTTCCTGTTCCTCATGTAAAACGCTGACAAGAATTCCTTGTTGAAATTAAATTTTTACAAAATCAAATCAAATTCAACGTGGCAACGTCTCATTGTGGCACTTGCGGCAACTCCCTCAACGTTCAGCTCATATTAATTAGTTTGTATTTTTGGCACACACACACACACACACACGCACCGAAATATAACAGAAAATTGTTTAACATTTGCCCCGCAGCACATTAAGTGGCCACATTTGTCAATTCGCGGGTCAACATTTCCACTTCTTTTTTTTCCCCAGCTCCGGCTCGGGCTCTGCCTCGATCCCCAGCCGTGCCCGCACTGTAGTTAATGGCTGCACATTTGCCTAAATAATGAGCCACCGGTGTATTGCCTTGAATTCGATTTGGCTTGATTAAAAATATATTTCATTGTGAAGAAGCTCGAACGGCGAGCGGCAGCCGGGGGTTAGGTGTGCGATGCTGGACAGAAGACCGATTGCAGCGGCAGCTGAGAAGCTAATCAGCGAAATGTGGCACAGTTGAGGAGCCAAACTATATTGATTAGCCAGAGAGACGACAAACGGAATACGTAAAGGCAGATAAATCTCTTGAAAGTGCTGGAAGTCTTTAGCTTTCTAGCAGAAAGTTTCCAACTGGAAAATAATGAAAATTATTTTTCGGGTGCATTTTCAGGCTCTTAAACAGGTCAAGTTAATATAGTCTTTAATTATATATAGTATATATAACTATACAATTTTGTCAGCAATTATATACTATCTAAGACTTTAGCTCTTTTCTATTATAATTTTTGAATTTCATATATATTTTTAATATTTTTTTTAATTTAATATATTTTATTATTTTGTTTGCCATAAATTTGATCAGAAATTGTATATTATATAAAACTTCTTCTTCTATTATAATATTAATATTTTATATACATTTTTTAAATATTTAATATATTTTTTTTTCATATATATATATTTTTTTTTAATTCCATATTTTTTTTTTCATTTGCAATCAATTTTATCCGCGGTTATAAATTATCTTAATCTTTAGAACTTATCTATTATAATTTTAATATTAAATTTTTTCACATTTGCCATTCAAATTTAAAGCACATTTCGTGCAGAACTTTAGCTGTGATTTAAGTCATGCAACATTGTCCAATGGCTTTCAGCAGTTAAGCAGCTTACAAAGCAGTCGCTGAAACTTTCTCAAAAGCCCTGAACTAAACAAGCAAATGCACAAATGAAAGACAGAGACACAGAGAGATAGATAGAGAGAGAGAGGGGGAGAGGGAGCCGCATTGACAGTTGGACTTGAATACAAAGGCGCTGCCATTAAGCTACTCATAACCTAAATATTCGAGCAAAGCCGCTGGCTGTGGGTGGAGCGGGCGTTTGGGGGCATGCAGCAGGGGCATGCGGCACTTATGTCAAATGCGTTTGCGATTTGTGTCAATAAACGTTGTGCAGCAGATGCCGCAAACGACGAAAGAAAGAAATTTCTATTATCTGTGCAAAGTGTGCGCGAAATTGAAAATTGCAGCCGGTCGTCAGCGTTGGCACCGCCCGCCGACCGCCGCCCGCTGCCCTCTTGCCACTTGCAGTTGTCCTTGCTGCTGCAGCACTAAATTTTCATAGCGCTGCCAGTTGATAAACTCCAATATGACATTGTTTGGGGGAGGAGAGCGGAGACTGCTCCATGCGCCTTGGCTTATGCAAGCATTTTGTAAAATTGCATTTAAGTTGCTTTTGCTGCTGATGCAGCGCATTATTGCACAGCTAGATGCTATCCGCATGGAGTGGCAGGAGATAGTTACAACTGTATGTGTGTGTGTGTATTTGTTTTTGTGTGTATGTGTATATAGACATGGCAACAAGTTTACCAACACATTTGCGGTTCCGCGAAAAAGTCAATTACCATTTTAACTGAAAGAGCGCCGGCTGCTGCTGCTGCTGCTGCCGCTGCTGCCGCTGCAACCTCCGTCCGTGGGCACGCCCAGGCGATCATCGGGTACACAGAGTCAATCAGTTGGTAATCGATTTTGTCTGGCGGGCTGGGCTCCGCCACAGCTACTGATTCGGAATCTGTTTCTGGTTCTGGTTCTGGTTCTGTTGCTTGAGGTTAACAAATATGCCAACGCTTTTTACGCACAATTTTCCTTTGGCAGGCAGCGCGCGTTTGCCAAATGGAATGTAAATATTTATTTTTATTTGCTGCCAGCCGCATGACGGGTAGAAATTTGTTTGCAACTTCGCTCGACATAATTAGACGTCTGTATTTGTGTCTGTAACTGTGTGTGTGCGAATGCAAATGATAGTCATACTCGAAATCCGAATAGATTTGCAATATTTGCGCATGCAAATTGCCTTAAGCCACAGACTTGGCTTACACTCGTTGATTTCATTTTGGCCAACAAGCTGTGGTGTCAGCCACCAGCTGCCAGTGTGTGAGGTGTAAAAGGGCGTCAACCTTCTAAGTATTCATAATTGAATTTTCATGTTTGCCAGCGTTTGTGAGCTCGAGTAGTTTTCGAAAAACGAGAATGTTTAAAAGTTCAACACGCAAACGCGCTGCGGATGTGTAGCCGGAGAGTCTATTACTCTCAGAGAGAGAAAGGGCATTGTCGACTTGTCGTGTTGTTCAAATTTATAAAAATATAAACATATAATGACAGACGAGAAGCTATGGACTAGACTATAGACTATAGTTAGTATATAGACTACAGACAAAGAGTCTTTTTATAAGCTCGAAGGCATTCCTTGAGAAACTCTGTGTATCCTTTTCATGTAAAGTAGTAGCAGACCATCGACTTATATATCTGATATGGCCATCATAATTCAAATAGTAGTTACTTTAAGTCAGCGTATGAAATTAAAAAAAAAAAAACTTTAAAAAATATAATAATAATAATAAGACTGGATATAACTTGGTATTTTAGCAATTTTATAATATATATAAAATATAAAATATATATAAATTTTAAAATATATATTATTTTTAATATTTATAGTTTAAATCAAATTAAATTTGGTTGTTTGCATAAGAAATTTTCAAAATTTGAGTTCAACAAAAATTTAATCAAAAACTGAACTCTCAACTCAATTTAAATGGAATGGATTATTCTTATCTTCTGTATAACTCAATATTTTATTATTATCCTTTACTTCCAGATACCTTGTTTGGCGATATATATTTCATAAATCTCGCACATTCCTCAAAATAATTGACTTAACTTCAGTATACTACAGTTAGCTCTCTATCAACTCTCTAGCTATCAATCAGTCTAAGCCAAAATCTAAGAGTATTTCATCTTCGTCTTGTTTTAGATTTATTTTTTTTAACCCCCTTGCATTTTCGTTGCAGTTGTTTTGCTTGTTGGTTGGTGGCAGCTCCTGCGCCTTGTTTTAATAACATAATTGAAAAATGACTGAGGCCAGCCAAGGAGTGCACTGGCCACACACACACACACACACACACTCACGCGAATGGAATGTCCTGTTCAGTATGTTGCGCGCCGCACACAGCTGGCTCTGATTACAGATGCGGAATGCGAAGGGTTGTTCGATCGCGTGCAATGCGTTGTTAATATGCGTTTGTCCTTTTAATGTTGCCCTGTTAGGCGGCAGCGGCAAACAATAACAAGGCCTGCTTTATTACCGTAAATCAATAAGCGGCAATCACACACACACACACACACACACGCACACACACACCTAGGCTGATAATTAAGTGCAATTTTCTTGTTGTGGAATGGCCAGCGTTTTGCACAGGATATAATTTCTTTTATCCTTGTCTGTCACAGTGAAAGAGAGGAGGAGTGAATAACTTCCTTTTGTCTTACTTTCGCTCTCTCTCTCTCTCTCTCTCTCTGTCACTCTCACTCTGTCTTTCTCTGTCTATCCCTGTCCATGTTGAAGTAATGAGCATTCCACGCTCTGCCATCAAATTGAAACTATTTTGCATAGCATTGGAAGCATTTTAATTTGAATTTCTTTGCAAGTGATCAGCGCAAGGCTCTTGGCTGCTAGCTGCTTGCTGCTGGCATCCCATTCACAATGGCAGCTCGCGCAGTGGGCGCCACTAATGGCGTCCATAGTTGCTGGCAACATTAAGGATAATTGTTGTAGTTAGCATGTACTTTTGCATTTATAATGTGCCTCATTTATTTCCGCTGCGTTCCTTTTCGCATTGCGCATTTCGCATTTTACTTTTCGCCTTTTGAATTACTTCTTTGCATATTCTCGACCCCCTCCCCAAACGATCAAAATTATAGAAAGAAAATGCTGATTATGCATTTTATTGCTTTCAGCTGTGGTGTTGATTGCGGCTGATTGCTTTAGGGCAGAGGCTGGCAGCCAGCTAGACCCAAGGTGTATGCTCATTTATTATGCAAAATATTTGTAATTGTCGGCAACAGCAGCAAAACCTATCAGTTGTATGCCAAAAATAAGGGAATGCCTATCTAAACAATACTCAAAATTAATTTTGAAGAAATAGTGTTAAAGTTGTTTATATCACAATAATGCATATAAATGTTTTACAAATCTAAATATAAAATTATTATAAATCTACAAATAGTATATATCTATAAAAATATTATAATAATTTCTCGAAATTCAATCGTAAACAGTTTCAAAGGCTCTTCATCATTTAAAGCTGCAACACTTGAGTGCGCTTCAAATTTTAACTTTTCACAATTACCTAAGCTGAATTAGACACACACACACACACACACAGTCACATGCAGCGTCAGTTGTGTCTGTGTGTGTAACTAATGGCATCCAGCTATTGCTGTCCACTAATTGGCAGCCAATGAACACTTACAAGCGCACTCTTATTAGCCACAACCCGATCCATGCGCTACCTATCATAATTTCAAAGCTAAGCGCCAATTGCAACTCCATACCCAGAGGCAAGGACAGCAGCAGTGGGAACAGCGGCAGCGGCAGCGGCAGGGAGCTGACAGGCAGACAAACAAAATTGACGTGCCGACACGTCCAGCTGAACTGGTAGAAGGGGCTGCTGCAGCCCAAACGAATTGGCTGACAGGCAAACAACAGCAATGGCAACAACAACTACAACAGTTAGAGCAAATTGTTGGCCAAAATGATAGACAAATGGGCAGCGCAGGGGCCTGGGGGAGGCAGCGGCCAGCGAATGTTTTTGTGTTAAAAATTGCATAAATAAATCATGTTCTAATATTGCACTTGGCCTTGCAGACATTCTGTCAAAATGCAACGCAAAGCTCCACACAGTAGGCGCGAGTGGGGGCTTAGAGGTCGGGGCGGCCTGCTAGAGCACACATAGATTGGAAGCCAGAAACAATGGCAACATGCCCGGCTACATGGCGTGAATGAGCGCGCACAAAATGGCGTTAAAGGCCGTGGCAAAACAGCCAAAAAGGGCTAACGAACAATGTGGCCCAAAAACCAATCGATGCCTGGCCATAGATAGCAGAGCGGAGTCATCTAAGACCCGGACAACATGTTCGTCCCGGCTGGCCGGGCTCGCGGCTCTGTTGCCTGGCAGCAGCAGCAGCAGCAGCAGCAGCAGCAGCATCAGACCACCGCAGCCTGCACTTGACAATGCGCCGCGACTGAAAGTGAAGTGGGCCCGGTCCGGTGCGGTCCGATTGATGCTGCGCTGCTCTAGGGTGGTCTAGGGTGGCCCTGACATACTGAATCGCCTGTCTGTTTTGGCGCTTAATTCGTCACTAAATGAGATTTTTGGCTGCCAGTTTGGCTTTTTTTTTTGTTGTTCAAGTGAGTGTGTGTGAGCGTGTGTGTGTGAGCGTGTGTGTGTGTGGGTGGGTGTGTAGTTTTTTGGAAACGCGTCTGCTGTTGCTGGCATTGTTGTGCGCCGTTTGAAATTGGTATTTTGGAAGTTGGTGCTGCGGCTTTTGGATGCTGTTGCTGCTGCTGCTGCTGTAGCCTGACGCTGGGGCAGTTGCAGCCACTTTGCAATAACACAGCGTGAAATTGCAACGGCAAATCGAATCAGTCCACACGGGAAATTCGATTCTCTTCCTGTTTTCTCTCTTTTTTTTTTTTTTTTTTTGCTTTTCTCGTCTGCCTTTTGCGGGCAATCAGACAGCAACAAATGCCTCGAAACAGATAGAGCGAGAGCGAGCGAGCGAGCGAGTCATTGCAGATGCAGATGGAGCTATGCAATTTAGCACGCGCGAATTTTTCAGCCAAAAAACTGTTGCCCAAATCGACACACACACACACACACACACTCAACAGCAACAACAGTCAAATAGGTATAACAGCGACGTGCTGATCGTTCAGTTGCCAAGTGGCCCACCAATGCTCCAATGCTCCAGAGCATCCTCACATCGTCGCCGCCTCGCATCCTGGCATTCAGCACTCAGTCAGCCAGTTGTCCAGTTGTCCAGTTGTTCAGTTGTTCAGTTGTTCAGTTGTTCAGCTTTTCAGCTGTCCATCCATCAACAGCTAAAGCTCGACTTTTGCTCGCATAATGAAATGAAATTACAAAATGTGTTGCACGAGTGTTGAGCGCGCTTTGTGGCACTTTTGCATAGTCCGTTGCTCACACACACAGCTGCTGCTGCTGCCTCCTCCCCCTCCTCTGCTGTGCAACAAATTGCTTATTTATTGTTTAATAGTGTGATTGCTAACAACATTTGAAATTCCACAGCCCCACAGACCCGCAGCGCCGCAGCAGCCCCTGCCCTTCCCTATTGTGTTCGCATTGGATTTTGTGATTGAAAACAGGTGTAGCTCGGACGTGCAGGTAACGAGAGCTTGTTCCCCGCCAGCATACAAATATATACACATATTGTAGTTTGATTTTTGACTTTATCTCTCTCCCTCTACCTCTCCCTGTCCCCCCTCTATCTATATCTGACTTTGAATGGATTTTAATTTCGAACTGGCTTTTCGTGCCCAAACACAATCCCTTTGCAAACTGTTTGCTGAGGCTGCAAATTAAGCTGCCGCATAAAGATAATTGAATTCTCTGTGTAATATTTTGATGCAACTCAACTGGCGTCTAATATGAAATTGATTTTTTTTATATAAATATTCATTTAGTAGCCTTAACTGAGAGGAATGCAATGTGATTATCTGGTTCGCTGATTGATAGAATATTTTAATTTATTTTTAATAAGTAGAAAATGCTTTAAATTGAGTTCACAATTGAACTTTTCTATTATAAATAAATTTAGAAAAATATATATTTATTTTTTATTTATTTAATTTTAATTTAAATATTTAATAAATAAAAAATATATATAATTGTCAATTATGTTTATTCACCTTATATTGAAATCCAATTTAAATATGTATAATAAAAACTATCCATTTATAGCAAGTTATATCTTCTAATGGTTCCAGTCCCTCCTATGATATATCTCTGTAACGCCTCACATGCTCATTCTTCTTTCTCTATTTAGCTGTTTGGTCTTTGGTCTCTGGCCTCTGCACTCTGCCTAAACTATTCCCCATTTCAGTTGACATCCTTCAGCAAAGGCTTATGGCAATTGCCATTCAGGCTTGACAAGCCTTCAAATTGATTTGCATAGTGATAGGCAGTGAAATATAATAATGACAAGACAATCGGAAATACAATGAGAACCGTTTAGATTATCAGCTGAAAAGTGTCCCACACACTCGATTGTCGATCAGCGATCTCTCTCTCTTCCAATTTTGGTCATTGCGGCTGACAACATCGCACACATTGTGAGCCGTGCGACAGCCATTGGCGTCCATCAGTCGGGCAGTTGCCAATCAAACAAAAGTCACAGGCAATGGACAACAGCAGCAGCAGCAACAACAACAACAATAACAACAACAACTGCATAACGATATGCAAAATATGCAAGAGGCTGGCAGCTTCTGTGTTGATGCCACAGCAGCTGCAGCTGCAGCATCAGCATTCGACTCCTGGATGTTGTCTGCGACGTTCGCCTGTCGCTTTGCGCCCAATTACGCCTTCAAATTGAGTGATAAATGTCTTAAGGATGGCACATAAATAAGCTGCAGTTAAATTTATTACACAACCCACACAAAGACTTCATAAAAATGCTAACTAAATGAACTATTAAGAGGCGGCGGCAAACATGAGAAACAAATGAGAAAACCCAGAAACCAAAGCCAATAAACAAACCAGCAGCGCCCCAAAAACCAGCCAAGAAATTCAAGATCAGACAATTGAATTGCATTGCGCTTAAGCAAATAAATAAAAACAACAAAAAAAGGGACAACAAACAAGTTGCGAGTGCTGTGGCAAAGGGGGCGTGGCATGGGGTAGCCAGCAACGGCAGCAGCCGTGTGAGAAAATATGCAAATAAATGCGCAAATAAAATGTGCAATCAACTGGAGATGGCGCACTGAGATCTGGCAACTGGCAACTGGCAACTGGCAACTGTGGCAACTGGCGACTTGCAACACGCAGCTCCATTCCGTCGCCCAGCGAAAGGCAAAGTGTGAATGTTGCGCATGCGCAGCGGCCGCGTGGAGAACACTGCGCATCAATTAGGCCGCCAGGCGGCCAAGAACAGCAGCACGAATTGTCCAGAGAGTGCGAGATAAGGCAAAGGCTGGACACGAAGGCAGAAGCCACACACACACACACACACGCTGCAAGCACATACAAAACGTTTAGATAAACAAATACAGAAGAATGCTGAAATGCTGTTAAAAGCTACAAAATGAAGTGGAAGTCGGCGGCCCTGGAAATGGGATTTAGTTAAAGGGGCAGCAACGGCAGATTGAGGCGGATTCGCAGTGGACCCAAGCTGGCTGCAGCTACAAATTCAATGAACATGCGCGCGCACAGTTGAAGAGCAAACAAATTTATTACGCGCCGTTTGAACAGCGCATAAATTTAACAGCAGCAGCAGCAGCGGCAGCGGTAACAGCCGCAGTCACAGTCACAGTCGTAATCGCAGTCCCAGTCCCAGTCCCAGTCGCAGTCCCAGTCCGAGGCAGCCAAGATTAACATACCTGGGCCAAATGCGACTGTCCGACTGACTGGGCCCAATCGATCGCTGTGGCTTGCGTGCAGCGTGCGTGATTTAAAAACAGCGCCACATTTGGCGAACATTTACGGGGACTTGTCCCAAAACTACGTAAAACGATTTAAAGCCGAACACGAGCAATTTGTGGATAGGCTGCAGGCAGGCCAAATGAAATGAGCGGAGATCAGCGCAAAGCCGAAGACGAAGTGCCCTTAAGTGAACTAGAAGTAGCTTTAGAGTTGTTGTGCCTAGGAATATCGAGAATACCTATATGAAATATTTCTATCATCAGAGAGGGCGAGAGAGTTAATTGAATTAAGTATTTATATATTTAATTAATATATCTCAAGTATTCTTGTTGCTTGATATTATAAGAGAGGAAGAGGCAGAGAGATCTTGAAGTGGTTTTGGATACCATAAGAAAGAAAGAGACAGATACCGACAGATAGACACAAGAGAAAAGCGTGTTTATGGAGAAAAGTTTCTCAATTTTTCTAAAATGAGAAAATAGGTATAATAAGAGAGGGAGATACGGCTAGAGAGTGGATAGATAGAGAGTTACTAAGAGATAAAGAGAAAGACAGAAAGAGATTTTGCAACTGTTGAGTTTGGCAAGGAAATCCTGAGATATATATAAATATTAATAAAAATATTTCATATTTTGACTAGTTTAGCTCGAAGCTCTTTCTTACAAATATATTATATTTGACTTTTATATCAATAAGAATCGATATAAAATACGGTTCTATGGACGCAATAGCTAATGCCTATTCAGTTATAAATAGAAATTACAATTGTTACAAACTGCTCTACAAACTGTTAATACCCTATGCCCTGGCATCAACACTGGCTACAACTCTTGTCTGCAGTCGTCTCTGCCCACCCGCTGGCTGGCTGCACACGACTGAGGTAACGGCCGCGGCTGTGTCACATTTCTCATTTTGGAATTTATGCGCACATTCAATTGATTGTTTGTTGAGCGTTGCTTGTTTTTGTACTTGGATTTTTTTTTTTTTTTTTTTTTTTTTTTTTTGCTTTCTTCGATTTAACATTATGTAATTCAATATGTTTTAGCGTCTAATAACGTCTGCGCTGAAATCAATATACTAGAAGCGAGTATGTTAATTTGTTTTTGGAGCTAGCTCGGTTCCAATGAACTGTCTGCAATGTCATTTACAGTTCCGCATCAGACTGGGCGTCGGAGTCCGAGTTGGAGCTGCGGGACCCCACACTTATTAAAAACATGCAGCGCTGTGACATTTCGATTTATTTTTATTGATTCTCCAGAGCACACTGTGTGTGTGTAGAGATCGAGACGGGGTCGGGTTTGGGGCGAGGGCTCACTGAAATGCAAGTCAGGCGCCGCTGGCACGCAAGTGATCATCACACCTTGATAAGGTGCTCGGGACGCGAGAGCTCATGCCCCAAAACGTATCGAATTTTATTGAAATGCAGCGCTGCATGTGCGTGTGTGTGTGTGTGCGAGTCTGTGTTATCTGAGTGTTGGCTGTGCATTTGTTACTTTTATGCTTGATTTATTGACTTTATTTTATGGTCGCTTGATTGGACACTAAATGAGTTTTTAAACTGCATACGAAGCGGGGCGGGCCTTATCAATTTCGGTTGCCTTTATTATTGCTGTTGTTGTTGCTGCTGTCCAAAGTGAAGTTTTGTTCTGCAGTTGGTCTGTGAGCCACTTACTTTTACATTTAAACCACGTCAGACAAAACGTTTCGATTTTATTGCGGATATGAAATTCTTGAGCTCTGCTTGCCTTAGCCTTTGCTTCAAACTTACCTGAAACGGAACGGAAAAAAAGGCAAATACAGAAAATGTTAATTAAATTGTTTTTCTTGAAGTTCCAGGTTTATAAGGAATTATTTTTGTTTTTTTTTTATAGTGTAATTAAATGTTATATATATATAATAAGAGTCGCTTGATTGAACATTTTTAAATAAATTAAATCAATTTCAATTAGTTTTAAATTTGAGGCAATTCAAATTGAATGATAAACTCTTTTTAACTGAATTTGGGGCAGTTCAAATTGGTTTATAAACTATTTAAGCTGAAATGTTTATAATTGATTTGTAAATATTTTAACAGAAATATTTAAAATTTATTAGAGTTTAAATGGATTTATAAATATATGAACTGAGTTGCTAAACATAATATCATAGAATTGGTTTACTCTTTTGCAAACTTATCAGATATATTTATATTTAAATATATTCCTAAATATCTATAATCAGTTTTTCACATGCAGCTACTATACATATATTCATGTAAATTCTCAAAACAATCTTCCATCAATATCAATCAGTTAAAAAAAAAAAGGAGATCCATCAAACATAATCGCAGTTTCCTGCTCATCTCAACGGGCTTATGATAATTTGTGATCTTTCGAGCCGCTTGGCGCCTGTCAAGTACTTGGAGGATCTTTAGTGCTCAGCTCTGATGCCGTATCGCATGTCTATCGTTGCCCACTGCTCTGTAGCTCATGTCAAACTGATTTGAATGTGTTGCCCACGCAAACATATTTAGTTATTACCCAAAGTGAACATCAAAGTCGTGCAGGGCCCGCAACTCGAGAAATCATGTTAACTATTATTAAATCTATAAGCAAGACCGACAACAACAACGAGAGTCGGCGTGAATAGCAGAAATGTCCATCAAAGCAGCTCAGGCAAATGATGCAGAATATTTTTTAATTAAACATAAAATTACTTTGGCGCAGTCAGACAGAGACTGAGAGACAGCACTGCGCTACACAACACAGCTGGCAATAAATCATGAAATCTACTTGGCAAACAACTCTGGAGTGTTGGGCGAGTCGAGGAGATTTGGCAGCGGGGCCCGGCTCTAGTCGGCACGTAATAATCATTTACATGAACACTCGCATAAATGTCACGTTGCTACGATTATAAAAATAGCTTGAAAAAAAAAATAAAACTTCAAACTCGAACTCGAACTAATGCAAGAGAAAGAAAAGAGAGAGGGAGGTAGGCTGCTTGGTTCTATGGTTTGGCCGGCCGCCTCTGGCAGTCATAAATTAATGAAATTTTATTTGCTTATGCAATGAGGGAAAAATAACAAAGCGCCCCGCACTCCGCCGCTGCACTAGCCCATCTATATTAATGAAAGCATATCCTGCTTAAAAGCGCGCCCGTACCACGCCAGGTGGAAAAATTCAATTTCCAGGCCATGCGCCGCCTGCCGCCTGCCGTTTGCCATTCGCTCCGAGGAGGTTGGAAAACAAGTTGCATCCGCAATTAAGTCATCAAGTTGCAATTATTGCCATAAAAACGAACAAAACGCAGCGAGCAGAATAAAAAGAGAAAAAAATCTCTGGCCACGCATGAACGTGATGCTGTGCGGGGCCAGCTGGCAGGGGAGTGGCTCAGGCACTGAGTGGCTCCCATAGCCGTGACTGCGGCTACGGCTGCGGCTGCGACTGTGGCTGGGGTGTTGACGCTCAGCGGGGCAGCGCTTCGTGAGAGACTTAAACAAACAAAACAAAACCTAAAAAAAAAAAAAAAGAGAAAAAAAAACGAGAAAAAAGTGGAGATACAACACAAAATCAAGCAAGACAAGGCGCGCAGATACATATTGCAGTTACAGATACGGCTTAAGATACAGATACATACGCGGCTTACGCGCAGATAAATTATTTGCAGCTCGTTGTTTTTGCTTTGCCAGCAGGTCCGAGACGAAATCAAAGGCCCAGATGGAGACGGCAGTTGCAATCGTAGCTGGGCAACCAGTTGCTCTTTGGCTTAATTAAAAGCTGCTGCACTGCTGGATTGTTACACGGATTCAATGAGATTGCCTTAGTTTGGGCTGAGCCAGAGCGGCAGAGAGAGAGAGGGAGGGGAATAGAGAGAGAGAGAGAGAGAGAGAGAGACCCAGTCAACTCGCATGTTGGCTTTCATGCTGCGGTCGGCTGGACAAGTCGTTGCTGAAATGACACTACAATGTCTTCAAAATGAAAATAAATACGACGCGACGACAACAGCAATGGGCCACAATGCGGCCGCAACACGCCGGCAACTGCGCTACATGTTACACATTAAAGCCGCGACCCGGCGCGGCCTCGTCTTGGCTCCACTCGGCTCGGCTCGAAGCGACTCGGCCACATTCTGTGGCAGCCTTTTGTTTTGTTTGCTTTTTTGATTTCGCAGCCAAGCGCAACGCTGACAATGACTTTGCTCTTTTTGCTTTTTATTTTTTTATAAGTAGTTTTTTTCACTTCTCTCTCTCTCTGTCTGCTCTTTTTTTCCTCTTTATTTTTATGCTGCGTCTGCTCAGTGTTTTATAAATCTCATTTCAAGAGGATTTGTGTGCCTGTCAAAATGTTGATGTTTCACAAAACACTCCGCATTGAGTGTCTGTGTGTGTGTGTGTGAGTGTGTGAGCTCTGCTCGATTTCAATCATGATCGATTTCAGTTTGTTTTACTTTTGGTTACTTTTGATCTGCGCTGCGGCGGCGGCGACGGCGGCGACGGCGGCTGCCTGGGAATTAAAGTGCAAGATTTATACGATTTCTCGACGCATTGAATTACCCGCGCATCCAGCTGAATGACTTGTGGTGAAGTGTATCTTTCTCTGTATCTGTATCTGTATCTGTAGCTGCATCTGTCTTGGCTTATAGCTGTCTGTCTGCCTCGCACAATCAGTCGCGCTTGTGGCCAAATAACCAACAATTTGTTTGCCTTATAAAGATAATGCCACAACAAAGGCATTACACACACACACACACGCACACACACACTCGCAATCATCATTATCGAAATGTCATAAAAGCAAATGAGCGTTCATTATTCAATTTGAAACTGCAAACGCAGCAGCTGGCAAACAACTTAATACAAAGGCAAAACAGCAGCTACGCAACAAAGCGGCCAAAGAATGCGATTCGCGGCGAGTCCGGCAAATATATAAAAATAAATGTTTCAACTGCCAGCAAATGCCCTTTCACTGCGCCAGCCGACGCCAGCAACAACAACAAAAAAATTAAGCATAATTACTGACAGCAATGCGGGGCCGAGTCGGTCTCTCTCTCGGCCACACAGGCGCTTTTTGGCCGGGCCAGCCCGAATTGGTTAAGATACGTGCAGGCTGGCTGGCTGGCTGGCTGGCTGGCCGACTGGCTAGCTGGCTGGCTGGCTGTCCATCTGTCCTTCTGTCCGCCTGGATTGCAACGATTTCATTAAAATTGCCGGCCCCAAACATTCATCGGCTGCCCCCAAAAAGCAGCAATTTGCTGCGAGTGAGACAATTATAAGCATGACAAATGAATTTCGCATTTAAGATCGCTTGAGCTGGGCCAAAAACTGTCAGTCAATTGCCGAACCCGCACTGCTCCACTTCCACTTGGCAGCTGTTGCCGTTGGGCACACACCTTCGCCTTAGCGTTTGACTGTGCGTGTGCACGCCTGAGTGTGCGTGTGTGTGTGTGTGTATGAATAATTGCATCAAGATTTTCGGTGCTGAATTTCTTCTCCTTTTCTTTTTTTTTTTTAAGTGTGGTTTTTTGGCCGCAGCATCAGCTGCCAACGGGCAAACCTGACTGCAATTCAAGGTGAATTTCAGCATAAACCGCAGTCAACGTGATATGCGGCGACCACCAGCCGTGCAACGAAATGCTGCAGACTGCCTGCAACAAAACTCATTTAAGTTTAATTTTTAATTTCAGCGCTTTAAAGAGCGAATGAGCCAACAGCAACAGCAGCAAAAGCAGCAACAGCAGCTTTCATTTTAATGCAATTTGCTGTATTATGCACATCAGCAATAAGAATGGCAACAACAACAACAACAACAACAACACGTGCCACCGCGTTGCCTTTATGGAATTTCACAAATATGAGCTGCATGGCAAGCTCTGACTCTTTCTGCTTTTTTTTCCTGCTTCATAACTACATTTGTCTGACGCTGCGTATACTTGATTTTTCTTTTCACATATATTTTTTAGCTGCTCTGCTCTCTGTGAAGGCTGGCTTCGTGTTGCAGCTCTTATAATTTGATGTTTATGTCGAATATGTGTTGTTTTCGTCTGTTCTTATTTTGTTTGTTTGACTCGCATTACGCAACATTCCTTGCCTTTGGCTTTGGTGGGAAACCAAAATTTTTACATATTTTTGGCATTGAATGCGGCCCAGAAAAAAACAGCCACACATACAGTCATCGAATGCGAGCGCTAAGGACGAGTGTAGGCGCATATTAACCTCTTTCTCGGTGTATGGCAAAGTTACAGTAGGGTGACTCAGCTAAGAATTAAGTTTATTGTAGGTGGAAAATTTTTAAATTGAAGTAAAAGTATAAAGAAAATAAAAAAATATATAAGAAATTTTCAGACAATGCGAATTTCATTATTTATGCAAATTTGGTAGAAATTTATTTTACAAAAAAAATTGTTATTTTGAAAACAAAAATTTGGAAAATTAAATATCCAAATTTCCTTTTAAATATATTTTTTATATTTTTTTTTTTTACTGCCTATTCAGATGGCCAGAAACTCGTATTCCATAAATTTAAATTTAATTGCCTGGCTCACCCTACTATATATTTTACATCATTTATATATCCACTGGCACACGCATATTTTTGCCAGCCACAAAATTTTGCGCCATTACGATGGAAAAACGGCTACAAAAAAAAGGGCAAAGGGCAAGGCAACACATGAAATTGTTTTCTACATAACGACCTACAACAAACAAACGTTCAAACATAAAAAGGAATATAATGTTTGCTAGTGGCAGGACGACGATGAGATACCCTAACTGCAAATAGATTAAGAGAGAGGGGCGTAAGCTTATAGAGAGAGAGAGAGAGTGAGGCATGGTAAAGCATGGTTCTATATATTCTATATTCTATATTCTATATTCTATATTCTATATTCTATATTCTATATTCTATATTCTATATTCTATATTCTATATTCTATATTCTATATTCTATATTCTATATTCTATATTCTATATTCTATATTCTATATTCTACATTCTGAATTCTATATTCTATATTCTATATTCTATATTCTATATTCTATATTCTATATTCTATATTCTATATTCTATATTCTATATTCTATATTCTATATTCTATATTCTATATTCTATATTCTATATTCTATATTCTATATTCTATATTCTATATTCTATATTCTATATTCTATATTCTATATTCTATACTCTATATTCTATATTCTATATTCTATATATTTTTAGCAAAGAATATCCTGACTTATGCTTTATATTCTAATTAACATATTTTCTACATTATGCCCTAACTTTCGATACATTAAAAGTTATATATTTGTAATTCAAAAATATTTCAGGCAACTTGACTCAAACTCGACTATAGTTACTGATTTATATATCGCCCATATTATATATTCCTGCGCTATACTTGCTGACAAAGCTTAAATACCCTTTGGCACAAGTACTAAAAAACGAAACATAACCGAAATAGCTGAAATACGAAAATAAAGGCAGACACATAAAAAAATGGCGCACAATTTCAGTTATGCTAACAAAACCAACATGAAATCCACATAGATGTAAACAGCAGCTATGTGCGATGGCCAAGCAGCACAACCCATCGACTCAGCCCCAAACAAAGGCAGCGCTTTTTGCATTTGTTTTGTGATGTTTTCTTTCTTTTTTTTTTGGCATCCCTTGCCACACACAGCCACCCGCTGCACAAACAAAAGTAAAAGCCAAATTGCAGCGGCCTTTACAATTTTGTAAACCAAATTTACAGTAATGTAATGAAAACGCGGCGTTAAAAGGATTAAATTCCCATTGCATTTATGGAGTGTATCAAAAAAATTAACAATATATAAAAAAAAAACGTCCTTTTTTGCTCTCTGTAAATTCAGAAAATTCTTGAAATTTCGGTGAATTTTTTATACGTTGCGCACGTGTTTTTGTATTTTAATTAACAAACGGCAGCTAAACAATAAAAATGGAATATTAAATGGGGCTATAGCTAAGTGTGCGTGTCTCTCTCTCTCTTTCTCTCACTCTCTCTGCGTGTGTGTGTGGTTGTGTGTGTGCTTCACCTTGGCGCCCATAAAAATGTAACAAAATGTTTACCAATTAAGTAAACAAAAAGTACGAGAAACTCTGAATTAATTGCGTGGGAACATTTTAGTGTGTTTTTATGCATTACGACAATGCGACTTCAGATAAGCTGTACGGCGGAGTACAGCGGTGCGGAGTGGGTGTATGGGCGTGGCAGTTAGTGCTACAGCTACTGCACATTAAATGTTAGTTTATAGCTGGCATATAAAAAGTGCCAACAGGGATGCAAAAGTTTATTTCACTGCAGATTTGACAGGCCATGCCTGCCTCTCTCCCCCTCCCACTCTCTCACTGTGTGCGCCGTTAGTGGCTCATAAATCAAGCGGCGTAGGTGTTGCGTTGTAGACAACTTAACGGCTGGCCGTCGCTCATGTGAGCCCGTTGTGTGCGTGTGTAGGCAAATTAAAATTCACACAAAGTGTTGCCTACTTTTTGGTTGCGTTCGTTAAAGCTCATTAGCACAGCGGGCGGGCGGGGTTAGGTTGGGTTGGGTTTGGATCGCACCTGAATGGTGTCAGGTGTTGGCGCGTGGGCGGGTGTGGAGAGAAGTTGGCTAATCTTTATGCATAACATAATTTGCTCACAGCCTTTTGTGTCAATGCCAATTGATGGATGGCTTAAGAGAACTGAGAATGTTGCACGAAGTAGACTAGTAGATACCCTGTAATGCTAGCAACTGCTGCTAAAGCTTAAGTAAATGTTATTTACCTTTACCAGCACATACACTTAGCCTGCAATCCCCATTCAAGCGACTGCTCAAGTGCCACATATCCCACTCAACTTCTGTTAATGGGCATTAGAGCTTCTCTCAGCCATTTATCTTAGCTAAACTTAACACGACTCATTAGCACAACATTAATGACAAACACAGCCTGCCAGCAAATCAATAAAATTAATTAATAATTAAAGCCTGCTCATACTAAATATGATATCGTATGCAATAGTCAGCCATAGAATAGCAGGTGACTATTTAACACGAATTTCTCAATGCCTGTATTATAATTTCCAACTGAATGGGCCAGCAATTTGGCATTTCAATTATTAATTTAACGCTTAAGCGATAAAACAAATAAAAAACCAAAAAAACGAAATAAAAAACTAATAAAGCAGCAAAAAAACGCGACTAATCCACTGTGCGATTTTCACATTTTCCATTAAGCTGCTTATAAAAAAAAAAAAAAACACGCGAGCAGCGGAATTTGGGGTAACTGCTGCTAATAATGCAAGCAATTTTAATGCAAATTTGTGGTCATGCATGCTTAATTACAAAACATTTTCAATAATTATAATTGTTCTGTAATATTTGGCAGCAGACAAAAAAGACCCACAGATAGATTGAGAGAAAGAGAAAGGGAGAAAGAAACCATTAACCAATGAAGTGCATAAAAACCAATCGATAGTTAATTAGCGTTTTTATATTTGCAACGTGTGGGTTAAGGCAAAGCTTTTTAATTGCAATTAAAAGGGCTTTTATTTATACATTAATATATATATTTATTTATATATATGTATATACATATGTGTGTGTAATTAAGTGTCATTTGCATTGGCCTAAACATAAAACACTCAGTTAACATAAGCTGCTGCAGTTTTCCAGCTTGGCAAACGCTAATATCTATTTTCATTACCAATGCATTTTTTGCTGTCTTGTTGAATGCTCATTAAAAATTTATTAAGTCGAGTATATTGGTTCAGTAGTGTACTTAAAAATTAATCATTAATTTGTTTATTTTTAGTATACAAAATCATAATCACTGTACTTTTTCAGACTACTATTCAAAGTTAGAGTTAAGGCATAGATCAAGCCATAGAACTTTCTAATAAGCAATATATTTTACCAGAACTCTGTAATCGATAATAATCGATCTGTAAATTAAAGCTATAATAAAGGCATTTTCTATACTAAATCCTAATGTAACTGTGTTGATTCATCTCTGTTTATTCGTCTTCACTTAGGACATATAGCCATACCATAAAAGTTCCAACAATCTATACCTTTAACAGCAATCGATAACTATCGATACATAACTTAACATAACATAAGCCTATTTCTATACCTATATCAACTATATCCCAACTCCAGAGCATCTCCAAGTCAATAAAAATCGCTTCAATCAGTTTTTTCATGCCATCAATAAATTGTACTTTGCTGGCAAAAACCAAATCATTTTCAATTAAGTCGTAAATGCACTACAAAGCGACAACAACAGTATAAAAAAAAATTGTACATTTTAATTGATTTAAAGTAGTTACTCCATAAAGGCAAAAAAGCATTTAGTGCATAAAAGTGTAATTGGTCGATTGACACTTTAAGAGCTCTTCGTCACGTTTCAGCTGAGCTCAGCTGAGTTGGGCTTTTGTCGGCTTCAACTAATTCAATTTGCAAGTTTTTCAAGTTTTGTTGAACCTAACCACAGAGCACTGTACTTGCTGTCTGCCTGTCATGGCATATGGCTTGTTCAATCAACTCGGCACGCCGCCCACTGAGTCGGAACATTTTTGCCACTCGCTCGCTTCATTGACGCTCATCATTTTATTTGTTTAGGCCATTGACTATGCAATTCGATATGAAATTTGTTGCCGTCCTTTGCAATTTCATTTTATTTTAATTTTTTCAGCTTTTCACTTTATTTTTGCGGCTGCCACTCATAATGAAAACGCTTTCTACAAGTGGCCGGCAGCTAAAAAAAAAGTAAAAAGAAAATACCAAAAAATTGGCTAAAAAATTGAAATAAATGTTGATATTTGCACACGTAATATGCGCCTTAACGCTCAAATACGCTTTCAATTGTCCAAATTTTTATTTAATTTTTCGTTTTGCTTTGCTCATATTTATATTTGAATGCTCTGACGTTGGGTATAATGGTTTAGTGAGCTGCTATGTTGCAAAAGGGTTTTTTTTCTATAAAATTAAATTTGATTTATAATTTGCAAATGCCTTTCTAGCGATTATATAGATACAGATGCTAAGTTCTAAATACGAGTTCTCTTGTATATTATAATATATATTGTATTATTATATTTTCTATATTATCATATCATCATACCATATCATATCAGATCTATAGAGTATTTCATATACCGAATACAATACTTTCAATAGCTTGTTTTCCTATTTGGCTACAGCTGCAGGCTGTTAATAGACAGACAGAGAGGGAGAGGTGGAGATCGAGAGAGGGAGACAGCGTATAGACGGTCTATGGCACTCAAGTGCTTGACGTGCAAATAAAAATTGTTATACAATATAAATAGAAACACAATTTGTTTCGGGCGCTGCAATTTCAAGTTGTCTGCTGAAGTTCTCAAAATATTTAATTTGACTCAATGCGATGCGAATGGCGGGGCTAATAGAGTAGCTGAAAGGTGCATTTGGCCATTGTTAAGTCATGCCATGTGGGCTCCAAATAAAAGGAAGTGGAGCTGGAGTTGGAGTCGGAGTCGGAGTTGAAGCTGAAGTTTGGCTTTGAGCTGCCGCCGTCGCCGGTGCTGCAGCTTTTGTTGTTGTTGTTGTTGTGTGGGAGTTTTCTTTATGCGCCATAATTATGTCATTTAAATGCAACAAGCTTTGGAATGAGCCAGTCAGCCAGGCAGTCAGTCAGCCAACCAGTCAGTCAGTGCAAGCCAAAGAGCACAACGATAATTCATAATTAAAAAAACATGCAAGGAGATGAGCACAGAGCACCAGCAGCAGCACAAAGAACGAAAAAAAAACGAGATAATAAAGGCAGAGCAAAGGGAAAAAAATTGGTTGCCCGCCCCAAGATGCAGCACGCCTTCTTGGCACAGCCTCCCGACCCAGGCTGTGGCATGCAACATGCCCAAGCCTTGCCTTGTGCTGCCTTGCCCTGACGTGGCGCGCGACTGTTAATTAAATGAGCGCGCAGGCAAACGAGCAAACGACTGATGGACATATCGCATGGAGGCACCACCAAAGCCATTTGCAGTGAGTGGGTGTGTGGCTAAATTGCTAAATGGATACGGGGGCCAGCATGCGGCTAAGGACACCCGCAAGCACACACAGTCAGAGAGCGAGAGAGGGAGAGAGAGAGAGAGAGAGAGAGAGAGAGAGAGAGAGGGAGAGAGAGGGAGAGACAGGGTGTATGTGAGTGGCATAAGGGGTTAATAGTGCAAACTGCATAGTGCCACTGTTGCAAGTTGTCTGGGGCGTCTAACTAACTTAGGCTTCTAATTAAGCCAGTCGACGCGGGCGACAGTCGGACACGGAGAGCAGCTAGCTGGCATGCCAAGTGTGAATGTGTCTGTCCTCTGGCTGCTATTGCAATTGCTGCCATATCGCTGTGCCTCCACTGGATCTACTGCATCTGGGCTCTTTGCATTTTGTCGCTCATTAGTTTATTGCCGAAAAAAAAACAGAAAAAAAAACACAAAAGCCTGCGCATGCATGCGAACTTCGTGTTGGAGTTCAAACACCCCAACTGCTGGCTGCCAGGATCCGCCAAGTGCCATCCATATACACGCTATGACTCTGTGCTTGTGAGCTGGACAAAAGGCTTTGCCAGCTAAGTAACTGAGCTGCTCTTAATTGCCAGCAGGCAAACTTTTTGCTTTCTTTCTTCTTCATCGTTTTTCTTTTTTTTTTCAATGCTCAGCCAATTAGGCGCAACGCGGAAGCTACCACTTGGCTACTGCGAATGTGTTTTCATTTGAAGACTTGTCAAATTACGCATACGTCGTGTTGTCTACGCATCGCCATTTGCCAATCAAATGACTCGCCTTGTCAGCACGAATTCCAGCCCCCCCATGGCCTGCCCCGCTCAGCCTGTCTTCGGCCAAACACAAACATGGGGCGTTGATGCACATATGTCACATGATAACAACATGGGGCCATAGTGTGGACCTCAGCCAAACTTGTCTCGCTCTTCCTCTCTCAAGTCTCTGAAGTAATATAAATTTTGCAAAAATCAGCAAGCTGTGTAGGCGGTCGCAAGACAGTGCCTGCCAGCAGACAATGCCAACAATGGGCAACAGGCAGCACAGGGCTGGGCTGAGCTATAACCACACAAACGAGCGAGTTGACTGAAAGGTGTTGCAAATGTTGCCATGTAATGCGACGAGCACCGTTGGTCAGCTTAAAGCGAGGAGGGCAGGAAAAAAAAGGCAGGAAAATATGCTGCCTCATACCAGTTGGGCATTGCCTGTTTTGGCATGTGTCAAGGCTTGCAACGAGGCTGCGTCTCGAACAGTCAGCAGCATGTCCATCAATTGTGCCTGCCTGGCTGCCTGAATGCCCGGCTGCCTGCCACTGCGACTGACTCTGGCGCCGTTGTCCTCCACAGTTGATGACCATGTGACTAAGCTGCCTGCCTGCCTGCCTGCGTGTGTTTGAGCGCGTGTGTATTGGTATTGGTTTTCGCAATTATTTTCTAATTAAAGACGTGCCTGGCAAGCCCAAGCCACAGCCTCACAATGCCATGCAGCTCGCTGGCATTTAATCAAAAGCAAAAAACCCATCGCTCTTTAAGGACAGTTTGCAGTTGGCTCTGGAAATGGGTCAAGTGGCGGCGCCCCGACGCTGCCTGCTTGTGGTTTCAAAAGCTCGCAAAAAAACGTAAAAAAGAACAGAAACTGTTACATGCACATGCCACACTCATATCTATACATATGCATGCAGATATATGCCTAGGATATGTGCCATGATTAGCCAATTCTGTAATTCTCCGTATTTTTTTTTTTTCTCTTGCAACTGTGGCACAACTGCAACACAGCACTTCATTAAATATTTAAATGAGCATCCTGTTTTCTTTTTGGTTTTTTCTTTCTTTCTGTTTTTTTTTTTTTTTTTTTTTTTGTGCATCACCTACACAACATGCGAGTAGGAGGGGCCCAACGACAGCAGCAGCAGCGAGAGCATATGCAGATTCATAAGCAGTTAATTAAGGCCGAGCTGGGGTCGCCGGCACTACAACTATGTAACACACAGGCGCAAAAAAAGTGAAAATCATATAAACAAAAACAACAACAAGAAATAAGAGTGCACTAGGCAGTCATGCACGACTAAAAGTTATCCTGCAGTTAGCATATACCCTGCAGTTAAGTTTGGTCTTTCTGAACATTTTTTAAATAATAAAAATAATTGCATTTTTTTTTAAAGTGATCTCTATTATATATGCAAGAATAATTTTAATAACATTTATAAATTTAATTTAAAAATTGAATAATCATATAACAAATTGTATCATTTATATTTTTTGATTATTTAATTTGAGTAACATTTTTAAAAATTATTTATAAATTAAATAATTTTTTTGTTTCATTTTAATACGAATAAAAATTACATGATTTATATTTTGAAACATTTATATATATTTTATTTAATATTTTTATAAATTATATGGGTTAAATAATTATTCATATTTAATTTTCGAAGTTAATTCGATGCGGTTGAAGTTGGTGTTAAAGTCTTATCAAGAATATAAAATTTAAAAAAATATATTTTATAATTTATAAAATTTATGATATTAACTAATATTTAATATTTAACTTTTCTTACAGCATAATCAAGATCTACACTTTAAGAAATCGCACTTAGTTCTCATTTATAGACGCTAAGGTTTTTATTCCTTAATAACTATAGTTTGCCCAACTTCAATATACCCGTTCTATTTATATTTTTTTGGTAACTTTTAATGGTGCAGGGTATTTAAGCAGCAGATAAAAAATACACACACATACATAATAATAATACTTGCCAAAGCAACTGGCCAGCCAAAGTGAAGGAATGAGGCTGCAGTCAAGGCTCGGGTGGAGTTGCTGCCGCTGCTGCACAGTCGGGGCAACATATTTTACACATTTCATTTTCGTTGCTGCACGAATTTATTTGGCAATAAGAGCAGCCAGAGCAAGCCAGCCAGCCAGCCAGCCAGTCAGGCAGACAGACAGACAGACAACCAGACAGCCAGACAGATGGGAGAGAAATAGGCTGGCAGAGGCACAGTCAAGAAAATGGCGCAATGAATACGAATGGTTATAGTCGTGTCTGCGTGTCCCTCTTTTTCTCAGTGTGTGTGGATGCGTGGGGCATGTTGGTAATTTCGTACAAGTGGAATTATTATTTATAATTTTTAGCGACGTCAGTTGGGTGGGCGTAACGGGCGCTGCGCTATGCCGTAAATTATGTCATTTAAGACAAGTGCAAGGGAGGTGGGCATCTGGGCGATTGGGGCGTGGCGTTACAACGGGGGATACACGCCGCAATTCGCTATTCATTTTAACATACTGCGGATACGAATCCCCAACGACATAAATACATACATAAGCTCAACGATATTCATATGGAATTGGGTTGAGCACAGCAGTTGCGCGCACTTGTGCGCAAATGGAGCTGGAGCTGCAGCTGGAGCTGTAGATGGCTGGCTAACCAGGGAGAGTCCGGCGAGGCTGAGAGTGTTAAGTTTCATATGCATTTTATCTGACTGCTCGTTGGGCTCCCCACTAAATGAAGTGGCCCAGCATGCGAAATTAGTTAGCGCTGAGTGCTGGGAATGCTTGACGAGAGCGAAAGCAAAAGCGAGTGACCGACAGAAAGAGAGAGAGAGAGGGAGAGGTGGGAGGGAGAGTGGGCTACATGAACAGCCCACTGTTGGGAAATTGATATAAATTGCTTGGAGCTGCAGAGAGACGATAGTCAGAGACTGTGAAGGCTGCGACAACTCTTTGATTGGGTCAGACAGTTGGAAATATTTGTGCTAGCATTGTACATGACTTGCTGTGAATTCTTGTGGCTCATTAAGCAAAATCAAAATTATAATAAATCATAGGAGAGACAAGATTCTTTGCATGTGCTACTACGGCAATGATCAAAGTATTTTCATAATTTCAAAGAGTTAGAAAGAATTTGGAATGATCTCACATATATTTCTATATTTTAAGCTCATTTGTTGTGTCTCTATCTACAACATTTATTCTTCTTTATGACAATTATTAAATCATTTTTAAATAATTTTAGAGAGTCAGAGAATTTCAAATTATCTCTTATATATAGTTTTGTCCAAGTTTCATATCAACTATATTTGTTTTCCTTATTCATTTATTCCTCTTTTCGCTATCTATAACATCATTATCCTTGTTTACCATTATAAGCCTCATGCTTTATTGCAACACCTTTAAAATTTCATTCCACACTATTACTTAATCGATTCTTTATATTTCAGCTTAACTTTTATCTGTGTTTGTTAAACGCTGAGCCTACAACTGGTTTGCTGATAGTCTCTTATATATACATAAAATATATATATATATATATATATCTTTTTTTTTTGTATAATTTTGCATTTAGCTCTGCAGCTAGCTACCTTAAGCTGCTTTCCTATCTTATTTCCATAACAATCCGACATATATGCCTATTAAAGGGCAGCTCAGCTGCAGCTGTTGTCTCAATTCTCACACCTTTTCTGAGTGCAACAACAACAGCAACAGCAACAGCAACTCAGTCATATCGCATACACGTATACAATTTCAGCTCAGCAGCCAACATACGACTGCAATGCAATGCATAAACAACAAAGCAAAGGCAAAAGCAAAGGCAAAAAGCAACAACGGCGACACCGACAACAACGACAACAACGACAACGACAACAACTAATGTCAACCAATTCATTTCATTGAGTGCAGCGCGTTGGCCGGACAACGCCTCGACTCGAGTCCATCTGTGCTGTGAAGCTGTGAGGCATTTAAGGCGCATGTTCAGTCTAAAGCCCAGTCTTAGCCCCAGGGTCAAGTTCAAGCGATGCGGCAAGAAGAAGCTGTGGCCGAAGCGCAGTCAGGCAAAAGGTTTGCATATCGCATATCTAAATGAGGTGATGATGCTGCACATGCACAAATATCAGACGCAGATACAACAAACACAGACAGTGCCAGAGACCTGGACATGGATACAGAAACTTTTGCAATGGCAATGGCAATGGCAATGGCAATGGCTTAAATATATATAAAGAGCATAAGGCTCAAATGTCCACTCGAGTGGGTAGCATGAACATGAAGTGTTTGCGCAACAACAACAACGTAGGTTGTTGATGAGACGAGAATGTCAGTGCTGCCAGTGCCAATTATGAAAACTGATATGCTTGCGAAAACCCGTTGATGGGCGCGCTTCAAAGCGCTGACCAGCCGCCTGAGCCAGAGGCTGGAGCAGCAGCAGCAGCAGCAGCAGAGCCAACCAGAGTAGATAAGGAAGTGTATGTGTGCAGCCCGTCGCTGTCCGTCCGTCCGTT
Organism: Drosophila fulvimacula; assembly: GCA_035045555.1. Classification (NCBI taxonomy): domain Eukaryota; kingdom Metazoa; phylum Arthropoda; class Insecta; order Diptera; family Drosophilidae; genus Drosophila; species Drosophila fulvimacula. The sequence continues at coordinate 15,338,958 of JAWNOX010000137.1, forward strand.
CGGCCGTCTGGAGTGGCGCTTAAGCACATTGTGGTTGCAGTTTTGATTGCATACGGATATTGGACACTCACACGTGGCACTCGGAAATTAATTAAGCAGGCAATGGCACAGAGCGGAGATGCAGCTTGCTGCAACTGGTTGCAGAGAGACTAATGAAAATGTAATGCCTTGGATAAGAGCGACAGAGGGAGAGGGAGAGGGAGAGAGCGGGGTGTGCCAAGTGCATTGCGGCTTATTTGCAAGTAATTAGATTGAAACAGAATCTTGTCATTCAATTGCTACTCGCTGGCCTCACTCTCTGCCCCTCTCTATCGCCTGCTCTACTGCTGTCTGAGCTAAGGATGATGCATCAGCAGCAGCAGCAGCAGCAGCATCATTATCATCATCATCATTTGTGGATTTGTCCAGCTCACATGCTGGCTGTTGTGGGCGTGTCTTATGGGCGTTTTGACTTGTCTTATCTGCAAGTAATTAAGCACCGCAGGGCGGCATTACAAACCAATATCGAGGCAGAGCGTCTTGCTTACGCACACACATACAAATAATATATATATATATATATATATATGTATGTATATGTATATATGCATGAGTGCAGCATAATTCACTTGAAAGCTGCCCCAGCAGCAGCGCAACATGCTGGAAAAATGCCGAAATGTCGCCGTGGCGAAATTTATGACCCAAAACGGCAACCAGCAACAGCAGCAGCAGCAGCAGCAGCAGCAGCAGCAGCTCTCAACTCAACTTGCAACACAAATGGGGAGCAACAGTCGCAAAACAGTCGCAAAGGACGCTGTTGTAAATGTTTTTATTGTTGCTCTCCCTGTTGCTGTTGCAGCCACAATGTCAAAGTAGGGAAAAAGCAAGAACAACGGCAACAGCAACAGCAACTGCAACTGCAACTGCAATTTATGCGCTGAAATATTGTTGAAATTGTTCGACTTTAACAACTAAATTTTCAGTGCTCGTTGGCAGAGTGTGGGTGAGCTGCTGTCTGTGTTTGTGTGCGTAGACAAAAGTGCTCCAAATTGGTTTTTGGTTTAACTCCGACTCCGACTCCGACTCCAACTCCATCTGCGACTCACTGGGGCGATAAGCTGATGCAGGTGCAGCTGCTAGGCTCTGCCGTCTGTGCAACATGATTTGTGTGCTTCTAATGGCCACAGGTATTTAGTGGCAAGGTGTGGCTGCTCCAAACAGCAAAAGCTGAGTTTTGCAACATGATTAGCCCTGCTCGCACTCAAGTGCGTATTGTCGAACAATTCAGATAGTAGCAGCAAGTTTATGGCCACACGGCGTGCCATGAGTAAGGTGCTGCCACCTTTTGTGGCACGCTCATCTGTTAGTCTGGACCACAGCAACTGTTAGACCAACAGACGACAGCACATTATGCAAATCCCGTTTCGCATGCAACACGGCCAGCTCAATCACTCAGCTCCAACTTGGCTGGGGTCGAGCTATGCGCTCAACATTTATATCAAATGTCATATGCCTCGAATTGCCAAATGAATCATAAGAAGCGAGGACCACCATCAAACAGGAAATAAACGCAAATGCGACGGGTAGGTGTACCCAAAAAAATAAAAAAAATATATATATATATATATACCCAGAGAGCGCTACGCCTACGGCTTGACTGAAGACCCCCAAGACCTGCAGACAGACAGCTGCAGATGAGGGGCCATGATAGACAGCAGGGTAGGCGCACAGCAGGACGATGTCTGCACATGCAAAATAAAAGTATATGGAAGACGGGAAAGAAGAAGAAAAAGAGAAAAAAAAACGTGGACAGAGAGCACCCACACCCGTGTGGCGAAATCGGCAAACTCCATTTCCAACTTCAAGTCCAACTCCAGGCGGTTGACCAACATAAATGGCGCAAAGTTGAAATGCTGACAGGCGCACATTCGTTATGACGTCGCAACGTAACGTGGCATGAGCTATGTGGCATGAGGCCATGAGCCCCGGAATGGCTCTAGCATGCAGTGAGTAAATCAAGTTGTAGGTAAGTGAGATTTATGCTTATGTCGTTTAGTGTAAGCCAGCAACATCGCCAACTTGCCCAGCTCAATTCGTCCCATCCCATCCCGGCCAGCTCGGTTGCGGTTGTCGTCTAGCGCATGCAAAATATGACAACGTGCCTTCCACTGAACAGCTCAGAGCGAGTCAAAATCGAAATGCAACTCAAAATGCAAGCAGCAAAAACTGTTTCGGACTGAGCACATTTGTGTCTCCACTCCAGTTGCCTGGGCATCAAATTTGACAGCTCTCGTTTCTCCATTAAACTGTCGGCAGAGAGTGTCCAGATAACTTTATTAATGGATATTGCTGTGCATGCGGACTATGTAGTTACAAATGCCTTTAACTGCAATTTGAGTTTGTTGAAGGTGCATAAATTTGCATACAGACAGACTTGCAATTGCTAAATGGAGTTGTGAACCTCTTATATGTATAGGAAAATCAGTTTCAATTTGATATGCATAACGATGTTATCTAGCAGCTTCTGTTAACTCAACTAAGTTAACATTCCCATTAACAAAGCCGTATTATGATTATCATTAAACAGACACATTTCAGAAATGATTAAATATTATAGCATCATTGATTATCTGATCTTTCGCTGAAGACTGTTGAAAGAAACTTATTTTCAATGTTTACAGTTACAAATGTTATGCTGAGTTAACATTATGTTAAGCTTTTATGTGAATGTTATACTTATTTAACTCCATGTTAACTATATAACAGCTTTTATGTGAATTAGTAGTAGGTGCTTTACAGCCAAGAGAAGCTCTGTTAGCTCAACTAAGCTAATGCCTAATTAATAACACTATTAACATTATACAGTATCCAGTAAAGTAAAATTCAGAACTATATTCAGAGAAGTCTAAGCATCATGATCATCAATAATAATTTTAGCCCAGAGCATAGGCTGAAGGCAGAAAGTTGTTAAAAAGTTAAAAACATTTACAGACGAAACTTAACATTATGTTAACTTTAAAACAAACTTGTATGTTAATTTTTTATAAATTCTTTTCACTAACAGCAACCACAAAGCCAAGCTTCAGTTATTTTAACACTTTACATAAACATGTCCAGTAACATTTTCATGTTAACAGCTTAAGCTCAACATTTCTTAAGCACATGCTAAAATCATACAAAAACTATATAAGTCCAATTACTCTTCAAGCTTAAAGTCTTGTAACTTTTTCTTAAAGTCAATGTAAGTCGAAACCCTGTGCTGTATAATTCATGTGCTGACCCTTATTTTTTTTTTCTTTTTTGGTAACCTGTTTCTAATCGCTGCTTCTGCTGCCCGTTAATTACAGCAAACAAGCTGCATTCTAATCAAAGCAAGCCCCATCATCTTTCAGTTGGCTTGATGTGTGCTCGTCCTCCCATTGGCTGCTCTAATTAACTGCAGTTGCCCCGAACGGACTAACTGGGACAGGCCAGGCCATGGTGCCGCATTTGAAAAGGCTTCAATGGTTGGCAAAATGTGTCAGCAGCAGCAGCGGCAGCAGCGGCAGCATCAACAACATTCTGCCACGAGACAAGTGTAAACAACTTTCACTGGACGCTCGCTGTGAAAAGCGTTCAAGAATCCATTTGGCCATGTGCCCAGCGATGCCTGGGAGCGCGATTCGAAATGCTCTCGGTACGGGAGCTAAAACCAGAAGTCAAGAGCACGCCAGAGGCGACCAACCCTCCCCCACGCCCACAATAATAAACTGCGAGTGAAAAGTGGGCGTTGCAGATGGGACGCCAATTAAAAGCGAAAACGTTGCAAAAATAGTTGATGACATTAATTGACATTTAGCTGCGACGGGCATATCAATGCGCCGGACAGCACAATCAGCCCCAAGGCAGCTGGCCAGCTGAAAGGGGAACAACTTTTAGCCATTTGCTGTAATAGGTAGTAATACCATGGACTATGGACTAGGCCGCCTTTCACTTGGCCGCTTGGCTCCACGCAATTGTACAATTGGCAAAATGTCACTGAATCGAAAAGGCAGTTGTCAGCGTTGCTCTGGACGTGGGACTCCCATCATTAGCGTGGCACAATTGTGAGATGTGTAATTGCTGCAGCAACAACAAGTAGTTACAACAACAACAACAACAACAACAACAACAACTGGGCGACATACAGAGGACACATTGACAGCGAGTTATGTCAAGTCGAGCGCGATTTGTTTAGCTCGAGCGCTGCCAATGAGAATTTTTGCAACATAAATAAATGTGAGCAACAAATTGAAAGGGAGACGGCAACACACTGACTCTCTCTCTCTCGTGTTGTACCTCTTTCCTTATTTATTTGTGCAGCACTCGCTGATAATTGGTGGCACGAAACGCACCAGCGAAGCATCCGACAGCCTCCTCGCTGCAAAAGTGCGCGACAAGATTTATAAGCGGCTGTCAACGTAGCTGCAACGTGGTTGCAACTTTGTGGCAAGCGCTTTTTGATTTATAAGCAAAACTCTGGTCGCTTGCGTTGCTCCAGCGCTGTATTTATGAAACATTTCAAGGCAGCGGACACAGCAGCTCCTGGCCGGCCACTTGTGTAGGCAGTTGACATTGCGGTGCAGTGGGGCAGCGGTGCAAGCTGGACCCGCCAGTAAGTAGCCGCCGTGGCGGCAGTAATTGCGGCGGCATGTGAAATATGAGATAAACTCCAAGTAAGGCTCCAGCCGGCAACAGTTGCAGCGCTGTGGCGGAAACTTTCAAGCATGTGGCAAGTTGTTTAGAATCGCAACTAGCGACAGGCGCGACAGTAGCTGACTTTGGCCAAAGAGAAAGACAGGCGACGACAGCATTTTGGTGCCACATTGCGGCATGCGAAATAACTTCGCACAATCGAGCATGCCGACAGACAGCCAAGAGCCAAAGAGCCAAGAGCCGAGAGCTGAAAGCCCAGAGCCACAGCCACAGTCACAGTCAAGAGTCAGTGTCAGCGTCTGTGGCAGTGCCAATGCCAGTTAGTTGCAACACCAAACTTGGACATTCTATTAAATTAATCGTCAATTATCAATGGGCCACTGAGCAGCTCGATAAATTGCATGTGAACTGGGAGCCAAATCCAAGCGCACCTAACGGCCAAATCAATTTAACTGCATGTCTAATTAAGCCGCAATTGCCAAACTACAAGCACTTCAATTGCTCACACTCTCTTTGTCTCTCTCTCTCTCTCTCTCTCTCTCTCTCTCTCTGTCTCTCTCTGCCTCTTCCCTCTCACTCTCCCTCCGTGTTGATTCTGTTTCGAGTGCTGCCAAAAAACTTTGCATGCAATTTGCACGAACGCCTCCTTCAGCTGCCAATGTGTTTAATTAAATAGCAAGCGTAATTAAATCGCAATTAAATTAATTAAAAAGCACGCAGCCCATTGCCTGACGAGGGCTTTGAAGAGGGTTTTTCGCCCAGCTGGTACGTTTAGTTTAGGGTCTGTCCAGCGCACACTCCTGGGCCCTGAGTCAAAAGAAAAACGAAACGTGAGCCTGAACCTGAACCTGAACGCGAACGCGAACGCAAACGCCAACGTGGCTTTGTGTACAATTAGACTTAAATTTTTTATGAGCAATGGAATGCGTTCACAGTTTTCCCAGTTTTGGTGTTAAATGCTTGATTGAGGCTTTGATAGCGCCAGCAGCTGGGGCCGGCGAGGAGCTATGCAAATTTGATGGCCAGCTAGCCAAAAATGTGGTTCGCTTTGATGTCGTACGGCGGGGCGTGCTTAATGCTCATGTTTTAATTTACGCAACGATAGGGGTCGAAGGCAACTTCAGACCAGCCGGATGCAGGCTAATCATATGCGGGCCCAAAGGATGTCGAACAAGTTTTTTGGCAGAGCTGCTGCTGCTGCTGCTGCTGCTACTGCTGCGGCTGCTGCCATAATTTGTTTAATTAAGAAGATTTCTTTTCATATGGCAAACTTTGACTGTGGACATTGGCATTCCACTTATGCATAGCTCTGTTGTATTTTGGCATAAATTTAATAATTCAGCCCAAATGTCAATTAAAAGGGCATGCAATATGGACTGGATTACAGCCTCAATCGAAATGACGTTAATAAATAATCAAATAGCTAAAAATCATTGCAATCATTGCAAATTATTGATAGATATTAAATTGCAGCACGGCAAAGGGCTGATTTTTAAGCAGCAACAACAACTGAAGAGCCGCATGAACAAATTGAATTGCGGCAATTACTTGCCACGATACGCAGAAAATGCCATACACAAAGGTGGTGCAGAGCGGTGGAGGGCGACGCGGAATAAAACTGCACAGAAAGTCAAGTTCATAAAAATGAAATCATGCCACAGCTCAGGCAGAAGATCAAAGAGGACAAATCAATAAAAGCCCAGCGCTGAAATAACTTAAAGTCAAGCCAAGCACCGGAGTCCCGGAGCCCGGAGCCCGGAGCCCAGAGCCCAGAGCCCAGAGCCCATTCCCCAGACCAGTTCAGTTCAGTTGAGTGGAGCCGCGCTGCGCTGAGTTGAGGCAGCGGCTAGCTAGGCTAGGCAGCGCGACCCCAAAACAACTTGACCTGGTCAAGGCTACAAGCACATAAAATAAAATTATACAACAAATGCCACAAATAAAACAGAGAGAGAGAGAGAGAGAGGGAGAGGGAGAGGGCAGAGCGAGAAGGCAGCAAAACTAAAGCAAACTGTCTTTTGATCTATGGCAAAGGCAAGCGCTGTCTGCCTCTGTTATTGCTGCTGCTGCTGCTGATGAGATGATGATGATGATTATAATGATGATGATGATGATGATGGGTCTCAATATGGAGCAGCCCGATGCTGCGCGCGCGGTCTATAGTCAAGAGTAAATTGGCATAAGAAATCAGAAATCACAGAAGGTTGCTGTCCACGTTCACGTCGAGATAAATGGACGCCAGGACTGGACACACACACACACATACAGCTACACACTAACACATGAACAGTGCACAGACCATTGCAATATTAAGTAAATATACAAAACGTTGTCGGCGCGGCGCACAAAACTAATGATGTCGATGCGGCTGCCGCTGCTGCTGAGTTCGAGTCCAAGTCGAATGCTGTGGCTCTGGCAGTGACTGCCGCACAGACAAGGCTGATAATGATGCGGCTGGCAAAAGTTTAGGACGTCCTCTGTATCTCTGTGTGTATGTTTCAGTTCACTCTGGCTCTCTGGCTGACTGGCACTGGCGATATACACACGCCAGGTAATAAATTTCATTTCTCAGCTGATATGGGCAATTAAGGAACAATTTTGCAGCTGAATGAGTAATAAATAAAAATTGTATGCCAGCGATACGCAGATACAAAACTGCAAGAAGTCGTCAGGCAGCCAGATAGTTTTCGGATAAAAATACACAAAACGAAACGAGCGAACGGACGGACGGAAGGACGGCCGGAGCGACTGCAAGACAGCGAGACGTCAGCAAATGAATGAATGAGCCAAACAGACTTGGGGCAACTTTGCTGGCAACTTGAGACTCTCCACTGATAGCCGCGGAGCAGCCTGGGCTGCATGCTTGCCCTTTTGATGAAAACAACTCAATGACGTGATTTGTGCGGCAAGCGTTGCCCCCAACGAAGTCTCAGGATGTTGCATGCAACACACACATAGATATATATAAATATATATATATATATATATATATATATATATATGTCTGCCTCTCATATATAAATCACACATTTTGCCAGCAGATTGACGTGCAAATTCCACAAGTTGCAGACTACGGACTTTCGGCCAGTTTATAATTTCAGCTTTTGCATAATAAATCACAAAGGGCTTAAAGTCGACTGGCCAGCTCTTCTGGCCAAATATCGGCTCTTTGAGCATTACTTTAATTACACAAAGGGGCGAACGAGACACTCTCTCTCTCTCTCTCTCTGCTTCTCTGCTGGCATTTTTTAAATGCTATATAAAACAGAGCACAAAAAAAAAGGAAGCAAACGCTGCTCGAGTGCTTTGGCTGCACAATTGTTGGGGGCCCCCGAAAAAAGCAAACGCGTCGCATCGCTGCCTTTTGGTGCATATAATGTCGGCACATGATATGTCGCCTCTACCTGAGGCACCGAAAACCCGCCCAGCAACAGCCACAGAACAATGGGCCAACATCATGACACTCGAGACGGCACCAAAGCCAAACCTGCATACAAATGCCATTTCGGGGGCAGCAACTGTGGCAGCAGCACCACTGTCCGGCCAGCTTAGCTACCGTTTAAATGTGCTCCATTTTACTGTCAAGTGTAGACTGGGTTGACATTTGAAAATGCTCTAACCCTAACCCTAACCCTCTGTTTGCCTCTCCCTCTCCCTCTCACTCCCTCTCACTCACCGCTGCCATTTGCTTGTCGCAGAATTTTAATTTAAGTATGTAAACTGACATTGAATAGTTTGTCGAGCTTCTGCTGCTGCCTTGCTCCAGCCTTTTGTTGTGGGTGTCTACACAACTGAACGCCACTTAAAACTTAAGCGCAAAAGCAGCAGCACAGCTGCGTGGCAAGGTGGCAAGGTGGCAAGGTGAGACCAGGACGCACCTGAGCGCGTCGCAATTTAAAACAATTTTAAGTTTTTGCAATTTTGTTTGCGATTGGATTCTCTATGACAAAGCGAACAAGTAAGAGTGCTCTAGGCGAGACTGCTCGACTAGGAGATGCCCTAATAAAAATCACATGAAACATAAGTTTGAGATGAAGGGGCGTGGCAGCCAAAATATAACAAAAATCAAAATTGTATAAAAATCTGTTAAAAAAAATTTTAAACCCTAGATGTAAATTAAGATGTAATCGATATAATTTTATAATCGAATTTCGATTTTAATCGATAATATGATCAACAAGAAAGTGTTATCGATTTTTTTTAACAAATTGGAATTCTATACAGGTAACTCAAAAAAATATATACAGACAGGTTATATATATATTCAATTCAATTCGTCGTTCTGGTCAAGAGTCTTCTCCTTCGCCTTCTTCTGCCTGATTTCCCCATTTTCAAATTCAATTCAACTTAACCTCAATCTATTATATATCTAAGTAGAGCTAATATACCCCATTTGAATTTGTAGCTACTGCAGCTTGCCTCAGGAAATAGAGTTTGAATAGGTTTCGCTCCAGCCACATTTAATGAAAACTGAGCGAACTGAAGTTGGGTGCTTGTTAGCTTGATGAGTAGCTGTCCGAGATGAGGCAAGGCAAGGGTCTAGGCGCAGCTGACAGCCATGTATAACCAATGCAGTTGACAGCTCCGGCTGCACCACGGGTGGCGTGGCATGAGTGCACGGCAGCACAGCAGCCGGCACTAATCAACAGCAACAAGCCCAAAGCTCATTTTAACTGCCAATCAGTGGCGTCTTATAAAATATATATATGTATATATGTATATATGTATGAGTATAGGTTGTAGGTATATATTGCCAAGTGCTTACCGGTGTTGAATATGGATGCGCTGTCAGACGCACTCCGTCCGTCTCCAGCTGTTCGGCCAGCACCATTTCCAGTTCGTTGCTGGGCGGCGTCTCGCACAGGATCTCCATGCTGCCGGATAGTGAGTTGGGATCATTGAGCATGAAATAGACCGAGGCAGCTCCCTTTTCGCGCAGCGATCGTATGCTCTTGAGCAGCTTGTGCCGATGCGCTGGATTATCGACGCCAATGGCATCCAGATCGGGATCACCCACTTGTTTACAAATCTCCAAATCATCGTAGCCATTGTCCAGAAAGCTTTCCGCATACTGGGCTAGACCGAGGGCGCGCAGCCACTCGCAAACAATGTTGCTGACGGCCATTTTGACACCTGGCCCGGGCAGAGCTGGTGGAGGGGTTGGAGGTCCTCTCGATGTGCGCTCACGTGTGTGCCACCAATTACCGTTACAAAACGGGGTCGTCTATTAGCGCCGCGTCACGTGCTAAGCGCGTTGCCACAAGCTGTTGCCCCTGCGCTGCTGCTGCTGCTTCTTCTTCTTCTTCTTCGTTTTGTTACTGTTATTGCTGCCGCTGTTGCTGCTACTGCTTACAGCTTGCAATTTCCTTAGCTTTTCGTATTGTTTTAAATGCGCTCGTTAAAACTCATTGCCACAGGCCACACGCACACAGCCGAGTTGATCTCACATTTTTGCAGTTTCCCATGCCGCGACGCGCTGCCTGCGTTGCTACTGCTGCTGCTGGTGCTGTTGCCACATTATGTTGCATGCTATAACAAAGAAAGAGAAAAAAGAAAATGCTTTAGTTATGTTCAATTATATTCATGTAATATATATAAATATATATCGCTGTAGCATTGCATCAATTTCAATTAAATAAATGCTCGCCCGCATTTGCATAAGATTTGAGCATTTTCCCACCATTTAGTGAAATACTTCAAATCAATAGCTGCTGCTGCCGCTGCTGCTGCCGCTGCTGCAAAATCAAAATCAAAATCAAAATTCTCGAAAATTAATTAAACCAATGGCAGCTGATGCGGTTTCTGTTTGCCACAGATAGAGAGAGAGAGAGAGAGAGGGAGAGATAGAGAGAGACACACACGCACAGTCAATAATTCTCACATTCTGGCAGCAACTCAGGCATGCCACAGCATATAATGCGTGCCCCCCCCACACACACACACTCAAACACTCACACACATCACTTTATCATAGACACGCTGACGTCGTCTCCCATGTGGGCTGCACAGGAGTTATCCTCCCCCAGCATTTGCACTCGCCGCTGCCTACGCCTTAGCGCTTTACAGAATCTATGAGGCGTTAAACGCAAACTAAAAGCTTAGAGCAACCAATCAACAGCAGTAGCAGCAACAACAACAACAACAACAACACCAACAATGGCTACAACAACATGAACTGCAGTTTTTGGGCGTGTGCCGCCGTCGCTTATTGATAAATGATTGATTATCAGCTTGTGGGTGCGCTGCGGTTTGCTTTGCCTTAGCAGCTGAGTTTAGTGTTTGCTTTTAGTTTATCTTTAATGGATTATTTTAGCGGTTGGCAGCAGCAACAGCAACAATCATTGCCATAATCCACGCCACGCCCAGTCAGTCATCCCATAAGTAAGCCCCCCACTCTCTCACTCTCTCGCGCTCTCTCTATTGTTGTTTCTTTCTGGCAGCTGTTTTATTTCATTTTCACATTGCCATCGCGTAGATCAATCATGGCTGCTCGACGTGCCTTACAAATGGTTTAATTATACGCAATTATTCACCAATAAAACTGTCGAGCAGATGTCAAGAGTTGAGCTGAGCTTTCACAGAAACAAAAGCAAACAAACAAAAATCTCATAAAAATTGAATTTCTTCAATATTTGCTCATAAAGTCAAATCATAAAGACATTAACTCCAGAGATAGAAACAGATGTGAAAGACAAATTATTCGACTAGATTCATAGAAATATTCAAAGCTGAATAACTCGACAAGATTCATAGAAATATTCAAAGCTGAATACCTGAAAAGCTTCTCTGACGGTAGATAGCATAGAAAGCTGCTCTCTCTGGCAAGTAGTCAGACTTTTCCACTCATATATAAATTGACTTGGTTCTCTATGATCTTCTAAATGTGAAATCTTCCTTAATAGCTCTAGTAGAGGCTACTACCCACTCTCAAGCATACCCAACTCTGTCTTCATATTGCATTAAGTATCAGTATCTCTCTCTCATATTCTATAGCAGCGAGTAAAGTCAATTGCTCACAGATAACTTTCAAAAGCAACTTGTTGTTCACATCATATTTTAAGGTTTACTTATCTTAAGCAAGGCATTTATCAAGCTGGTCAGACACTCAATTTGACAACATTTAAATGTGCTTTCAAGTCCAAAAATATAATTAATTACTGAACTGTCTGAATTGTCTGTCTCGGCGACTGTTGCCTCAGGTGCAGCTGCCAATTATGGCCAGCAAATGTCTTTCGATTTATTGCACAATTGCAGCTTTAATTAAAATGGGCTCGATTGCACACGGCTAAATGCAAACACGGACGGACGGACGGACGGACGGACGAACGAACGAACATATTTATTATATTTTTATTTTACTGTCATAAGGGGCGGTGACCATGCCCGCCTCGCTGCCTTTTACCCCTCAAGTCTTGACATGTCTTGACATTTAAGTTGGCTTTTAGTTAATTTATTGAATACTTTCAATTTCGTGGCTCGCAATCAGTTGCAATGTGGCTGTAAAATTTTAATGTGCCCCGTTCATTATCTGAACTCGAGAATCTAATTACCAAAAGTGGCTGCACCGACGACATGTAGACCCCGTCCCAGCTGTATGCCCCCACCTCCGCCAATGCCCTCGACATGAGCAGTAGCCGCTCGCTGGCATTTGGCGGAGCGAGCGATATGTGACCTGCTCGAGTTGCAGCTGACGCTACGGCTAGCCGGCTTTTGATGTCTTTCACATACACTTTGCAGCAGGGCATAACAACTAGACCAGGCAGCAGCAGGTAGCAAAAAATAATATATGTTATTAATTAGCTAGATGATAGATGCATCTTTGTGTTTGCTATTGCAATTTATCAGTTTGGTCAATTAAAGATAGACAGTTAAATTCTCTTGGATATATACTTAGATAGATATCTGATACCCGTAAATTAGGCAATTTCTGTTTTATTTTTGCACAGCATATAAAATAGCATGTATGAGCCCCATCTAATCATCATAAAGCTATAATATAGTTCTATACTTCCCTATACTTCCAGCATAAACTGCAGAGTTGGGCACATTTTAAAAAATTGATGTGGAAACTGATTTTTATTTATTTATGTAAAAGCAAACAAAAAATTATAATACATTCAACTTTTCTTGTTATGGCCAGCTTTTGCTTTGGCTATAGCCCTTAGACGGGTCGCCAGCTGCCTGGGTTTCCCACCTATTTATCATATTAGTTCACCTATATATCACTTTAGTTTAATCTACAGCCAATATAAATTAATCCTACTTTTAGACCTTTTCTAATCCCAAGTGTATTCCGACTTCGGCGTGCTGCTCACCTTAGTTGCTCTTTTTTTTGGTTTTCTCTTAACGCAATTAAAGGCGGCCAAAAACCAACAACGAACAGGAGAGTAAAAAACGAAGACAAAAAAAACAACAGCCAGAAACAAAGCAAACAAAACTTGCTCGCTGGCCTTTATTATCTTGATGAGCGGCCAAACTATTTTACGAGCTCACCAACAAGTTAATTAGCCATTGGCATTAATGCGGCCAAGAGCGGCTCGAAACAGTTGGCTGAAACGAAAATTTTTGGTGTTGTCAAATGTATTTCACTTTTATTTGCCTGACTGACGGCGGCGGCCTACTTCCTATCTTTAATGAAGACGCCTTATTCTTGCGTTTTTTCTCATCCGTCTCTCAACATTTTATAATTTGATTTGCTTATTTTAATGTTTATTGCCTGCCCTCCCAGTTGGCCAGCAGCAACGGCAACAGCAACAATTGCCCCCACCCTTCGGCTAATGACAATAATTAAATGCTCAAGTGCGTGGCGTTCGAGTTATGCATATTAATTAGCCAAAGTCCGCGTAGCGTGTGAATATTTTCTTGTTTCTGTTGCCGTTTCCGCTGCGCACCTGCACGCCAAAATAAAGGTAAACAAAAAAAAAAGACGAAAATTAAATAATAAAAGAGGCAAACCAATATTTATATATATATATATATATATAACGTGGCTGGGCAATTGGCGAAGCTGTGCAAACAATTTTAATTAAATGGCAATTGCGCATACGCCGCGTGTTCATGCGCCGCAGATGGCAGATAAAGCGTCGCCCAACTGCAACAGCTGACAGCTGTTGGCAGTGCCGCAACGTGTTGCAATAAACGTTACCTGCAACACCAGCGACAACCAGCAACAGCCAGCAACAACAACATCAATATAAATTTGCCTGCCACAGCTTATTGAGGTTCAATTTGATTTGGTCTCGCCTTGTCCACCTCTCACAATTGTTTCATGCTCTAAGGCCAAAAGTCAACACGATCTGCATAGGGCTTGCTCTGTTGAATTGACACCGTTTGAAGACAAACGGACGTGCTATAAACAAATTAAGCTTGCCACAAGCACAACAAAAGTAAGAGGAAGAAGAAGAAGTAGAAAAAATACAGCGAAACAACAATTCGTATCAACTCGAACATAATGCGTTGGGACGAGGACGCCCACGAGAAGAACCAATACGAAAACGAATCTCCATTGTGAATGAAGGCAACAACTGCAGCACAAAGCCAACAACAAGTCAACAATTTATTGTTGTTGCTGGCATCGATGATGTTGCATTAAATTTTCGTTTGCCCCTTGCCGCGCGCTGCTGCGTTGGCGTTGAACATTTTGGGAAGACCAAAAAATGCCAACAACAACAGAGCCAAACGCTGACAAACTTTGACCCAAAAAAAAAACAAAATAGACAGAGAGAGAGAGAGAGAAAAATGCATAGGTAATAGGTCGGAAGTGAAAGGGTTTTATTTTTGAACACGCTGCGCTTGGCCGCTGACAGCGCCACAATTTGTGGCATTTTGTTGATAGAGCATTAAAGCATTTAACCATTTACAAAAGCGGCGCGCCCCCAGCAGAAAAGAAAACGAAATAAATATAATTATTTCATTTACGATATGGGAGTATTACAAAGCGAAGACTATAAAAATTTAAGCTATGCATTCACTGAAATAAAAATTGTTTTTATATGGCTCAACTGCTCTACAACTTTATCACTTAAGAGTTTCTTTAGAGTAGACCAAAAGCTTAACATCCAATTCGATCATGTTAAAAATTAAATACCTTTTATTGAAACACTTAATAAACTCCGATACGCTGCCGTAGATAATTTATGAATATTTTTTGATCAATCATAACTAATTGCAGACACGTTTTTGGCTGATATTTACAATGTTGCTAGGGGCAAACAGTAGCCGCTCGTAGATCTCTGTGTAAGATCTGAAGATTTCTGTTTAAGCAAGCAAGGGAAAAAAACTGATCTGAATATATATGTGCTTATATATTTTTAAATACATATCTATAATGTAAAACTTTAAAAAATTTATAAAAAATATATTTATACAGAAAATAGAATAATGTACAAAAATATATTTATATATATGTCTAGATTTTTATAAAAACATTTTTTTTCCTTTTTTAATTTGTTTGGAAAATAGACTTGTATCAAAACAAGTCAAATGAATAAATATTAATTTATATATTTATATATATATATATATATATATATATATATATATATATATATATATATATATATATATATATATATATATATATATATATATATATATATATAATTTTCAAAAATTTGTGAACAACTTCGTATGCTATAAATTATATATATATCATATACTCATTGAGGTTCATTGACCAAAGTCCCTTTTAATTTTGCAAGCTTGTTACTGTTGTACAAGGTACTGCAGCTAAATATCTATATAAATATATACACATATGTATATGCATGCATATATACCTACAACTGCCAACACTTTGTCAGCTTTTGGGTGTGCAACAAAACCAAACCCAAAGTGTTGCAATTTTGAACGCCTTCTCTCTCTGTGAAATGTAGCTGAGCTCTCCAAGCAAAAGTTTCACGCTGCGCACAAGCTGACGACCTTTTGCCATACACACACACACACACACACACAAGCATATACTCATGTGTGTGAATATTGGCAATGCCTGAAGCTGTGCACAAGTCCAAGTCAAAAATTTATAAATTTATATCATTTTTTTTTGTCGCTCGTTTTCTTTTTTTTTCTCGAAACTTTTTGTTTTTGGCGATATTTAAGCGCAGGTCAGGAGCAGCGGGTGGTCAGAGCGCAGGTGGCTTCACCCATATAGATATATATATTTATATATACTCTTTTTTTTGTGCCTTAAGCGTGTTTTCTGCTTAATGTTTAATGCCCGATAATTTAACATTTTTGTCTGCGTGTGTTTTCTACAATTTGTTATGCAAACAAACGGGGCCACAGTTTATTTAATAGTCGCTTATAAATCATCGTCTTCATCATCATCATTATCAACTGACACAACGTCATTATCATTATCAGCTTCGTCATCGTCGATAATATCACCATTGTTTAAACAATGAATAATGTGCGATATGCCCTCATAATATTTATTTGGCAGTCTATAACTACGTAGCAACAACTTCATCTTCATCTTCATCATCATCATCATCATCATCATGATCATGAGGCAATGTGGGCATTGATTTTCGACAGTTTTTCTTAACGCCTGTGGCAAGAACCCCATACATATGCTTCGTCTTTATTGATTGCTGCCCCCATCCCATCCCAGCGCAGCCCAGCCTCCCGCCGCCAATCTTCAATTCTTTTCTGATATTTCTTACTTGCTGCGGCTCATTATGGACAGTTGCTGAGCCGGGGCCGGGGCCGGGCCCGGTCGCTGCCAATCGCCGTGCCAATGAAATGCAATAAATTCGAATTAAGCCGCTCACATAAAACGCCTGATTGCACACGGCGCGCGCGCTGTTGCGGCAAAAGCTAAAGTTCGCCCGCTCTCTTGGGGAACGCGGTGAAGCCAACATCCTGTTGACAGTCGACTGCAGCAGGAGCAGCAGTGGCGGCAGCAACAGCGGCAGCTATCAATATTAAAAGCGCTTATTTGACAGAAATATGACAAATGCCTGACAGCAAAGCTGAAAATAAGCGCGCACAGGTTGCCACAGCTTCGCCGTTCGTCGTTCGTCGTTCGCCGTTCGATTGGATCCTTCCTTCCTGCCCTACGCCTCTCTCGATGTCCTGTTGTGCTGCGCAAAGTGCCAAGTCATTAGTAACAGGCGAGAGCAAACGTCAGATATGCTTTTTGGATTAGTCAATTCAAATTGCGTGCGAGTATTGAACCGTTGGCAGCTGCACGGGCAAAATCATTTCTGTGTCTCCTTTTTGCCTGTTAACTTGCTCCTCGCCTGATTGTCTCTCAGTGTATTGGTGTGTGTGTGTGTGTGTAGACCTCAATAACCATACGAACTTGCCACATGCCGCGCCCAGGCATTCAATGCGCGGCTTCTGCGCGACTGCCGTTGACAACGCACGACACGTGCAACACTCACGCAATTTCATTCACCCCCACTCGCTTCCGCCCTCTGCCCACTCTCTCTCTCTCTCTCGCCGTTCACGTGTGTTAAATGAAATAAGTAAGCATCGAAAATGCGCTCAACTGTCAAAGTGGTGCAACCACTGGCCCACGGGTAACTGTAGCCAACCACCATATTCTGCCGCCTATTACCTTTCTGTGGCATGCAATGAAGCGTGCCGCGGCTACAATGCAATCACAGCTAAAATGGGGCATAGCCAAATTGTAGGATAGCTTATCAGCTGTATGTGTGATTAGGTGTGTGTGTGTGTGTGGGCCCAACTCTATGGATTTTCAATTGGAAATTGAATTGAGCCAGCGCAGAGTTAGTGCTAATGAAAATCAGATGTCGGTTGAAAGGGCCAGACATTAATATGTCAGGCAACTCCTCTTGAGCGGAAAGATATTTCCCGTTGCCAGATCTGAAGTGTACTTAAGATTCATATTATTCTGTTGTCAAATAATATTTGCAAATCAAATGCAAATGAAGTGAAGCAAAGTCTGCATTGTTCGATTGATTGACTGACTGTAAGAGAATAGATTGATTGACTTATATAATCAATCAAAGAAATTGATTGAACAGATATTCAGTTATGAATTGGCCAGACAGTGAGAGACAGAATCACGAAGTGATTGAAGGATTGAAGGAAAGATTGACTAAATAAGCAACAGACTGATTGACTAAGAAAATTGTTGTACAAATAACAAACATAACATCGGAATGATTGATTGGCTGATTAAGTGGTTGAACTTGAGAGCTGAATAATTAGCATAAGCTGATTGATTGATTGATTGAAATGTGGATTGATTGACCGACTGGTTAGTTCATTGAAATACGAATTGACTAAGCGATTGATGGATTGACCGACTGATTTGTCGAATATTTCAATTGCTTCTATTGAGTCAATCAGTTTATTCAGTTTATTTATTCAGTTAATCATCTCGATTTTTGATCAGTTTGATATTTCATTGACTGTTAGATCCATTCACTGAACGTATTCAATTTATCTATTGAAGAACTATCTGACAGTTCAAACAACATAAATATTAATTGATTGATTGACTGACAGACTGAATATGACAAAATAATTTCTTCGCTTTATAATTTTACTTACTTTCAATAAGACTCAAAATTTATTTGAACAAGTCAAGCTCAAATTTCCTTAATAAAATTAAATTTAAAAATTTGCTTAAAAAACTATAAAAACTATAAAAAGCCTCAATCAAAGTCGAATTCAAATTCACAATAATGTTAATAGTTGTGCATCTCATTAAATTGGCCCACTGTTGAGCACTGTTATTTGCCGCATTATCAGCTCAGATATTCGCATAATTTTCGCGTTATTTTAAAATGCACAACAGGCAAATAAACACGACGCTTTGCGCCAATTTCATAAATATTTTTATGGCGTTTAATAAAATTTTATTGGCAGGGGCTGCATGTTTTATGACCGTCTGCTGCTGTGCTGCCTGGCTGCCACACTGCAATGGTCTTTGGCTTGTCCATTGCTACTTCAATTTGTCGCCACGCTGCTGCAGTTGATCAAACCAAAGCCCCCTTCGACCCGCTCTCACACAGTCTCCCTCACTCTTCCTGCCTCTCACTCTCTCTCTCTCTCTCTCTCACTCTATCAGCAGTGGCTCTCAGTCTGTCTGCCACGGCAGCATGCAATTTTTTGCGTATTTTAACGCTTCATTGTCAATGCAACTGACAGGCACTTGCAGCCTGCCGCTTGCCGCCTGCCATTGGAGCTGGCAATGGCGATGACGATGGCGATGGCGATGGAGATGGCGTTGCCGATGGCCATGGCGATGCAGGCAGCTATGCAGCGCGACGTTGTCATCAGTTGCAACAATTACTTAAACGCAGCTATAATTTTTATGCAGACGGACGGGCAATTTACTGGGCCAGCCAGCCGGCCAGCCGGCCAGCTAGCCAGCCATCCGAGTGCTTATGGCTATTTTCACAATTTTATTTTTATTATTATGAGTCCAACTATTATTATTATTACGCCATTGGCTTTAATGCGTGTGCTTCAAAATAATATTCATAAAAAACATATACATATACATATAGATCTATATGCATAAAAATACCAGCATTGCTGACATATTAAAATACCAAACTGGCGGGCGATAAAATAATTGCATTATTGCTTTTCATGCCCGTACCGTCGTTGTCAATCGAAAAAAGCGATATTTGTGGTCCATTAGCCTGGCGCATTGTTATGCTTAATTCTCAGCTTTTCATATTTATTAAATTCCTTAATATATATACATATTTATATATATATATATAAGTATTTATATATATATATATATATATATATATATATATATATATATATATATATATATATATATATATTTTATTTATTTATTTTTTTTATTTATAGAAAATCATTCAATTAAACTAAAAAGTAAATTCTGGCTGGCAGCTCGTTTGCTCGTTCATTAATTAAGCTTTTGGCTAACAAGCCTTCAATTATTTGCAATCAGCCGCTCAAGCGAGCATTCATGCCTTTTATATACTCTGTAAATTTATTATATATAAATTTATTTTCTTCTTTCTTGCCAGCTACTAACCTACCCCGTACTACGCTACGCTTAAGCCTAACATTCCTTTGGAAATTCCTTTTTCTTTATTTACGATTAGCCCAAACTATCCCATCGCCTACGCTCCTCATACAGGGTATTCGAAGTGACTCAACGACTACTTTTATTGATCAATTTGGGTATTTAGCATTTTGTCAATGTGTCATATTGGCCTCGCCATCGTCTTCGTCATCCGCTCCTGCTCCTCCTCGCTTTGCCCGGTTCAATTTGCCCCCACGGCACATAAATCACAGCACAATTCGAATTCGAGTTCGACGCAGGCAAATAAAACATTTTTTACAGCATCTTTTTCTTGTTCGTCATTTTGGCATCGACCCTGCTGATTGCCGAACAATGGCAATTAACCCATCAAATGAAAATGCCCACATTTAATCGTAATACAGGCGCATCTATCGAGACCTTACGGTTCGTCGCGCCAGCCCAATCGCAGTCCAATTAATTGAAATTCAAAGCTTTGGCTTTAACTTTGAATTTGAGTCAGTTTTATGATGTTTTTGCCGGTTTCTATATAATTTCACTTTGCTCTGCACCATGCCCATCATCAGCTTCATCTTCATTATCGTCATTGTCATTGACTTGTGTTTCCAATGAATAATAAAGTAGAGTGGAGTACACCAAGCCGACGTCGTCGTCGGCGGCGTTGCTACAGATATAAATCAATTCCAGAGAAGCGACAAAATTTACATTCCGCTTTGCCTGCCTGCCTGCCTGCCTGCCAGCCGGCGTGCGTGAGTGTGTCTGTCTGTGTGTGTAGGACTGGAACTGGAAGCCAGGGCGGGAGCTGTAAATGGAGCCAACAGAGCGCAAGATACAGACCGAGCTGGAGGGGCCACTGCAGGAATGGGGATCAGCCATTTGGCTTATTGAGATTTCATCGGAAGTTTTGTGCGCATTGTGTCACAGGCGCATGCGTATTGAAATTTATGGGAACGGTAAAGCCAAACGGCATTGTATTAATAATAAGAAGAAAAAAAAAATGTTAAATAAAATAAAACAAAAATCACACAGAGAGAAAAGAAATCGTTATCGTTGAAATCGTGCGAGGCGATACAATTCGTAAGCGTTTAACTTTAAGTGGGCCTTGATTAATGATCACAAAGTGCGTTGCGGTCGGCCACGCACCACAGGGGGCTGGCAGCTGGTCTAAAAAGCTACAGCGGGGGGCAATGCCAATCCAGTTTCAATCGCAACACTTTAACCTTGACTAAGCATACGGATTCAAACTGATCTACTTGACTTAACCAAGCACAAGCTATAAATTTCAACAGTTAAATTTGATGCCAAGTTTAGACAAAATACAGTTTTACATGGAAATTACCAAGCGATAAGATCTACGGCTCATGATCATAAACCATATATAACGACTATATCTAGAAATTCTAATAAGCAATCATAAACAGTTCAAGTCATCCTATAAATGGATACCTGTAGACATATATATATGTCTGTCTGATCGTACATCTATCTATCTATATATAGCTGTATGTTAACTCAACTCTGTTAAGCTGTTAAAGCAACATTTGATACCTTACGCTCTGTGGGCACTTCGCTGCTCGCTTGGCGACTCTGTCAGCATCTGTGGCCTCTCAGCTATATCTATATCTACCTGTCAGACCCTTAGCTGCAAACATGTCCAATCAATGCCACTTCCATTACTTAAAAAACCATCAACACAATGGCCACAGAGTAGCTCAAATTTCACATTAAAAATAAAACACATCCACACATTAGGCAACGCGCACATAAAATCTAAAATCGAAAATCGAAAGCGAGAGAGGGAGAGAAATAAGATGGAAATTTCATCATTCTGATTAGCTGGTTGCGCCATCAACTTGGATTGTCGTCTAGAATTTATGCCTGCGGCATATGCCATAAAAATAAAAGATGATCCATTAATGAAAATTACGTACCACACGGCGCATAACAATTTTCCAACTGACTGCAAACGATGCGTGATCAGATAAAGTATATATATATATATATATATATATATATATATATGTGAAACAATATGTATTAAAGTTGAGAATGTCATGTCAAAATGTGGCGCTGCCGCGTACAGCAATATGACAGGCGGCAGAAAGAGATGGCGAGAGAGAGAGAGAGAGAGAGAGAGAGAGCGCGCCAAGAAAGGGTCCGCCAAGATTCTGTACAGGATTCAAGGTAATGGCAGCCAAAATTGTGTGCTGATGCGCAGCTCAGCTCTGACTGTAAACCGATCCTCCACGCGCGCTACACAATGAAATTTCAGTTGAAATGAAAAATTGACAAGCCAAAAAACAACAACAACAACAACAAAAGAGAAAAAGGAAAGTGAAGACGGACAACGCTGGATAAGGACGACGACAACAATTACACAAATAAAATGCACAATATTAAACCAAATTATACTCTATATATATATATATATATATATATATATGTATATATATATATATGTATATATGTATATGTGTATATATGTTGTGTGTGTAAGTATGTGTGTGCACTTCCCCTCTCAGCTCGGCTGGCAGACAAGCGACACAACAAAGGCCAACGGCGGCATAAAACAAAAGGGCCCAAAGGCATAAGGCTGACAAGGCAGCTGTCCCTATGCCTCTCGCTCCTCTCTCTCTCTCTCTCTCTCTTTGTCTCTGTCCTTGTTGCTGTGCCTGTGGCAGCCTCGTTGCCTGTGTGTGTGTTTTGGGTTTGCCTTGAGCCAGCAGCGCGTTTTATGTATCATTTTTCATGACAGGCAGCTACTCAAATGCACACACACAGCCTGATATGTCCGCCTGGCTTGACAGTCGCGCAGTTGACAGCCACTTCAAAGTGCAATTGCTGCAGCTAATTACAACTAAATATGTAACTGCCTCTCTCTCTCTTGCTCTCTCTCTCTCTCTCTCTTACTCACTCCCACTCCATATTGTGTGCTCCGTCACACACATTAATCAACACGTGGTCAACGCTAATGAAGACTCATCTCACTGCAATGCTGATTTAAGGCAGCCACCCAAAAATATGCCCAAATACATATATCATTATTTGGAAGCTGCCAGACAGCACGAGTTCATATAGCTACAAGTGTATGAGTGTGTGTGTGTGTGTGTGTGTGTGTGTGTTGGGGCAAAGACTTCATCATTTAACGATTATTGCTAGCAATTTTAATGCACTCGAGTCGAGCTCAGCTCTCGCCCTCTCTCCCTCTCTCTCTCTCTTCATCTATCACTCACACCCGCTCAGACACTCCCTCTGCCTCTCTCTTTCTGCTCCTTTTACTAACTGCAACATTGCGAAAATTTACGATGCCTGTGACACAGTTAACTCATGCTCGACACCAAAACATATATCAAATGTGTGGCACGACTTGGAATGACTGAGCCAGGGGCAACAACGGCAGGCTGCCTTACCTGCCGCTGGCACCCAACACCCTCTATCCCCTCTCTCCACAATCCAGCTCCTGCAGCCAGGCAAACAATAACGTGAAATATGTGCGGCGTTTTGCAATTCATACGCAAAAATGGATGAGCGGCGCATTTGAATCGCAATGCGGAATGGTTGGTTGGTCTGGCCAGGTCTGCCAGCTCTGGCAGTTCTGTTCTGGTTTGGTCTGGAGGCAACGGTAGCAGCAGCAGCAGCAGCAGCAGCAGCAGCCGCCACGTAGCTTTGTGGCTATGTGGGTTGCGGGCATCAAGGACACACATATTTTGCCGGGCAAACACAATAACACATTGTAATGGCAATGGCAAAAACATAAAATTAAAGTGTCGCTGCCAACTGTGGAGCGGCGAGTCGAGTGGCTCCATGGGAGCGGGTGGTTTGCATTTAATCTTCCAATTGAGTGCGTGCTAGAGCCGTGCAGCTTTGGCTGCTGTGCTGACATAGATAAACTGGCATATCCTGCCTGTCTACACCTCACCTCGCTTTGCTTTCCTTTTTCTCGTTTTCCTTCTTTTTTTTTCAGCTCGGCATTGCCAACATTTTTGCTTTTAAAAAACAATTAATCTTTATTAGCCCGGGCCGTTGGTAACTTTGTCGATGGCTCAAAAGCCAATTAAAAGTGTTTTGCCAGTGCAACAATCAAAAAAGGCGGCGCAAGCCCCCTCAGCCGAAAAGCACAAAAAATATGCTCGAGTGGCAGAGAAATAACGCCCTTTCGGGTTTTCGGCTTGTGTAATTAATCATTTTTACTGATTTTATATTACATTACTAGCTCACTCTCTCTTTCTATCTATCTCTCTCTCTCTCTCTCTCTCTCTCTCGCTCCCTCTGTGTGTGTTTCTCAAAAAGTCAACGTCGGAGAGAAACAGGGAATTGTGCAATATCCGTAAAATGCGCAAAAGTTGCCATCAATATGCTACGCTCGGATACGTCCATCAGAAATGCATTGAAGCGTAGATCCTTTCGTGTTACCGTGCCTCTTCGACAAAGGATTCGTTACGGATTTATTGGCAACTTGATGCGTACCCTGACCACCCGGTCCTGACCCCGATCCCCCACACATGGCCCAGGTCCTTCGCCTTTTTGTGACTCTGCTGCCTTTGGCTCGTGGCTATAAATTGACTTTTCCATTTCTGTTTTTTACTCCCTTCTGCTGTGGCTCTGATTTGTTGAAACTCCTTTGCACATCAGAAAAATTCACATCGTAGAAAACCCAGCCCTCGAAATTAACAAATATTATTGCAAAAGGAAAAGTTTCGTGCGGTCAGTTAGGCAAAAGACCAAGCCCCAAATGATATAAGGTATCTCAAAGTTTGCTCGGCTGCCAAATTAATCCAAAGACAAATCATTAAAAAGGCAAGAACGACATTATTACGGTGCGACTTAAAAGGACTTTGCGCGTTGGCAGCGCACTTGAATGGGATTAGTTGCCGATGGCCGAAACAATACAGTTTAACAAAGGCGACAAGGCAAAGCGGAGCTTCAAGAATTTAGAGTATACGAATATGAAATACCCTTTCAAAAAAAAATCATATATAAATTTAATTGAAACTAAAAACTATTTTTAGAAAATTTTAAAATATTTCAATTTAAATGACTTAACTATAAAATATTTTAAAATTATTTAAATATAAAGTGTCTTACAGCCAAGATTCATGGTTTTATTTTTTTGTTGTTCAACAATTCCGAATATCATCACAAACATGTTCAAGTCTTGATCAACTATAATAAATTATAACACGATTATAAAGTCAATACATCACATGACTCTACCTAGAATTGATTTCTTTCACGGATGACAAAGCCAATGCTAAATGGCTAATGCCCATTCGGCAAGGGTATTGCAGCACAATAAATTGTTAATCATCCCCGCGCCTTTCCCGCATCATTTTGGGGTGTGTGCAAAAGAGGAAAATCGTGCAATATAACAATGCATGGAAATCCCTAAATGCTGTTAAACAGAAAACAAATGAAGTCGGGGTGCAAAAGGATTTGTGCATTAGCGCCGCAGACAAGTATTGATGGCTGGACACGGCCTACAGCTGCCAAACATTTGTATATACAAAATCAGTATACATGTATATGTTAGGGTTAGTCAGAGGGAAGTTCAATAATGTCGCCAAAATGAAAATATATAAAGATATGTGTGGCAAGGGGCAACAAATGAATGGTGGTTGCTGCATGCTCAGAAATTTCTATTTGTTGTCAACATTTGCAGTTCTTGTTTATTTACATGTCGTTGTTGCTTCTACTTTGTCATAGAAAATTAGCAGCACCCCAAAAAAAAAAAAAAAAGAAAATGTTTCGCTTCAAATCAGTTTATCAAAAATATTTGCCCAAACGCTTAGCCCGAACATATTCCGAGCTGTTGACACTTTCCACAATGTTTGTTTAGGTCTCCTGCGAGCTCTGCCTTGATTGGGTTAGCTGCTAATTTCAGCCACTCGCAGCAAATGCAGTTTTAAATTACATTTTCGACTAAAACTCAATTTCACATAAATATTTGCAGCAACACACAAAAAAAGCAAACGAAATCAAACAAAAATATGAAAAGTTTTTTTTTTATTTGTGTGCTTGCTGCAGCCAAAGTGCACAGCAGGAATCAGGTCAACTGGATGTATGCAAATGCCATGTACAACTATTGTAGCAACATGTAGCCCAACAATGTGCACAACTTGTTAAAAGCGTTTTTCTCATTCTCATTTTTTCAGTGCTTTTAATATATATACACATATATATATATATACACGCAGGCTGTGCTACATGTGGCATGGGCCAAAAAGTCGGCTGCGGCAAAAGGAACGCCAAGTGCAACTGCAACTGCAACTGCAAATGCAACTGCGGCTGTGGTAACAGAGCAAGACAATGCCACCGGCAGACAGCGGCTGGGCAAAGCCAATGGCCCAAACGAGCAACAGTCATGGCCGTGGCGCTGTGGGGTCTATTTTTCGTTTCACATTTCTGCAGCAGTTTATAATTCACGTTTTATTATTATTTTTTTTTAAGAAGAGCCACAAGGCAGAGGGACAGAAGCAGCGCCTGCACTTGCATTAGAGAACAGTTGATGTTGCCATAATCCATATGATTAAACCTCATGAAAAGTGTTAGGCTTAGGCAAATAAATACAATTTTTGTTTTTAAGAATTTTTAAAAATTAAAATTTTCTAAAATATATTTTTATTCATATTATATTTAGTTAAAAATATTTGAAGAAATGAATTAAATTTAATCAAAGAATTTTAATAAATCAGTTGGATATATATAATTTATAATATAATCTTAAATTGTTTAATCAAGCCAAATGAAAGAATTTAATCGAAAATACATTCATATATACATACATATATATATATTATATATATTTTCCTCACCTAAATCTTCAAAACAACTGCATTGCCTTAAGCCATGAGCCAATTTTTATAGCCATATGCTAAAGTACTCAGTTCAATTTCCTAAAACTGTAGCAGATATTGCCAGGCAACTGACTCGAACAAAATAACACAGTCTAATGCTTACTAGTCTGCCTGGCATCATAATTACAATTCCTCAGACACAACAAGTAAGCTCTATGAAAAAAAATATATATATAGCTAAAGTCCTTAAGCATCAATCAAAATTTGAGCTGAAGCAAGATTACAAACTTTGCTACGTTCATTTGAATAGAGCGAATAATCTTTGGTGCTTTGGAGCTTCGCAATTTTGTTTTTTTGTTTTTTTTTTTTTTTGCATTTTTTTATGTCGGTATATTTGGCAGCACCTAAGCCCTGAAGCCGACACAAAACAAAGTTTGCTCTACGAGTACGAATACGAATTTTTTGCAGGTTTACATTTGCTTTAAGCCTTTTTTCGATTTCGAGAGAGTGCAGGCCTGCATAAAAACCAGTTACAAGGGGAGTTGCATATTGAAAAGGGTAACAGCAGCAACAACAACAACAACAAAAGCAACGTTAGCAACAACTACAACAAATAACGGCATCCCTCTCTATCTCCCCTCTCTCTCTCTTTCTATTTCACAGTGCAAAGTGCATTGAGGCATGCGCCTGCAAGGGATGGACGCCATTTGTTTACAAATAGCCAAATACAAAATGCAAAATGGAAAATGCAATGGCCATGGAAATGGAAATGGGAAACGGGAATGCTAGATGTTGGATGCATAATACATAACTATGTATAACTATTTTTGCCAGATTTTTTTCCATGATTTTTTCTTTATATTCGTGCCCGCCCAGCTGTGAAATTGTGTCAAAATCGGATGCTGCAGGCGGCACTTTGCTGCAGTTGCAGTTGCAGTTGCAGTTAGCTTTAAAGGCTGCAGCGCCAGCGAGTCAGGTTTGCGGTATACCCTGTTGACAGGTGTGGAAAGGTGTATGCTGCCCTTGTGCAGTGAAGTGTAATTGAACCACAGAAGTAGTAAATATTTTCTAAATTTATAAATATTTAGTTTCCATTTCCATAGCAATGATTTGATTAAAACTCAAAGACTTTACGACTTGAATTGGTTTTCTTTTACTATATAGAGAACTGGATACTATATGAAGATCACGATATATTGCTTTTTGGTAACATAGCCCGAGCTTTGTTATCTGTAATAAATTTGTCTAACATATAAACAGCATTTTCTCTGCTTACTCTAGGTCAAAGTCTGTAATATGAAGAAAGTCCTTATTAATCTTAATTCTTAAGCATTCTTATACTCTATGCCAGTCGGACACGCCCGTCCAGCGCCAAAAGTCACTTACTTGATTTATATATTTCTCTGCAATATTTATAGAAGTTGCTGAGGCAATTTGGCCAGGTACGTTAACTGGCAATTTTAACGGTATATTGTAAATTGCATTTAATATGACAGCCCAGTTGCCCAGCTAATAAAGCTCTGTCCCGTCCAGGGTCTCAACTAATTAGATGCGGCCCAGATTTTGCCGAGAAACTTACCTAAAAAGAGATAGAGAGAGAGAGAGGGAGAATAGATTAAGTGGGATGAGTAAAAATATGATTTAATAAGCAATTAAATTATTTTAATAACATTGACGGAGGCGCAGCTAAACAAACTGCACATAAAATTGCAATTTTCCAGCAAATTCATAAGAAAAACTACAAAAGCAACAACAACAAGATGAAGAAAATTCTATAAAATCAGGCCGCAGGCGTTCGACAACAAAAAGCGGGCATTAAACAAAAATTAAGAGACGACTACGAAGAAGAGCCTAAGGAAAAATAGTGCAAACAGAAAAAAGAGGATCGAAGACCAAATACCCTTTATGAGGTTAATCAGTCTAGAAATTGAGATTGAAGAATTTAGAAATTCTTGATTGAGGAATGCCTTAAAATATATTTAAAAAAAAAAATAAAATAAAATAAATATTTTTAATTGAAATTTTTAATCTATAAGAACTATACAAAAATATATTTTAATTTAAGAATAAATTAATATATTATTTTCTCGTTTCGTCTGGTAGACTCTACACATACTAAACAGCCTTTGCCTTTTGCCAAGTTAAGGATAGAACAATTAGAGACGGGTCAACAGGCAGCCTTATATTACATCAACTCCGCTGCTGATTTAGATCTAGATTAAGACACATTCTGCCAAGCATTACACATTTCACTCTCTAATATGAGCATCCTCTGCAAGGGTATACAAATTGTACAAAAACTTAAGGCGAACTGGGCAAAGGCAAGACTCAGCAGCTGCCAGGCCAAGTCGTCATCATCAACAGCTGAGATAGCAACAACTCAAGTGGCAGGCAGGCGAATAAGCAAAGGGGCAGGCAACCAGGCAGCCAGGCAGCAGGCGGCAAGCAGCAGCATCTCGACTAATGCCATCAAGCTGATGCATATAGTGATTAGAGTGGACGCACTACTGACTCGCATCGGCTGCAGATGACGATGACGATAAGTGCAGTTTGCAGTGTAATAGAAAAGTTGCCACATGTGTGTGTGTGTGTGTATGTGTGTGTGTGTGTGTGTGTGTGTGTGTGTTACTGATGATAATGATAGATAAGTGTGCGCCAAGTGTACTACGTAACTTTACTCTAACTTCAAAAGCTATCAGCAGTTAAATCGAAAAGCAGTAACCCAGCCAGAGACTCGCCTCGACTCGAGTCGACTCGAGTCCCGGACTAAGCCAACGGGCAAGAACTGTAAATGTGGCACAGCTTAATGACAAGAGCGCCAAGGAAGCGGCGGTGGCTGCTGCTGCTGCTGCTGCAGCTACTCGCATAGCACTGCCGACTCTGCATCATTAGCAATTGGGGGCTGGCCAAGGCGTGAGCCTGTGCATGGGAAATATTTGCTATAAATGCATGCAACATTAAGTAGAACGCATTTTTGCCACAACAGCAACCTGATGACTCCGCTGCCGCTGCTGCTGTTACTGCCACCGACGCCACAGACCACTTCACTTGACTGCAGCTCCTTGTCGCAGCTGTTGTTGTTGTGCCTTTTCACAGCTCAACGCTTGCGCGCTTTTGGAGCCTGCAAAAGGGTTTTCCGTCTTGCCACGCCGCACGCTTTATATATATACATATATATATATATGTATATAAACATTTTTTCCCAGAATCTTGACGGCTATTAAGAAAGCAGCCAAGCCAAGCAGGAAGCGCGCCGCGCGAACTGGGCTGCTGCTATAAAATAAAATTATTATTTTCTTTTCGTGCTCATAATTTCAGAGTTTTCCTAACTGTTCTTGTTTTCTTTCTTTCTTTTTTTTTTTTTTTTGTTTGCTACTCTTCCCATTTCGTTTTGCTTTTGGCCCCAATTAGTACAAGTCTTTTCCTTATTACATTTTTCGCCTTAACTTTTGCTCTGCTGATAGATTTTTAGTCACAATTAATGTGCAGAAAGAGAGAGAGAGACCAAAAGAGCTTGGCTTTAGCATACAATATTCAAGCTTTTTAAGGACTTAAAGCTTAATATCCTATACTATATATTTCAGCCAGACAAAAGGAATCATATTGTTATATATTACATATCTTCTAGTCGAGAACACCCTGCTTAGCCCCTCTTATTTGCTGATGAACAACGTCATGTTTCAAGAATTTAAGCTTCTCTTCGCTTTATGGCTCATCTTGGACTTTAATGCGGAATGGCCATTTGGCAGCGATGTCGCCTCGCACCCAACACACTCGCCCACTCAGTGGACTCTTATTTATTGACTATTTATTTTATTTAACTATAACCAAATCAAGCGCTCAGCATTTGCGGCCATTTAGCTGCGATAAAAGCGCAAAATTTATGCAGCAAATATAAAAAATAAAAATAAAAATAAAAAAAAAACAACTAAAAAAGGCAGAGAGAAAAAAATTGTATAATAAAATATAAGAAAAATTCTATTTTCTCGGGCAATAAAAATGTCAACAACGTCGTCCCAATGGACACAGCCAATTGCAGCTGCTGCTGTGACTGTGGCTGTTGCTTTTGCTGTTGCTGTGGGTCGACTACGTCGGCTGATTTATGTATTTCGCATGCAAAACGCTAATCAGTCTGCTGCATGCCCCCAGCCCCAGCCCCAGCCGCAGCCCCAGCCGCAGCCTGGCCCTGCAGCAGCGAGAAGAAAAAACGAAAAAAAAGGCGAACTGAGTCTGTAATGCAAAACTCAAATAGCGTTTAGCCAAAGATGACTAATGGCCGTGCTGTTCTTGCCCCCATGCTGCAAGTGGTAAAGTGGGCTAGCTGGGGCAGCAGTTAAATGAATGTTAACAGCAAGTGCAACTGCAACAGCAACAACAAGAACAATGCTGCATCGACTTGTGGCATTATAATGTGCAGCGAAATTCCATAAATTTGCATAGCATGCTGTGGCAAGTGCGCCGATTGACATGCAGCACAGACGCACACACATATGTTTATGCCCATATTTGTTGCATATGCAAAAATACATATACAACAGGCTCTTCACTCGCATTGGAGCTCAATTAATTTGCCTTTTTACGCAACGGCTGATGCCCAAATTGAAGCCCAATTTTGTGGCAGTTGTTGCAAGCAGCTCTGCTCTGCTCTGCTCTCTGCTCTGCTTGCAGCTTGTTGAATATTTTGCGCTTCAATAAATTTTAACCCCAATTGAATTCAATAGCGTAAACGGGCTGCCTTTTTTGGGGTGGCTAACTATTACATCTAGTCGTTGTTGTTGTTGTTGTTGTTGCTGCTGTAAAAGTTGTTGAAATACTCGCATATGCCTTGCATAATAACATCATTTTTAAGCGAAATTTTGTTCAATTTTGTAACTTTTGAAGTGCTTTAATAAATAATAAGAGCCCAGCCTTCGCCACTTCAAAGTGAGCTTTAAATTTTTGGCCTGATTCTATACCCTTTGCATTCAGCTAACTGAAAGGGGTAACTATACGCTCTAAATGTATCGAATTACTTTTTAACTTTTAATTATAAATCATTGTATAAGAAATTATTGTTCCAAATTTCTATTTATCTTGAATATTTTTTAATAGTTATTAAAAATGATTTTTGGCACTTTTTCAAAGAGTATTTACCACGCACTACTTCTATTAATAACTAAAATTAATTTATATGAGCAATTTATCTTTGGGCTAAGCAAGCTTAAGTGTTGTTCAAATGAATTTTACCCAAGTTTTTAAGAGTCCTTTAAATTTTTGTTAATTTATCATAATTGCGTATGCTTAATAACTAAAATTTAGCTAAACAAATTTTGAGCTACGAAAAAAGTTTGGAGTGAATTAGACAAATTTTTTCAGACCAAAAAATATGAGAAAGTGAAAAAAGAAATTGTATTAAGTAATACTAATAATTTATTAATGTAATATATTTATAAAAATTGCAATTAATAAAATAATATTTTCGAAATTATGAAAATTAAATATATAACACATTTCAGTATAAACAAATTTAATTTTTCTAACTTTCATTATACGTAACAAATAAATTCCTATCAATTTGTGTAAGAGTATAAATTTCAAGAGATTACTATCAAAAATTCATACACGAATAATGCATAAGCCTAAAAGACAACAAAGCACATGACAATGTCTTACAGATTGCAATTAAATCGAGGCAAATTCCAATGGAATCCTTGCATGCCACTTGCCAATAATAAGCACGATCAAAATCAAATATATATATATATATATATATATATATATATATATAATGCATATAGTGCTGGCAATTGGCCAGTGCCACTTGACCGGAAAATTAATTAACTAAAATATTTACATATATTTGCACAATTGAAGCGAACTTGAGTGCCAAAAACTAAGCACAGACACACACACACGCTGGGATAGAGAGTTCAAAGACAGATGGAGAGTATAAGTATTATGTGTATTATATAAGCGGCCCGCCCACTTGAACGTTGTTAGACCAAAAGCAAGAAATATGAGTCGCATATGTGACCAAAGCAGGAGCAGCAGCAGGAGCAGAAGCGGGCGCGGAGGCAACTGCGACAAATGTCACTTAAGCGGTCATGTCCTGTGCTCTAACTAGCCACTATTTACAGACCTGTATATGTGTGTGTGTGTGTGTGTGTGTGTGTACAACATATGGGCTTAGTTATTGTGCATAGGCAATGCTCATGTCCTGCTGCCACAATTAACTAAAAGCGCGCATCAAATTACAAACAAACAGAGCCAACAGCAGCAGCAGTGGCAGCAGTGGCAACAAGGCTGCACGGAGAGCGAGTGACAACGACATGAAACGGAAGTAACAACTGGGCATGTATGTGTGTATATATATAAATATATATATATATATATATATATATGTCTATGTGTATTGCCTTGTATTATTGTTATTTCAGTCAAATGCTTGTAGATTTGTCGCCAACAGCTGTGCAGCTTTTGTGGCTAAACTCGACGGCCATTTTGTATGCGCACCTCTACACACACATAGATAAACTGTAACTGTAACTGTGTGTGTCTGTTGCCTGCCTGTTGTATCGAATGCGACCTCCTGAACACGGCTGCAATTTATGTATCTTTTGGCTTACAAGAATAGATGGTCACTGCGCCTTAGGCTGCTTAGTTTGACGAGGCGAGGCGAGGCCCGCCAAGGGGCGGCGAGGCGTACGTTCCACATATTGTAAGCTACTTAAGATTTTGCACAGATTATATTATATATGCTAAAATAGACGCGCAAATTGAGTGTGAGTTTTCCATAGATAATCTTTACAAGCAATTTAAAGCTAGACAAGTGCTAATATAACAAGCCAATGGCAACAGCCAGTCAGCCAGCCAGCCAGTCCGCCTGCCAGGTAGAGATAGAGCAACGGCAGCAACAACATCTGCAGCAACATCGACAACAGCAACAGCAACATCGACAACAACAATGGCAAGCAAATTAAAGGCTTAAGTACTTGCTGCCGAGTTAAAAGGCCAGGCGGGTCGAACAGGTCGGCCATATCACGTGCGATCAACTAATTAAAGCAAAAACCGTAAAAACAGGAAGCCGCACATTAGGCAACAACAAAGAGACCGGGAGTGGAGTTTTTCTTTTTTTTTTTTTTGTTGATAGACTGCCACGGCTAGAGCTGAGCTGAGTTGAGTTTTTAGCCTGTGCAACATTAATGAGGCAGCAGCAACAGCATCAGTGGCAGCGGCAACAGCAACAGCAACAGCACCAGCTTCCTGGCCGCACTTGCCATATTCAATTATGAATGAGCAGCTCAAAATTACAGTTAACCGCGCAGCAAAGCCTATTGAGCGCCCGAGCAAGACTTCGGCTAAAATCAGCATGGGGCGTGGCTGCTGCCACCGATTCATGCAACCAGCACAAAAGAGACTTTGCTAGTTGACAAGCCAAAGCTGACAAAGAGCTGGAGCCACAGACTGAGAAAGAGAGAGAGAGGGAGTGGGAGTGGAAGAGATAGCGCACATCTCTGGCATGCGTAGATAAATTGAATTGAATGTCAGAGGCGCCATTGATTGTTACAACAGTGCGCCGGAGCCTCTGCCGGAGCCTCAGCCAAAGCCAATTCTCTAAAGCCATTCAATATCTGTCTGTCTGTCTGTCTGTCTGTCCGTCGGGCCGCTTTCACATTTTTCAATTATGGTTAATCATGCAAATGTTTGTCGCCTGTGAAAATGTTTTACATAATGCAAAGTGAAAATGTTGCCACAGCCAATCGGGATATCGCTGGCCGCACTGCAGCCTGGCTGCATATATGAATAATTGCGTCTTTTTGTGTGCCCCCATGGACTCACAGCTGCCGCTGCTGCCCACAGGTAGCACAAACAATTTTTGCCACTTCATTTCACACACGCACACACAGAGAGAGAGAGCCAACTACCTGCCTTTTGCTACGTTTTGGGATTAAAAACAACCCCAAAACGTGTCACATTATGCGTACTGAACCGACAGCATTAGTTTTGGCTATATCTAGGGGCATCCGCTGTCAATGCAAAATACCTGCGGGCTGACCCGAAACATAAAGGTAATGAAGCTGGCTTAAGCAGTAATTGGAATTGTCTTCAGATAAAGCCAAAAGGATGCTGCACAGATTTGTAATCTTATATTTTCTACAAAAGGAAGGAAATGTAAAACGTCCAAGACTTTGGCTAGCAGTAAATGAAATGGAATGGAATGGAATGGAATGGAATAGAACCAAACATAAATAATGCCAGCAGCGCTCATATATCATGTGATATTTTTATGATATTTACAATGCAATCGAACGTAATAATTCATGCAAGATATATTGTTATTTAAAAATACATTTATTTTTTTAAATTTGAAAAAAAAAATGGAAAATATTTTACTACGAAAATTATTGTTTCTGTTTATATGGAAATATATATATTATAGATAATACAATATCTCAAAAAATTATAATTGAAATTTATTTTCATTAAAAATATAGTTATTAAAAAATATATTTTTACAAATTTGAATTTTTGAAATTTCTCCTTCTGAGTGTATATTATAATTGAAATACATTTAAATAAAATAGTTTTTTTTTCATGCAATGTCCTTTGATTATTCAATTCTAACTAAAACTATTTTTAGGTAATTTAAATTTTGTAATTTTCCCATTTATGAATTATTATTTCGCTTAGTCATGCAAAACTGTGCAATTCATCAACATAGTTCTGGTGCTGTTCTATTTTATAATATATGGTTTATTCTCATGGCATTATGTGCCATGTTAACCATATAATGTGCCCATTGAGTTACGCACCCTAGAGCTACCCACAGGCTCTCTAACATCAATTCCCATGCGTAAACCAGACTATTTATATGTCTGCGTTTAAGTCTGTGCGTGTGAGTGTGCGTGTGTGTGTGTGTGTGTATGTGTGTGCATGATTGTGTGTCGTACCATTTGGTCATAAATTCAAAAAGCTGTCCAGCTTAAATTTTGGTTTTTCAATTTTTGAATGTTAGACCTACAGCAAAAACTCCCCCGCACACACACACACACACACACACTCGCACACCATGCGTCTGTCGCATAGTTGTGCGTGTAACTGTAAAATGTGTAAGCAGCCAACGCACGGAGCAATGTACCAGGAGTCCAAGAGGACGAACCATGAGATTTCATTTAATTAAAGCATTTTTTTGCTTGGGCGGGGGATACGCAGAAGCAGAAGCAGAACCCAAGCCCAAGCCCAAGCCCAAGCCCAAACCCAGAGTCCAATGAAAGAAAAAAACTAAAACTAAAAACTAAAATGCTCGCATGCATGTTGAATTTTTGACGCCATATGTGCGTGGAATATATTAAATATTTATATATTTCTATACATGTATATTACAATATATATTTATATTTACGTGTGTACAAAACAGCCTTTAAAAAGGATAAGCGCATGCTTAGGCGTTGTCGCCATCGAAATTTTTGTAGTTCTGGCATATTACTTGTTTTGTATACCCTAATTAACCGAAAAGGGGTATATTCGTTGTGAGCAAAGTTTGAAATATGATGAAGAAGTTGAAGACTAGACCCTATCAGAACTATTTAATATAATTTTAATATATTATTATTTTCATATGATCGATGAGTATCTATAAGGTTATCTTCTATTCTCAGATTTAATAACAATTATCAATGTGCAATTGAGGCTAGAATATTAAATGTATTTATCATAATTTAAAAAATATTTTATTTTGATATTATCGATAAATATCGATATGCTAATAAAGCTAGAAAATATATAAAATCACCTTGAGAATATCATTTCAATCTTGCCTGTGGAATAATCGATAATTATCGATAGGCTAGTGAGGTTCGAACACATTAAATCAAATTAATAGTATTACAAATAACTTTTATTTCATATAATCGATAATTAGCGATTAAGTTATGCAACTGGGAAATATCACTAAATGTCCCCGATAGACAGTTTTGTTTTTGACTTCATTTCACTGGGTATACGTTAGCCAGGCACAGGATGTGGTTGTCGTCGTCTGTTTCGTTTAGGTTTTTGCAGTGCCTAAACAAATATGTGACATTGGCCACAAAAACGGTTTGCCTTTGGATTATGTGTTATTAGCCGGGCGCTGGCATGCAAAATATGAGATCGATGTGGGAACTGGGGGTGGCTTGGGGCTTAAAAAAGGTTAAACAAAGGTTAAGCCTGACCCGAACAAGAAAATTGGTTAGTCACTTGGGTTGTGGCACTCATCAGAGTTATTTAGTTAAAATTAGTGCTGTCGAGGATGTCTTTTCAATAAAGCAAAGCAAACAGGCGACAGACACCGAGCCAAATTAGCTTCGGGCTATGGCAAAGGATAACAGCGAAGGATATTGTCGTGCTGCTGCTGCTGCTACTGCTGCTGCTACTGACAACTGCGACACAACGTCAAAGGCCGCTGTTGCTTAAAGGCATCTGCTTGGCACTGAAAGACGCTCAGCTGGAAAATCAAGTTGGCCACCCAGCAGCAGCAGCAGCAGCAGCAGCCGTAGAAGCCACGGACCCAAGCCGCAAATCATGAAATAAACTCTTTAATTACGCCTCACGACTTTGCGGCGGGTAGTGAGGCACGCAACAAGCTAAATGGAAAATTATGCAAAATGCAGCAGCAACAGCAGCAGCAGCAGCAACAGCAGCAGCAGCTTCCGAAATTGTAAGTAAAAATTATAAAATCTTTGGCACGACGTCGACTTTAGCAACGACAAAACTGCAAATTACCAAATTATAAACAAAAAGCAATGCTGATGACGACCAGCAAAGCCATAAAAAGCCCGAGGATGCAGCAGCTCACAAGCTGAGAGGGAGAGAAGGAGAGAAAGAGAGGGAGGGAGCGAGTGCAGCGTCAGGCAGTCAGGCAGACCGCACACAGCATGTCGCCCAGACATGCCAAACAGTCTTTAGACCCCCTTGGACCAAGCAACTAACCAAACTGCACCGCCCCGCCACGCCACGCCCCCCTTCGTAAGCGCATTTAAACAACCTGATGGTTCGCCTGGCAACCACCGCTCACCTGGCCCGCTGCGCTTGGCACCCACTCGATTATCACCGAAAAACGATTGACCTCACGAATTCGTAATTAATTTTCACAAAAGTTTTCCATTCGAAGACAAACTTCAAACAAAAGGCTCGAGAGCACACAGAATGTGAAACGTGGCTGTGGATCGTTTTTGGGGTTTGGATTGCTTTTGGTTTTCGCCTCGCTCGCCTTACACTCACAGTGTGCAGTGTATATGCTATGGTTACTACAATGTTTAAACATTTGAGCACATACCGTGCCACACCGTGCCGTACATACATACACACACACACACACACACTGTGGGGGGCAGCAAGTGAGACTCGCTCCAAAGTTGAATCTTGCAGCGATTCGTTCGTTTTGTTGGTTCATTCGCTAGTTGTGCGCATGATGTCGCTTAAGTGCTGAAACAATGTTCCAAGTTGTAAGAGCAACAACAACACAAACAACAACTACAACAACAACAGCAACTGCCTGTCGTTGCACCAAAAATAAAGTGTGTAAAAATGAGCAACTTTTTCAAGTGAGAAGCAACTATGTGCCCTGGCAAGCAACACAAACACAAATACACACAGACACACAGACACACAGACACACAGGCACACAGAGCAAGTGAGACAAGGCGACGCATAGACTACGCCAACGACAACAACCTCAACAGCCTCAACAGCAGATACTTGCACTCCACACCACAAGCTGGCAAAAGATACAATTTCGCTGCGGCTCAGACTGAAGCAATGCAAGTGTGCATGTGTGTGTGTTTAGGGTATGTAAGTGGGTGGGTGTATGCTCACACACAATTTTCCAACTGGCAACATAAAGTGCACAAATTGCAATTGCAGCCAAAGCGCGGGAATCAGGACAAGCTCACATGTCCCATAGAAGCTACACAAAGGCGCACTTTAAGAGCCTCTTGCATAGCCCCAAAAAGTGAATCGAAATCAATACAAAAATAAAATAAAATATATCAAGAAATATGAATATATAATTATTTATTTTTATATTATTTTGATTTATTTATTTTTTTGTATTAATTAATTTATAAATTTATGTTTATTTATTCAGTTATATTTTTATTTAATATAAATAAACAACAATTAATGTATAATTATTTATTTATGTATACATTTTAATGTATTTATTTATACAAAATTATTAATAAATAAATCAATAAACAACATAATATTTTCCTGGATATTCCCATACATGTATATGTATATAATAATAGGTATTCCCATATGGTCTATGCCACATATCTAAATAATCCTGGCGATTGCTCATTTCCCAGCACTCACTTAAGCACTCAGAGCTTTTACGGTAAATGCTCTGGCATAGATTAACGCCATCTTTGCTAGGCACACACGCACACTTACTCACACAGACGCATGCCATTATAATGCTACCCTTTTGTTTGGTGCCACAAATGCAAAGTGCAACTGTGGAATGCAACGTAAAGAGGCGTTGACCGCAACACAACCTGCCAAACTGATAGTCTCCTGGCCTTAGAGACATGGCCGGAATGTTACGGCAAACGGCTGCAGCTGCAACGGCAGCAAAAATGGCAATTGCAGCAGCTCCTGCCTGCACGCACATTGACACTTTGCCATGATATTGGACCACATGCCACCTTCAGCATGATCTGCGGTCGGACTATGCCTGCTGCTGCTGCACGCACCCGATCCAGCTCCAACTCCACTTCCTGCTGCCCCAGCTCCTGCTCCTGCCAAACTTTAATTTAAGCTCCTTTTGTGTGGCATTTTTAGCATGATTGCACTACAGTTTGCAACTTCTGTGCTTGCGGCTTGTTGTTGTGGCAGACACCCAATGACGCAGCACAAACTGTTGACCCGATCCGGACATCGATTTGTTGCCAGCCCAGGACTCAAACTTATGTCAAAATGTGGCTGAGCCAAGTGTAAATAAAAACGCTAACCACAAGAAAGATGCAAAAACTTCAATTGGACCAACAACACACGAAACTTCAAAACCAACTTTAGCTACAGTTTCGGGTTACTGGACAAGTGAAGAGTTGAATAAACTTTTTTTTTGTATATATAAATGTATATATCTATATATAAATATAAATATAAATATATATATAAATATAAATATAAATATAAATATAAATATAAATATAAATATAAATATAAATATAAATATAAATATATAAATATAAATATAAATATAAATATATATATAAATATAAATATAAATATAAATATAAATATAAATATAAATATAAATATAAATATAAATATAAATATAAATATAAATATAAATATAAATATAAATATAAATATAAATATAAATATAAATATAAATATAAATATAAATATAAATATAAATATAAATATAAATATAAATATAAATATAAATATAAATATAAATATAAATATAAATATAAATATAAATATAAATATAAATATAAATATAAATATAAATATAAATATAAATATAAATATAAATATAAATATAAATATAAATATAAATATAAATATAAATATAAAAAAATACATATAAATATAAATACCCTATAAATACCCATTATATATACCCTATAATTAATATCTATATTATTTCCTTGGCTGCTTAGACTATTATTATGCCCACTCAATTAAATTCCCTAAATTTCACATCAAGTATCTTGAGCAAAGTTTTCTTCGCAAATTTCACTCAAGCTTAACGCGTTTCTCTTACTTCTTTGCTGATATTGAAATTAATTTCTGAAGCTGCTGGCGACAAGAGCCGACACAACAACAGCTGCCAAAAACCAGGCCAGCTCAGTTCAGTTCAGCGCAGCCTGGCCGGCTCCTAACCCTCCCCTATCTCCTACCCACCCCTCATTTCGCTTTGTTGTGTGTGACTTGTAACTTTTGTAAAGCGCTTTTTTCGGCGCTCAAGTTAAATTTGAACGCTTGACTTGGACAACTTTCGCGAGTGACAGTTGCCGCTGTCGCCCTGCACTTGGCCGCGACTCTAAAGCTGCGTGCAGCGAGGGGCCTTTTCGACGGCGCAAATTGCTTCAAGTTTTATTTCTGTTGCCCTATTGCTGGCATTCAAGTGCTTAAATGTCTCACGTCATTTGAGTGCGCACTCGAAAAAGACTACAAAACTACGAGCTAAAGCCATGAATTAAGCGGAAACCAGCTGCTGCTGCTGCTGCTGCATCGGCTTTTATGGCATTAAGTATCTGTGCAGAGTGGAGGGGGAGAGTGGTGGGGGTACGAGTGGAGTGAGCCGCAACCGCGACAAGTTCAACTTAATCAATTTAAAGTGCTTACCGCAAAGTCAACAGTTCAAACTAACCGCAAGGCAGGCAGTAAATACCCAGCCACCCACACAGAGCGAGAGAGAGAGACAGAGAGAGGGAGAGACTATGCTGCCCTTGCCCTTGTCTTGCTCTGGTCTGAGTTATTAGGCAAATTGCTGCACATAGACTCTCAGCAGGTTGTCGTTCGACTGACCAACAAGTGTCCAGTTCTTTCGTGGAGCTGTGGACATTTCCTGCTGTCCAATTACCTACCCCCCATTGTCCTAGCATGCTAAGTATCCTTTTCACTCTGCGCCTTTTGTTTTTCCCTTCGTTTTCTCTTCTTCCTCTTTTTTTTCCTGCTGCGACGCTGTCAACGTGCCGCACACTTTACCTTCTTCCTCGGCTTCGGACTCTGTCCCTGCTGCTGCCTGTTTGGCTTCGTGTATTTGTGTTTACTCCGTTGTCAACATTGGGAAATTATGAAAATTAATATGAAAATTGTTGTTATTATGAACACTCCACTCTCTCACACACACTCTCTCCCTCTCCCTGTGTGTGCCTGTGTTTGCCTAGCCAATTGTTAGTTTTGGATTTAATTACTTGCCTCAACTTCAGCATTAATTTGATTGAGCATTATGCGACATTGAGCCCTGAGTTGAGTTTGTGCCCAGCTTAAAGCTATACAATTGACAGAACACTTAACCCCATTCTCCTTTCTACTCCCTCTCTCTCTCTCCTTTCTCCTACTATAAGTCGGAAAAGGGTCTGCTACTTTCCCAGCGAAACCATAAAAAGAGATGGAAAAACCCTAAGCAAATCAATTGGGCAACCGCTTTGCACTCTCGACATTTGCATTGACTGCTTCGTTGTTGTTGCTGCTCTATTTGCATTGAATTATGCAATCAGCTTACTTGCAATACACCAACACACACACACACATACTTGCTCTGTAATATATGCGAGTGAAAAGTTAAGCCAAGCAAAAGACTGCCAGGATATGCTAAGTAAGGCAAAAGCAGCTAAACAGAGCTCAATCTGCATTTATGATAAGCATAAGCCTGACATCTTGTTAACTGGGCTGCCAGCAAAAATCAGCTCAATCATGCTTAAGTTTAGTTTATGATATAAGCTATGCAATATATAATGCGCATGATATGATATGCCTTACTTAGATGTCATTTTTGTTATCAATTATAATTTTATTTCTTATTTTATTTTATATTTTATATTTTATATTTTATATTTTATATTTTATATTTTATATTTTATATTTTATATTTTATATTTTATATTTTATATTTTATATTTTATATTTTATATTTTATATTTTATATTTTATATTTTATATTTTATATTTTATATTTTATATTTTATATTTTACATTTCATATTTTGTATTTTATATTTTTTATTTATTCCTCCCACTTCAACGTCGTTTAAGCTGTCAATTAAATTACGCAAACAAAATGCTTTTAAATATTTTACACACTTTTGTGAGTCCAAAATCAATTAACAAATTCAAAAAACTATCATTTGCCCAATTCATTAAAATCTGCCACCTTTAATTAGAGCTCGTGATAGCCCAGATAAATCGAATTCGGAATCGAATTCAATTAGCGAGCACTTAAAAAATAAAAGAGATAAAAAATCATATAGTTAGCTTCGCTAATAGAAACGTCATAAAACTCTCCATTATAAATGTCGAATGTCAATGAGTCTGAGCGTTCGG
Organism: Drosophila fulvimacula; assembly: GCA_035045555.1. Taxonomy (NCBI): domain Eukaryota; kingdom Metazoa; phylum Arthropoda; class Insecta; order Diptera; family Drosophilidae; genus Drosophila; species Drosophila fulvimacula. Next base: position 15,381,425 of record JAWNOX010000137.1, read on the forward strand.
CTATAAAACTCGAATTGCCCGAATTAAGCAGCTGCTTAAAAAGTACAAAATCCCCCAACAGACAGCGGCCCCACCCTCTTTTCAGCTATAATTCATATGCATAGAGTGGGCGGAGAAAGGGGCTCGGGAGCTGGAAGCGGGCAGCCATGACAGTTTTTTTATGACACTTTTATTTCCTGTAGGCAAATAAAGCAGCAGGCAAAAGCTGTACGTTTTGTGCAGTCAAAGTTTCAACTTGATTATCATGATATGGGCACCGAATGCAGTAAATGCATTTTTATTTATTATTATTATTTACAAATGCATTAAACACCATATTTAATTGCATCATAAAAACGAGTCCGACGACGGCAGTTGGACATTCAGCCAACAGCCCAGTCGAACTGTCTGCGGCCACCAAATGCAATTGAAAATGCTTTTCCTATGTGTAGTTGTGTCTGTAGCTGTATCTGTTGCCTGTGTTTGTATTTGTATCTGTATCTGTTTATTTAGTTGCATTGCTTATCGCAAATGCCTTTTCCCTATAACGCTTATGCGTGTGATATTTTTATGGGTTTTCCAGGCAGCCAAGCTGATAGACAAGTTACATTTTCGGCCCCTGTTTCTGTTGGCTAGTGTTGTTGTTGCTATTGTTGTTCTTGTTGTTGTTGTTGTTGTTTGCTGTTCACAGTTTTTCGTTATTATTTACACAATTGACCCTTTCACACCAAAAACTCATTGAACTTCGGCAGCAGCAGCAGCAGCAGCTCACGTACAGCAAGTTCTTAGCAGCGAGTGTGTATAAGTGTGTGTGTGTGTGTGTTTGTTGTGTGCACCTCTCGCTGAACTGTAAATAGTCATAAATGTTTTGTTTATGTTTACAATTTAGCTGCTGTTGCTGTTGCTGTTGCAGTTGCTGCTGCTGTTGCTGTTGCAGTTCGTGACTCCTCTAATGTTGTCGACGTGGTTGTTGCAGCATGTTTCCTACTCCTCGTTGTTGCTGCCTCTGCTGCTGCTGCTGCTGCTGCTGCTGCTGCTGTTCGAGCCAAGATTTTCTGAATTGGTAATGGAGCATGTGCAGTTCAGAGAGGTGAGCGAGCTGCATTTTATTGCTATCTAAATCGCTGACCGGCCATTTACGTATGTCTTGGGCTTTTATTTGCTTTTAATTTGACTCGAAACGGGACTCCAAATGTCAGCTGTAATCTACATATGCCAGCGGAAATAATCAGAGACTACCGACCGCTTAGCCTCTCTCTTCCCAAGCCCCCGCCACTCGACCATATAAATCTCTGTATATGCATATTATTAATGCATTCAATTAAGTGACCATAACAATTAAAGTCATTATAACAAACATTAAGCCAAATTGCCGAAAGCTTTGAAAATTGGCTGCTGTTGCCATTGTTGTTTGTTTGTTGTTTGTTAAAGTCCACACAAAACAGCGCAGTAAATTATTTACGATTCCGTCTAAATATCAACAAAAAAGCCAACTAACTATATATTAACACAAGCACTTCACATAATTGTAAACGAGGCCTAATAACAACATTATAAAACAGAGTTTAATTTTGTTTTCTAGCCGTGTTTTTTTTTTTAAGTGCTGGCCTAATGAAGACCGGGCCCAAAAGTGCCTATAAATAATAAACAAAGCCGAAGCAGCTGTATTAAATAAATATCAAATATTTAAACTGCTTTGAAATGATTTTAATTCAGCTCTTTATTGATCTAATTTAATTTAATGGCAATTTTTTCGGGCCCATCTAATCTTTATCGAATCGTTTTTTAAGGGCTCCGCTCTCGAAAACCGGTTGGAAATCCTCAACTAACTAATCAGTTTACAATAACTAAATTAGATTAGGGCAAATTAATTGATATGCCAAAATCAGGAAAAAAGGTTGCGCCCGAAACAATCGTATTAAAGCCCAACAACAACAATGGTTAGAGCCACATTAATTAGGGCCAACAAATGACAACAACAAAGCGCGGCAAACTAAATCATTCAGTTGTCTTTCTCGTATGGCATTTTAAACTCCATTTATCATTGGCTCCGATGAGCAGCAAACAATCAATTAAATGGCCAAGTGTGGGAGAGAGTGACCAGCTGGCAGATACCCTGCAGTTGAACGTGTGCTCTTCTCGCTAATCTAAATAAGAAATTATTATCATGTTTGGCTTTGGGCTTAATAATAATAATATAAAATAATAATAATAATATTAATATGATAAACTTAGTCGTAAGTTAAGATATGTTATATATAAAAAATCAGAAATATTTGTATATAATTTTTTAGACCAAGTTAAGATATTTTAACTTTAACTTTAACTTTCTATATCTAAATAAAATATTTTGTATATTAAAAAAATCCGAAATATTTTTATATAATTTTGTATGGCTATTACATAGATATATATTCATATTCTACATCATTTATTTCCAATTCTGCTCATCCAATATCCAAAAATCACTCTCATATACCCCCACACATTGCCCCAATTACAGGGCATATTGCAAATCGCCAACTAAAAGCCATATGATTAATGCCAAACATATTGTAGGCAATCAATAAAATGAAATAATACACAATTTAGCATAAATTATGCAAAGGGTATAATTAAATAATAATAAAATCGTATAGTCGTTATATGCATTGGGCCACATCAATGCGAAATTAACTTGAATTATTTAAACAAAAATAAAAACTACAAAGCCAAATTGGAATTTTGTGATACGAATTTGAAATTTTCGGAGCTGCAATTAAAAATGCGCATAAATTACAATTGGACAACAGCAGCAACAACAACTGCACCAAAACCGACAACAATATTAGCCTATAATTGCAATATAAATTATAAATAAATGCTCGCGCCTGTCACAGCAACAACAACTGCAAATATTTTGCATAAATTAATGAATTACGAAAAGAAGAGAACAAGAAAAAAAAAGGTGAGTACAACGAGCAACAATGAAAATTAATTAAAATATTCATAAGCCAACTCTGCGTGGGCGTTAGCCAAGTTGACGATTAAATGTCAAATGCAGTCAAGAAAAAAAATGAAAGAGGGAGAAAGCGAGAGGGGGAGGGAGGAGTTGGCAATAAGACTATATATATATATAATAGATAAATATACATATTTATGAAATGTGAATAAAGTATTATAATACTCGCTCACAAACTGAATAGAGTATATTGGCTGTACAAAATAAGCCAAGTCTACTACTTTTACTGCTAGACTCATCAGCTCTTCGAGGTAGATCACTTAAAATATTATTCTTGGAATACCCTTATATATGCATATATAATCATATGTTATACAAAATAACGTTTAACAACACTGTTTTATGTATTATTATTGTTCAAGTCTGGTCAGCTACAATTATATATTATATCAGATATATATATATATAACATATTTTTCTAGTTCTTTTGAATTTTTTTTTTAAATCTCCCTTTCTCTCGCTCTCTTGCTCTCTCAATCTCTCCTGCGTTCTATCTCCCTCTCTATCTATAGCTCTCGATCTCACTATCTTTTTTCTCTCTTTCTCTCTCTCTCGATCTATATATTTTTTTCTCTTTTGGTCTCTCTCGCTCCCTCTCTCTCTCTCTCCCTTTCTTTCTGGCAATTACTTTTCCTTCATAAGCACCAACAACTTAAGAACTACAATTTGGATTAGCTCTATTTAAGTCACGCCTTTTCACATCGGGCGTGGGCGTGACGTGTGAAAAGCGTTTCTCGTTTTCTAATTAATGTGGCCGTCGCACAACTACAAGCAGGAGCAGCAAAGGGTTCAGTGCTCTCTCAGTGATGTTGATGTCGTTGCTGGTGTTTGGCGTTTCCTGTAATTTGTCGAGCGCGGAAATTACTAGCTGCCCAGGCTCACAGGCTCACAGGCTCGCAGGCTCTTGCATATTAATTTAAATATAATTATGATAATTTTTATTGTCAAGCCAAAGAGGCAAAGGCTGCCACATGTTGATGTTGCTGCTGTTGCTGTTGCTGTTGCCGTTGCTGGCTGTTGGCCCTTGGGCAACGAACCCTTTTTCGTCCTTAACCATCCGATTGGATTAGTTATTGAGTTATTTTAAAACTCAAAAGGCAACGATCCTTAACGCAACGCGGCGGACGCGCCTCGCTGAACGCCAACTGCAACTTCGGGCCGGGCCAACAGCAACTTGTGACTGACATTTGTGCGTCAAATTAAGTGAACTCTTTGCTCTTTTTGTTGTCTTTGCGAGGAGTCAGCGGCCGCAGCAGCCGTCGCAGCTAGTGGCACATGGTCAACAAGAGGTTGGCTTCCTGCCTGCCTGGCCTGGCCTGCCTGGCTTGGCCTGCCTGACTGACAGACTGTGAGTGACTGTTATTGTTGTTGTCTTCGGCCTGTCCCCTGCGTTGCGTAAACTATAATTAATAACAAAACATGTTATGGTTATGCCCGCGCTGCCGTCTCATGAAAATTGTTTCTTATTTTTTTTTTGTTTTTTGTTTTTTTTTTTCGCCCGCGGCCTGCGGCTGCTGCTCTTTGAGTCTGGGTGAGTCGAGCAGGCTTCTGCCTGCTGCAACAGTTGCGGCTGCCTATTCTGATTCTCTCGAGCCAGCCGAGCCAGCCGAGCCAGGCCTGTGCAACACATGTTATGCATTTTTTAGCTGTCCTCGGCATTCGAAAAATTATGTAGCATTTAATTAGCGCATAATTGCAGCGGCCTCAGCCCCAACTCGTTAGCTCCAAAAGCTGACAGAGACAAAGCTTTGGCTTAATCCCCGCAGCTACTTAGCGAGCGGTCCACAGAAATGTCAACGCATGTCACACACACACACACACACACAGACAGCGCTTAACTTCCTTTCATATTTTATGCATTTTCTATTCATTTTTTTTTTTTTTTTTTGGTTTTTTTCTGTTTTTGGTCTAAGCAAGTTCAAAGGCAGTCAACGGCTTCCGTTGGAAAAACTCTTCGTCTGCGACATCGTCAGCCTTTCTAAGCGATTTTCATATGCCTTGACTGAAGTTTTCGAGCTTGCCAGTTTCCAGTTGCCAGTTGCCAGTTGCTTGTGGCTTGGCAAATACTCAACAAACCATGAAAGTAAATAAATGTTTTGCAACGTTGCAGAAATAAAATGCAGTTTAAGTCGCACCAAACTGACTAACGCGACCAAAAAAACATTAAAAAAAAAAAAAACAAAAACATGCTGAAATATCTAGAACGTTGCAACGCAGCATGCCTCCTGTCTAGCCTGCCACGCTGCATGTTGCTCAGTTTTGTTTTTTATATTTTTATAAAAAATATATACACATAGTATATACATATATATATATTTGTATATATACATATTTTTTCTGCATTAGAAGCGTTAAAGTTGGGGGCTTCGAACTTTTTGCATGCTGCACAAAGGAAAGTGAAATGCAAAATGAGTTTGGCTGCCTATAGGGAGAGGGCAATATGGCAGGAAGAGTATATAAGCAAGAGTTTATGCAAATGCAACAAGAGCCAGGGGAGTTGCCCGCATTCCCCATACAAAAATTAGCAGCAACAAAAAAAAAGGTTAGGAATTGCAGGAATTTAAGCACAAGCGCAGAGGCATCTAATTATATCATTCACAATTAACCAGAAACTGTACTTATTTGTATAATAAAATTAATTGTATGTCTCATTTGGGTTATCATATGATGACAGAATTTCTTCTATCGCAAATATGTGAAACATTTTATTTTTATATTTTTAATATATTTGAGACATTATTTATATTGTATATTATTTTTGTATACTTAATTTAATGTTAATTTTAATAATGATAATTATAATCATATACTATTAATTTTAAAATATGAATATATTAATGGAAATATAAATTATAAATTATATATATTTTAATTTAATATTTATTTTAATATTTTTGAAATATTTTTTTTTATTTTTTATATTATAGTAAATATTATTATAGTATTATTACATTATATTTGTATTTTATATTACATTATTATTATTTAATATTTCTACACATGTTTCATTAATTTTTTAAATTTTTTCTCTTCTTTTATTGTTGCCCATCAAGGCCCATCTGTGCTGTGAATGATTGCGAATCATTCGTCCAGCCTATTGTGTTAAATGCTTCTCCTGGGAAACGTTAAAGTAAAACGAATTGAAAACCGAAAAAAAAGTCATGCGAAGTGCTGCAAATGGCAGACGAAACGGAACAATAATTAAAGCAAAATCAACAGCAGCAACAAAATGAGGACACAACAACAACAACAACAACAACAACAAGAATAAGAAGAGGAAGAAGAGAAGGAAAAGCCAACGCAGCAGCTCCTCAAACTTTGAATGGATGATGTGCGCCTGGTGGTTGGATAACTGCCCCTTGCAACAAAAATCATGTCGTTCCAGTTGTCGTTTGTTTTCTTTTTTTTCTGTCATTGATGCCGCTGCGTTGATTTGTTGTTGTTTTTGCTGATGAGCCAAGAGTACGAAACGAAAAAAAAAAAAAAACAAATTCAAAAAAATGCAGTGCAAAAGTCGAGTGCAAGGCATAGCCATAGCGTCAACTGGTTGGGTGTCGCCGCAGACAACTTGAAAGCGCAGAGAGTAGACGAGGGGAGGGGCATGGGAGAGCAGAAGCATTGAGTAAAACTGCAGCAGCCAGTGCCCCCACCTACCCGCCACCCTTCAACCCAAATGTTGCACAGCTAGCCGCGCCCCTCAATTGACAGTCACGTCATTTTTGCTAGCGGAACACACACGCAGTCGGGCCAGCAAACAGATTTCCCAGACAAGCAGGTGGCAAAGCCTGCGAGCAACGACTACAACAACTACAGCAACAACAACAACAACAACTACAGCAACAACAACAACAACAAGAGCAGCTATTGATGTGCCCCGCAGTAGCAGCGGTAATTGCTGAACGGTCTACGTTCCATGCAAATTTTACCTTTGCGTGTCTAGGCCTACACACACACACACACACACACACACACAATGCCTGCCCCGCCCAACGCTGCCTACCACCCATTCAGTTGAAGTTTGTTTGTAGCTGAGATTATGTTGTACTTTTCGAGAATTTAGTTGTTTCTCTGCTCAGGCAAATGGGCATACGCAATATGCCGTTAAGTGTGACGTACAGTGATTATAACATATAATGAAAATGAGAAAAATGTATAATGTATAAATTATACGTATTCTTATTGTACATATATTTTCGATCTATATTTTATATATATATATATTTAAAATAAAGTAAAATATTTTGAAAGCAATTATCTAACATTATTTAACCTTCATATGTATATAAAATCAGCTTTAATTCTTTCTCACACGCATTTACTGTAGCTTTGGTTTTTTCGCCTCTCTCTCTCTCTCTCTCTCTCTTGTGCTGCTTAGGCAAAGCCCAACTCTTTATCCTAATTGCGCATTTTATGCACAGTCTGTCTCGCTCTCTCACTCCGCAATTTTGACAGCTGTAAATTGAGCTCGTCTCGCTCACACATAAACGATTCCTATTTAAGCTGAGCCAACTGAGGCAGCCTTGATCGAGCGTCGCAGGGAACGAGAGAGTGAGAGCAACTGTAAATGCGGCTAAGATTTGTGATTTACACTAACAAACATAAGCACGACTTTGAATTGAGTTTGTAATTTGTTTTAAATTTTATTTCAGCCATACTCATTTGCCAACGGCACAAATTGAGTTATTAAGACTGCAGCAATTTGCAAGTGTATTAAATCTTCGCCATGCCCTAGCAATTTCTTATTTGCTGTGCTTAGGGCTTGGCTTCAGTTGAGTTGATTTCAATTAGTGATAAATCAGCGACGACTGCCAAGGGAATACACACAGGCAACGACAGAGATAGAGAGAGAGAGAGAGAGAGAGAAGCCAGGCTGTAGTGCAACGGAATTATAGGATTAACAAATTTATTTATAACACAAATTAAATAAACCATTGCGCAGCAACTAGCGAATGCAATTTGCAGATTTACTAAGCCCCGCTGCACTCACTCCACTCGAGCTCATCTGCCAAGTGGCCAAGTCCGACCGTCCGCTGCTGTGGCTTAGTCCAAATGGCAATTGCAATTACCAATGGCCATGGCGCAACAACGTGGCATAAAACAACTAAACAACGCTGAGCCGACGACAGTTTGACTTGCAATTTTTGCTGCCGCTGCCGCTGCCACAGCCGCTGCCGCTGCCGGTGCAACTGCTGGACCGGCGGTCGCATCATCATCAACATTGAGAGCGCGCGCCTGTTCAACCCGTAGTATCCATTACTCGGTATATGGGCCGTTTACCAACCAGCAGAGACGCAGACGGCGAGGGTCCGAAAAATGCGCGCGTTTCAAGCCCTGCGGCTGGCTAACTGAGGCCCAAGCCCAGCTACAGCTACAGCTTCAGCGACCCGGCTGGCCAAGTTTGCGAGAAAATCGATTTCTGTTGCTGCTACGCTTGGGCCAGAGCCGCCTTTTGCCGACCAGCCGCAGTTGCATGCCCCGCGCTGCTGCTGCTGCTGCTGCTGCTCACTGGCAGGACCTGTACGTTTGTTTGTTTGTTTGTTTGTCGCTTTTAATGTTCGCAACGTTCCACCGCGCGGAGGCGACTCTTGACTGATTTTTATGCTTTTGGCCCAATTGCCCCGCAGTAGCCGAGGCCCAGGTCCAGGTCCAGGCCCAGGCCCAGGCGCACATCGGCTGCCTGGCGACCGGTTTTTGGGCAGCGTTGATCTTTGCGTCAACACACAGCATCAGGCACTGTGGCACGGCCCGCCCTCAGCTCTTCACGCCCCCGCCGCGCCCCATTAGCGGCTCTTTGTTTGCGTTGCAGTTTGCAATATATAAGGTCATTCCCTTTGCTTTTGTTATTGTTGTTGTTACTGTTGTTGTTGTTGTCGAGCCTGCACGCTTTTCGTTTCGTTTGATGGTCGCGCGCACGCGGCCTTTTGTTAGTTTTTCCAGGCGCATTTTCATTATTATTGCCGTATATATATAAATACTCTTTGCAAATGTGGCCCAATTACTTTAATAACACGTTTGCTTGATTAAGATATTTGCCACAAAAGGTGCGCATATATAAGCATTAGCTATATAACTGGCTGTCTGAACATAATTGAAAAATATTCTAGAAGATTGAAGACTTCAGGAGATTAGGAAATTTTATATATAATAAATCTTAGTTGTAGAGTATTCAAGGTCTAAGATATCTAAAAATTTCTATATAATAAATTATAATAATTATAATATTATAATAATATATATATATTATAATATATAATATATATGACAATATTAAGAAAATTCTATATAAGAACTCATAAAATTAGTAAATTCAAGATCTGAGAAATCTAGAAATTTCTTATAATATATTATGGTTCTAGACGATTGCAGATGTGAGAAGATTAATAATTTTATATATAAGAAGTCATAATACCAGTAAATTCAAGATCAGAGAAATCTAGAAATTTCTTATAACCTATTATAATTTTAGACAATAAAAGATGTGAGCAGATTATGAAATTTGTATATAAAAAATGAGAATTCTAGAAGAGTTTTGAGATTATTATTTCAAGAGAAGCAGTCATAATTCTATTAGATTCAATATTGAGAGATATAAGAAATTCGTATATCATATATTATAATTCTAAAGGTTCCAGATCCGACAAATTCAAATTTGGTCAAATAATTTTTTACAATTTTTTTTTTTAACTAATCAAGTCTTTAGTAAACATCTAAGATTCGATGGGGTTATTTCTAGAATTTTCCTTTTTTCATTTAAAATTTTGCTAAAGGATTAATTCTAGAGTTTTTCCTTTAAAATTTATATAATTTTTATGAATTTCCTGAGACGGGCTTTCGCCTTCATTCCATTTCATTTCTACCGACTTCTTTGGTTACTTAAATTAAAATCAAGTAAAACTAACATTGAATCTGTATCTAGAAATTTTTGAATTTTGTTATGAATAATATATTTTTTGATATATTTTATAATTCTGCATAAATAAATAAAATATTTTTCAATATACTCTACTCTATTTCTTAATAATCTGAGACTTATTTAATACAATTTTTTTAGTAACTCAAACTTTTTCCACAAATATTATTCGACTGAAGAATGTCTCAAAAATATTCAATGTATATCAGAAATTTTTCTGATTTAGCTAGAACGAATTTTTCTTAAAATTTTCTCTTTTTTAAATATAACATATTAATAATTTAAAAATATATTATTTTAGTTAAATTTAAAATAATTCCAAGTGTTAGAGTATTCGTAATTCGTGAATTTCTTGCATTTCTTCGCGGCCTATTCACAGAATGAATATTTGAGTGTAGTATTTTATTCATTGCACTCACAATTTTGTGTTCCGCTGCTGGTTGGGGCTTAAAGTAAACTTGGCCGTTGGCCGTTGGCTTAAAGTGCGTCGCCGAAGTTGGTCGAAAGGCAGCGGCTGCTTATCGCATAATTGGTAGCAATGTTGGCTGCCAGTTTTTGCGGCGCTGCTGCTGCGAGTCAGACGCATTCCGGAGATGCCGGCAAAACACTTGTCAGCGACTTAAATGGCGCGCACCTGGGCAAGAAGGAGTCGCATTCACGTCCAAGGTGGACACACCTCGAAGGTGTTGCCACTGATGTTGCTGCTGCTGCTGGTGCTGCTGCTGCTGCTGCTGTTGTTGATGTTGCTGCGCTGAGACATTTGATGTGATTATTGAGTTATGCCCAACGGGGGCAGCTGCTTGGCATATTTCTCTTAATTTTTTGATCAAGTTATTCTTCATTCTGAATGGGAGCAACAAAATGTGGGAAACAGGAGTTGAATGAAGCTTTTTATACCGTTCACCCACGTAGCAGCAACAGCAGCAGCAGCAACAGCGCCGGCGGCGGCAGCTGATAGAAAGATGGAATGACAAAACTAGGAAAAGCCAATTCAGCAGCTGGGCAGCCGGCAGCGCAGCAGGCACAACAACTACAACCCCAAATGAGTAGTGGCCAAGGAGAAGTAAAAAAAAAAAAAAGAACATTAAAAAGAGAAGTAGAAACACAGAACACGGATTTCCAACAATAATAACAACTACACACACACACACATACAGAGAGAGAGAGAGACCCACAACACACGTACACGCACTCCAGCTGTGCTGCCTGCAATCAATAAAACGGATTAGAAATATCCTCAAATGCGTTGTTCACGGCATGAGAGTGAGATGGAACGTGAGAGCGAGAGAGCCCAGCATTAGGTGACTGCAAATCATTTACAATAACAACGAGAAGAAGCACGAAAAAGGGGGAACGAAAAAGTAGCGGCACTTACCCAAGCGATTTGCAAGTTGCGTTTACGTTGACGTTAACGTCGACAGCGACTACTGCTGCTGCTGCTTTATGTTTTTATTTTATCTTAATACTCGAGGCACACGCGTATTGGAGATTTACCGTTTTGCTCAAGCTTCAACTGTTGTTGCTCCTGTGTTTGTCACACTTGCAGCAGCTCGAAATTCGTACACTCTTTATCTCTCTCCCTCTAGATCTCTCTTGAGTTGACTGTGACCTTAGCGCCAACGACCTTTGGGGCGGCGGCACTCGACAGCGTCTGCCGGCAAAACACATACAAATTGTAAACGTTGCTGTTGTTGTTTTTGTTGTAATTTATGTATGCAAAAAAAACTGTGTACATTAATTGCATGCAAGAGACAGCGACGGCGACGATGACGGCGACTGAGGCAGCGGAAGCTTCTGCTTGTTGTTGCTATTGCTGTCTACCTTTTATTTAAAACGTCGCTGCTGCTACACATAATTGCAGCAGCCGGCAGCAGCGACGTCGACGCACGAAAATTGCTCGTTTGTTTTTGTTGGTGCTTCTACCGCTGCTGCTGCTGCTGCTGCTGCTGCTGGAACACACACGATGTTAACGGCGGTTGCTGATGCTGATGATGCTGCTGCTGCTGCTGCTTCTGCTTTATGTTTGTGTGTTTGTTATCACGATTTCTTATGCTGCACGTGAAGCTCTCAAGCTTGTCATATTGTAATTATTTGATTGTCTCTCGTGCTCACCGTTTTATTATTATTATGATAATGCTTATTATATGTGCCTCACACGCGCGCCGACAAATGATTCTTATTCAATTGCAAAACTATAGAAATTCAACTTAAAACATAACACAAAACCGAATAAAACGGTGTCAAATAAAAAATTTTATTTATAATTTTAACCCGAACTTGTTCACTTTACTTTAACAACGATAACAAAAACAGAAACTCTGAGAAAATATTCTTATATTGATATAACGTTCTTGCACTTTACAGTTTTATTCAATTGCATTACGGTGTTTTGTCTTATGTCGCTTGTCTGTTCTTTCGTTGCGTGCGCAGTGTTTGCCGCTGCGAGGAGAAGACACGTCCGTTCACGTCAAGAGTTGCTCGGCAACAGCAACGAAATATACCAAATGGAACGCAACGAACCCCGCGACAAGCAGATAAACTAAACGAAACGAACGCGCAACGAAATGGCAGGCAACGGAACGCGTACGAGGGATAAAAACCAAGCGCGCCCAAACGAAATGAAACAAAAGAGAGCGTGCAAAGAGAGACAAAATATGTGCATAAACGTGCAATGAAACGTTGTGAAACGGAACTAAGAGAAAACTTAACGAAAGCATAAGCTAGGAAATATACTTAACGAATTGCAGCACGCAGCATTACAGGTGATTCAAATCAAAATCTTCAAAAACCACAGATTTCGACTACCTGTTGACAGGTGAATACAAATTTTGAAATGCTTTGTTTATGTGAAGAAATATAACAAATTAAATAAAATGTAATAAAAAAAATAGAATTTTTAAGTATAAATTTTTAATATTAAAATATATAAAAAAAAAAACTATATATATATATATATATATAAAATATATATAGACACATATTCCTGCAGATATAAGTATATAGAAATTTTTTGATTAGCCTTCGTTCTCATTGACACCTGCTTAAGACACCTGAGCTTTTCGCGATTCCAATTTTCGATTAAAGCCAATTAGATTAATGTACAAATTAATATAAACTGTAAAATGCCGCAGCGAGCGCTCAGTTGTTGCTTTTCACTTGGCCCACAATGTTGCTGCTGCTGCTTCTGCTGCTGCCTGGCCAATCGATAACTTATCGATTATCGATATCAGGCGAAACTACAGACATTGACTATGTCCACGAAATGATAGGGAAACTGGGAAGCCAAAGACCCATCGAGACGCTGCTCTTCAAGCAGCGCCAAAAGGATCCCAACTGCTGCCTGAACGAACTCAATCCGAGCGGAATACCCGTGCTCCGACTGGACGAAGCTAACGGTATGCGGCTAGGTGAGCGCTTCAACAACGAGGCACTCGCGCTGCTCTGCATACAGCAGCTGCAGGACCTTGTGCTGCTACACACGCTGGCGGACAATCTGGAACGCATCCGAGAGATGCGCATCCTGATCTGGCTGCATCGCATAGAGGCCGCCGATCTGGAGGAATATCTGAGCCTAATCGCCGCTCGAGCAGGTGAATACAATTTGTTGAATCTCCTCGTGCTGCACTCGACGGCCATGGCAGCCGAGGTCAATGCCTATCGGCTGCGCCCCTTTCCGGCGGCGACTTTTGCGCCACTGAACGAATCCGGCGGAGAGAAGATCTTCAATCGAATCTGGGGAGACTTTGAGCAGAGGATAGCCATAACCCAGCCCAGTCTGCATGTTCCGGGCAGCTTCCTGGCCAAGCAGCGAGGCGGCGCCGGCGGCGAGCACCTGGGCGGCTACATGGATCGACTCATCATGGCGTTCGCCCGGATCTATAACATTCAGCTGAGATTCAAGGAGCCGCCGAACGAGAGCGTGTGGCTGAGCGACATGGACGTCAGGCAGTCCTTGAACCGCCAGGAAGTGGACCTGCCCATGTACGTGGGCATATACACCTTCAATACGGAGCACACGACCTACCTGGACATCGCCCAGGTGTTCATAGTGGTGCCCTGCGGCAAGGAGATGCGGCTGGACGACATCTTCGGTTGCCTCAGCGTCTACTTCCTGATCATCCTGGGCGTCTACTTGGTGTTCGCGCTGCTCGAGCAGCTGCTTGAGCTGGCGAGCCAGCGGATCGCGCAGCGGAACTGCAACTGCAACTGGAACTGGAACTGGAACTGGAACTGGAGCTGGTTGGCGTGGTGCGTCAATTTGCGCGTATTCGCTGGCACCTTGGGCCTGCCCATTGGCATGATCCGGCGCTATCGAAGCCTCACCATGCGCCAGTTCCTCATGATCCTGTACGTGTTCAGCCTGCTCTTCAGCTGCTTCTTCAGCGCCAGCCTGAGCGCCCTCCTGACCAAGCTGCCCTGCTACCAGCACATACAGAACTTCGAGGAGCTGCAGCAGAGCGGGTTGCCCATTCTGTTCGATGAGAACGCGGCCAGCATGAGCGAGCAGCAATTGAATCTCCAACAGATCGGCCAGATAACCAACAAGATTGTCGCGCCCAACTTCAAGCGGAACAACCTGATGTTCGCCCTGGACACGAACAACGCTTATCAGACCTTCACCCGGCTCTGGCAGCTGGTGAACAACTATCAGAGCAGGTATAAGCGGAACGCCCTCTGCGAGTCACCTGGCCTCATCCTCTTCTACGACTTTCCGCTCGTCGGGCTCATGCAGAGCAACTCCGTCTTCAAGCCCACCCTGAACGAGTTCATCTATCGGGCCCACGACGTTGGCCTGGTCGGGCACTGGATTGCCGAGGCCATGCGCAGCCTCACGTTCTCCGAAATCGATCGGCAGAATCAAACCCACTTATTTTCCGATTTCACCCATGTTCCACTTAATAACGGGGATCTGCTCTGGGTGTGGAAGCTCCTGGCCACATTTGAGGCGACGGCTCTTCTGGTCTTCATTCTCGAACTGGGCCAGAAATATTGGCTAGGATGCAGGAATCCTTTGCAGGCGACTCCATTTTAAATCTATCGTCGGATCCCATTAATCCACCTCCTTTTCAAAATTAATATTCAATTTTATCCATAAATGACGAAAAGCACCAAAAATCTTTAAGCAAAATTTCTTTAATCACGAAAATCACGATTTGAGAAATCCTTAAAGCAGAAGAAGAGTCAGAAATGCAAATTTGGAGATATTAAATTTTATATTTCATATTTTGAAATTTTTAAACACCTCAAAAGTCAGTTAATATTACACTTTTATAATAATAATAATACAAATAAAATAAATCTAAAAAAAATTTGTTTTTAAATAAATTGTTTGGTCAATGGGTGGACGTGGAAGAGCCCTGTATTCTTCTAGCTGTATCTTTAAGGCACAAATCGTAAAACACAAGAGTTACTGATCCCTATAAGATATTATCAAAACCTTAGAGATGTCATCCAGAACTTGACAGTTTCATTTCTCAATCAAATTTATTTTTTTAATTTATAATAAATATATATAAAATAAAAAAAAAAATCTAACAAAATAAAAATAAATATTTTAATTTTAATTTATAAAAAATATTTTAAAAATGTCAAAAAAATAGATCTAACAAAAAAAAATATTTATATGTAATTATAAATATATAAAAATAAAATTATTTTTAAAATAATATAAAAAAATAAACATAAAAAAATGTTAATATATTAAAATTTTGTTTGATGTAAATAAATAAATAAATAAATATAATTTATAATATATATAATTAAAACAAATATTATTAAAATTAAAATATATTTAAAAATATATTTTTGTTATATAAATAATTATATACACAAATATGTATTAAAAAATATTTATGTAATAAAAAATTGTCTTAAAAAATATATTTTTGAAAATATAAATAAACTTTATTTTTCTAAATATAATTTTTTAAAATTTAAAAATAATGAAATAATAAAAAAAAAATAAAATTAAAATTATTTCAAAATAAATAAAATGTAAATGTCAAAAATAAATAAATATCAAATATAATACCAGTTAATACAATAAATATTTTTTTAAATTTTGAATATAAATAAAAGAAATATTTCTTGTTTTTAATATGAATAGTTATAAAATATATTTTTTAAATAAAATATAAAATAAATAATAAATAAATATATATATATATATATATATATATATATATATATATAATATTCTTCAAAAATGTTTGTCCATTTTCAAAATTAAAAACTTCGTTGAACTTGTTAAAAATATTTACATTTATTTCGTTTTAAATTTAAGATTGATTTTGTTTTTTTTTTTTTTTAATCTTTTATTTTAAGTTGGTTTTGTAAACCAATTCAGAGTGTATTTTACAATTTTTATTTTTTATTTAGTTCATTTTGTGTTTGTTTTAAGGTTGTGTGTGCAGGTGTTTTGAAAACTCTTAATGGTGCAGGATTCAGGGACAACGCGGGCAGCTCGCAGGATCGGCATTGGGTTAGTGAGTGAGGGAAGCTCTGCGAGAGGCAACGCGGCTGGACTGCGCCTCGGTTGCATCGGAGTCCAAGTCAGATTCAAGATAAACCGAACCGGCGAACCGGCGGAACGTAGGTTCCTTCCCAGTTTGGCTGGTTCAGACGGCGGAGATCATGTGGGCGTCGTCCTCGTTGATGCGATCCTTGTTGCATTTGCCATTGATTTCAATTGTGTGATTCGATTCGGTGTCGCTGGGCTCCTGTTCGCCCGGCTCCTCCTCGTCGCCGTCGTCCTGGCTGGAGGAGGAGGGCGAGCTGTTGCCATTCACCTCATGCTCGGGCGACTCGCGCTCCTCGTTCTCCTCGTAGATGACGTCACAGCTGCTGGCCAGCGTCTTCGATGGCGGCTTCTTGCCCCGCTGCTGCTGCGGTTGCTGCTGCTGCTGCTGCTGCTGCTGCTGCTCGGACATTTGGTTCTGCATGTCGCGCAGCCTGTCCGTGAGCACAAACAGATCCCGCTCCTGGCTATCACAGCGCTGGCGCAGCTCCGAGATCTCGCGCAGGTCCTCGGCGCGCGGATCACGCCGCTCGTAGCGCATGCGCATCTCCTCGAAACTGCAAAGGGATTCGCGAATTGGGATTAGCAGAGAGTTGAGGGCGGCTCCGGATTAGCGGCGTACGACATAGACGACATGGCTAAGCGTAGGTTAAGCAGAGACTTGGGCACTTACAGATTGGTCAGGCAGCGGCACTTGCGATGCAGTTGCTCGATCTCGTTGGCGTTGCTAATGTCGCGTTTATCCAGCGCCGCCTTCTCCGCATCGTAGGCGGCCTTCAGGTCCTTCAGGTTGCGCTGATGCCGAAGCTCTACGTCGCTGTACGTTGTTCAAATGTTAGATTGGATTCAAGCAGAGTGGGCGAGGGAGGGACAGGGAGAGTGTGTAATAGAGAGAGAGAGAGAGAGAGAGAGAGAGAGGACAGCAGGCGTATAGCGGAAAAGAGAAAAAAGTTTTATATCGATTGACACAGACCAAAAATTGTTCATAGCAAAGCAGGCACAAGACTTGATTGATTGATTGATGTGATATATATATAGATATAGATATAGATATATATATATTTGATACTTATGCTCTACGACTAAATGTTCTGCAAGAGATGACGATATTTGATATAGAGCACAGCAATTATATTGAACACTAAACATGCTAAGGCAATCAATGGCGACATCGTCTGATATAGCACATAGATGCTGGGCGCATAGGGACACGCCCACTTCGCAAGCACACACAAGGCGCCCGCACCAGTGCAGCTATGTGTGTGTGTGTGTGTAGGTGTGTGTGTGTGTGTGTGTAGAAGAGAAACAAGAGACAAGTAAATGCATGAATTTGTTGGCAGGCAAATGAAATGAGAGCAAAAACAGTTGGAAATCTATTGGCAGGCACTGTATATATACTATAGAAATATATATATATATATATATATGGGTTTAGGCTCTAGTACAGTTAGCTGGGGCAGGGGCGGCTAGTGGTGGGGCCAAGTCACTCACTTGATTCGTTCCTCGGCAGCGGCCATTTTGGCGCGATGTCGCTCGACCAGCTCCTGGAGCGCTTCGTCCCGTTCGCTTTGCAGCTTGGCTCTTTGGCTATCTGCAAGTGTGAAGGATTAGTAGTGTCCTTCGCTCTCTAGTTTACTCTGCCATCACTCACCCAGCTCCTTTCGATGCGTTTCAATCATATCCTGCGTGGACAGCTGCAGCTCCTTGGCAAACTCCTCCTTGACTTGACCCAAACGCTCACGGAATTTCTCCTCCATTTCCTCCTTTTCCGTTTCGAATTCCTTGCGCAGCTTCTCCTCCAGCTCCACACGTCGATCGTCCTCGCGGCACATGGCATTCTGGTACTCGCGATCCGCTCGATCCAGATGCATGCGCGTCTGCAGCAGCGCATTGTCCGAGCGTTCGCGCAGCGATAGGAAATCCTGTTTCTTCAGCTCCAAGTTCTCGGTCAGCTCGTCGATCTGGAAGGCAGCAGGCAGCAGGATTAGACATTTTGAGCATTAGCTTGGCCTATTTTGCTTGGGCACCTCGGCACGCAGCTCGTCCTCGTTGGCCGTGTAGCGATTGGTCAGCGCGCGCAGCTCCTCAATGTGCTCCGCCTGCAGCTTGTCCAAAGCGTCGCGTCGCTCATCCACGTAAACGGATTCCAGCTCATTTGTCAGTCTTGTCATCTCTGTACTGTGAATGTCCAAGAAAAATATATATGAATTTCATGCAGAAAGGTGAAACATGGGTGGAAGTCTATTAGCTGAGGGTTTTACTGATTTTAATTGGCATTAATAAAAATCTATATTAGATACTGATCTGTCCAATTAATTTGTATGTGCTTTGTGGGGAAAGATTATGAATATTATAGAAGATATATAAATTCCACGCAGAAAGGTGAAACATGGGTGGAAGTCTAATGCTTAGTTTTTCAGGAAATTAAACTGACAAGCACAAACTATATTATATATATATATATATATATATATATATAAATTTAAGAATAGAATAAAGTTGAAATTAATAATAATTAATAATAATAGTTAATTAATAATATTTCATAAGCAATTCCACCGGAAAGAGTGAAAATTCATGGTATAAAATGATGGAATCATTCGGCATCAAAATCAATTGGAAAGAAAAAAATGTATAATATGAATATTAAATAAAATATAAATTATTAAAATATTAGATAAAAAAAGATCAAATAAAAATAAAAATAAATAAAAATTAAATTATTTTACAAATAAGTATGTTTCAGTTGGCAATGCCCGACCTGGAAATACCCTGAAGCCTGCCAAGAGCTGAATATTAGAAGAATTAAAATCTTAGTTGCATAACGAAATTATTTAAAAAATATTAATATAATTAAAAATATTAATATTCATTAAGGTAAATATAAAGATATAATTGAAAATCACTGAATTCACTGAAAAGTGTGGAATATGGGTGATATAAAATTAAAATGCAATGAATTTAATATCAAGTACAAGAGGAAGCTATGATAGCCATTAATGGACGATTATGATTAAATTTAGCTAATCCATCATTCAGCTAGTCTAACCAGCTAGTCCAACAATCTTAGTGACTGATTCTTCAACTTACTAAAGTTTATTCTCCCAGAAGGCGGCAGCTTCGTTGCGCACCTCATCGATGCGATAGATCATTTGACGCTCCTTATCATAAATGGCGCTGCAGAGGGAGGTGCATAGATTATCATATGCTTCGATTAACAAACTGGTCTAGGGGAGAGCTCGACTTACTTATCACACTGATACTTAATCTTGTGCACAGCTTCGATCTGTGTCTCCAGATTGCTGTTGGCCATGTCGAGTTCACCTTTCAGGTTATCAATGCGGTCCATGAGCGTCTGTATGGAGCGCTCCTGTTCGCTGACGACGCCGCTCAGCGACTTCACCTGTGCCTGGCAAATGCGCAAACTTTCCGCCTCCTTGCGACGTGATTGCAGCTCCAGCTCCAGTTCCTCGGCCTTGGCCGACGCCTGTTTGCGTTCGTAATTGGATTTGTCCAGTTTGTCCTTCCACTGACGCTGCATTTGCCGCATCTGCCACTCGCAGTCCGCCATCAGGGTGTCCTCGCGTTCTGTCAATTATGAAAAGAGAAATTCAGTATTATAGACTACAAGATGCTCTGTACAAGGTATGGGAATGTAATAGGTATAGGAAGGTAAATTATGAAAATCGCATAGAAAGGCGATATTTAGAGAAGGGCACATTGGCAGTGGAAAGGGATAATTCTAAAAGGCGCACAGCAAAATTAATAAGTGAGAGAATGAAAGTAAACAATATAATTGCAAAACGAAAGTAGACGAGAGAGAGAGAGGGAGAGAGAGAGAAAGGAAACTAAATAGAAAAGATAGGAAAAGTAAATAGGAAAACAAGAAACCAAGAAGCTTGGCTGAAGAATGCCTAGAGAACGAATGAGTAGCATCAAGCAGCTGGAAGAAGATAGAGATAGAGATAGCGAAGGAGGGAGAGAGAAGAAAAGAGATGACAAAAAAGGAAGAGAGAACTAGGACAAAAAGAATAGGAGAGAAAATAATCACTTATATTCACGCATTCTCTCTTAGCTTGCTATAACTTTAGTTAATGAGAAGTGCATAGAGAGGCGATAGCTAACTGCACTCTAAATATGTATAGAAATACTAAATTTGAGTCTCTCATCCATATTATCTAGTTGCCTCAACCACCAGCACACCCTTTATGTACGCTTCTAAATTTTAAAGGGTATCCAAAGGCAATATTTGTTTTGCATGCTGGGCAAGTGTATTACAATGTGGGTCGCACCTCTGTTGTGTGTCCGGAGCAGCTCGAACTCGGTTTGCCACTTATTCTCGCAGATTTTGCGCTCCGCCTCGGAGTTCTCGAGTGCATTTCTCAGTATGCGTATTTGTTCCTCCAGCTCTTCACGTATCTTGTTCACCTCAGTGGCCCACTGGGCCAGCTCCACCTGAGCAGCTGCCAGCTGTGTCTGCAGGCTGTTCGCCAGGCTCTGCGTCTGTTTGTACTTCTCGGTTAATTCGTTGTACTGCGCCTCCAAAGTATCTAAGAAAGAGCATTTCGTGTCGGTTATATATATATATATATATAAAAGAAGATTTTGTTTGGCACTCACTATATTTGCGTCGGAATTCGTCTTCATCGTCGCTGTATTTGTGCCGCAGATGCACCTTTTCATCCTCGAGCAGTTTCAGCTTTTTGCGCACATATTCGTCGTCCTTTTGCGCCGCCGTAAGTTCGCCCTGGAGTCCTGCGGATAAATATGATTGAAGTGTGTGCTCACAACTTGTCTAGCTCAACTCACTGTCCACATTCCATTGCTTCTGCGAGAGTTCCTGCTCCAGATTTTGTATCTTTAACTGCATATCGCCCACTTTGCTCTCCAGATTTTTAACGTTTTTGTGCGCATCCTCGAGCTGTGTGCTGAAACGCGCCTTCTGCGCCTTGAGCTCCTTTCTGTGAATGAATTTCGCAAATATTATAGCCAGACAAATTATGATAAATATACATATGCATATATATCTATGACTATATGGAGTGCATATATTTTTAGTCAACAAATCTCTAGAAAATCCGAGTGAGTCAGCTACGTGAGCAGCTCACGCACTTGTGTCTTATCTTAGATTTTTAACTAAGCCGCAACATAAATAAATAAATAATTATAATATTTAGGAAAAAAACATTCACACACTCACACACCTGAACAGCACACACTCACACATATATACATATATCAATCTGTATATAAATATATATATATATATATATATTATTTTTTTTTTGTATATGTTAACGACTTGACGCACTTGAATCGAACGACTGAAATGAGGTGCAGAAAACATTGTGGGAATGTCTTCCCCACAGGCTAGCCATAATTTGCTAGCGACGCAGCCAACGCAGACATGCGCATCTATTTAGTATTTCTTCTAGATAATTCATACTCTTTGAACTGGCTATTATGGCACTGTGGGGTGCATTGGGTATGGCTTGAAAAAGGGTAAATGTTTCGACTTGTTGACTAATAGAAAACTCTGTTGACTATATAAGGTTTAGCTAGTTTTGTTATAGATAAGCAGCTCAAGTAAAAATATTATAGATAAATAGACTGAGTAACTTTCAGTGCTGAATAAAACAGAGTAAGGATAATTTTATCCATAAAATTTTATCAGATTTCTTTTACCTTTTCATAAAGTTAAAGTAAATAAATTTTTGGTTTAATCTTAAATATTTTTTTTTACTTTTCTAAAACAGCTCTAAAATTATTAGACTTTAAATCAAAATAATGTTCATTTTCAAAGCTCTTCATTATAGTCGAGTTGCGCAATACTTTTTTATGTCAGTTAAGCAAAGAAAACAATTTTATGCCGCACTCGATTGACTGAAAACATTTTGTGAACTGAAATATCAGCTAGACGTGAGCTAGTAAAGTCAGATTTATGATTCCATATTCAGATTTATGATATGAGTGAAAAGTGAAAGTCGTAAATTTCTATAATAAAACTTTTGACTGAGAAAGTCTATGCAGAAATTGAAGAAGTTGGCATAGGTTTATATAGAAACTTGGCCCGAAACAAAGCAATATGTTTCAGCTCCGATATGCCTTTGAAGTTATAAATCATAGAAGTTAGCCAGTATATATTAGCCAGTATTATATTATTGACAATATATATTCACATTAAATTCAATCTGTTTTTTATTTTTATTTTAGAAATAAAACCAAAAATGTAGAAAATATTCAAAATGTAAATAAAATAAATATAAATATAATCTATAAATATATTTTTAAATTTATAAAATTTTTTTTTTTTGTATTTTTATATTTATATATTTATATATTTTTAAATTTGTATATTTTTAAATTTTTTACTTTTCTTTTTAATATTTATATATATTTATTTTTTAAATATTTTATATTTTTTATACTTATATATTTAAATATAAATTTATTTATGTACAATATATTTATATTTATTTATATATTTTTATATAAATATATTTATATATATTTATCAGTTCATTGTTCCTCTTAGAGTATTGTCTTGGCGCTCAGGTCATTTTAAGCATTTCGCATGTTTTATTTTGTTTTTGCATTAAACGCAAGATAAAATACGTTTTAATTGAATGTAACTTATTTAAATTTGTTGTCTTCTCGCGCGGCGATATGCAAATGCGCAAATCTATTTTTAAAAGATACAACGTGTAGCTGTGTATCTATAGCTCTATGGCTCTATGGCTCTATGGCTGTAGCTGTCTCTGTATCTGTATCCGTATAGCTGTGCAATTTGGCAAGTGTTAAGATGCTGCTCGAGAGACAATGAGTGCTGAATTTATCAAATTGTGACACGCGATGCTGCGTACAAGATACAGATACAGCAGATACAACAGATGCATAGATACTTGGATACAGCAGACAAAATGTATCTCGCAAGTTATTTCAATTATTTCGAGTTGAGTTTTCGACGAAGAATGTTGCTGCTGCTGCTGCTGCTGTTGCTTCTGCTGTTAGTTTGTTTATGCCCAAGTTGTTCATGAAATTACTTTATCTAAACACAGCAGCTCATAAGTTAGAAGCACGCTAAAGAAATTACGCATTCGCCCCTTTGTGCGGCGCTGGGCGTAAACATTCGAACCCGGCCAACTAATTGATGGGCTAAGATTGTTTACTTGGCCACTTTCAGGGGCCAGCTGGCAAATCAAGAGCAGACGACTGCTGCCCTGCGCTGCATATTGCAATTTAGAAATTTAGAAACTTTGAAATTTTTTCGCATTGCACGGAAAACTGAGCGAAATAATTGAAGAAAAATAAAAGCAACTAAAATAAACCGGAAAAACTAGAGCAGGCATCTCGTGTTGCTCTATGCACATTTGACGTAGCGCATATGAAAAGAAAATTATTGAAAACTGGGCGTGGGAAATGCGAATGCGAAATGCGAAATGCGAACGAACATGCTGCCAACAAATGACGAGCGAAATTATTTTCAGCTGATCTACGGCGAACAGCAAACGGAAGGGCACGATGTCTGTTTATTTAATAAAATATTTAATAATTGTATATAAATACTAATGTGAATAATTAGTGCCAAATACATATTATAATATATATCGCTCAGGTTGGTCAAGACACTTGCCGACCGGCTGTCACAATCTGTCATATTTTTGAAGGCCAAACAATGGGCAAGTGACATATGTTGTTATTTGATATAAATACAAATAAATAAAAACTAAAATACAAATAATATGCAAATAGTTTCGCAATAGTTACGTATACGTAATGGGCAATAAGAAATAATTGCTTTTAAATTGAGATTAATTTTGCTTAAACAAAAACATTTAAATAGGGCAAAAGCGCGAGAGAAAACAAAAGCAAAAATGAAAAGAGAAAAAAAAACTAAACTAAACTAAACAAAAATATTGTTAAGAATTTATATGTGTGTATATATATTTATAAATGGTATATATACTTATATGTATAAGAATATATATATATATATATATATATATATATATATATATATATATATATATATATATTTAAGAATGGAAATGGAATCTTTCAAGTTAGTTCAAGGCTTTTTTTTATACATGAAAAAGTAGCAGTAAATTAATGAGCAGTGATGGCCTGCGATATATCCTATAAGATGTTCAAGTTCGTGTTTTAAAATAAATAAACTTTCATAGAAATCAATTATTTTCAGAATGGTCGAAGTTCATGATCAAACAAAAGCTTGAATATAGTTCGAGATAAAATAATAAAATTTTCAAGAAGATAAATATCGTTGTCGATGTCATGAAATGAGTGATTAAATATTTATATCGAACTAGATTATAAATTGTTATTATATATATATATATATATATATATATATATATATATATATATATATATATATATATATATATATATATATATATATATATATATATATATATATATATATATATATATATATATATATATATATATATATATCTTACAAACATCTAGACAGACAACAGACTTGCCTAGATGAAGTCAATTTAGAAATTAATGAATTAAAAAGTAGTTTTATCAATCGATATAAATCGATATATCATATCAGCACATTATATCGATTTTTTGATACAAGCTACAACTAATATATTTAACTGCAATTCTCTCTCTTCTACACCTAGATTCACTCAGTTATTTATGTTGATCTATAATATTTTTAACCATTTAAATGCCAACTCTTCCACCCTTTCTCAAAATTGCGGAGTATCAAAAATTTAGAAAACGGACTAAAAAATTTTAAAGAATTTTTAAAGCATTTCTCTGAAAACTCAGTTATAGGAATAACAAAAACTTGATGTTTGATATATATTAAAATATGAATAATTAACGATTTCCTACGATTTACTTGTTTTCCAAGAAATTGTGTATAAATCACAATCTTTGAACATGATTGGCATATGTTAAAAAAAAATATATATATAAAATATAGAACGATAATAAAAAATTTTATACGTAAGCAAAATAAAGCGCAGAAAAATGTTTTCTTTTTACGTGACTGGAAAATTGCCACAAAGTATATATATATATATATATATAAATGGAAAACAAGACAGTGGAAAAGCGCTCAAGATGAATGACAGCAGGAAAATTGCTACGCAAATGTCATGGAAATTCAAGGGGCACGCAGAGCGGTGAGGGGCATCAGCTAATTAATTAAGGCATCACATTTGATACCACAAAGGAGAATGCAGTTGCAGCAGCTTAGAGCCGAGCGGCATTTAAATTGCGCATACGCCGCGCTGCACAAACAATAAACAAAACGTTGAATCATGCAGCGGCACAGGCACTGCCACTGGCACAAGAGCAGAAGGCGTATTAGATCATCGCTTAGTTTTCACTTTTGTTTTTGTTTGCGTTTTCTTTTGATTTATGGCTACGGCGTGTTAGACGCGGCGTATACGTTACTTGAAGAGGTTAGGCATGGCGTATACGTTACTTTTAACAGGGTGGATATGAGCGGTACGTTATTAGATCAGGTTAGACATGGGGTATACGTTATTTGAACGGGCTGGATACATCGTATACTTTATTTGAACGGATTACATACGGGGTATACGTTACTTGAAGAGGTTAGACGTAGCGTATACGTTACTTTTAATATGGTAGACCTTTACGGTACTTTAACGGGTTAGACGTGGCATATACGTTACTTTTAACAGGGTAGATATGACGGATACGTTACTTGATCTGGTTAGATACGGCGTATACGTTACTTAAACGGGTTAGATACGGCGTATATTTTACGAGATCAGGATTGATATGCCGCAAACATAATTTAAAGAGGTTAGAAACGGCGTACACCTTACTTGAAGAGGGTAGATATGAGGTATACGGCACTTTTAACAGACTATAAATGGCATCAGCTGCTTATACACGGCGTATACGTTACGTTAAGCGGTAAGGCTAGACGTATAAGGTGCTAGAACTGGTTATACATTACATTCAACTAGTTAGACTTGGCGTATACGTTACTTGAGTTCGAGTGATTCGCGGTTGCTCTCCGCCGGCTGGTTGAGCACGCTGCCATCCTCGACGATCTCAACGCTGGGCGGCATGTTGCGTCCTATGCAGCTGTCGTCCAGACTGCGCTGCTTGGGACTGTTGCTGCGACTGCGCGCCGCAGCAGAACCGCCAGCAGCTGAGCCCTCGATATGTATCGGTATGAAATGCACATTGCCGAGGCTATTGCCGCCGGCGCCATTGGTAATATTGATATTCAGATGGCCATCTCCATTGCTGTTGTTGCCACTGCTGCCTGCGCTGCCAGCGCTGCTGCTGCTGCTGCTGCTGGCATTTGCTTGCGCCGTGACGGTCGTTGACTCGACAACGACGTCGGGCAGGCTAATGCTCTCGATGCACACCAAACGCTCGTCGAACTGCTGCTCGTCGTCGAGTTCGTCGCACTGCAGCAGCAGCTCCTCGCAGTCGCAGTCGGTGGACGTTGAGTTGCCGTCGCGCACGAAGGGCGTGCGCCGTGGCTGCAACGGAGCAGCGCTACGTGACGTTGATGTTGTCTGCACCGGCTGTTGGCGCTCTGCTTGCTGTGACTCGTGCGCAGCCACGCCCAGGCCCAGGCCGATGCCCGAGTCGGCGTAGCTGCTGCTCAGATTGGAATCGCTTTTGAGCGCGCTGCGTTCGCTGCTCGCCGATTGGCGTGAGCCGTTGGGCGTGCCACGCCCACGCTCATCGCACTCAAGATCGAGCGCCTCGTCGAGCTCATCGTCCTCCGGCTCGGGCTCGGCCTGCGGATCATCCGCATCCTCCTCGGCCTCCTCCAGCACATTCTCCAGCTTGACATTGGTCAAGCGCGTCCAGGGCCGAGGTATGCCATTCGGCTGCTGCTGATAGATGGTCGTGGGTATATCGAAGACCTCATCTTCGAGCGTCTCTTCGTGTGCCTCGTTCAGCTCCTCGATGTTGAGGCTGCCGTGCTGGCATGGAGATGATGATGGTGCCGCTGGCTGGGCTTCGAACTCATAGAACACTTCCGCGCTGGGACTGTGCGACTCGAAGCTGCAGTCGACGACGGTTATTTTGGGCACTTCCGGTTGGTTATGTTGTTGTCTCTGCTGATGACGCGGCGGCGCCACTGGCACGCTTTGCGGCTCGCTCACGATCGACTCACGGAACTCACGCGGCGTGCTGGCGCGTGAGCTATGCGCCGACTGTGTGCACTCGTTGGGCTTGGTGCTGGTCTGGCCCATGTTCTGAGGGATTATGTCACTTGTGTTGTTGTTGTTGTTGTTGTTGTTGCTGCTGCTGCTGCTGCTGATACTGCTGCGTTGCAGTACGGCAGCGTCTTCCGGCTGATCGTGCACGACAGTGCACAGTTCGACGTTTGCCGCTTGAATAAAATTGGCACTCGGCGCTCGCTGCTGCTGCTGCTGAGGCGACGGCTGGTGCTGCTGCTGCTCCTCTCTCGCCCGCTCTCGGCGGCTCTCTTTTGCCTGCTGCTCCTGTCCAGCTGAATTACTGTCGTTGCGCTCTCGCTCGCGCTCTTGCTCTCGCTCTAGCTCGCGCTCACGCTCTTTGGCCGCGCTCTGCCGCAACTGTGGGCTATTATTAGACATAGTCATTTGATAACTATTTGTGGACGCGGTCGCGGGGTCGGAGTTCGTTTCAAGGTGTGCGGCCAGTGTCTGCCCAATGGCGATTACGTTGTCCTCGATAGATGTTTTGGATTTCGATTGATGTTGCTGCTGCTGCTGCTGCTGCTGCTGTTGTTGTTGTTGTTGATTTCGCTGCTGACGCTGATGATTACGTCCACGCGCCATGAAAATATCGGTGAGAAAATCGCGACTCTTTTGCAACGCTTTGCGCTTCTTGTGCACCGATTCGTCTGCGGCACTGTCCCTGTCCGTGTCGCCGCCACCTAAATGCAGCGATGCAATGTTGCCCAGCGATAGGCGCGATTGTCGTTTCAGTTCGTTCGATTGCTTCGATTGGCTGCGATAAATAACCGTATCGATCGCATCGGTAATTGGCCCGTTAGTGTTGCGTTTCGTTTGGCCAATACTATTAATGCCAATTGGCCGACCGTCGACGTTGTTTGCTTTTGCGTTCGCGCTGGCTGACTCGTTTGGACTGGTCGCGCTGCCATGCCCAGCAGCAGCATCGCCACCATTTCGATCATCATCATCATCATCAACAACAACAGACGTTGTCCTCGCCCCTTCCGTCCCCTTGCCGGCGCCCATGTTATTTATATTCAAATTGTCGGAGCGCCAAGAGATCGCTGAATGGCCATTAGCTGCTTCTGTGCCTGTCGCCGCAGCTGTTTTAGCTAAATTTACACTTGGCCGCCGCTCTTCGTCGTGCTCGTCGCTGCTTAGGTCCTCCAGCTCTTCGATCACAGCGCGACGTGCTGCCAGCGTTGGCAAACGCAATTCGCTCTTCTGCTCGCACGCTCTTTGCTGCTCAGCATTGCGCTCTCTGGCGCTGAATAAGCAACGGTTCTCAGCAGCATTACTGTTCTCTTGCTCAGCGCTCCTGGCTGCTGCTGCTACTGCTGCTGTTGTTGTTGTTGTTATTTTCGTTTGTACTGCTTCCTCTTCGTCGCTTACATCGTAGTTTTTGTTGTTCTTGTGCGCTTTTCTTTGACGCGTGCGTCGCAGCAAATTAAACATTTTTGTCAATTTGTTTCGTTCCCACACACACACACTTAGCCAAAATAAATGTGCACTTTTGCTTTGCTTTTATATTTCATTTAAATGCATGTTCATCGCTTTGTTGTTGTTGCTCTTCCTTTCTGTGTCGGCAACTTTTCACAGTTGCCAATTTTCGCTGTTCGTTATTTCGTTTATAAACAAATCGTTTTTATTGTCGCAACCTGTTGATTTAAATAATAAGTAATTATTTACATATTTGCAAACCAACTAATTAGCATCAGCATTAGAAATCTGCTACACTACTTACACACACACACACACACGCAGACACTGTGGCTGTGGATGCGTGCGCTGCTTTGAACCGACTGACGGCTGAACTGGAACTGGAACTGCGATGACAAATGCTGGACAAATATGAGCAAACGAGACGCGTGAACTACACTTGACAAAAAGACATATGGCATAATTAATTTTAATTGCGATTGTATTGTTCAACACACACATGCATATGTATGTATCTAAGCAGCTATATGTATGTATATATGTGCATCTATGTATGTATTAGTCTGCTTATGAATTTTAATTGATGCGTCGAGAGCTAAAGGCTAATTGTTCGATTTTATCATTATGTGTCATCGGAAACAACAATCGCCTGAGCTGTGCCCATTGCCCATTGCAAAACCACATTCCATAGCTGTGCCAATGGCATGGCGAAAGCTCACATGGTGCAAAAAGTAGACGTAAGTCAGAGTCAGCTCAAAAGAGACATGGCTAAACGATATGCTAGGGGGGAAACATTTTAATTGCCCATCAAAATTATATATGCATATTTATAGCTATATTTAAATATGTCTATTGACGAATATATGTTTCTGTTGCTGTTTCTGTTTTGCTTGCTTTATTCTTGTTTCATTCTTGAGCATTGCGATACATGTGGCGCTTCCTGTCTGTCTGCCTCTATAGCCAGCTATTTGACATTTTTTATTTATCTCTCACAAATTCTCAATTCCCCTTAATACATCTGTCTCTGTCGAATATTTCGAATATTTTACTGTTACGCGATTATTGCTGAATTGTTTTGCTAAATATCTGACTTTCTCTATCTATATTCGTGTACTTCTCACTCTCTCTCATTTGTTTATTTTTTTAATTTTCTCTTGCATTATACCCTCATTATCTTATCTATCCTTCCTATTCTGCCTCCTTAGCTATATCCTATCTTCTCTCTCTCTCTCTCTCTCTCTCTATTTATCTTTCTCTTTATCTTTGTCTTATTTTCCTCTCCCTTTATCTCTCTCCTCATCTCTCTCTCTCTATTTCTCCCTCTCTCTATCTTCATTTATATATATTTCTATCTGTCTCTCTCTATATGTCTCTCCCCCTCTCTCTCTTTTTCTGTCTGTTTCTATTTCGTTGTTTCCCTTTTTTGCACTCCTTCTTTATTTTTGTTTCTATCTATCTTTCCCACTTTCTCACTTTCTGCTTTTGTTTTGCATCCTCTCTCTCTCTTTCTCTTCAAGTTTTAACAATTCCATTTACTATATTCTCTCTCTCACTCTCCCATTTTCTCTCTCTCTCTCTCTCTCTCTCTCTTTCTCTTCTTCAACTTTTAACGCTTCCATTTACTATATTCTCTCTCTCACTCTCCCATTCTCTCTCTCTACTATGACTACCTTTGTCTAATAATAAATTATTATTAAAAATGTTACTCCATCAACTGTCTCGTAATTTCTTGCAGTGTCTTCACCGAGCACTGAGTCAGCGGGCACTTCACGACTCTGCGCCAAAGTTCAAATCGCGGCAACGTGACAAAAATAAATCTAATTACCGCAACAGTGACTATATAACATCATAATCCCAGGAAAAACTAACGCAAGCAATCAGCCAGTGCAGCGGCATGCAACATGCAGCGTGCAACATGCTGTTGCAAATCGTTTCAAGTTCAGGGCGCGCACATAAACAGACCAATTATAGGCAGCAATAAAACTATAAAAATCGCAAAGTTCCACAAAGACAGGCTGAGCAGCAGAAAGAACGCTAAAATTAGAGACAGTAATATACCTATACATATACATATATATATATATATATATATATATATATATATATATATATATATATATATATATATATCTACTACATGGCTGGCATATTGTAGAGCCGCGTTGACGTCACCATAAATGATGCGAAAGCAGCCAGCAGCCAGCAGCAGGGCGCGTGTGTGTGTTATAAGTGGATGCCACAGCAGCGACAAGCTGGCTTGTTGCATTTGATTGTGCCACTAATTGATGGGGCACAGAGATTTTCGCTAACTTTTGCGGCGCAATTTGCGCGTATTTTGCTTCCATTGAAATTCATTTATTTTCAAAATAGATAAAAGCTAAAAATATATGCAAATTGCACGAAAATTTGGAAAACGTCAATCGACACAGAGCGAGATAGAGAGAGGGAGAGGGAGAGGGAGGGAGAGTGATGGAGAGAGCGGGATAGAGATGGTGTAGGCAGCGAAGCTTGAGCTCTGCGTTTTGGCAACAAATTGAAAGATAAGCAAAATAGAAACAAACGGAAATGATGCACAAAGAAAACCAAATCTGTTTCAATCAAATTCAGATATAAACAAAATAAATACATTGTATTCCATATTTACAAACATAATCAATATTTCGAATAGCCTTGCTATATAATTATAATGTGTGCATTGAAAATGAATGCGAATCTATTGATGAAGTGGACGAAATATTGAAGTCAATATTCCAGGGATTACGGCTTGTATAGAAACGTGGGCATGGAAGCGTGGAAAAAATTCTAATTGAAATCTAAATTATGCCGAGAATTGAAAATAATGAAAATTTTTGTGAATAAAAATATATAATTATATTTTAGAAAATATATTGATATATGTGTAGAAAATATAATATAATTATATATTAAAAAAATATAATTATATATGTAGAAAATATATAATTATATTTTAGAAAATATATAGTTTATATAGATAGATTATATTAAGTAAATAAGTAAATCTTACAAGATAAAGATTAAGTCAAACTGCAGCTTAATCTCACTACTCTCAAAGCTGAAGCTACTGAGAGCTTTGCGAGCTTAAAGCTTCTGAACTCAAGCATCGAAGTGGACAGACATAAAGCCAATATACTCATTTCACTTTGCTGAATAATAAATCTCTCAAGACTGTAAATCTATGTATACTATAGCCAACATTGCCTAACTCACACCTGAGCCACCTTAAGTAATTTAGAAATTGTTTTTCATTTTTATTTCAAGATTTAACCACCCACACATATTACTCTATACAATTTGTATATTAAAAGACAGCGGAGCATAGCTCCGAGCCACTGTTAACCCAATTAAAAAGTCGTTCAAGTTTACAGCCTTCACTTGGTATTTTTTCTGATTTATATTCATATATATATATATATATATATATATATATATATATATATATATATATATATATATATATGTATATATATATATATATATCCTATATGATTGCCAATTATTGCACAATTCCAGCAAAGATTTAAGCATAAACTTGAAAAGTCTTACGAACTGAAATCAGAGCAATAAATTCTGCACTTGGGCCAATGCCATGTGTATAAATAAATAATAAATTAATTAAATAATAGATAAAATATGCCAGGCAACATATGTTTTCAATATATATATATATATATCTAGCTATGCCACTTGATACTTGACATCTGCAAGGAAACAATTGAAAATGTGCTTGGAAAATTTGCTTTGTTGTTGAGCAGTTTTCCGGCTCGAGAGTAGCGCATCTAAAATTTTCCTATCCACTCAACTGCATGTCCATGTCGTCGCACACTTTCCCTTTTCTTTCCATTCGGTTGCATGCCCCCTCGCACCGCAGCTGGCAGCCAGCCAACTGACATTGACTGATGCCAGAGCCAGTCGAGCTGTTCCATGAACGATTCGTCGGCGTGTGTGGGTTAATGTTGTGCTTTTTGACTTTGCGTTAAGCTTTCTGTGATTTTCATAAACAATTTTGTTCAGCTGCACGTATATAGTATGCGATATAAAGTATATGGATATTTATCTGTCTCTGTATCTGTATCTGTATCGTCTGCCAGGCCGATTAAAATTGTTTTCAAAATTATGAAGGCGCATAAAACAGCTTTGCCAGCCATAGCAGACGACGATAAAAGCGTAGGAAAAACTATTCAAACGATTAAAGCGTGTGACAGCGCATAAAATATTGCGACATGCGACAAGGTGTTGAGCAAATTAATTGAGCATTTGCTGCACATAATCTGTTGATAAGCGAATGTTAATTAATTGCCAGCGATATTGTATGGAAACTACCTACTGAGTTGAGTATTATTAGGGACTTGGTTAGCTACAGTCACAGTCCAAACGCACTATGAACTCTTATCTAATACACTTTACAGCACACACACGTTAGACACACTTTTTTATTGCTATTTACATAATTTGTTTATTTATCTAGTCAGTTTTACAACATTTGTTGGCCATTCGACTTCGAACTTGTCACTTGGAGAACGGAAAACACTTGTTAAGCGCTCACAAGTCGCGCGGCGCATGTGGCGTATGCGCAACGAATGAACACGGTAAACACATTTTGAACGCAGCACAGGAAAAGCATTCGGCGCACAGACCAAGCGGCGCAACCAACTTTTCACGACTGAAAAACTCTGCTGCGCGGCGACGTGAAATTGTTTGTCGTGCAAGTGAAATACGTTTTGGCAACAATCGCCTATCGATAGGCTGCCCCTAATCTGGCTAATGGATTCTGCTAGAAATGTCTTGAATATGTTATAAATATAATATATTATATAGAGAAATATTTATCTAGATAAATATAAATATACATACTATATAAATAATATATATTATATAGCTAAATATATTTCATATATATTTTATGTGTAAATATTTTAAAAATATATAATTTAGCTTCAGACTAGTTGAGCTATTTGGCGGTCTCCATTTTAGCATTTAAAATATTTAGTTCAGCCTGCTGGCTTATGATAGACTGTCTCGTAGTTTAAGGGAGTATAGAGTTAGCATAGTAACTCAAAGAAGATGTTATTTTTACACACACATTTCATTTATTTCCATTTTTGACAAAACACAAAACACATCTGAAAAATAAATAATATTAAAATTTATTTAGAAAAAAACAAATTTTTTTTTTAAATTTTAATAAATATTATATAAATAATATAAAAAATATTCCAATTTTAAAATCAAGCATCTGTTCAAGCGCAAATCAAATATAATTTCCTACAGCATTTGCAAAACAATTTTTTTTAGTTCATTCCATGAAGAGTTCCTTTATTATTTGTATTTTCCATGCCAGCCTCTAAACAAGTCAGATATACCTAGCTGCTGCTAGATGGAGGTATGGAAAAAAGAGGACAGAAAGAGAGAGTGACGAGCTTAAAGCAAACGACATTTATTTTTTATTGTGAAAACATATACAATTTTAGTTTTTGATACATTGATATATTGAATACTTAAATGTAATATTTCTGCCAAGAGTGAATGTATTTAATTTTATAGTTTGAATTCCATTTGAATGACATTTAAGTATTATAGATATTATAATACGAATTCCCTTATAATGACTTCCCTTCTGGCCTGTCGCTTCTGCCAGTAGGCTACCAAAATTTCAGCACTGAAAACTAAACCTGCCACAATGTATCCTGTTCGGATCAACTTCCACAACCATATCAAGTCCGTAAAATTGAGGCGAGCTGGATTGTTTTTTGAAGAAGTTTGCGGCAAATGAGAATTAAGAGTTGACCTCATTGTATTACAAGCTTTAAGTTTCCAGTGCTTGAGAAATCCAAACCTTAAACAATCAAGAATAAAACTCGAATACGCCTCCCTAAAAATTGAGTTTTTCTTCATAGCAACTCTTACGGCAGCATCGTTTATTAGAGTCAATCCAGCGGACCTACACATCTTCATTCGATTATGAGACTTCTGGTAAAGATCAACAACTTCCCATATATGCAAGTGAATGTTATAAGCACAGCTAGAGTTGAGAGTGAAAACTTGATCTAAATATTGCTTCATTGGAACAATTTGGGCTTTCGGTCCTAAATCTTTCAAAGAACTGTTATATGGTGAGCCAAGATTAAAGCTTTTATCGAACATTATACCTAATCCACTTGCACGCAGCTGCTCGAAATTTGTAATTTCTATGCCAAGGGGTTGCTTTGTCAGCAGCGTACTGAGATTGGCATTGAAAAAAGAGGTGAAGACCAAGCCGCAAATGCACATTAGCATTAAGAGCTGCTGCAGGGACATGCTGGTTCTTACTCTAGTCAAGTGCATCGGAAATCCTAAGACTCCGGCAAATGCCCGCAGGTTTAAGACTAAATTCCAGAATGGATTATTGGGTCTCCGTCGGAAAATCCAATTCGATCCGAATTTGATAAACGTCTCAACTACCGCAAATATAAAATATGATATTAGAAGCAATGTGAAATAGGTCCTTAAGCCCGAGAAGACATCATATATTCCCATTCTATTTCTACAGGGAACCACAATAAAAGAACTCGTGCGCTCCACCGCCAAATCTAAATATTCTAAGTTGGGAGGTGCTTTGAGGGGGAGTATCAGGCTTCTAGTTGGCAAATCAAGGATTCCTTTACTGGTTATGTTATGGATAGTCTCTATTTCGGTGTATTCGGAATCACCCAGAAACTGGAGGTAATGAAGTTCAATGTTTTTATTCTTGGCAAACTCCATATTGAGCATGTCAGACGATCCACTTAGGGATTTCTCTCCAGTGCGCGGGTTAATTGTCAATATACTGCGAGGTGGAATGTAGTCCGGTAAAAAGAGAGCCGATTTACCATTGAAGTTAAGCCAGACCTTGGGAAAGATTTGTCCGTCATTAAGATCCGTAACATTTCCAAAACTTGGACTGGGGAAAGGCTGAAGACGATATGCGTCAATCGGATCTTTGTCTTCGGATGATGAAGAGTGCAGTACGATTAGATTGACAAAGTTATAGTTCTTGGCCTGTTCACTGATTAGACGGAGAAACTCTTGAAGGTTGGATGATGAAGTCTGCAGAAAAATTATAATGCGCGCCACCCTCATTCCATCAAGGTTCTGGGCCAGTGTGGGCAACAGGAACACGTCAGCCAGCTCGGATATGCAGACCAGGGCGAGTACCTCGCTGTTGAAGATCTCCTTTATGTTGACAGAGGTGTCCCCATCCAAGCGCAGAGTAGCTAATCCCTCTATACTTAATTCCTTTAAGGCACAATTGATGTTCTGTCGACGGTTCATATAGAGAAGCGTCTCCACTTGATTTTCCTTGTGCACTTTCTCTATGACATTATGCATAAAGATGATTTGCGATGATGGGCCTACCTCCAAGAGTGGAGACGCTATCAAGTAGCCAGGTATAAGCAGCAACAGAAGCACGCACGAGCGAAACGCCAACATTCTCAGCCAAGTTAAACGGACAAACTGAACAGAAGCAGTTAATAAATTTTACAATGAAGTTGAAACGGCAGTGAGCAATTGGATTAACATTGATTTGATTACGCTAATGGCATAAATTGATTTCAGATCTAAAGTTTCTACTGCCATAATGCCATACGTCAAACAAGAGTTGATTGACGCTTGACTGAATGCCGAACGTACAAGCCAGAAATTGTCAATGCAATTGAATAAGTGTAAACTGCATTTTGTTTCTTTATCTTGAACTTTTTATCCTTGAACTCATTGTGAATGGGAGTTCGGGGTATATAGGTTTTGGGAAATGTATGTAACAGGCTGAAGGTGGTGTGATAGGCCCCATAAAGTATATATATTCTTGATCAGGGCGACGAGCTGAGCGATACAACCGTGTCCGTTCGTCTGAACGCTCTGATCTTGTAGACCACAAAAGCTAGAGATCTAAAATTGGACATGTGTACTCGTGTATACCATATGCAGCTTATTTTTTTTCTACATATCGTTTCCTTATTATCGATAAATTTCGATAAATTGACTTCGATTTATGTGTGCCGTTGAAGCTAGAGTCTTCAAATTCACTCTGCAGATGCGTGTAAGGAATACAAACACTTTTTAGTAATTTAAATACTATTACCAATAAATTACAAAAGTTGATTGAAGTGATGAAAAGAATTTAATATTTATTGTGCAAACATTTATAATAATTTGTTTTCCTTTATTATAATTTATTAATTTATTGTGAGAGTATATATTCAATATTTCATAGTACGAATTCCCTTATAATGACTTCTCTTCTAATTTGTCTCCTCTGCCAATAGGATACGCCAATCTCTACCATGAAAACTGAACCTGCCACAAGGTAGCCTATTCCAAGCAACTGCCACAGCCATTTCAAATCCGTAAAATTTAAAGGAGTTAGCTTAACCTCTAGATTATCTCTTTCATGCGGATGTGAAAAATGCGAACGTAGTTTTGTCGCCATAGTTAAACTAGCTTCAACCTCCCAATGTTTGGTTAGTCCGAATCTATGAGCGTCATTTATAAAGTTTTTATAAGCCTTCCTATATATTGAGTTTCTCTTCATAACGGCTCTAATAGGAGTGTTGGTAAAAATGTTCAAACCAGTGGATCTGCACAGTGTAATTTTATTGTGAGACTTCTGATAGCCCTCTAAAAGTTTCCAAATATTTGTATGCATATAATAGGCACAGCAACTGTTAAAGGTGAAAGCCTGATACATAAATTGACTAGTTGAAACGAATTTCATATTTGGCACTAAATTTTCGAAATTTTTCCAATGAGGACTTCTTTTAATAGGTAAGTAAAATATGTTATCGATTACAACATCCAGTCCACTCTCTCGGAGCTGATCGAAATTTTGAATTTTCGATTCC
Source organism: Drosophila fulvimacula (assembly GCA_035045555.1). Lineage (NCBI taxonomy): Eukaryota > Metazoa > Arthropoda > Insecta > Diptera > Drosophilidae > Drosophila > Drosophila fulvimacula. The sequence continues at coordinate 15,419,355 of JAWNOX010000137.1, forward strand.
TGTGGATGCTTTGTTAGTAGCGTACTGAGATTGGCATTGAAAAAAGAGGTGAAGACCAAGCCGCAAATGCACATTAGCATTAAGAGCTGCTGCAAGGACATGCTGGTTCTTACTCTAGGCAAGTACATCGGAAAACCTAAGACTCCGGCAAATGCCCGCAGGTTTAAGACTAAGTTCCAGAATGGATTATTGGGTCTGAGTCGGAGAATCCAATTTGTAGCGAATATGATGAAAGTTTCCATTATTGCAAACATAGAATATGATACTAAAAGTATTATGAAGTAGGTCCTTAAACCTAAGAAGACATCACCTACTCTCAGTTCAGTGCCACAGGGAACTACAAAAAATGAACTTGAAAATTCAACAGCATCCGTATATACAATATTGTGTGACATATGGGGTGACGGTCCTACGCCTCGGGTTGGTAAATCAACAATACCTTTATTGACAACACTATAGATATCCGTTGACTCAATATACTCAAAGTTGCCTAAGGGTGTCAGCAAACGCAATGTAATGTTGTGTTTCTGGGCAAGAGCCTCAATAAGTCTGTCCGAAGAACCCCTAAGTGATTTCTTCCCAGTGCTAGGATCGATGAACAATATGCTTCGAGGTGGAACTAGGTCGGGTGAAATAATAGCAGTTTTCCCATTAAACTTAACCTTGGGAAATATTAGTCCCTCTCTTAGATCCGAAACACGGACAAATATTGGGCTTGGAAATGGCTCCAGACGATATGCGTCAATCAGACGTTTGTCTTCGAAGGTAGAGTGTAGAACGATTAGATTGACAAAGTTGTAATTATTGGCCTGTTCACTGATAATACGTAGAAACTCTTGAAGATTGGATGTCGCCGACTCCAGAAGAATTATGATGCGCGAATCTCTTATCCGATCAAAGTTATGGGCCATCTTGGGCAACAGTAACACATCGGCCAACTCGGCCAAGCAGACCAGAACTAGGACCTCGCTGTTGTAGAGTTCGCTCACGCTCAGCACAGTTTTCTCATCCATGCGAAGTGTGGCTAAACCAATTGACTTGATTTCGCTCAAGTGACAGCTGAAGTCCAGTCGACGGTTCACATGCACAAGGGTCTCGATGGACCTCTCCTGGTGAGCATGCTTTATTATGTCGCGGATATAGTTGACATGTGCCTGTCCGGGCTCTACTGAGTGTTGACCGGCTACTAGTAGGAGCAGCAGAAGCACGCTAAATATATGCGTATACATTATGAGCCAAGTTGAAAGGACGAACTGAGAGCTTGCTCTTCGCTGGTAAGTTAAGAAGGTTGTGAAGCAATTCATTTAACAATTATTTTAATTGAGGCAACTCTATAATTGACAGCGCATCTGAGACTGCGAAACGTCAGATCCGAGCTGATTGACAAGATAGAGAAAGTGCTCGCAGTACATTCAACAAGTTGACAGTTCAACACAATTATTTTTATTGCATTTTCTCATTAATTTGTGGGTCAAATTAAAAATCAACAATTTTCAAATAATTCCAACATGTGTCAAATTTTCGTATATTCCAAATTTTTAACTATATTTTATGGCTCTGATATTAATGACGTGGTTCCATTTTCTGGTTACTTTTTTTAATAGATTTTCTTTGAACGTTTTCATTGAACGCATTTAATTTGTCTAATGTCTATCAACAAGCTTCAGGCAATTGCTAATGGATAATTGAAAAAAAAAAACGAAAAAAGAACTAAATTATTTCAAAAACAAATAATTAATGCGCACAGATGGTGCTGGTGCTAGTGCTGGTGGTGGTGCGCCAGCCAATTCGTAAATACATGGAACTAATTTAATCTCTAAACAACTTTTGTTTTTATGGCCTTTTTCATTCCGGGAATAATTTGATGTTTTGCTTGGCCAAAAATATATAGCCAGAACATATATCTTAGATGAGGCGCCGATTCGCAATATAAATAATGAGAGTTAAAATTTATAGTCTCTTCCTCTCTCTCTATATCTGTGGCTAGTGCATAAGCTCAGTAAATATGATATCTTGTGGTTAACATGCTTTAAGTCAATTACAAGTCACATGTCAAGGCTTAACGATGCTAATTTGATTAATTTGCATTGCTCACACACACACACACACACACACACTGTCTCACGTGTCGGCTGCGTAATGCGCGCATTCAAACAGTTTATTAAACGTTAATTATCGCTTGTTATTGTTGCAGAAGCAAGTTAATTGAACACGCACGTCCATTTCATTATGCTGATTGAGCGCAGTCTCTTCGGAGAAATTCTAGAGTTGAGCCAAATCGAAGTCCAATTATACAATTAACCAGCTCCAAGGCGCCTTTAACAAAACTATTCAGAACTTATGCGTGCTTAATGTACACATATATTAGATTAGAATATATGTTTGCTTTAAATTTGACACTCTTTATGCTCCGCTTTTAAGTAGCTATTCGGCTTAATGCAATGCTGACAGTGACCATGCCAGAAGCACTTAATAATTGTTTCAGCCTAGCTTGGTCTCAACGCAACCGCAAATTTAATTTTGAAATCTGATTATGCGTCAGATGCACACGAAAAGATACACATATATATATATATATATATATATATATATATATATATATATATATATATATATATATATATATATATATATATATATATATATATATATATATATATATATATATATGTTTATATGTACATATTTATATATAACAAAAAGCCGTACTATTTTCAATCTAGAAACCGCAATTTGTATTGGCTCCAGTCTGCATATTCAGACGCTAATATGAATATATATACATGTATATGTATGTGTATGCGTATATATATATATATATTCCAATTTCCATTGCTGACAGTTGCCAAACTCGCGTACGCTAAATGTTATTTATAATAGAATTTATGCCTAGCATCCACAGCGCAGCATCCATGGACCAATGCAAATGGCAGCCTGTCGCAAACGCTCCCATTTTGCGCTGTATCAAATTTTGGTTTTTTCTTTTTATTATTAAACATTTTTTTTTTTCCTTTTTAAGGAGTGGGCAGCACGGACACAACAACCACAACAATTCAACAACAGCTATGGCGGCGACGTTCTAATAAACCATTTTGTGGATATAAAAATTGCCAAAAAAAAAAAAAAAAAAATTGTATGATGTATGTATAAATGCATTGGATAGCCGAGTTGAATTCTTGTGCAGTGGCAATGCTTTCATTATGGGCCACGAAATTGAATATGGCTGTGCGCAAACAATGTTTGACATTATATTAAAATGTTGTCATAAGCTGAACGGGGTTCGAGTCTGAGCCGTTTTTATTTGTATTTGTACTTTTTTTATTTTATTATTATTTTTTTGTGTGGCAGCAATACACTCGATTTGTGTGCTCTGAGCCGTTAACATTGCACAGCTCAATGGTAATTCTCTCTCTCTCTCTCTCTCTCACTCTGCCCTGCCAGATAATGACAGCAGCGTCGCCTGCGGGTGTTGGCTACAAAATGGCCGCTGGCGGAATATGTCAACAGCTGCTCGCACATTCGCATGTGCTGCATAATTTTTGGCATTTGGCATTTCCCATTTCGCGCTGAGAGCAAAAACAAAAGGCCGCCAACGTGGAAAAGTCAATTTTAATTACAACACGCGTATTTAAATTTAAATCAACTGAGCATTGCTGTGGCTCTCTATGTGTGTGTGATTTACACTGTCATATATACATATATTTATATATATATATATAGATATATATAATAAAAGCTTTAAATGGACTTAAATGGCTTTGAAAAGGCTTCCTGGGTTTTGCATGTGTGTGCGTGCAAACAGTTCACACGGCCAACTAAACGGAAACCGCGTCACACACACACACACACATACACACACAGTGTGACTCTCTCTGTGTTAGTATGCCAATGCATGCGGCTGTTGCCGCAAAGTATGCTACAGGAAATTTTCAGTTTCATGCGCCCAGCAGCTTTACATTTATTGCACTCACACACAAACACAAACACACACACACTGTCCTTGCCACGCCCCAAAATAAAAATGTTGTGAGCCACAGCGCTGGCCAGCAAGAAAAATAGAATTGTTTATTTGCCTTCGCCTTTCTTATTTAAAACTATTTTATGTGCCGCCTGTCGCAACGTAAACTTTTTACAAAAATTGTGGCAGTGTGGCAGGGTGTGTGAGTGTGTGTGTTCGTGGCAAGAGGCAGTGGTCCAACATAGATAGAGCAATTGGAGTGTAAAACGTTTTCACTTCCGTGTGCTGGCAGTGGCTGCTGCTCGGCTGCTGTTTTCCAGCATTTTTCCTAGCATCCACATAAAGTTTAGTCGATTTTCTCCAGTTCTCTCGTTGTTGTTGTTGCTGCTGTTAGCCCAAAATCCCATTTGGCATTGAATTGTGTGCACACATTGAATATTTGTAGCAAGCTTAAGAACCCAGCTCGCTCTCCTTCTCCCTCTGTCTATATATATATATATATGGAGCATTAATAGATATTTTGTGTGCGATAAGTTTTTTTTTTTTTTTTTTTGGTGTGTGTTTGTAGCTTGTAATTGAATCGTGAATGTTGCATACTTGCAGACGGCTACACTTGATTGCAATGCCAGCCGTTTGTGACGTGTTTATTTGCGGCCCAATTTCAACACAATTGCAACACATTCATGCCACATGCAGTGACAGTTATGTGACCAATGCGAAGCCAACACTCGAGTGCTTTGTCCATGAGTTATGGCTTTTCAAGCAGCAGCCCCAGCAGCCCCAGCAGCATATGCATCACATGCACAGCTAGCGCATTGTATGCAGCGTTGACACATTTAAATCTATAACTATGACAAATGATGCAGAGCCCTGGACTGCCCAGAGCAACTGGCTTTAAAATGCCTTCTTCAGGCTGAAGTCAGGCAATCAAATCATATTTTATACCTTTCTTATTTATATTCAAGAATTCTTATGACATAAAACAATTTTTTTTTTAAGTTTTCTTTTTATTCTTGCAACAGCTCCTTGAATAATTTGTAAATTTTCTTTATATATTTTGTGATCTCTTGTTTCGCGATAAGCTCTCGATGAAATATTGCGTGTAATTAATCAATATTGCAGATATAATTAATTTTAATATTTATATTGAATATAATTAACAATTAATCAATATTAAACATATTTTTTATATTTTTTATGCATATTTTGCACATAATTATTTTTGATTGTATTTATATTTCTACACCTGTATTACATGTACCTTCCTAGCTCGTTTTGTTAGCCATTTTGCCACACAAACCTCAACAATAAGCACTAAGCTTGCAAAGCCATAGCATACACCCAGCAATTTCCATAACCATTTCAGGTCCTCAAAATTTAAGGCTGAAAATTCTTGATTGCTATCTAGCCGCAGTCTATGACCCAAAGCCGCCACCAGCATCTCTATCATTTTGCGGCCAGCACTTTGGTCCCAGTGCTGTTCCAAGCCATAGCTGTGTATTCTAGATATATAATCCCGAAAAGCCTCTCGGTAAATAAAGTTTCTCTTAAAGATGTAGTCTATAAATAGTTTGCCAGTTAGATTCATTGATTTGGAGAGACAAAGTATTTTACGGTTATGGAATTTTTGGTAACCATCCAAGAAATCCCATATAAAGTTATAAGACTGGTGTGCATAGCTAGAGTTGAAACTCAACAACAAATCAAAGTGTTTCTTCATTGACACAAATTTCGCATTGGGAACTAGGTTATTAAACCCGACATCCTTAGCGCACTCCTCGAATACTGACTTTAAATTTTTATCTAAAATGACTTCCAAGCCGCTGTCTCGCAGTTCCTCAAAGTTTTTAATTTGGGTGCTATGAGGATGCTTTATCAGCAGTGTACTGAAGCTTGAATTAAAGAAACAGTTGAAAACCAAGGCAAACATACACATAACCATTACAATTTGTTGCAGCGAAATGGCACTTCTATGTCTCCTCAGGTGCATCGGAAGTCCCAAGACTCCAGCAAATGCCCGCAAGTTTAGGACTAAATTCCACTCTGGAGTATGGGCGCTGCTTTCGTAAATCCAATTCACAGCAAATATGACAAACGTTTCGACTATTGCAAACATAAAATATGTGCCCACGAGTATTATGGAGTTGGTTCTCATGCCTGAGTACACGTCACCTATGCTTATTTCCTGGCTACAGGGAACTACAATAAAAAACTGTGTATATCTTGCTTTAGAAGATACGTCGTTAATTTTTGCCTGATCGCTAGTAATTATTATAGGTCGTCTGGGCATATCGAATTGATCTTGTGAAATAGTAAAGGGTTCCACTTTTTCTGTTTGTACCAGCTCACTTAAAGGCTGAGCTAAACGCAGCCGAATGTTGTATTTATCTGCAAACACTTTCACCATCAAATCCGTAGAGCCGATTAGCTTTAGCTCGCCTGTCCGCTGGTCTTTCGCCATCATACTGCGCGGTGGAAACAGGTCGGGTGATATAACAGCCGATTTTCCATTGAAATTATTCCACACCTTGGGAAAGATTCGTACATCCCTGAAATTTGTCATCCGCACAAAACTTGGACTCGGAAAAGGTAACATTCGATAGACTGCAGCCGTCACCTTCGTTGCCGATGAAGTCGAGTGCATTACGATTAGATTTACAAAGATATAATTATTCGCCTGCTCGCCAATTATGCGTAGGAATTCATTTAGATCTAGCTGCAAGCTGTGGAGTAACACTACGATTCGCGATTCTCTCATTCCATCCAGGTTCTGGGCCAGTGTAGATAGCGACAAGACATCGATGGTCTCGGACACGCAAAGCAGAGCAAGTGCGTTGCTGTTCCAGAGCTCTATTACGTTCATCTTGCTAGTGGCGTCCAGGCGAACAGTTGGGATTACAGTGGCATTAAAATCATTTAAGAGACAATTGTCGTCCGTTGCTCTTTTTACTGCCAACAGTGTCTCAATGGGCTTTTCTTTGTGAACTCGCTCTACGAAATTATATAGGAAAGAGCTCCTAGGTTCCAGTACTTGGATATATGCGTTGATCCGATTCGGCATCAAGAGAAACAGAACTGTCAGCAGAACACGATTACTCGATGATAAGCACAACATTGTTAGGCAAGCGTGAAATACTAACTGAGCGAGCTCTCTTCTTGCCGCTCGAAAGCTGTTCTAATTGAGTTTATATTAAGGACAATTTTATAATTGCAGTTTACAATCGCGACAGCTGTCAACGGAGATATATGAGATAGTGTCGAAAGTTGAAGCAAATGCACAACTATTTATGCACTTAAAAGAATTAAATTGGTTTGCCTCTTATAGCAATGCATTTAATATGCATTTTATACTCTTAACCTGATATTAAATTGATGAAAAGGGAATTTTGCTTTAATATAAATATATCTTGGACTATTCCTAATCGTAACGAGTCATATTTGTCTGGCTGCCATTCCATCCTTCCATCTATTTTAAGTCATCATTATTATTAACTCTTTTATACGCAGAATATATTAAAAATGGGAACATAGATGGCTTGCTATGAAGCGTATAATGATAGGCATAGGAGGTCTGCGGAAGCTTCGGGGTATCTAGATTAGATTAGCTCTTTGTCCCTTACAGTGTCCCTTACTTGTTTCATACTTCATATTCTCTCTTCTCTGTCTAGCCCATCTTCAACAATTTCCTAACTGAAAAAAAAAATTAAAATAATTAATCCGAATTTTTTGCTAAGTACACCGATATATATATTTATTAGTAAGCAAAATTTCATGTCATTTAAGAACTGTGTGCAATTTATATGTATTGACTGTGCTATTTATACATATATACTTTAATATCCCATAATCAATAAATATCAATTAATTGCATTAGGTTATTGGTGCTGGAAATACATAATCCAAACTGTTAAGTTTGTTACCTTATACAACATATATACGAAATTAATTGTAAATAATTGAGAATATTACTTAAGTTTACACTTCTATAATATTTCCATTTCTTGCTTGTTTTACTCGGCATCTTGCTACACAAACTTCTCCAATAAAAATCAAACCTGCCAAAGTATAGCAAACTACTAACAATTTCCATAACCAAAGTAAGTCTTCAAAGCTTAAAGGTGAAAGTTCTTGATTGTTTGTCGGAAATCCTCGATTTTTCAGTGGTTGCATTGACTCCATCATTTTCAGCATAGCCATGGATTCCCAGCGCATGTCAAGTCCGTAGCTCAAAGTCTTAGATATATAATCATCTAGCGCTAGTCGGTAAATCGAGTTTTTCTGCAAAATGTATCCCAGCAATTGATCTCCTGTAATATCCAATCCGCTCCACTTACAAAGCACTTTTATTCTATGACTCTTTTGATAATTTTCTATGATATCCCATAAAAACTTATATGACTGCATACCATAGCTAGAGTTCAAAGTCAGCAGCAATTGCCGTATATATTTGGGTGGTAAGAAATGCGCATTCGATATTACATTAGTTGAGCCGATTTGAGAAAATATGTCTGGACTTAAATCATTAGCTAAAAGTACTTTTAGTCCGCTCTCCCGCAGCTCGTCAAAATTTGTGATTTGCTTATTGTGAGGATGCTTTGTCAGCAGAGTACTGAGATTGACATTGAAATAAGAAGTGAAGACCATGCCGCATATGCACATTAGCATTAACATCTGTTGCCCTGCAATGCTAGTTCTATATCTGCTTAGGGGAATCGGAAGACCTAAGACTCCAGCAAATGCCCGAAGGCTTAACACAAAGCGCGTGTATGGGACATTGGGTATGCACTGATAAATCCAATTTGAAGCGAACATGATGAAAATGTCCATTATTTCAAACATTACATATGAACAGAAGAGTATGATGAAATAGGTCCTTAAGCCTAAGTACACGTCCCCTATACTCATTTGCTCACTACAAGGAACTACAATAAAAAATTTGGAAAATTTAGAAATATGGCAAAATTCAATTTCTTTTAACATTTCATTTTTATATATAAAGAGTCTGTTCGGTAAATGAATTTGGCCTTCTCTTGTAAAATTTACGTAGTCTCCTGAATCAGTTGGCGCCAACTCAATGCGAGGTTTCAACAATCTTAACTCTATATTGTATTTATTTGCAAACTCTCCAAAAAATAAATTCTCCAAGCCATACAATTTTTGTCTACCGGTACGTCGGTCTACTGTCGAAAAACTACCTGGTGAATGCAGATCAGGTAATATAACAGTCGCTTTTCTGTTAAAATTTGTCCAGACCTTGGGAAAAATTTGTTTATCACTGAAATTTGTAATCCGAATAAAGCTGGGACTCGGAAAAGGGTCCATACGATAGACGGTAATCCTATCTCTAGTCTCAGATGAAGTTGAGTGTAGTACGATTAGATTGATAAAATGATAAGTATTGGCTTGCTCGCCAATTATGCGAAGGAATTCCTTTAGATCCGTCAGCTGCAAGGTGTGTAGAAATATTACGATTCGCGTTTCTCTCATTCTGTCAAGGTTCTGGGCCAAGGTAGGTATCACTAAGATATCGATGATCTCGGACATGCAAAGCAGAGCAAATGCCTCGCTGTTGAAGAGCTCCTTTACGTTCATCTCACTTGATTCTTCCAGGAGAACAGTAGGGATTTCAATTCCAAGTGGATTGACGTCATCTGAGAAACACTGGTAATCCGTGTGCCGTTTCGATACCAAGAGTGTTTGGATGGGTTTCTCTTTGTGAACTTTCTGAATGAAATCGTTTATGAAGGAGCTTCCATGTTGTAGCACTGAACTATTTGAGTGTATCGGGTTGGGTAGAAATAAAACTCCCAGCAACAACAGAGTCGTATTATACGAGTTTAAGCACAACATTGTCAGGCAAATAGAAAATACTAACTGAACGAGCTTTCGGTTTGTCAGGCAACAACGTCAAATGTCGAACGGCTCGCGAGATAATGTCAAATGCTTGAGTAGGTTAAACAATTTACTTGCCACATGCTGCTTTAAATTTATTATTTTAAGTGCCCGCTAATACTAAGTGCCTGTTTATACTAATAGCTATTTATATTTGGGAAATCGATTTTCTTTACAGTGAGTTTTATTCAATACATCTTTAGGGATGAAAGAAATCAAATTTTCTTCGACTACTATGTACAATTGATTTATGGGTCCATAGGTCTGTTATTATATATTGATGAATCATTTATTATATATTTACGAGTATATATATATATATATATATATATATATATATATATATATATATATATATATATATATATATATATATATATATATATATATATATACACATATATATATATATCTATATATATATATATATATATATATATATATATATACATATATATATATATATATATTAGCATATATTATTCACTCTATTCCCATAGAAAATAAAATGAAATTATGTAAAAATATTTAAAATGTTTTCTTTTGGGTTAATAAAAGATTAACCAGCTAGTGTATATACCAATAGACCAATTTGAAACTAACTATGGAAAGCATTCACATATTATCAATTTTATTTTGCATCAAGCACTACTACTATATGACCTTTTATTCGTGTATAACTGAAGGCAGTCATAAAAGTCTTCGCCTTTGAAAGCGTATAAAAGGCTCACAGCTAAATGAAATAAAATGCAATAACAACTTAACACCTTTGGGGCAACCAAGGAAAGGGTTTGAAGACCGAAACGAGCAGAAATAGACAGAGAGAGAGAGAGAGAGAGAGAGAGTGGGCAACTATTTGCCGTACATACAAATGCGCAGGCAATACCAAAAGCAAACCGTAAGCGCAGACTAAGCCGATTATAGCTGGAGCAGAAAGTGAGTGGGTGTGAGAGAGAGAGAGAGAGGGAGAGATGGTGTGTCGTAGTTAGACAGTAGCTGGTCAGGGGATAACTGACTGTCTGGCAGGAAGTGCGTGGCAGGCAGAAAACGCAGAAGCAGCTATGGCAATGGCAATGAATTATCGCACTAGCTGCGCCCGTAGACGAGACGCAACGTGTTGTAAAAAATGTACTACTATTAATTTTCCTGCATATCTTACAGTATCTTCATAAACAGGCACGCACACACTGGCACGACTGGCAGAGCTGGCAGAACTGGCAAGCCCCCAGTGTGCGAGTGTCTCTGCAAATGCTTTGGCATTGGCTTAGTGCTAAGAGATTTCTAATTCAGTTGAGCAGAAATAAATTACTTACCGTAATTGTTTACCATATAAAACTGTAGCCAAGGCGTTGAGCGTAAATCGAGACAGTTGTTTGTTGTTTGTATAAAATGTGCTTTGTGTTGTGTTCTCGTTCTCGTTCTCGTTCTCGTTGTTGTTGTTGTTGTTGTCTGTGCAGTTCTTATAGCTTTTAGAAGAAATTTGGGTTTTGCCAGCTGTCACATAGCAAAAGGGATTTCACACATTTTCTCTTTATCCTTTACCATACAAACTTTAACTTTTTAATTTAAATATATGTGTTGTCACACATACATGTACTTTTTTATAAATTTATTTACTTGTTTGCTATTAATTTATCTACTGCACACTTATAGTTGACATGAGCAAATTATTGCCATTTAATTTTGTGCTTTATGTCGGACATAAATAATTGCGCAAAGGCAGGCAAAAACTGTACGTCGATTACAATTTTTAATTATTTTTTAATGAAGTAAAATTAAAAAAAAAAAGGAAAAAAAGAAAATGCATTTCATTGTTATGTTTTAACAACGAACTCTTCGCACTATGAATTTATTTATGCGTGTTTCAAGTACAATTTATTGCATGTGTAATGCGCATTAAAGTGTGGCAGCATACAAGTCGCCACATTTGACATGGCCAGTACTCGGATATACATGGCTTAAACTGTCCAATTAGTTAATAAGATAGTTAATAAATCGCGCAGCAATTGAAAATAATGTTTTCTGAGAGTCTGAATAGTAGCAGAGGCAATGGAAGAGATATTTATATAGGAGAGCCGATGGATGATATTAAAATAATATAATTTATTTAAATTTTCTCTCAATTTAATATTTAAATAAATATAGCCAGTGCTTTAATATATAGTTTTTGATAATAATCTGCCTTTGCATTTGCCTTATGGAATATTATCGTTATCGTCACGGTATCTTCTAGTCGGACATCTCTGAGTAGAGCACTTGAAAAATCTCTTACCGGCTAAATACTCAATTGCCCCTAACAATACTTCTTAACGAAATGAAAAGATGTATAATGAGTTTCGTTCAATTCATCTGTCTTGATGTTCGTCTATTTGTCCTTTAGACTTAAACAAGTCAAGCTTAATTCGTCTACAAGAAAAATCGCTTTCGTTTTAGATAAATGAAGTTGTTCTTGCAGCACGAAAGAGTATTGTGACAAAATGAAACATTTCGAACACCACAAAAAAAAAACTTTTATATAGCAATTAATTAATTATTCTATTTTGTGTCTTATTGTTATAAATAGAAATTATTTTTCTTTTATTTGATAAATAATTTAATTTTTTAAAATATTAATTATTTGAAAATTACAAATTTTATAAATTTATTTTAAAATTTTAATATTTGTAGAATTGTTGAATTTTTTATTTATTTGAGCATTCATGAAAGATTACCTTTTTGCCACTATCATAATTTGTCAAGTATGCAAATTGTCTTATAAGTCTACATTTATATTAAATTATATTGCAGCTAATTGACTTATTCTCTGGCAGCTGCAATGCTTTTATTCAAGTCTCGAGTCTGTGCGGATGCCGTTGACCTCGTTAAAAGTCCAAAAATCACGCATTAGCTGCCAGTTTGCACTTAAAGTAATAAATTTATTCAAATATATGGGCGTAAGACGCACACGTATGCGAATGGGCTGCGCTTTAAAGTACAATTTATATTAACTTCATTTTATGCTGGCTGCCACGCAGTCGTGGCATAACTCATACGCACCGTGTGCAACCGCAGCGGTAAGGACTTGGGCAGCAGTCACGGCGCGTGTCGGCAGCACCAGCAGCAGCACCAGCACCAGCGCCAGTTTTCCAACAGGCATATCAGTGCCGAAAGAAAGGCACGTTGGGTGGCTCGTCGTTGGGCTGGTCCACGGTCCAAATGGCAGCCAAGAGAATTTTAAATTACGCTTTTGAGTGGCGAGGCGACTGCGAGTGCAGTCGATGCCGAAATGCAGCTCCAGCTGCAGTTGGAGTTGCAGTTGCAGTTGCAATGGCTTTTTATCATGCATTTAATTGCAAATGAAGCAGCAGCAGCAACAGCAGCAGTAACAACAATAATAACAACAACAGCAAGACTCACCGACATCTACAACAATTGCGTGCTGCAGCACTCAACTCCAAATCTCAGCTGCCGCCGCTTGTGGCAACTGTAAATGACGTTTAATCAAAGTTGTTGAAATTGATAGCATTGTTTGTGTGCACGTGTGTGTGCGTGCGTGTCTGTTGTATCTGTGTGTGTGTGCATGTGTACTGCATTTTAAAGTGCGCGAAATGTGTTAATTAAAGTGTTCATGTCCTCTCTCCTGATCTCATTAGAAATAATTATATTGCCATTCTCAAACTGAAATGCCATAAATAAAGAAATAAGCAAACGCTGTAAGTGCAACAGCTCGTGCATTAGAAGCGCTGCAAGGCAAAAGGTAAAACGCTGTCTCTGTCTGTGGCTGTGGCTGTGGCTGCGGCTGCGGCGGTGGCTGTGGCAACTTAGTTGTGGCAGGCAATAAAATAAAGTCTTAGCTCCCAGTTCACAGAGCTTGCCACACTTAATTTGTTGCGCAACAAATTAGCATTTATTTTCATTACGGCTTTAACATTGCATTGTTTCGCGCTTCTTTTTAGACTCGCTTTGCTTCATTTTAATTAGAGCAACAAAATGTAGAAATGTTCAACATGTAAAATCTTTTAAATATTTAACCAAGTGTTGCCAGCTCTTTTTTGAGACTTTCGAGTTAGGATTAAAATTTAATATATTTAATAACTGCATATTGAAATTATTTACATTTAAAATATATAAAATAAATTAATATTAAATATTTATTATAAATAGGCATAAATTGGCTAAATTTATAAATTATTTTTCTTATATTTAAATATATTTAATTTATTACCTATTTAATTAATTAATTTAATTGTTTATTTCTAAAATTTAATTTATTTTAAAATAAAAAAAAATTTTTAATATCATTTGTAGTATTTATAATATACAAAAATATCAGAAAAATTTTATTTAATTTCTTAAACAGATTTTTAAATCTTTTAAATATTTTGATAACTTCATAATTTCCATTAACCTTTAACACGCTCATAAACTATATTTACTATTTATTATGTTCTCTTGATATTATTAATTCTCTATGTATTATTAACTTAATATGAAGTGCTATAAAATATTTCAAACAAATTCTCTTATATAAATAAATTTCTACGCCATTGTCAAACTCAAATTCCAATAGAATCCCATCAATTTCTGTTGCATAGTTATTGGCGCTCTTTAAATTCAAATTTAATTGTAATTCGCAAGCTTTTATTTAACAATTTGGAAAATGAATTTTAGACAGCGTCAAATACAAATGAAATAAAATATTTTGTTGCTCACATTTTTGCCGTTTTTCAATTATTGCGCGTGTAGAAGGAGGCGCTGGCCCGCCGCTGTGGACCTCGGTCAGCATTAGCATTTTCATGATGATGTCGCTGTTGATCATAATCATCGTCGTTGGCATCATCATTGGTGTGCCTGTAGCGCGCATTATCCGAGTAAGAGCTCACGCCCGACTGAGCGCCCAACGAAGCTGAAGATGAGTAACGTTTGTTGCCAGCTGCATGCGAATACGACTGCGGATGCGGATGTGGGCGCGGATGCGGATGCGGTTGTGGATGCGGTCGCGAATGCACGTTGCCATTGGACCAAGCATAGTCCATGTAATGATGCCGATGTCGCTCCCTCTCAGGATAATAGTGATGCTGATAATAGTCAAAGTCCGAGTCCGAGTACGAATCAGAGTTGGAATTCGAGTAGGAGTTGGAGTTGGAGTTGGAGTTGGCGTCGGGCCGCAGCGACTGGTCAATGTGCGTGCGATTAGGATAGAAATCGACGGCGGATGAGGGCGTGCGATGTCCGTTATTATAATCAGCATCATCGTGATGATGCTGTTGCTGTTCCTGCTCTTGCTGATGCTGATGATAATGTTGTTGTTGATGCGATTGCTGATACGAATGGGTATGCGAAGCTGGCTTATTAGTCACCAGGCCACTGCTATATGGCGTATGCAGAGTCACAGCCGGCGTTACAATGACTGGCAACACGGCGGAACTGGTTGCTGGCACCAATGCCGGCTGCTGTTGCTGCCAAGATGACGCCGACTCTGACGCTGTTGTGGATGCTGGCGATGAGGTTTGTTCGCGTGAGTTCATTTCAGCTAATTTATTGAAGCGATTGCGATTGCCGACCGATGTGAGCACCATCACGGTGGGGTTGATATCCGAGATATGCTCCTTGATGCAGCTCTGCAGCATATTCACGAAAAAGAAGAACGAGAGCAGCGTCAGCGCCGACATCACAGAGCTGGCGCTCTTCTTCTTCTTTGTAGGTGGCATTGTGGGCGGTGATTTGGGCGGATGATATTGGGGCGGATGTGGCGGATGCGGCGGATGCGCGGGTGCACTGCCACCGCTCGGATGGTACGAGGAATAGCTGCCAGAGGGCGGCGTATGCTGCACCTCGTACTCCACCGATGGCTCCATGCTGTTAATATATAAAGTTGCATTAGCGGCGGTCCACGCTGAGGGGACTTAGGTATGCGGCAGTTGGATTACTTACCCATAGCCCGAGTGGCCGCTGCCCGTGCTGGCATAAGCACCGTTGTGGTTGCTCGCAGCAGCCAGCAATGGTCGTCCATAATGCAGATAGGGATTCTGATAGAGTTGCTGCTGGTGTAGCTGGTGCTGCTGCTGCCAGGGGTAATGGGCACGCTGTGTATCACTGCAAGAATTCAAATCACTGTCTGAGTATGGGTAAGTGCAACAAATTGCGAGGCAGCATAAACAAACAGCAAACACACACACACAGGTGCACAAGAGTAGGCCAGGTAAGGCGGACATCATTTGCTTTTGTTGTGTCACAGCGACCGCCGCATAAATTTCGCGCTGTCATTTTGCTTACGCATAATTATTTCCGGAAATGGCTGACAACAGCGGATGTTGTTGTTGCTGCTGCTGCTGCTGCTGCTCCGTTGGCAGCTGCTGATATTGCATATTCCCAAAGGACATTTGATGTTTGATTTGGCAATTTTATTGCTAATTGATTTCCGTCAGCTACGCGCACTGGCTGCTCTTCGCCACGCCACGGATGCCGCTGCCAGCCCGTCATAAACTGACTTAGCCCGACTTAGAGAGCCAAAGCCAAATGCCTGAGGCAACCGCAAGTGACAGAGTTTCTTGGCCAAGCTGCTGGAGCGTTTTGCTCAGTTACCTAATGGCAAAACAGTGGCAACGCTTGTCATTGTCAGCTGTTAAGTGCGAGGCCGCCATACCACCTGCATGCCACACCTGCCTGCAGCACTTGCTAACTGACAATTGCCTGTAAAGTGTTTTGCGGCGAGTGCGGGACGACCAACTGACACACACCTGAATTGGAGCATTGCATGCGCTGCACATTTTGGCCACAGCCAGACAATTAGTGCACGACAAAAGCAGTCGCCCTCACAGCCGCCCACCGCCTCGCAGCCCAGTGGCTGTCAGTGTTAATGACGCTGCTGCAGCCGCCGGTTTATTGCATTAAAAGCGCTATGCAACGTTATGCATCAGAAATTGTCATAATTGTGACATGTCTGGGCGTGCGTGCGGCCCATGTTGCGGTTGCCACTGCCAAAGTAGTGGGTGTAGCAAGCCAACGAAGCTGTTGTGGTTACACACTCTCTCCCTCTCACTCTCTCTCTCGCTCTCTCTCTCTATCTGTGAGTGTGTGTGTGGCTTTTTCATATGGCTTGAAGATTTATGAAGTCGGCTAATAGTTTTCACTGGCAGCAACGATTTTTGTCTTAGATCAACAGGAAAACATTAGACTGCAATAACAAATATTTAACATTTCCGCAGCAGCTAGCAAGGCTAGGCAAGTCGAAGGGCACATAATAAATTGTCAAATTTCTGCATTGCAACTTGCCGCCGCGTTGCGTCGTTGCCCTTTGTTACGCTTTGATTTGTCGCCGTTGCCCTAACCCGCGTCCTTGTCCGCCTCCTCACCCTTTGCCAGGAAATGGAAAAGCAACAAGAAAAAAAATATGAAAATGAAAAAGTAAGTAACAAAAGTAAGAGTGATTTAAGCGAGAAAACTAAAAGTGACTCAATAGATACTCTCTACCTAACTGAGTGATAATAATAGATATGAGATGTAGAAGGTGATTCCTTTTTATTTTCATTAAATTGTTGCCAGCAGTGAACAAAAAATTATTTTTTTATTGATAGAGCACCTTAGTATCACTAAGAGGTAAGAGAACTGAGTTTTCGCCAAGTATTTGCCAAGATGTTGACGCTATCTAGCATTTTGAAGGACCATCATCTCTGATAAACTGCTTATACTATATATAATAAAAGCAAAATTAAAGAAGATAAATGTATTAAATTAATTAATTTAAAAATCAATTTCAGTATATATATTTAGCTGTTTGTTCTTGGCAAATAGAAAACCTTAATACATGATTAGTGCATGATTAAATTATTATAATGCCAATCTACCTAAAGAAATATATTCTGAAAGTATTAATATATAGATTAATGGACCATTGGAAAAATAGAATTCATTCATATTTTCTTATAATATATATATTATATTATACAAAAATTAACGATGAGTAAAGTTAATCACTTTGATTCTTTTGCAGATAGAGAAGAAAGTCATACTCAATATTTCCCAAATGCAACTGATATTCATAGAAGTTAAGCCAACTCGATATTAGGACACTACCACGTACCTACCTTAAATACAGGGTATTCAAATAGAGAAAGAAACTATTGGTAAACTTTTGCTGATGCTAAAAAGAAATGGAAGCAAAAAAGCGCAAAGCAAATCAAAAACTCAAATGCCGCGAGGGGTTGAAGCAGAGCAGAGCAAAAAAAAAAAAAAAAAAAAAAAAAACTAGCTTAAAGCAAGTCGGCGGCGTGGACTACTGCGACAGCTGGGGGTGTGCCGCGAGCAGAAGATTCTCTTCTTTTTTTTTCAGCAATTGTGTGACTGGTGGCAGCTTTGTTGCTGGCGCCATTGTCAACATATTTCAAGCCGCCAGAGACTCAATAATAAGCTGTGAATCTTGACTACATATTGTAGTTTCTGGCCAAATACATAGCACATTTTTATAAGCTCTTATGGCGCCCCCCAAATTGGTCAGCGGCCCGACCAAAATTTAATGACTGGAAAATGAGCCATTTAAGCTGAGTGCCAGTGCCAACTTTTGTGGCCCTAGCCCCAAGACGAACGTGCCCAGCGAGCAATTCGATATTTATGGCTGTCTGTGCCCAGTCTCTGATTGTATCTGCCGCTGCATCTGTATCGTTGTCTGTGTACGTGGCTGTGTGGCTCCCTCCTGCATTGAATGCTGTGATTAACACGTAGACATTTTAAATTATATAACATGCCACGGCCTAGCTGGGCATTGGCCGCATCAATTAACGCATATGAACGCCGCAAAATATTTGCAGCACGCGTTTAGGTGGCATCACATGTGTGTGTGTGTGTGTGTGTGTGTGGTACATAAATCATTTGGGTACATTAAGCACCAAGTTTTCGGGCAGCATTGAAACAAAAATAAAAACTCGTTAACACAGCATGGCGTTGGGGGCGGAATCTTAGGTCGTGCCACTGCCTTGGACTCAAGTTGGCTACGTGCTTGGACTAGCTGGCCAGACTCGTGCTGGCTGTTGGCCCTCCGGGCCGTACAGAGTGTCAAGTGTAAAGAAGAACTACTAATCAGCAGTTAATTCTTATCTTTAATTAAGTGCACGTTCCCACTACGCCCGGCCCGGCAAAGGCGACCGAGTAGCTGGCCAAGCAGTAGCTGTAGCAGCAGCTGCGCGTTTATGGCAGACGTCTAGGAGTCTCGGCCAAGTTGGCTTCAACACTTTTGTTTGCCTTTGCTTTTGGCATTGTTCCGGCACAAAGGCCAAGCGCCTGACGGCTGAGCGGCTGCTCGACCCGCCTTTTGTCGCCCGCTCAATTTAATGAAATAATCTAAGCAAACACTCTCGAAAATTAAGCAGTTTTTTTTGCGCAGTTCCTTGAAATTAAAAATGTAATGCGTTTTATTTCTTTCCATTTTTGTTTTGTCTTGCACATAATTAAATGCGAATTTTTGGTAGCGGAGCTGGCCAATTAAAAAGGCCACGCAACAATGGCCAAGGCGACCGGCCATGCATGGCTAAGCGGCTGCTCAGCGACTTGGCCAAAAGGGTTCATAATGAGGCGCATCTGTTATGCTCTCTATGCTGCCATAAGATGCTCGGCCAGCTCAGCCGAAAATTCAGCGCTTAACACTTGAGTGTGCAGTCAACTCGGCTTGCCCCCATCCTAGCCCACCTGCCAACAGGTAGAAGTCATTACCCCCATTTGAACGCCCTCGGGCCAGATGAAGGGGTAGATGTGGCTGCTGCGTCAAGTTGACTTACAAACAATACCCAGTCAACTACAGCAGGCAGCCAGCGGGGGCGCGTGGCACTCAAGCGTGCCTGTCACATTTTTGCACTTTTATATGGTCCCCCACAGCGGCCGCTGGCAAAGCCCAAAAGTTACATCAGATACATGAAAACATCATTCAAAAGACCCACTAAAAATAAAATAAAGAACATTTTATTGAAGTGCCAAGGTGGCTGGCAGCACGCTCCCTAGAATCGGGGGCGGGCTGAGCATTCAAAACTGACGGCGTTCGCATCCCGGCCACACAGATTAATTATGCATCGCAAAATGCTAAGCCAGGTAGCACCACCACTCAGCACCACCAGCGTCACAGTTACTAAAAAAAGGACACATACACACGCGAGGGACTGCGAATGGCTGTACATGTAAAAGCCAAGTACAAGCCACATAAAAATAAAAGAAAGCAAAATAAAAAATAAAATAAAATAAACTAAAATTAAAAATAAGAAAAATAAAAATAGAAAAATTACGCCAAGTGCCGCACTTAAATATACCCTTTTCTAAATGATTGCAAATAAGTGAAAGGCATTTCGACTTGAGTTTTTTATATTTTTAAATAATAATTATTATTGTTAATTATTTGCTATTATTAAATTTAGGTATACAAATATGCATTTTTTATTTATATAGATTTTTTTAAAATACAAAAGGGAATTTCTTTTCTATATTAATTATATATATATATATATATATATATATATATATATATATATATATATTAATTAGTTAATATATACGTGAAAAAAATAATCAATTGAATATTAGTAAATATAATAAAAATAATAAAAGTAAATAATATAAAAAAAAAATAATATATACTATATTAATATAATGTGAATATAATTGCAGTATTTAATCGGAAATAACTTAATATCTCATTTTTATTACAATTTATTTTTCGATTGCACTCATTGAGCCTTAAGATCTGATCATAGCTGAGAACAAATCTCAAATAAATTGAAAACTTTTGTCAAATATTTTTCGATTAGTTCACTCAGCTTCGTCTCTCCCTCTCTCTCTCTCTCTCTCTTTCTCTGTGAGCATATAAGCTTGCAGTTATTCTCAGTCGATGCAATTTTCTGCTGATTAGCATCACGAACTTCAAATGTGATGTGCTTCGCTGTGATGTGTGGCTGTTTGGCTGTCACAAACACGCCAATAGAGTTAACATATTCGCAGCACATGTAGCGCCCATAAAAATGCGCATACAAAAAAATTAAAATAAAAATTAAAAGCTGCTGCTAAAAATCAAGCGCCAAAGTCGACGTCAGCGTCAAAAGCCAAAAAGTGCGACGTTGTCGTCGCTGTCGCCGTGTCACTGCACCCAGCGAGGATTTCTCTCGTTCTCTCTCTCTCTCTATCTTTGTGTATGTATATGGATGGGTGGATGAGTTGGCTGGCACATATGAGGTGTTTTGCGCCACAGACACACACACACACACACACACACACGAGGAGGAGGACGACGACGACGACATCGTAGTACCCACTTGAAACGCTTTTTAACAAAAATTCTTTTAATTTTTTGAGCTTCTTTTTTTTGGGCAGCGGCAAAAAAAAAATACTGAGAGAAAATTAAAGAGAAATGCAGGAGTTTGACTAAAAGAGCTGCTGCTGCCTCTGTCACTGCCTCTGTCACTGCCTCTGTCACTGCCTCTGCTGCTGCTCTTGTTGCTTGTATATTTGCGCAACCCTCACTGAAAATGAAATTTTTCCTGGAAGACGGCGGCGGCAGCAGCACCGACGACAACGTCGCATTGTTGATGAACATGAACAAGCGGCACGCTAACAAGTCGCCTATCCCGTGCCCCATGCCCCCTTGCCCCATGCAACATGCCCCATGCACCATGCGCCGTGCACCTTGCCTACCGTTGCACCTTTCAGCAATGGTGTTGGTACGTGGGCGCTTACATTGTTGTTGCTTTGCTTCTTCTTGTTTTTTTTTTTTTTCGTTTTTTCGTTTTTTTCGTCTTTTTTGGCTGATGTTTTGTTGTTGCTGCGGATGCATATGCCACGCCTGCAACGCCTTGCATGCCTCTGAGGCAGCTAGAAATTATGATGTTTGAGTTGCTCCTCGTTTGCTGCCTGCGCTCATTTTAATTTCCATTTCTATTTTCTTGTTGTTGTTGCTTTTTTTTGGGGCCTTCGAAAATTACAACAACAAAAATTACGAGGCAAACAGAAAAAAGGCGATTAAAACAGTTTGAGCAAAACCCAACAAAAAAAAAAAAAAAAAAATAGAAAAATTCAAGTGCATTTTTCACTTCACTTTACGGTGCATTCACATTTCCGTTGCATTGCATTGCGCTGCAGCAAAACGTTTGCGGCGGGGCGAGCGCCAAGAAAGAGAGGGGGGGGGGGACGGGTTGGGGTGTGCGGCTCTTTGTTCAGACAGCCCCCAACTGCTTGAAGTTTACTTTTTTACCTATGCAATTTGTATTTGTGTGTTTGTCTTTGTATATATATATATATCCAAATATATATATATATATATATATATTTTATTTTCATTTTTTGTCATTGTCATCGTTTTGTTGGTGGGGTCAGTCTGTCGGCCGTCGTCTGCCGTCTGCCGTTGCACGTTGCACGTTGCACGCTGCCTGCTTTTAGGCGCTTTTTGCAAGAGTTGCACTTTTGAGCGGCGCACCGCAGCTGCGTGCTGTTTGTTGTTGTTCAATTTTTTATAAAATTGCCATAAAAAGTGCATTTACTTTGCATTCTTATTCTTTATTTATTTATTTTTTTTTTTTTTTTTTGGCATTTTTTTCGTTTTAATTTCTTAATTAGTAGCCTTTGTGGCAGGCAAGGAGCTGGGGCTGACGCCCAGGGTAGGTAGCTAGCTGCATTGCTTAAAGTGCAAAAGCTTTTCAAATTATTCAAATTGAAATGGTTTTTGGCATTTGCCAGCTGCCTGCTGCCTGCCGCCTGCTGCCTGCCGGCTGCTGGCGGCATTTGATCCACGCAATTCACGCAATCAGGCCAAAAACTATTTAAAATCTAATTTGCATTCTCAACTTCTTGCCGCACAGCGAAGAAAAAACCATCGAAAATTGCTTGGAGTGGCTCAAAGACCAAAACTCTTAAAATTTATCATAAAACTTTGACTTTGACAGACGAAAAACTTGTTTTCCATGTTGTTGTTGTTGTTGTTGTTGTTGTTGTTGCTGGCAATGCTCTATGCGAAATTAGTAAGAGAAAAGCCGAGTAACAGAAGCGCAAACAAACCGAGTTAATGTGTCTTATTTATGCCAGGCACGATGCATGTCGATTCTCGCCAAAAAAAAAAAAAAAACAAAGAAGAGAAAATGAAACTTAAATTTGCGATTTATGCATTTATTAGTGCACTCAAAGGACAGTCTCATCCCGCTGTGGCTTTGGCTCTAAAACTTTTTAATTAGCCTCATCAGCAATATGCAATGAACACTTCAAAGCTGGCAAAAGGGTTGCGATTCGACTGGAGCTTGAGAGGTCGCTAAGCAGCGACAAAAAAATAGTGAAGGTTCCAGGAATCTAAGCTACGCTTAGCCGACAGGTGTTAATTAATTATGAATGGATTTTGGTCGAGTTCAACGAGTTCAACTGCACCTTGAGCCTTGCACTTCCTGTTTGGCACCTTAAGGATCTCGACCCAATAGCTGCTGGCCTAGCGTGGCCACACTCTCGAAAATTATGACGCAAATTTACCAGCTATCTGCGGCTTGGCATCAAACTGTGTCAAACGGAAAGCGAAACTGAATGCAAGCCGATGGCTATCTGTGCGGCTCAGAGTGTGAAAAGCGAAATTCTCAAACACTTGGCAAACACGCTGTCCGCCGTCCGCTGAAATGAGCCGATCTTATCTGTAATTGCTTTTTGGTAAAACAAGCGACAAATACACCATCTCAAGAGACTGGCATCTTGAGGCTGCTGCACTTTAAGGAAATGACCCAAATTAGGCAGAACTTTTTGCTTGCATGCTGTCTTTAGTTTTTTTACTTTTGTCGGGAGAAAATTTCAAGAAATCGACATTTGCTGTGCTGCAGCTCAAGACAGCACGTAGCTGCAGCCACACCCAGGTGCGTGTGGGAGCGAAGCATATTTTTCTCGCACATTTTATCTGCAAACATATCACACACACACACACACACACACACATACATACATACAGGCAGCATCACTCCTTTAGTCAAGCACAAACATGAGCTGAGTTGAATTTGTACTTCCGCTTCTTTGGCAGCGCCGGAGGCCAGCAAATCAGTTTTTTTTTCTTGTTGTTTTTTTTTTTCATGTATTTGTCTCGCTGCTGATTTGTCGCACGAGTTGAATTTATGATTATGCCGCCAGCGGCGCATGTGAACATGTGTAAAAATGATTTTTCAAATAAAAATTCAAACTCACATTGAAGTGGCATTAATTATGCGTAAATGAGCTTTATGCATCAATTAATCAAATCAAAGGCGATGCTGCCTGCACTGCGAACAGGCGCTGCCGGCGCTGCAGGCGCATGCAGTTTTCAGCCTTTGTAGTGTCACACAAAAGCGCGAGAGCTCGCTCCTCGAAAAAAATCCAACTCCGAACTGGCCGTTAGGTTTGAGAGTGGGCGTGCAAGGTGGGCGGTCGGCCCACTGATGCATAATCGGTCAGCTCTGATGTGCCACCCACATCACCTCAATATGCTTAACTGTGCCATAGCTGGCGCTAAATGTTGGCGACACCTAGCGTTTGCGCTGGCAAACTAAGCGCTTGGTTCGAGTCTTGGCTACGCTTACCTAAGCTAAGGAGTACTTGCAGACTGCATGCAAATTACTCCACACTTGCCGAGACTGTGTCTAAGCTTTCGTTAAGTTAGCGAAGTTTCGTTTCTGTAGAACTTGAGAAAAAAAAAGAACGAACATTAAATGACAATAAATACGAATACATTTCTTTATTCAATGGTATATATTATGGGGAACTGCATGGAATTTAAGCGTATTAGCTCTTATAGGTTTAGGTCACCTAACCACAAACATTTCATTGTGTGCTTTATAATGTATTCCACGAATCGCAAGACTAAGTTTAGGTCGATAGATGGCGCTGCTGATAGAACATTTTAAATATAATTTTTTGCACGTTTATATACAAGAAATTCTTAGTGTATATATATGCAATTTATATGTCTACCAGTCGGGCACACCCAACTAAAGCTTTCTTACTTGTTCAAATAGACAACGGTAACCGAATTCTGTAAACAAATTTTCGAATTGTTTATTCGTAAATGCATAATCAAAAAAGGGGAACAAATGTAGAGCATGACTGGCAGGTTAATTAAATTATTAAACGTGAGCGTGTGTGGGAGGTGTGGGAGTAGACTAATAATTGAAATTGAGAGAGTTCTGACTAAATATGCAACAGGGACCCATAACCGGATTACCGCATTGAAACATAACGAACTGCTGTTGCTGACAACGTTTACTGATTACACAAAGAAGCTCACCTAAGCCGTAATTAACCGAATGATGTGATCAAGGTGCACGCAACAAAGGCGACTTCATCGGTTCATTATTTACTTGAGCATTTTATAATAATAACTAATGGTCAACTAAGTGGGCTGAAATAGATGCGCGTAACTATATAAGAGAACTTACAAGGGCTCTGTGCATAGGCCACGTTGTGCGTGGGCTAATGAGTGATTAACTAAAAATTAGCAATACTAGGGAAATAGAGAAATTTAGAAATTTATTATCAGATAATCCTTTCAGAATGTTGACAACAAATTGTCAACCCATGAAAACATTCTCATTGCCACTCTCACAGCCCGCAAAACTATTTGTAAACCAAAACTAGTTTGTACAAGTTGAAATTAATTGCATTTATTAGGGAAATTATTTTTGGAATTCATGTTGAGCGTGCCGCAAGGTGTCAGCAAGTCACGAGTGACTAACTTGCTGTCGCTGCTGTCAGAGCTATTGAAATCTGTGTTTGAGCAAGGCAAATATTCAAGGCATGCGGCTATCGGCAAGAACTTTCTACCGCAAAGCCGCAACCATGGACAACACCTGATCACAACGAACAGACGTAGGGTCAGCATCACTGACCACTGACCACATTCAAACAGCGTTTGCCATCAAATAGCAACGCCATGAATTTTCATGCGCTATGTTTAAGGCGCAATTAAGTGTGACCAACTAATTGAGTGCAAATTGGCGACAAACATTGGATGCCAACCACTAAATGCCTGCGCGCCACATTCACGAGTTCGAATTCGAGCGTTATCTCATCTCTCCCTCTGTGCTGTGTTTGTATTGTGTTGCGCTGCAGATAAGCGATTCGCAGCCATGGCGCCCTTTCCAACTCGCACAAATGTATATGCATTCAAATGATTTTGTGGGCAACAAATCTTTCAGGTTGAGGGCTGCATCATCATTATTCGCATCAGCATCATTATCATCATGCTCGTCAGACTAATCGATTCGAGCAGCTTTAATGTGATTTGTAGAGGGAAACAATGGGCAGCGCTGCGTTGCATTGACCATTTAAACAGGAGTCAAGGACTCGGCGCACGCAATTAAAGCAAATAGCTTTAATATATACAATGTTGCTTTAATTAAATATATAATGAAATTTAATGCAGTCCATTAGTACCTGTCTTAGTAAATATTTAATTAGCCAATCGCCCTTCTCAGGCTGTTGTTTAACTTAAACTAAAACTACTGCCAGCGTAATCCTTTTCTAATAGGATTAAGTCTATAAATACAATTCATCCGAACTTCGGGTAGAGTTTCTAAAGTGGCGAATTCTCTCCGCCATAGACCCATTTTAATTGAATTTATTTAAATTAGTTCCTTTCGATTCCTTGAATTTGAGCAAACAAGTGCTCTACAACTGCCATCGAGCGCAAGCCGAGCAAGGACACGGCACATCAAAGTGAAACGTGACAGAGTATAGAGTGAAGGGAATACCCGGATATCTGGGTCATGCTTTTACTATTGCTAATTACTTTTACGCAAGCAATAGGCCAATTTTATTAACAGGATGTTGGCACGAGTGCAACAGGTGACGGTGACAATGCCACAATAATGCCATTAATGACTCTCATACCAAACACGACTCGTTTTTATGTTGCTACCAATATATATATATATATGTATATATATACACATATATTTATATATATATATATATGCAAAATAGGTTGCAACGCATTCCAAACCTAATCAACATATGTCAAACGACGTCGTTTCTATTTCCTTTACTTTCCTATATAAATTAAGGACATATGTATGCGCACTGCGTTCATACATCAAAAGAGCTTCTGCCTGCTATTCAAGCTATAAACATTTTTGCTTACACTGCGCGAATAAGTCAAGTGCCTTGAACTTAAAGGGAAACATTGCAAAAAAAAAGGATATATTTTCCTTGTTATTATTGTAGGCAATTTTTTTTTGTTAACATCCCAATGCTGGAAGCTGTTTCAATGTTTATTTGGGACTGGCTCCTTAAAAGAAATTTAATTATTGGTATTTTTTTTACCGACACTTTTATCTATAATTTTAATTTTAAACGAACACAAAATTCATTTAAAAAATTTACCCTTTTTTATAGGGGACACATGCGTCTCAAAGCCTAAGCATAAACATGTGCCATTTATTAAGTGTGCCACCTGACTGCAGTAAAAGCCAGATTTACAAATATATACAGTTCATAGGGGCGGCACAGTTAGCTGATACGCGATTTGGGCACCATAAAACAACATGTGAGCGTTATATAGCCGAGTCGGACAGCCCTTAAGACTGTCGTATAATAAATTAGATCTGAAGGCATTTCTGCTGCTAAACGTATTTGAGCACCTGTGCAACATGAACTTACTAAAGAGAGAATCGTGGAAATGAGCATCTTTGCCATGGCTGGCCAGCAAGCATGCTGTGTAATGGCTTAGCTAAAGGGTATCTGGCTGTCCTTGACAAGTTTTGTGTAGCAGTTGGCGACACCTGTGTGTCACTCATATTAAATCAATTGTAGCTGGTTCAGAAAATCCATTCAGGACCCAAATGGGTTCAGTTCGAGTCCATTGGCAGGACAGCGCTCAGGGAGTGTTGAGAATTATTAAATTATATACGCATCGTTAAAGCAAATCGAAAATTATGAATGAACTCGGTTGAGTGGAACCGATAAACGATATGTTTCGCGTTTTGTTGTTGGCTTTTTAATTGTAATAAGCTGGCGTCTGCCTCAATGTCTGCCAATATAAAACAAAGCCACGTGTGTCAAGGTCAGTGCCTGCTGAGCAGCACACCTTAGCGTCGTAAAACTGGTTGAGCACACACTCACTCATACATGAGCTGGAGCACATTGGCTGGCGGTCGTAAACTTTAGCGCAATATATGAAGGACCTTGGCAAAGGACTCGCTAGCTGCGAAACTACTCGATGACCACCTTGTCACTCACGTGCATCAGTTGAAAAGCTGAGCATAATTTGTTCCAACTGCGCTTGCATGACTGACAATGTAATTAAAAAAATGTAACGAGAAAAAAGCGTGGGAGTTAGAGTGAATGCGAACGAGTTGAGGGAATAAATGCAACAGCTACTCATAACCCCATTACCGCATTACAGCGTGTTTCGATTACATAGAGAAGCCTTGCTAAGCAGTAATTAACTGTGTGAAATGCGTTCGTTGCACCTGGCAGAGATTGATAACACAAAGGGACTTCACCGTTTAATTATAAACTAGAATATTAAATAGCAGCTGATGGTCAAGTTGAGCGCAAACCCGATCAAGTATACGACACGTTGTAGCTGGCGGTTAGGGTCGATGCAAGAGCAAAGTGCTATGAGAATTTTCATCGCAGGACTATAAATAAAACACTTTAATAATATAAGAATGCTGTTCATGCACTATACTATTAAATCATATAAATAGAATTGAGCTAGGTGCAGTCTGGTCAAACTACCCCATGGCCAGCTAATCACAAAACATATGCAGCAGAGCAGAGCAGGGCCAACGTGACAAGCTAATTAAAAAATTACAAAAAAGGTAGCTTGCGCTCACAGAGTGAATGAAAATGAAGGAGTATGGTGAAATATGCAACAACGACCCATAACCGCATTACGGCTGATTGGCCAGCTGCCCCTGACAACGTACTCTGATAATATAAAGAAGCTGCGGTATGTTGTAATTATCTCCATGACACGAGTAACTTGCACCTGGCATAGATTGATAATACAAAGGCCAGCAAAACTCAAGCTGTTAATTATTCAATTCAATTTCAAAACAGATACAAAAATGATGCTGATTCATTTGAAAAAATCCTTAAATCAGCAGATGAACACAGGAATGCTTTAAAATAAATGTCAAAAGCACAAAGATGTCATTTAATTTAGAGAACATTTGATGCTCCCTGCTGCCTTTGGGGAACTTACATTGCATGACGGCAAATAAAAACCAAAATTGATTCCCAAAAGCCAAAAATTGTCAATAAAAGCTATATATATATATTTGTGTGGGCATGCAGCTGCTCAGGTGTGTATGTAGTCCTCACGTGAGAGTTAAATGGAAAATAAATTAAGCGCAAAATATATCTCTGATTAAAGCACATCTCGCTCAGAGCTTACACTGAATTCAATTAAGTCTCAATGCGCTTGAGTAGTTCAGAAAGTCAGCTACCTTTGGCCAAAGCCTCAAGGAGTTTACAAACAGCTGGAAAATAAGTGAAATATGGTTAAATGTGATAAATGAATTTCGCTTTAGCCAGCGAATGCTGCGGAAAAACGTTTAATATTTTCGGCCAAAGCAAATATAACTGTTCAGTCAAGTACGCCCACTCCAGAGTTGCCAGGCACAAGGCACTTGTCGCCAACAGCAAGCAGGAGCAGCAAATTCCCAACGGAAATTCCGCAAGCAGCAAAAAACCATTTCTTGCAAACAAAGGTTTAGTGAAAAGTGCAAACCTAAATAAATAGCAGTTTGCAAAAAAACAAAAAAAAAACACACCCACACACACACACACACAATTCCAAGTGCCCAAAGCAAAATAAAAACCTTTGCCTGACCGCAATTTAAGTTCAGGTAGTTGTCAGGCTACCTTTATGAATACAAAGCAATTTTAAAAGGAAACCAAAAATCTTTTGTTTCTATTCTATGCTGTGAAAGTTTGTTAATGTTTTTTTTTGTTTTTTATTTAGTTTTATATAAGTTATAAATAAATATTATAAATAAATATTTAATTTGTGCAATGAATTGAAAACCGCGCGATTAGAAATTGAATTATTAACTCCATGCTGGCTTTGACCCCAATAAAGCAAATGCAATTCAATTCTTTACAACCGCACATAAATGCCAAGCATGTCGTATATTCAGTGAATGTAAAGTAACAAGACATAAAATCATATATATATATATATATATATATACATATTGAGTACAATTGTATTGGCTGTCAGCGGCATTTCAATTAAATTTCACTTTGAGCTTGCAGAAAGGAAATGAACACAAATATTTGAGATCGACCAATGCCTATAAATTAATCATTACAAATAAATTTCCGGTTGCGATATTAAATTAAATTGAGTTCACAGTTGGAGCGCGGTATCACAAACGTGACTGCGTTAACATTAACTTCAGATATATATGTCCTCAATAGAAATCGAAGGTAACCACAATAAATCAACGTGTTCTTCCTTCTATTAAATTCCAATAGAGACGCACAAAGTCCCAGCAAAGTTTAAAGGCCAAGCGACAAATTGTGCTGAGAGAGAGGCTCTGGTCGAAATGAAATTTAAAACGAGCTGCCAGGGCCGAAGCCAAAGAAATGTAAATAAATGAAGAAAAAACTCAAATTACAAAATGTAACATTTTATATACATATATATATATATATATATGTATGTATATTTCAATCTGGCTTAATATTACTAATAGCCAGCAAAGAAAGCGAATGCTAACGAATGCAATTATATTTTAATTGGCATTCGAAATCAAATATGGCCCAATTCCTATTTCGCGTTAGTGCCAAAATCAACTGGCTTGCTGGCCAAATCGTACCTGTGCTCTGCAATTCAATATCATTTTTAGCCTATGGCCATAAATCCGATTTGCTACCTTTAGAAATACGAATTCAGATGAAATACGAAATAATAATCAATGCGTACTGGAACTACAACAGCGAAAGATATTTATGTTGCAGTCACAAGCATTATGTAGCTTAGGACACATTGTTCCTCTTGCACATCAGCATCAAGCATACGCCATGTTGTCATCCCAGAGAGACTACTCAGAGCTAGTTACTCTCTATACATATTATATATATATACTGCACGTAGCATTGTTACGTTTCGCTTATTTCATACATTTCAATTGTGTGGCGACACTTACAAAATGTTCAAAGCAAATGCTTTGACAAGTTGTTTTCATTGTTATTTTGTTATTGCCTAGTTGATATTTGCGTTATTTATTTGGCTGCTTTTGTATTTTTTTTCCGTTAAAACTCTATGGAATTTCCGCACACACAAGCACAAGGGCACCAGTGCTTATCATCCTTATCAAACATTGAAATAAACAACCCTCAGACGACCTTTGTATGCAGTGCTTATACTGGGCGGTAACCTGGGAATCTGTGCGTAAAAATGTTCTAAATGGACGGAATTTGACGAAATTGAAATCTATGAGAACAGTTTGTGTTGTGCAGAGTTCTATAGTGTAAAGTACATGCATACCTACATACAGCTATGCTTAGATATAGGTAGATATAGTATATGCATGTACCTCTGCACATCAAATTATATACGTATGGCTGAACATATAGATGATGTTATACATGAACACATGCACATACATATGTAGTGAATGTTTGTTCATAATATATATCATCACTTATATACCATATATACAGCCAATGATTTATACACACATATGTGCATACATTCATCAATACATAGCATAATACATACATACATCATACGGTTTTAAAGTTTATTTTGTGTCAAAACTTTGACAGTTCCACTCTCCAGTGTTTACTTCACAATTGAAAATCTGTTAGACATCAACATTACATATCTCACAGTTGCCGTTCACCACAGTGGAACCGCCACGCCTCACAATCGTGTTGCGCCCATTGTTGTAGCCCGGGCGACTGACAATGACATTGCCATTAGAGAAGCTGCGATATTCCTGGCCATCAATGTACACCGAGTCACCATTCGGATTGGGACCTATGAGCAGAGGAGAACTTAGAGAC
Organism: Drosophila fulvimacula; assembly: GCA_035045555.1. Classification (NCBI taxonomy): domain Eukaryota; kingdom Metazoa; phylum Arthropoda; class Insecta; order Diptera; family Drosophilidae; genus Drosophila; species Drosophila fulvimacula. The sequence continues at coordinate 15,451,171 of JAWNOX010000137.1, forward strand.
GGAATGCTTGAATGCAACTGAAACTTACAAGTCAAACAGACACCATTCACCACCACGGTGCTGGGATAAGCTGTAAATCGAGTATACGCCACAGTGGCAATTAGCATTAATCAAGTCGTAATCACTGCAAATGCTCACCGCTGATTAGAGCCGGCAGCACTGCCAGCAAGACCAACCCACACATCAAGTACTTCATTTTAGCTGCAGCCAACAGCTCTACACCCATAGAGCTTATATAGCATTTTATATTCCGAATCAAGAGTAATTTGCATTATGTCCGTGTGTGCATGAACTTAAATGTTATCGCTTGCAGTTTAATAGGTGACAAACCAGCGTGTGAGCTGCTGGATGCACTACTAACTAGAATAGATGCACAGATAGATCGACTATTAATGTAATATAATATTAAAGAGTACATATGTACATGAGCTGTGGCCAGTTCGTGGTCTACATTGCGGTAGCGCATTCATTTGGGAAAATCACATTGATAACCCATGAATAAAATTACCCAAACGTGTAATTTATTTATAATTATATATTTATAAATAACAGCAAACAGGACACATCCCATAAGAGGGACGCTCATAAATATATTGTCATTTTAATAGCGCGCTTTTCGAATTCAACTGAAAATCAAATTTACATAATTAACATATTATAACTGAATGATAATTCCAAAGAAGCCGACCTTTCCCACAACAATGCAAAACAAAATACTTCATCATTGACTGTAGCCAAATCTATAGCCATTTGTCGTGACTGTGAGAAAACTCATTTCATTCGATGCTCATTCACTCGACTCGCCTCAACTCGACTCGGCTGTAGTGCACATCGATTACCCGCCAGCTGGAACAGACAGAACTGTCTTTGTAATTATTGTTGTAATTGTTCTAACGTCAGCAACGCATCTCAAACAGGCAAAAGATGCTCATCAGTTGAATGGAGTATATTGGATTTATCACTATATATATTCATTGGCTAGAGAATGAGAATTTAATTAGGTCTTTAGAATTGTTGTTTGCAAGCGAGTATTGAGTAGTTGAGTGCGCCTGTTTGGAATGCTCAGACTTGTTTATATTTAATACTGGGCATTTCCCTCAGATTGATTAATATATTCGTGTGGCTCTTACATACACATATACATATATCGCACACTAGCGATAAGATGAACACTGAATCGCGCAAATAAAAAATCACAGAAATTGTTAACGCAGCCGTATAAAAGTCAACAACGCTTATGTCAGCCAGCCAGACCCGTTTGACGCTGCGGCACATAAAGAACTCAAACAGATCAGTGAAACAAATACAAAAACATGAATAATTTTCCAGCGGCGCTTGCGGTTTTCCTGCTGCTCGCTCTGGCGCTGACAGAGGGGGCTGTGTACATCGGAGGCGGATGTTATGACTGTAAAAGCATCGACTGCAAAGGGCTGAAACACAAAGTAATCACAAATAAATGAATGACATTCGCAGGTAATCCGCCCGGTGGACAAGGGCCAGGTATATACACGGGCAATGGTGGAGGCGGCCGATTCGGAGGTGGCTATAATCAAGGATCTGGTGGCGGCGGCGGCGGCGGTGGCGGACGTCCGGTTTACTCGGGAAACTTTGGACCAAACGGTTATAATGGCGGTGGCCGCATTTATAGTGGAGGTGGCGGAGGCGGAGGCGGCGGCTACGATGATGGCTTCACGCAAATCATAAGCGGTTAAAAGTAGCTTAGTTGTTTAAATAAAAACTTAAGACCCAAAAATCAAAATTTGCCAAAATGATATACAATATTGAAACGCGCACTCTGGGCACATTTCAAAAGCAGTTAGCCAACAGCTGCTTCAACTTTTTCAATTAAAACAAACATTTTCAATGGGGCTTCGTGGCGTTCAAATAGTGCTCCAACAAAGTTGTTTCCATGAATTGCAAAAACTAATATGACTTCATTGCAAAAACAATAATAATTACGTGCAGTGCAAAGTTCAGGCTGTTTATTAATTTAAATAATGAATGTAGTGGAGAGAGGTAAACCAGGTAGATTGTTCAGGCAGGTTGCATTCATATTCTTTTCTCTATTATATTGCTCTGCCTGCTACATCAGCTTGAGTCAATTGCAAACTATTCTGCTGACATAGTTTATTTAATAATTCATTTTCGCTCTCAAAACAAGCAATACTTGCTTAAAGATTATAGAATGAAATTCTAATAGTATAATATAAAATTAAAATATATAATAATTAATTTACAGTATAAGTTAATCATGAAATATGACTGACAAATATAGGCATAGATTATTAACATAGGATTGTTAACAGAGGACTGTTAAAATTGATAATTTCTATTCATTTCCTCTGTTAACAAAATATATAAGTCTGTTTAGCCAGTCTCTCAGTTTTAGAATAACGCTAGATTGCAATGCATGCTGATACATAGGCATAAACTGCCTAACTACGCCGTTAAATACTATTTGAATATCTTAAGACATCTGCAAACTATAAAGCTTTTCTGCTTCAACAGTCTGCTAGAGTATTTTACATTCATAATGCTGAATTTCACATTTTTCGCATTCATTGTAGTAAACCGGCAATTACAGCCTTTGATGCTCATGAACTACGAGTTAAAAGAGTTTTTTCTATGAAATCAATGTCTGTTCATGGCATTTATGACATTTTCCAATTGAATGGCAATTAGTTTTTATTCGTTTCCTTTTTAGTAATTAAATTAAGTGAAAATGCAATAAGAAGCAATTAAATTCCAAAAATGTTATATTTAAACTGATTTCTAGAGTGAGCCCGCAGTCTGAAAAGTCACAGGGTTTTTCTAACAAGCTTTCAATCAATTCTCGAGTATGAAACTGACCTAATTTGTATCTATTGCACGTCTTCCTTTCCCCTAATGGAATTGTGCCACCTTTTGTGGTGGTAGAGTTTGCAGCGTTATTAGCTTTATTACTGTGATGAAATAGCAATTAGGTTGGCGCTTCGAATTGAGAACGAATAGTGCACAGGTTAACCATCTATTGACCGTAATCAATACGGCTAGATGGCCAAAGCATGAATGGACTTAATAAATAATTAAGATGCGACTTTAAAGCGAACAGAATTGAGGGTGTCAGCTTGGGCTTCACCCTGTGGAGAGCACCGCCAAGGGTGTTCCAAAGCATATTCACTTCATGCATTTTCCACGAATACAGCTGAGTGAGCTAAGCAAAAACCCAAATTTTTTAGATGTGTAATAAGCAGACTGGAGCATAGCTCGGTTTTATTTGACATTTCAGCAAATATTTGACTTATCTTTGACATAACTAAAATTCTATAACTGGACTTTTACCTTGCCCACCTGGCTGTAAAAACTTATGCCAATTCTGTATTTATTCGTGCATATTTGGCTTGAGTCCATGTGAGATCATCTTAAACTTTATTCAATCGAAAACTCTTCTGATTTTTCATTAAAGTCAATTTTTTGTGGCTTTGTCTGATTTTCCATGCAAAGCTTTCGTGCGTGGTTGAGCATTTCAATGGAAATGCAGCATATTGCTTGTTTGCCTGCATTGCTGATTGAATATTAAAGAATATTTCTGATTGACCAATATCGTTTGCCAGCCTTGCTACGAAATAAACAAAAGTCTCGTTCGCCTGCAGCCTGTGGATATACGTATGTTTCATGTGAAATATCTGCATTTTTTTTATTACTTCAGGATGTTGATTCTTTCCTTCCATGTAAAAGCCGTAAAGCCCTCTGTTTTAATTCCCACATCGTTTTTTGCATTCAATGACAGAGAGCACTTAGCAACAAGTTATTTAGTCGACAACAGTAACTAATTGCCTGCTCTTGCCCATTAAGAATACTGTTAGTTCATGCGAAACTGAAAAAAAATCCTCTTACAGCTAAACGTTTGCTCTGCTGTGACTTTGCCGCTGCACGCCGGACACAAGTGCAGGCTTTGTCATGGTAATGGTTGCAAGTGTGTGGCACAAGCATCGCAGCAAAATGAATATTGATTTTTGTTGAAAGCAGCATGAATAAATTAAATTCACTTATAGATTCAGTGACTCGTATTCAAAACATCGAGTTGAGTAACCTGAAACGCACCTAAATACCGCACACGTGCAAAGATATTTGAGACTGAACTACGCCATCTCCAGCTGAAAGTTTGTAGGATGCGTCGGGCTATTTACTTTTCCTGCTAGACAGTTTGCGTGGCTAAAAGTTTGCTGTCAGATTACAAATGGCCCGTCGAAAGAACTCAAAAATCACGAAGATAAATTACGCGGAGGTAAGTAGACGGAAAAGTTCGCAAAGTTCAAACTAAACACGTGACTAATTCTTTTTATCTTGCGACGAATCTTAACTTTGTCATTTGTATATATATAATATATATATATATATATATATATATATATATATATATATATATATATATATATATATATACATATACATGTATATACAAATGCTTCGCTACGTAAATCATTTTGGCACATCACTCATACGCCTTGGGTCTTCAGCAGTTGTTGATAGTTAAAGTTCATCAAGTTCAATTCCATTTGCAATAAATCATGGCCAAATACATTGAAGAAGTCTCACAACTAAAGTCAATTTTATTCAATAGACATATACAAGAGATATAAAGAAACGATTAATATGCAGCTTAAAGACTAACAAGTGTCGCTGTCCGACCCAGTGTACCCACCCAAGAGAATCACACGCCCATTCACGAAAAACTCAATGCTATGCATTTACAATTGGACAACAACAACCACAACCAGCCACAGACCAAGGGCAATTTAGTGCCGGATGATGTGGGGCAAGCAGCGCTGCACAAACACAAATGCAACGGGCAAAATAGTGTTCCAGATGAAGGGAATGCGTGCAGCATGAGCGCACATGTCCTCCAGATGGCGACAGTTGCTGAAATGCTTCTCGTCAGACAACATTTTGGCGGTTTCGCGTGCAAACTTGGCCGAGTTCTTGTAGCACTTGTATCGGGCGCTGTTGTAGATGCAATTCTCGTATGCAAAACGCGCGCTGCAGGTAAATGATAAGGGATTAGTTCCCCCCACCAACATGAGCTCAATTAACTTACCAACAAAACTCCATGAATTTATCTGTAACGTTGCGTTTGTCGTCATGCAAATCATCGGTGAGAATGTTCTCGAAGTCAGTGGTGCAGCTTATCCAATCCACCTGTATATAAGTAAAGCAATCCTTGTGCCGCAAGTAATCTGCAGGAGAAACAAGATAAGATGCAAAGTAAAAGTCAATTTGACTTGGACTATCTGAGTGCTGCTTAACATAATATATAGTTGGCATTCTAACAAAATATGTTATCTATGTAAATGGTTTAAAGGCACTTATTTGGGGTAGAAATTGTATTTTCTTGCATTCAACTAAATCGTTACTTAACTTTTTTAATATTTATTTTTTAATTTATATATTTATAAATATTTATTTTTTTTTACTTTTTTTCCTATAATTTTTCCTATTTTTCCTATTCTATCTTCAACCAAATTATCTTCTATTTTTGCCGTGCTCTAAACACATCATTGTAGTCTTTGTTACAGCCGTAACCCCGCTTAATGAGTTAATATCAAATTCACAAATCAGCGCAGTCAAACAGTCAATGACAGGCTGTCATTGGCAGCAAAAAGAAGGCAGCAGAGACAGAGAGACGCCACTCTAACAATATTCTGCATCTGTATCTGCATTTGAATTTTTATCTTAATGAATGCATATAGAATTTGTTTCATCTTACATTCTGGCTGTATCTAAATGAGTTTTTCTTGTCACCTTTTATTCTTTGTAAATATTTCTTAGCATTAGTTTGAACAAAAAATAATAGTTAATTAAATAATAGTTAATAAACTTAGAAGCATTTATAATTTTTTTTTTTATTAGAAATATTTTATTTTTATTTCCTTATCGCCCTTCTCATTGAGTTAAATGATTTGCTTATCTAATGATGTCCTATTAACCGACTGAAATAACCACCAAGAAAATTTTTTAAATTTTACTTTCTATGTATTTTTATGTAATCTATATTTTTAGAACAGTTCAACAACATATATTTTTTTTAATAAATACGTAATTTTCCTATATTTTGCCTTTAATATTTATAAAATTTTAAATACGATACCGACGGTCTACCAACGTAATCAACACTCAATTAACACATTTTAAACTCACAAATTTGTTCTATAATATATTGTTGTTTGTTGTATAAAAAAATGAAACTTTTTGTAAGCAAAGAGAAAATATTGTTTTTAATATGCAAAAAAAAAAAATAAAAATCACATGATTTCTGTGATATTATTTGTCTGTTAATATTAAATGTATTGACTAGCTTAGTGTTTGTTAGTTTTAAGAAAAGTGTTAAAAGCCTAATTTTGGACAAATTTTTAAAACTTTAAATTGAAGAATTTTTTATTGCACGAGCATATACATCATGGATAAATTTAGTGAGGAATAAAAAAAATATATATGCATTGAAATTAAATTCCATGGGGTAACACTGCTATTTTTGTGTATTAATAGATTAATTAGAGATTTTTCTCAATTTAAAATTATTCATTAGTGTAAAAAGATTTTATGAAATTTATATATTATATATCATATATTTTAACATGGTGAAAATAATTATTATGCAATTATTGTTTAAAATAACTTAATACACAAACACAACCACAAACACAGTGATCTCCTTACCTCGCTGAAAATCCTCGTCGGCACAAAACTTCTTGAAGAACTTGCGAGCTCCATTGATATTATTTTTATACAAGCTGAGTTTTCGGTTCTGTAGACAGCGTTTCGAATAGGCATCGAAACATTGCATTCCGCGATTGAAAACTCTACAAAAAAAATGTTGGTTTATTAATTACTTTTAGCTTTGCTATTAGTACAGACATTCTGCGAAGGAGTTCTTGGAAAAAATATTTTATGCTTTCATCAATCGAGATTCTTTTTATGTTAATTGGTGATTCAATTTCATAATTGAAATTCAGCGCGTCAATTTAGGAAGCAAAATTAATGTTGCCTTCATCGAACGATAATGCAAAGCATAACTAAGTGAGTAAAAACTTTTTATTAATTCGGCTTTGTTGTTCTTTCTGATTATATTCCTCTCTATGATACTTGGCTGGCAGTTAGGTCCGACAAAGTTAACCCTTTTAATGACGACAACAAAACTTTTTTTTTTGCGAGCCAAGTCCGAACATAAATTAATTATGAACTCGAAGAATTCTCGAGGAAATACCAAAACCCTTGAGTAGCTAATCAATAATAAATGCGCCTAATGCCACCTGCAGAGGTGTTTTATTTATACAGACATGCACACATCCCACAGCTAATCACACTTGATGGAATGTGTCCGTAATCCCGACGGGACTTACTTGCACTTGGCAATGATCTCCTGCTTGGTTATGACAATTTTCGTGTTCTGCAGGAACTCCATCAGATGTGGCGGCAAGTCCTTGAAACAATCGTCAACCATCTTCTCAGTGCTGCCACAGCCATCCGCATTAGGCAGCTCCTCTTGGCTCTTATTCTGAACTGCTGCCGCGCCACAAACTAGCAGAAAGCCGCACAAAACCGAGACAAAGGCCTTTATTTCACACATTATCAGCGTCGCTTTAACTTCGCTACTTGTACTTGTTGCTACGAGCTACGATACTATTGTTCGATGGCTGTGCCTAAGCTCTGCGTATTCCGTTCAGTTTTAGTCCTTGCAATTCGCCTGCTGCCGAGCAACTGAGCGTGTTCAATCAATTCGCGCTATATTTAAGGCTCCAACAGAGCGTCATTCGACTTCGGCTCTATACAGCGCATGCCCTGTGGCATCTCTCTTCGCTTTGTTGACAAGCCAGTGGCAAGCTCCCTGTCCCCCAGACCCCCAACGAAGAGATTGTATACGCGCATAATTAAGCGTTTGTAGACTTTAACAGATTTTCAACGTAGCCCGTGTTTAAAGCCAACCGAACTCGCGATTAATATTTATTTATGTCTGCTTATGGAAATGTTGTTATTTATTTCAAAATATTGACATGAAATATGGTGTAATTTATCAATTTCAAATATTGAATGTTAATGTTCTAGATGTAAACATTTGTTGCTCTCTTTGCGCTTGCAGCATATTAAATTAATTGAAATGAACCTTTCTATAAATGCACTTAGTGAAGAGAGCTTTTCAACTAACACTGAGTTTGAAAACTAGCTAATTGCTTGCCCAGTAACAATTATGTTAGTTAAAATGAAATTAAACATTTCATTAGTAGAAACTTTTCCTCAGTCTGGCAGTTCAAGTTACAGCGAAACCTCTATTATGCTAATAGGTTGCAAGCATGTTGCACAAAAGCCCTCAGCTACGAAACATAATATTGTTATATATTGATCTTTGTTGCAAGCTGTGTTAATAAATTGGTAATCTATACTATAGTCAATATGTATACAAATAATTGGCTCGGCAGTTGTATGTTTGATCATGTTTAAGCCACATCACGTATACGCCAAGTGCGATTTGTAGCTAAGAAACAGCAATAGACAATAAATGATTTATGGGTGGAGCACATCAATGTTGAGTTTATTTAGTACACATATAAATACATAGGTGGTTAAAATACATTTTTGATACTAACTACTGTCACTGTCTGACCCAAAAAAAAATTCCAAAAAAAATCACACACTTATCCTCGATAATCTCAATGCTTGGCATTGACAAGAGGACACCTACAACCACATCAATCCCAGACAGCCCGAGTCCAATTTACTTGTTAATATAGACACGCACGTAGCGGAGCAGCAACACAAAAGACAAGGGCAAAATACTGTGCCAGATAAAAGAAATGTCTGCGGAAAATGTGCAGATGTCCTCTAGCTGACGACAGTTGGGGAAGTGCTTCTCGCCTGATAGTATTTTAGCAGTTTCGCGCGCAAACTTGGCCGAGTTCTTGTTGCACTTGTAACGGACGTTCTGGTAGATGCAATTCTCGTATGCGAAACGCGCGCTGCGAACAAATTGTAATCAATAATTTCCCCTGGCCATAATGAGAACAAGAAACTTACCAACAAAACTCCATGCATTTTTCGGTGGTATTTAATTTGTCGTCAACGATTGCCTTCTGAAAGTCAGCGCTGCATGATTTCCAATCGTCATGTATTTCCTTGAAGCACTCTTTGCGACGTAGATAATCTGCAGAGGAAGTCGTTTAAAACTCGGACTAACATCTTGAATATAATATCACTAATTAATAATATTAATAATAACAACTTGGAATCCAAGCACGCAACACACAAGCCACACTGAATTTATGAGGTTCAATTTCTAGTCAAAATCAAATAATTAACACTGAGCTCCTTACCTTGCCGCAAGTTCTCAGTGGCGCAAAATTTTTTGAATAGCCTGACAGCTCTATAAATATTATTTTTATATAAGTTGGGCTTTCGATTCCGTGGACAACGCTTAAAGTAGACATCAAAGCATTCCAAGCCGCTATTTAAAACACTACAATGAAATTGTGGACATTATTTATCTATCATCACATTATAGTTAAATTATGAAATGTATATATGTATATGTATAGCCTCGAATAGGTGCAGATATGCAACACAATTTGTATTGATTTTTCACTTTTCTTATTATTCACTAATTAGTTATGAACTTTAAGCAATAAAATTTTACTTAATTTTGCTGTCACCTACTGAGGCTTTTTCCGCAAGTGTCTCTAATCCAGCCGAGACTTACTCGCACTTGCCAGCCAAATCTTCCTTTGTTATGACCAGCTTGTCGTTGTATAGAAACTTCATGAGAAACGGCGGCAAATCCTTGAAGCAAATGGCAACAATTTTTGGGGATTCGCCACAGGCAGCAAGATCCACATGTTGCGACTGCTGCCGTAAAGACAAAGCACACAACACCAAAAACCACCCGAACGCTGCAGCAAACCTTAACCCTATACACATTGTTTTTTTCACTTTACTTGTTACCGCGAGCTATATTATTTTTGTGTGGCCACTATGCAGAATGCGTATTCCGAATGCCGTATGCAGTCGCTGTCCTTGCTATCTGCTCGCTCCCGAACAACTGAATCGGCTCGGCCAATTCGCTCAATATTTAAGGCTGGCTAACAGAGCGCTGTTCGCTCGCTGCTCGAGCGCTGTTAGGTACAACGCATGCACCTTGACAACGGCCACGCATGCTTTTCGGTTTGTGGCCCAAAAAAAGTGTTCCTTCTAAACGAAATAACCATAGCATATACGCATCCGTAATCCAGCTGACAATTTGAGCACATTGGAATTATAAATTTAATGTATGCAAAACTATTAAGTTCCGGCTGTAATAGACTTTGATTCAAAGAAGTTTTCGTCCTGATATTAACGTGCTGATATTATATATTAAGGTAAATTGGAATTTGACAAAAAATATATATAACAAACAAATTTTTAAATTATTATTATGAAATCAATTTAAAAAGTAAATTTTTTTTAAATTTTCACTTTTCATCTTAAGCTGTCCTACATGCGTGCGACTTAACAGCGCTCTGTTAAAGTGCTGGTTTTAACTTGTTGACTCCTTAACGGCTGTTCTAGTTCTAGACAACGTGCTCATACCTTGATAATATAAAATATGGGGTGATATGCTATATTTATATATATATACAAACAAATTATTTTTGATAGCTGAATAACATAACAAAGTTTATTTACCACAGATATAAATAAAGAAAGAAAGATTAAATGAATCTTGAATGACCAAAGAGTGTTGCTGTTTCGGGAGAATCACACGATTATCCTCTAAGAACTAAATGATATGTAATATAAATAGACAATAACCACGACGTCTACCCATAGCCCAAGTCCAATTTATAGCTTGATGCGATAACGCATGGAACGCAGAGCTAACACCAGTGCTAAGGGTAAAATGCTACTCCAGATTAACCGAACGTTTGGGGTACTGGCACATGTGGCATCCAGCTGTGGACAGTTAATGGAGTAATCCTCGCCCGATAACATTTTGACAACTTTGCACACAAACTGGGACGAATTTGAAATATTCGTATATCGATTGCCACTACAGTTTTCGTACACCAAATAATCACTGTAGACAAAATTATAATTAATTAGTTTCTCATCAGGTAAGGCTATTGGGCTCAGCTTACCAACAATGCTGCATCAATTTATTGGTAGCATTGAGTTTATCATTGTTCAATTCTTCTGTAAGTGCTCTCTCAATGTCAGAGGTGCAGCTCATCCATTTCTCCTTCTCAATAGCAAAGCAATTTCTGTACCGCATATAATCTGGAATTGATATAGGTTTTAATGAGACAAATATTAAAATTAGATCGCCAATTCAGAAAAGCAATCTGATTTATTTCAAAAAGTTTAAAAATGAAATTTAAATAATCGAGTAAGTTAAGGAAAATTTGACGCTATCAGGAAAATAAATAAATAATAAATAAAATAAAAATAAAAAAATTTAAAAAAAGTGTCTACTTTATTATTAGATTTTTTATATTCCTTACCTCGCTGAAAGTCCTTATCTGAACAAAATTTTTCGAAAAAGTTGGTAACGCCATAGCTATCCTTTATAAATAAACTGAGGTGTTGGTTCTGATTTTGGAGACATCGTGCGAAGAAGTCATCGAAACATTTCATGCATTGATGGAATACACTTTGAATAAATTTTAGAAATTTATTATTTAATGCACAAATATCAGACAAAGTTCAGTATTTAAAATTTTTAATTTGAATAGTTCCAATAACAATTAGCTGGTTAATTATCATATATATGACGAGCTAATTTTCAATGGAATTTTGAACATTTTTCATATTTATTGAACATTTTTAACACTAGATACAAGGCTCATATACACTTTGTAGCACAGTCGTCTGACTCCAAATGTGACTTACTTGCACTGGGTAACGATTTCTTTTTCGCCAATGACCAATTTGGTGTTCTGCAGAAATTCCATGAGATGTGACGGCAAGGCCTTGAAGCAATCTTCAACCTGCTTCTGACCGTTAAGGCAATTTTCCAGAAAATGTGGTGGCTTAAATTTCAGATTTGTCATTGGCGCAGTTTCCATGGCGGCTACCACCATAATCCATACAAAAACCAAAGCACACATTATCCCCTTACGCATTGTAATCTTTCCCTTTTTCTTTACTTCAAATAATTTTTATTTCTATACGTATACCAATTTCTGATCCGTATCACTATTTTAATCCTTACGATTTGCCGGCTGTCAAATAACTGAACAGCATTGGTCAATTGCAACTGTATTTAAGGCTCGCTAACAGAGCTCTGTTAAGCCTTTGTACAGCTGCAGCGCATGCACTTTCACCTGTTGTCATTTGTTTTGCTTTGATTGTCACGCAGACATTTAATATTATTTATATTTTTATATAAATATTTTATATTTATATTTTATTTTTAATATTAACTATACAAATTTAAAATAAAAAAATTTTTTACATTTAATTTTTTTTTTTAAATCTTTTTTTTATAAAATAAAAAAGTCTATTAATAATATTTTTGTATTTTAATTTATAGACAATATAAAAAATTAAAATTTAATTTTTTTTAATTTTTTAAACTTTTAATTTTTTTAAAATCTATGAATAATATTGCAAGAATTTGGGGTATTATTAAAAAAAAAGAAAATAAATATTGGCAATCTAAAATTCCTTAGATTATAAATTTTATTATAAAAAAAACATATCCATGCGTAAGCACGCGCCCTGCTAACTGCGCAGTTAACAGAGCGACTGCGCTGGGGCTGCGTTCATGGCCTTTACTATGGGAAATTAAATGTATAAGTTCACCTCAACTAATAGAAAAGATCCTATTGGCTAATTGGACTAGGAAATCATTCATAAGCCGCGAGCAATCCTTTCGATTGGTTTGGATTCTCATGTGATTATAAAATAAAGGCCCAAAGCAATGCACCAATGAAATTTCAATATTTCGAAGCTGTGAGAAGTAGAGTTGGGTTCACAAAAAAAATGCGCAGCTCTTGCATTTCATCAATTAAATTAATTCGCGAGTCGCTTAATGTAATTTGGCATAAAGTCAGCTTTTTTTGCGAAGTGGAATTCAATAACCAAATGACGCAGCTCTCCAGAATTCACTAAGTGAATCTGACTGCGCAACAAATTGCTGTGAGATAAACAAATTTTAAATCACAGCAAATTTATATATATTCCATCAACAGCCATATAATTAATTCTGTGTGAACCCTGAAAATGTGTCCCATGGTTAACTTGGCACTGAAAAAAAGGCAAAGCAATCAGAGTCAGCTTGCACTGGTTGCAAGGCCGCATTTTGGGATAAACAAAAAAACGGCAGTCAAATGCAGCAAAGTAATTGATTTAATTAAGTGTGGAACGTGTGTGTTGCAATGAGAGAGCCTTGAATCAGAAGCTTAAAATGTAAACGTAAAAGGCATCACACGGTAATATTTACATTCGAAATATTGTTTATGAATTATATTTACTTATAACGAATTTTGATATTATAGGCATAAATAGCAAATTATACATACAAATATAGATGAAAAATTATAATAAATGTTTTAAAATAATAATAATAATTTACAAATTATTTAAAAATGTTTATTTTCTTTTATAAATTCAAAATTTTTTTTTAAATTTTCATTTATTAAATTAAATTTCACAAAATCTACACCTTTGTTGAGCAATATAAATTTTGGCTATAGCTTTACAATCAGCTATTGTCCACGACACAAAGCTGCATCTGCATGCAGCTCTCATCTCTTTTTTCTAGACAACTACGTGCTGTCGGCTGCAAGTATGCAATGGATTTTTATCATAATTAGATTTGAGTTGCGGTGCGAATAGACGACAGTACCAAAATATCATATGCGCATGAATAAAAGCATGCCGAGCACATCAATGAGCCACACGTACAGCAACAGTATCAGAAATATTTGTCTCTTAATTAATTGAGCCGGCATTTGACATATGCGTGCTCCTTTGCTGCGTACCTTGAGCCACACTGCAGCACAAGATACGAATTAATCAGTAGAAGTAGCAGCCGCTGCAGAATTGACTACCCAGGTATTCAAGGGACTCTCCGCGCTTTATGGCAAAAAAAAAACCAAATACAAACAGAGCATGCGGGCACGAGCAACTCTTTGCACTTCGTCAACGCGTTTGAAAGGAGGCTATATACGCAGATATACGTATAATCCTGTTAAATAAATCATCAATGCAGTTTTTCATCGACGTTTACACACACATCTAGCAGCTCTTCTCGCTGAAAAACTGCATTGATAAATGTTGAATTCAACAGGATTATGAAGCGTTTCGAAAGTGCCCTCATTGGCTACTGAAAAACAGAAAAAAACATGCAATTAACAAGCAATCTGGCTGCGCAGCAGAATACACAGAATTTTCAATGAGACAAATGTGATTCAAGGCTTACCTAAATAAGGTATATAAACCAAAGCAAATTGCCAACGGTGTAAACCAGGGTATATACTACATATATATATATATATATATATATATATATATATAGTACAGTACATATTAATACACCCCCTTAACTTTCAGAATGAGGCGAGGCATGTCAGCTCCACCAGCCACCACAGTCGATACATCTGTCCAATTGTCTATATATATATATATATATATATATATATATATATATATATTTTTTTTTTTTTTTTTTTTTTTTCAATAACTCTTTCGAATTCCTTATTATAAATAATTTTCTTCCCAGTTGGCATAACAGAGATTCAGATTTACTGCATAGATCCACTCTCCTTTCAATCCCATCATAAACTATAATTTCTATTTTGTTAAACAGTGTTGAAGAAGTTCAACAGCAGCACCACAAAGCCGACTTACTCACGTTTGATATTTATGCCTCGCTATGTAACCAACAATTTCCCTGAAATTTTGCATTTCACATTGTTTGTGTATGCAGCTCTCATCTATTGTTTGTGGGGAGGCGAGTGGCTGTGGCTGTGGCTGTGCCTGCAAGTATGCAATGGATTTTTGGATAATGTCATCTGCAGCGCAATCAGAGTTCCAAAAGTGACACGAATGAAGAACATGGAGTGCATATGCAGTGGTTGTTGTCCTTTCATTGAATTTTAGCTCTTTTATTGCCTTTGAATGCATCGTGCATCGCTGTACAACAACTCAGCAAACAATTGCCAATGATTGGTTTGCTGGTCAACAGCTTTCTGGTCGATATGCAAGGGCTAATACAATTTTGTTTCCAATTAGCCTTCGCATCAAACGTGACTTGGGGCACAACACCAAATTTCCCTGAAAATCATTTTGATTCTTTTTTTTTTTATAAACATTTATTTTATGCAAAAACTTGTACATAATTTAATTTGATTTTGTTACAGTTGCGTATATATTTGCATATACATATGCGTATATGTATATATGCATGTATTAATTATTTGAACATATGTGAATAGAATTGCAAGAATTCAGTGAATTTGCAATGTGTTTATGCTTGATCTATGATGTTATGTTGAATGAATGAATATTGTTTGCAATAAATGTTACCCATTAACATTAACACAATGCAAGTGCTTTAGCTTATTCCTATGCACTATACGATTACATACATATAGTGAATGCATTAATTTAGTCACAATCATCAATTGTATTGAATTTCGAAATCCGATAAGCGAAACCAATGCTCATCGAGATGCATTTTAATTAGGCAGCACACCAAAAGATTTCAATATTTTGGCGGTGCGCATTGCTACGATTGCACGATTGCCGTTACTAGCATAAATATACATATTATAATAATTAAATTGTATTATCATTAAATAGTTTGTTAAATTATCTTGTAATTTGTTTATGTATTGAGTATGTCGCTTCACATAGTTTGTATTATAATTTCATATTGTAGTTGACGGCTGCTGCCTAGCGTTTCGATTCAATATAATTTTTGTTTCATCTGATTTTGTTTTATTTTAAGTTTTCCTTCGGTTTTGATTTGTGCCGTTATAAAAATAAGTTTACATTTAACTTAGTTGCAATATGTTTGAAAGGCACACTAATTACATATTTGTTTCAATTGGTTTAGCATAATTATAATTTATCATTTAGCTGCATTAAGGAAAATTCTTTAATTTAAAATAATATGTAGCCGTTTTTCTTTTGTACCATAATTTAAATGCAATTTCCTTTTTTTTATAGTTTTTGTTTTTTAACAATATGTATTTGAAATATATTTCTAACCGCATATTTGATATAATTGTTAGCTGCTAATAGGTTGAGTTTCTCTATGAAAGCAAGAATTTTACTTAACAAACAAAAACAAAAACATTTGCATATAAACTTATTTAAAAAAATTTAACACTTTTCATAACTGCCAGCATTTACTTTAAATTAAAGAATCCCGTTTTATGTTTTATATGCGTTCAATGTGGTTCAACTATTTAAAATTGTTTTATGTTTTTTTTTTATTTTATTTTTTTTTTATGTATAATACATTGTGCTTGAGCTCAATATTAACATTAGGTAAGTTACAAATATTTATTTATTAATTGTACATTATTAATGCATGATATTCGTTACTTTTCATTAACTAAATATGGCTGTTACTTGTAGTTTGTATTATTTGCTTTAATTATTAATTTTAATGAGCACACGCGCTTCGCTTTAACTCACAATCAGTGCGAAAGCGCGCGAGCGTTAACTACATACTTAATAATGATGTGTATGTGTGTGTGTGTGTGTGTGTGTGTGTGTGTGTGTGTGTGTGTGTGTGTATTTATATGGTATATAACATAATCATAATCGAAATACTTCATTAACAAAGAATTTGCGTCAATTTAACAAAAAATATATATATATATATATATATATATATTTTGTTAAAAACATAAACATAAGCTGCGCAAACAACAATTTATTTGCTGCCTATAATGAGTAGAGTCTGTGTATTGGTGTATGTGTGTGTGTTTTCATTATTATATAGATAAAACAAAATATTTTTTGTAGTTTAGTCTAAATATTATATATAAAAGATTCTCCATCGCATTGTTCAAAATAATGTAATATGATAAAAAAAAAAAATTTTTTTTTTTTGCTGATGAGATTCTTTAAATGATATTCTTTATGTTTGTTGTTGTTTTTTTTTTTTCTATAATGGCATTTAAACAATTTGATATTGTTTAATGCATAAACAGTTGAATTAATTATTTTTTTTTGTATTTTTTTTTATATTTTTCCTTTTGTTCGCTGCACTTTTCACTATGTACTATAACTTATAAGTGGTTAATGGATAATAATTATATGCGTGTTTTTTTTTCTTCTTCTTTAATTTAAACTATAAAACTATGTTTGATTTGTTATTGTAATTGTTTGTTTGTTTTTTGTTTTGTTTTACTGGCATTGGCAAAACGCAAACAGAAATGGCCACAAAATTCAATACATTGTTCTGCTTCTTCTTCATATTGTTGTTGCTGTTGACGTTGATGTTGATGTTGTTGGTTGCAGTTACCGCTGTTGCATACAGATGAGTGTTGATGCAGGCGCAAGCAACAGGCCACAGACGCTGAATGTATTTGGATGCAGCGCATATGCATATGGTATGTGTACGGGTGGATGGGTGACTATGTGTGTGAATTTATATATATATATATATATATATATATATATACATATATTATGTGAGTGTGTGTGTAGTGTTTCATTAGTATTTGTCAGTGACAAGTGTTGTTGCACTACTTGCAATTAGCATATCACATTCCATACAACATGGCACACAATGCCGCCCACACAGCTTCCGCTCCCGCTGCTGCTGCTCCTTGTTGTTGCTATAGCTGTTGCTGCTGCTGTTGCTGCATTCATTTCATTCGCACCTCTCGCTGTGGCTGTATCTCAATGGCAGTTGCATCTAACCACAACGATGGCAGGCGTAGGCGTTGTTTTTGATTAGCAAATTTGGTAGTTTTTTTATGTAGTTTTTTTTTTCAGATGTGTTGGTGGATTTTGTTTTAGGTTTTGTTTTTTTTATAGATATATATTGTTTTTTTGGTTAGCATGTAAATAAAAGAAGTCATAGAAATGGAAATTGAGTATTAATAAATGGTTAGCAGTTAGTTAAATCGTTTTCGTGTTTCATAATTGAATTACCTAAATATATATATATATATATATATATATATATATATATATATATATATATATATATATTTATATGCGAATTATGAGCACACAAAAAGTTACTAAATGAAAGCGGGCATATTTAATTGTATATATAGAGATATCCATATATAATGTGTATGGTATGCAATGTGTAAGACAGTAAATAGATAATTAAGAGCAGGGCACACAACATGCAGGCCAAGATTTCGTTTAGTAACTTTTTTTTTATATATTATTATTCTTCATTAATGATTTTCTCAACAATAAATAAAATCTATAAAATGAAAAAAAAAACATTCTGTTTGTACTGGAGATTACAACATTTCGAGTTGATGGAGAACACACAAACTAAATCGTAGATAGTGCAAATCTAAGTGTATTAAATGTTTTGTATATTGTTTGTCAAACTGTTATTTAAGAGACATTTATTGGTTATTCAAGACGCTTCAAAGGAATTGCTCGAGTAATTTACAAAAACATTATTATTATTATTATTTATTTACTAGTATTTTCATTTTTTTTTCTACGCTCTATTTGTTGTTTGTTTTGTTTTTTTACTTTTATTTTCTTTGTTTAGTTAACTTGGCCTTTGGTTAGTTGAAATTAGCAATAATATTACATCACATATCATTTGATATTTTTATGGTTTTTATACATATGTAAATGCTATAGAGTATAAAAATTTTAAAGATTAGGGAAAAATATATAAAAAAAAATGTATAAAATAAAATTGCAGGTGCATTGGCTATCAAATTATTTAATTTTTTTTTTTTTTTTAAATTCCAAGGTAAAGCGTTATTTACATTGTTTAAAATTTAATGTATTTTTATTTTTAGCATGTGCCAAAAGGAATTTGCTTTTTATTGATTTTTATTGAAATATTCGTAATCAGAGACATTCTTCAGCATGGCATTAGAATCAATTTAGTAATTGTATTTGTATATGTGAGTGTGTGTGTGTGTGTGTGCGAAGTTATATCAGGATTTGTAAGCGAATGCAAATGCAATTTTATAGAACGTTACACAAGTATTCATCTTACTAGGCTAGATAGATATTATTATTAAACATATGTATTACTGATACCAGAACCGTATTAAGCTTATTGATTAAGTCTGTTAAATACACATCAAGATATATCTTTTTGTTTTATATATGTATACGTGGTAAGTGGAAGTGGGTGGAGACTTGGTACTTGGCTTTGTCGATGCTCAAATCGTTGCAATATTATCATTAATTAATTAAATACTATAGAGAGAGTGTACTGTGTGTGTGTGTGTATGTGTGTGTGTGTGTAATTGTGTTGCAGTATAGAGGTGGGTAGATGAGACAGACGTTAAGCATAGCGTTATGCCCCGGACTAGTATATGGTAGTGGTTGTTGTTTGTTGTGGTTGTGGCTGTGGTGGTTTTTGTGCTAGTAGTAGTAGTTAGAGTAGTACATCAGGCCCCACGCTGGCTAGAGGTGTGCGTACACAGAGCTTAGTTCTAAAGTTAAGTACTTAAGTTAAAGCACTAGAGTTGCAAACAAAAGTTAAGTGTTTCGTTGTTTCTTGATTATTGTAAAATTATGATTTTAATATACTTTCTTCTTTGAGGTGATCAATGAGTTATGCGATACGACATAGGAGTGTTTGTTTTTTCTATTATTTTTGTGTTAAGTTCGGAAAGCGTTAGATTTTTATTTATTTTTATTTTTTACTGTTTTTGAATGCCGGGATGGCATTTCCAAAATCATTGTAGACGTGAAATTATAAGACTTGGATGCATTTTTTGCTGTTGTTTACTGGTTTTGTTTTCTGTGTTCGGGTTGCACTTCAACAAAAGTCATTGATCTTTATTCTGGTACACTTTCGGTTCAATTGCAACATACATTTTAAAATGATATACAAGGTAAACATTACAGACTAACAGGGCCTTAAACGCTAAATACACATATAAAATTCATATTTCATAATTCATAGATATAATATATATATAGGTATATATAATAATAATAATAATTATATGGCTTAAGAAAGAGTAATACAAAGTGTACTAAATTGCTTTTGCTTCGAGTCTGCTGCAGAAATTATATACGAATTTCTCACCCACATTTTTTTCTCATTTTATTTTTTTTTCTTTCTCGTTTTTGTAAAACATCAAAGGCACAAGTCAACGTCGTCAACAAAGAAATAAAATAAACTAACAAAAAAATAAAATGTTTATATATATTTATATATATATAAATATATATATGTATATAGATAATAAAAAACAACGTTATTTTCTTTGCGTTATTCTTTTCACTCGACAGCTTTAAGCGGCTTTACTTTCTGTCTATTGCACTAATATTTTCAAATGATCAGAATATCTTTATATTTTTCATTTTATTTGTTTATCTCTTGTGAGTGTGTTTGGAAAACGAATCAAAACTCGCAGCTGAGGTGCAGCTGCCATCGTGGAGGACACAATGCCAATTGCACCTCATGAGGATATATTAAATATAATAAAGAAACAATTTGTATAGATGAGTAGAAACACAACTAACCTGTTAGGCGCTTGAGTTATTTATTGGACTGAGTTAACTGAGTTACGGAGCTGCACAGACCGGCCTGGCCAACTGGACTGGCTGGGTTTCATTGTGCATACAGCAGGGCACACAACGAGCTTATTTATTTTAATTTTGATTGAGGATTGTTCGAGAACTTGAATACAAATTTATTTTGTTATAGTTGTAGAATGCAAAACAAAAATAAATACAAAATCTTTAACATAATTGAACTAAAATGATTAAGGCCAAAATTTGTTTATATATATATATACTTTCTTTTAATAATGGCGGCCTTACGATAACACTCATCGTTAACTTCTTTAGCATTTGGAGTAAAAAATGTTAATAATTTTTTTTTTTTTAGATAAATACATTTTTAAAAAAATGATATAATATTTGTTTCATGTGATGAAACGAGAAATTTATTGATTTTCTGTCGTTGCTATTGTGCTTCTTCTTTTTATTTTTATATTTTTTACTGTATTTCAATGAAACCCGCCGGCTTGGCTGGCACTCCGACCGTTGTACGCTGATAGGGGTGTTCTCTGTTAGCCGCCAAACGACGTTGCTGCTTAAGGGCGCCTACTAAAATATACGATACGATACATGTAGATATGTGCATAAATATATATATATAAACGTATTTATATATGTATATATTGGTATATATAGAGATTATATAATATTCAAGCCAATAAATATATACATATACATACAGGTATACAGGTATACAGGTAGACAGGTGGACATGTATGCATGTATGTATATATGTATATTGTCTACAAAACTTATACAATATAGAAAGAAATATATATTTATGCTTGCTCTTTGCTTTTCTTCACTTAAACAACACACAATTTTCATTTGCTGTTGGAACACTGACACTGTTTCATTTGCTAAATACCAATTTCAATATTTAAAACAATTAAATACATAAAAAACACGTGTATATTGTAAATTGTTTGTTTAGATTTAAATTCTGTTTCTTTGGAATGAGTCGTATTTATTTATTTATATGCATGTTGTTTTACTTATTGATTTGCTACTGGGTTCAACGTCGACGAAATAAGTGATCTTTAGGGCAGCTCGGCTCAAACTAGCCTAACAAAAAATATTTAAATACATTTAAGCCAACATATATAAATGTCAATTATGATTATTATCGCTTTTACAGTTCTTTAGCATTCCTCCAGCTGTCTGTCTGTCTGCCAGGTGATTTAAAGTGCGCTTTTTGCTGACTAGTTGTGCAAAATATTATTGGACGGCTGCCTGAGAACCTCAACTAACTTATGTCTACAAATGTTTAAGCACCAACTCGATTCAAGGCTCCATCTATACACTACTATAAAAAGATTAATATTTATAAATAGATATATTTTAAAATGCTACAAAAAATCGACGTGAGGCTGTTAGCCAATTATTACCAAACGAAATATAAATGGCACTGACTGGAAAAAAATCAAACGGTACGGAAATCAAATGTTTGTTTAACTTGAACTTGTCGTAAGGTACACTCGTGCATAAATACTGCGCTTAACTGCTACCACACAAAACTAATTAGCTATTAGCTAGACATTGCACTTAATTAAAATAGAAAACCCAACAAAAAAACATAAGAGTATAAGAAATTCGAATTAAATAAACATCAACCTACACCGTAAAATCGAAATAAAAAAAAATAAAAGCAAAGAAGTGTAAATAAATAACAAAAGTTATTTAAGACCTAAGCATATGTATATGTATGTATATAGAAAACTAGAAAACATCGAGATGTGTAAATACACTACTTAAATGGCTAAATAATAAACTTGCAGCAACTTAGTTGAAGGCTTTAAGTAATATGCATGTATGTCTATGTATGTAAGTAGAATACTCATTGTTCCCAAAACAACAACGGCAACAACAAACAACAAATTGTCATTGTTGTTGCTGTTGCTGCTGTTGTCAACTAGAATATACTCATGTTCCAAAGTAGAAAATTTGCAAATTGTTTAAAGAGAGCTGACGAAACACACACCCAAAACATTAATTACAAAAAAAAAAAAACACACATCTGCCTCTACGCGCCTAAAAATCAGTTATTTTCCAATCGCTAGCTGCCAGTTTTGTAGATATGTTTGCGACCTATAAACTAACAAAAAATTTCTCAACGAGCAATAATCATTTTAACTTAAGTAACTTTTTTTGTTTTTGTCGTTTCATTCTCTTTCAATTTTGTTCAATATTTTCAGTTATTGGTTTTTTGCTTACAGAGAAGCTGCAGTTTTGTATTTGAGTATTTGTTGTTGTTGTTGTTGTGCATTGCTAAATAAATATATTTGTATATATGTTTATATATATATATATATATACATGTGTGTATGGTTGTATATATATGTGTGTAGCTAAAGTTAAATATGTAGTATTACTACTTTCAATATGATTAAAATATGTTCTGTGTTGTGCACTGTCAACGGCAGAATCTTGCTTCTTTTTGTATATATATATATATATATATATATATATTGTTTAAGCTGGTACTAAGATCTAACAATTTATGGACTTCAATAAATTCTTGGTGCACGCAAACAAAAAAAAGTTCAAAAGACGGAGCCGGCATGCATATATCGACCAACTGTAAATATTTTTTGATATCAGAATTCAGATAAAAAATTAATTGTACAAAATAGGAAAAATAAAGGAATAAATTCAAGAATGAAATTAATTATTATTATTATAGTTATATTAAAAACAATAATGTGATCGTTAGCTGTGCGATGCATGCAAAAAAAAAAAAGAAAACAAATTTAAGTTAAGGGAAGTAAAAATCAAAAGCGATGCAAAGGGTTAAAAGCGTGCGAAAATCAAATTTGGCATTGCATACTTTATGGCACTGCAGAAATATTCAGAATTGTATCATAACAAGGCAGCAACAACTTCGGCGCTGACACCGAAATTGCAATACCCTTACAGAAAACTAAAATCAATTATATGGTAACAATGTATCTATACAATCTATCTATATAGATAGATGTAGCCATAAAATAGCTATCGAACTTTGATGGAATCTAGTGTAAAATATGTAAAAGCTAATACGCCTAGTTGGACCTATTACTTCTGCAAGGGTATGCAAATAAACAAATTAATAAGCGTGAAATTTAATTGTAGTACAATTGCAATTAATGTGTTAAGTTGATTATAAAACAAACTAAAAAAAATAATAAAAATAACAGAAATTGCTGCCTAATAAATTAAACGTGCAACTGGGCGTATGCTTAATGTGCACATGTTTATGGGCTATTCTCGCAGAAATGAGCTTCTTCTTCTTCTTCTTTTTTTTGCACAAATTTTTAATTAAATTTAAAGTTAAGTCATCAACTAACTTCAAGCATTGAAAAAGAAACCCCTCAATGTGTTTGTAAGTGTTGTAAGTAAGTATTATTGCTCGCAGTTTGGCTCGGTAAGAAAAGTTAAGCTAAAAGTTGGCTAACCATAACTCAATTGATCGATGACTCGCCTCATAAACTGGCTTATTAGATGTTCATATATTACTTTGTGTTTATCGTTTTTGCATTGGTTTTTTTTCTGCTTGTTTTGGTGTAATTTTCGAAATGATGTGTGTGTGCGTGTGTGTGTTTGCTGGTGTCAACAGTTATGGCGCATATAGTTAAGAGTATATTGAATCAATATTTAGCTGATTGAAAATCATAATTTGTAGTTATATAGATACGATATGATTTAAGTAGTTTATCTAGCAAATAACCCACCGCTATGATCTGGATATTCCGTCAACAGAGGATTGGCGGTCAGTGCTGCGTAGTTCGCGTAGTCGGTGTATGGCGATGCAAAGATCATGCCATGGGCGGTCTGATCGAAGGCGGCTGTCGGCGCTGCCTGGGCGGACAGTATGCTGGCCGCTGTGGTCGGCACGGTCATTCGTGGATTAAGTATCAATGGTGCGCCGAGCGGTGCATTGGCGGGTGTACGTATCTGGGTGGCCAGGCCGGATAAGGTGGGTGTCAGCAGGCGATTATCCGATGCAGCAACCAAACGGCGCCAGTCCTCTTCGCACACTGCGGGATACAGAACAGAAGCAGAAGGAGAACCAACGCATGAGAAAGCTGTCCGTATAGAAAATCCATGTAAATTCAAAGGAAAACATATTCGTTATATCATTATTGGTTAGACGGATTAGGAAGCTCGATTATCGCTATCGCATTCGATATATGTATATGTGCATATAGAGCACATAGTCTATGCATTTCAGATTGCTTTCAAAGCCGGGTGGTTTGATTGTTTAATCATTTATTTTATTTTTGGTCAGTACTGGGATTAGCTGTTGGTATTAGACAAAAGTTCTTCTTTTTCGTTTGTTTGCTTTTCTTTTGCTGTTTTGGTTTGAGTATAAATAGTTTTTGACTTATATGTAGATCTTGATTGACGTACCTGCGACTGATTTAGCTGTTGTGTCCCTATATGTGCCGTTAATAATGGCTAATTCCATAAGTTGACGTTTCTTTAGCTCATCTTCGCCTTCGGCTTGCTGTTAGTACAAGTACGCGTACGCATGTGTGTGTTGGTGTGGGTGTGTGTGTGTGTGTATGTTTTTGTGTAGTAGTGGTAGTAGATATTTTTCAATGTATTAAACAAAATACATCAAAGCATATTAGATTGGTAAAAGAAATGAAAATATAAAAATAATTTATTATTAATTTTTCGGTTAACATTTTTAGCAATGAGATCATTATTTATTTATTTTATACAGATAGATAGATACAGCAAATTGATTAATCGATATAAATAGGCAACTGGCATTAAGAACATGCCAACAATTTAACATCTCAATTCATGTTTTGTATATTTTTTGTTTTGTTGAATTAATTTGATTTAATTTTATTTTTTATTTAAGGAATTGGGAGCTGGGCATAAAAATGCAGAGTACCACACAAGATATATGGCATTTGCTATAGCTACTACGATCTGACTTACCGGCACGAGCAACTTTTGGACTTCGGCCACTGCCTGAGCCAATTTGACTTTGGCGCGATTCTCGGTATCCTCAACGGTAATCAGGACATGCAAATCGTCCGACAAATGCTCCCAGTTGGGTTTGCCACGATTGGCATCCTCCTAAGAAGACAAAGAAAATTTCAAAATAAAAAATATATATTTTTTATTGAATTGTATAAACTTAAGTATGAAATGACTGTATTTCGATGGAATTATATTTATTTTTAATTTATATGATTCTAAAAAAAAAAAAAAATATATATATATATATGTATATATTTAGGATATATAATTTAGGATATTTTAAGTTAATCATAAAAAAATGTTGGCTAGAAAATTTATATATCAAAGAGTATTCCAATTCGGGCTAACCATTTAAGTGCCTGACAGACTTATCTTACCTTAACTTAAAATGGAATGCTCATAGCTGTAAACCCAACTCTACTCATACATATCGAATTATAAGCATATAAATATAAATTTCTATTCTACATATATATATTATATATATCATCACACTCAAATATCAATTTCTCTTACACAGCCTTGTATCAAACACTTCCTGCATTTACTTACTACTCGTTCTCAAGTACAGCTGTCATAGAGAGAGAGAGAGGAAATACCTAAATATTCGTGCATATCTTTTAGTGCTTCACAGACCGCAAACTCAACCACAACTACAAGCTGCAACAGTTTATTGGTAATGGGCGTCATAACGCTAACAGCAATCGGCAACGCGAATGCCAATAAAATCATGAATGCCTGCCTTCTTTCACTTGTTCCCAGCTAGAAATTGGCATTGGGGC
Source organism: Drosophila fulvimacula (assembly GCA_035045555.1). Taxonomy (NCBI): domain Eukaryota; kingdom Metazoa; phylum Arthropoda; class Insecta; order Diptera; family Drosophilidae; genus Drosophila; species Drosophila fulvimacula. The sequence goes on from JAWNOX010000137.1 coordinate 15,477,630, forward strand.
AGAGGACATTTTGTGGCGCATGTGTTCGCAAACAATTAATTGTGGCCGCACGGCAAAAATGCATTCTGTGAAATGTGAAAAATTCGAAAATTCTGTTGAAGCTGTTACTTTTCGGTCATGCCAAATGCCCAAAGGCACTTTTGGCTGTCACGCTCGGAATGTGTGTAAAATTTATTAATGTACTAAATATTTATTAATGCTTAACCCAAGGCTCTCGTCGTGCGCAGCTCATTAACTTTTGACCCAAAAATTAAAAGAAAGCACTAAGTCTATCTATATATATATATTTATATACCATAGATAAATTCACATGCTTAAATAAAAATTTGAAAATGTTCTAATCAATTAAGCTCAAAGTGCCAGGCGAAACTGTCAGTTTAGTTGGCTTTTGAAGTTGCCTCATCAGCGTCCAGTGTCTGGCTGCCTGGCTAATTTCGAGCCGCCAGCCACTTGTCAAATTACGAACTGTCAAGCGGCAAAGTGAGCCAACTTAGTGGACACATCTGATTCAGCCAGTTGCATGGAGACTGTATATATATATATATATATATAATAAAGGGGTTTCAGCTGCAAGATATATATATATAATATATATGTGTATAATAGAAAATGTTTCTATTTCTATCTCTTGTTTGACTGCAGCTAGTAAACATTTTCACTGGTTTTACTCGCTTGTCATTTTCATGAAAATATCATGAGTCACACGCACACATTTTGGCTGACGTTATATCAGCAAGCCAGCCGCCAGCCAGCCAGCCAGCCAAACAGTCCGCACGGAGCACCTGAGTGGGTGTCAGCACTCGGTGTATAGCTACTAAATTATCAAAATATTGCATTGCTATAAAAGTGTTCACTTATATGACTTGTCTTGTCTGACTGTTTGTTGGTCTCTTCGTCGTACGTGAGTGTGTGTGTATGAGTACATGAGTGTAGGAGTGTTGAGTGTATATGTGTATATGTATGTATGTGTACATGTGTTTGCTTAAAATGCGCTCCACATTTGCAAACTACGAAAATACATTTAATCATCTCAGCTTTTTTGTGTGCTTAACGAACGCCAAAGGAAATTAAATCATCATGAGCGCTTAACTAACAAATTTTAGAATAGAAATATATATAAATAAAATTTTTTTAAAAATAAATAGATTTATATATATATAAAAAAAAAATAAAATATATACATATATATTAAAATAATATATATACATATATCCTACATTATTAGCAAATAAAAACCTTCACTTTTGAGCTGCCTCATTGCTAATATTATATTTATAGTATTTTCCTTATTCATTTGGTATTAAATATTTGACTTAAACTTGTCTCTTAATTGACAATCATTTTGATTTTGGCAAGGCAACCGAATGTCAACTTCGTATGAAATTTTATTTCGAAATGTGCTATGGTTGCATAGTAATAGCTATATCTGAGTGTGTTTGCGTGGGTGGCTGAGGCTTTTAGATTGGCATGCAAACTATGCATTGGGTTGATGACTGTTGATTGGTATTTGAAGTGGTAATAATGGAATTTAATATTGTTTTTTTTCAGTTGATTCTGAATGAACTTTGAATTCCCCATATATACATCTATAATCATAACTCACCTTCTTTTTGTCCCGCATGGAGCCCTTGCCGCGTACCATTATCTTACAACCAGTCTCTTGTTCTAATTGTTTGGCTGTCATGCCGCGCGGTCCCAAAATGCGGCCAACGAAGTTGAACTGAAACGGAAAGAAATGACAGGAAATGAGCAACAATTATAACAAATATAATATAGAAATAATAATAACGAATCAAGCTTAAAGTCTTAATGCCACAAGTTCATTTCATATAAATTTAAAACACATTAATGGTAAGGCTGACTCATGAACCAAATTCAATTCAATGCACAAAACATTCTTTCAAAGTCAAAATTATTATTTTCTGTTTTGCGACTCCAGCAGCAAAATTATAATCGAGAAAAAAAAAATACAAATGCACAAACAGGCAAAATACGTAATATGACCTAAGGCGACACGCCTGAATTCGCCACGATAAACCAATCAGCCAGACTCTCAAACAGATTGCCAACTGCAACAGCAGCAGCAGCAGCAGCAGCAAATGCTTAACGGCGGCAACAGTCAAAGGCATTTCAAATACCAGCAGAGGGGGCCTTTTTGGTCGATAGCTGCCTGCCTGCCTGCCTGACAACAGGTCACACTGATAGCGCTCCGCTGAAGCCCGGCCAGTTGAGCTCTTGCCAACAGCTGTGTAATTGATGAGCCAGCAGCCAATTATCATATGCTTCATGCCTGCGCTGTAACCACGCCCCCGGGCGTAATTTGATGCTCATAAATTAGACGATCAAATTGTAGATTTATTAGGCTCACTCATAGACGAATATCTCAACAATTTAACCTGAATTATATAGACAATTATATAATTACATATATATATATATATATATATATATATATATATATATATATATATATATGTATACATATATATATATATGTGTGTGTGTATGTGGAAAATGGCGCAATTCTAGCCCTGAGGCGACCACCCACCAAATGTATCGCCGTTTGGCTTTTATTAGCAAAAAGCCAAGGCTAACTATGACACACCGAAGATTATATACTCTATAAAATATATGTTAAACAATGTTGGCCAAATGGTTAAGAAGCTTTCCAACTATGACATGATTGAAAATCCAATTATTTATGCAAAAATTTTCGCAATTTTCAATACGAAAAGTAGAATTAAAAATCAATTTTGAGTTTGATATTTATTTAAAACTGAGAATATGTACTCTGCATATGCTGTATATAAATAAACTATATATACAGACTTGCAATTTTAAGGTTCTGTCTTTACACATTACACATTCGCTGACAAATTGATAATATCCGCTGCCGCAAGAGTATTTTCAATTTTATTTCCAAACCGATGATGTGATCTATGTGTTGTTGTTGTTGTATTAACGATGATGTGAGTGGCAGCAACAACTACAACAGCAGCGCTCGTTGTCGTTGTCAGTATGTAAGTATATTAATCTTTATCTAGATAAATAAAACTATTATATATATATATATATCTATTGCCATTTACTGTTTGCTCTTTTGCTATTTGTTGCCGCAGGCGACTATTGAGATCAAATCAATTGAAAATTGCTGCAGATGCATAAATGCAGTTAGCTTAATGGCTGCGCACAAATTTTAATTAAGAATTTAACAATGTTCGGTTGAAAATATAGCCAGGCCACAGTCCGGACTGCAGTGAGGCCAAGTTCTGCAAACGCAAAATGAATGCATTTACTTTTTCATGAAAAACTTTTTGCGAGAAAACAAATATTTGCATTGGCAACTGTTGCTCTTCGACGTCGGGCATTTAATTAAAACTGGCTTTCATTTGATTTAACGGCAGTCCGTGATGACGCATTCACCGAAAACTGACTTAAAGTAAATCAAATAATTAATGGCAGCCAAATTACGTTTATCAATTGTTAAGAGTTTTCCCTTTAATTCCCAATCAATTATGAAATAAGTGCAGCGCCGCTTACGCGACTCAAGTGGAAAACTGCAGCAAGAGCAACAACAATATTTATTAAGATTATTATTGTTTACAGACAAAAGGGGCAACAGTTGCTAGAACAGAAGCTAAGTGTGTGTCTGCCTCTCCCTTTCTCTCCCTCTTTCCCTTTCTGATTGTGGGCAGCGATAAGAATGATTTTATTATGTACTAAATACTTATGTGTTCGGAGCGCAAACAATTGATAAGCCAGCAGCAGCAGCAGCCGCAGCAGCGGGCATAAGATGCTTTTTTCATTTCTGAATTTTTTTTCAGAACAGAGCAATACGCACATGTACCCAAATTAAATATTAATGAACTCAAATGGAAATCGTCTGTGGCTGCTATGGTTTCCATTCAAATGGACAATTGTAAAAGCCGCTTAACAGCACGGGACAACTTTTCATATCGAGCATCAGGGAACCAAGTTAAATTGACGGATATTTTATATACAGTATTCTCTGCGTTCATTGAGTGTTTTTGGCCAACTTTGGCAAATTGTAGCTCTGGTTCAGGTTTTTCACAAAAGATTTGCAAATAGTTTTCAACAGCAAAACATCTTTTCATATTAGCCGACAGTTAAGTGGAAACAAAAAATGCAAAACTAGGCAGCCGGTCGGCGCAGATCAAATAGATTACAAATCTGTATAAGTACATTTTAACAAACATACAATCTATATGTCTTCTCCACATGAGTGTGAGTGTGAGTGCGACTGTGCGTGCGTGTGTTTAATTATACGCGAATGTAACACAAAAAGTATGTCTATATTCCGCGGAAAAATAAATCACAGTTTGACATCTAACACAAAAAAACAAAATAAAAAAAACTAACTTGTTATTCTCCCTCCGCTCTATAGGCGCTGCTGTACTACTTATTAAATAACTCAAAAATTGAAATGAGCATTTTTTAGTTGCACGTAATTAGCATTTTATGTTCATGACCGATTCGCTGCAGTTTTCAGATTAATTGCCATTATATTTACGACACACACACAATGCATAAAGTGTGCAAAATGTTGCGACAAATGAGCTGCAGTTGCTGCTGTGGTGTTGTAGCTGTTGCAAACAATTTAACATAAATATTTTAGCGTTAGTAATGTCCGCTAATGGACAACAGCTGTTAGCATAACATTCAGCTTCGCCGACAATAACTCTGTGAACTAAGAAAATTTAAAACTGTTAAGGTGCTTTAACCATATGGCAACTCAGTTGAGGCGACTTAAAGAAATGATTAAGTTAATTCGGCTTAACATTAACTATAATATGAGTTTTTAAACTATGAGAAATGTTTTATTATGATCATTTTATTACTTTTATTTTGTATTATATTATTTTATTTTATACCTATTTGCTCATCATCTAATCATTATTCCAATATTATGCATTTATCTCTTATCTTAATTTTTATTACATATTTATATATGTATATTTTTATACCAAAGGCTTTAATTAAATTCATATAAATTTGCAACATTTTCGTGAATTACTGAAATGATTTCTTCCCAACAACAATTTCTAACTATGGTCTCATGGCAATAGCAAACCATTTTAAAAGCTATAAAAACAGAAACTTAAGCTGATACTATTTAAACAGCTGCTTAGCAGCTTTTATAAAAGTTTCATCTTTTATCTAATTTATCTCGAACGTATATAAAATGACAGCATGTAGTTCGTTCAGCGCGCAGCGAACGCCACGGGGCGAATGAGTATTATGTTTTTGTGCGGCAAGCAGAAAAACATGGACATCGCGGGACAGAGAGGAGGGAGAGTGAATTTGAAATAAATACTGAGCTATGGGGCAGCTTCAACTGGAGCTATTTCTACTACAAGACTATGTATGTGTTAATAGCAGTTCAGTAATTAATTGTAAACTGTTAAATGCCATTGTTGTTGTCGCACTCAGTTGGCTTGTTTGCCACAGATGTTGTTGTTGACGCTAATTAAGTTGTATTTATGTTTTGGACACAGCCTGCAGCAACAGCGACAACAAGCACTAGCAACAATTGAGCGTATTAAGAGACTGCATTTTATAGGCTTGCAGAATGCTATGCGATGCACTCGCTTAAGCCTTGTTGACAAATTGTTGTCCATTTACATGGCGTCCGTTGTTGCCGCCTGTCAGCCGGCTGACAAATCACTATTTACATTGTTAAATATGGTAGAAATTATTTACTGCTATTATTTTTCCGTGCAAACGTTTCGGCTAATGCTGCCCGCTGCGTCCGAGTCAGTGGTTAAATTTATGAGCAATGACGAGGCTAAACAATAATACACAAACAACTATACAATATATTATGTGTTTTTATATATAAACATATATATTTGTGTTTAGGTGTGTGTGTGTGTGTGCATGGACAATAAACATTGTGCAAACTTGTTGCATTTTCTTGCCTGCCTGGCGACCTGAAACGCAATTTGTCTTGCTTATAAACATTTGGTTTCGGTCATTCGACAAGAAAATGTCAGAAATGTGTTCGTGTTCAGCTATCGAGCTAGAAATATTGCAATTAAATGAAATGATTTATCGAAATGCTGAAAACACACACACACACACACACACCCCGCCCAGTCAGAGCGCAAAACACAAAAAATAATCTTCAGCTGGTCGATGGGCATAAAAATAGAAGCAGTCGAAATACACAGAACACCTGAAATATCAAAAGCAAAAATAGTCGAAAGAAATAAAAATAAAATTGAACATATTTTATATGTGGACTATGCATACATATATATATTTATTTATTGACATAAATATATGTATATATAAACAACTATAAAACCTATGCCCTGTGCTCATAAATCTCGGTCGAGCTGTGCCAATTTCCATTTGGAAAGCACAAGAACAGCAACAGCATCATCAAAAGCAACTTTGATTTAGCCTTTGCTCTGTTTCAGCATCAAATTATGTTCGTTTTCTAATTTATGGCTTGCCTCATTCGCATTCAATTCGCTTTGGTCTTTGGAGCAGCAAAATAATGAAAAAGTGGACATAAAAAACAAACTAACTAACTTTATGCTAAACAGTTGCTGCTTAATGGGTAAGGCTTATGCAATGCAGCAGTAGAAATTAATTAAGTAGAAGGTAAGGCTTAACATTTTGAATACCCAGTAGAAATGTACTTTAAATAAGTTGCATCAACTAAAGTTTCAAATCAATATACAATGACATTTTTTTTAAATTTAATTCCTATCAGATATAATCTGTAAATATTTATATTTATATTTATAAGTCGTTATAAATTACAGGGTAACACATAGTCTGAACTCATAGTTTCAACTTTCTACAGGTTTAATCTCCAGTTAGAATATGCCACAGATTCAAGCGTGTCTCGCTAATTAGCAGCTTTAAGCAATCATATTTGCATATCGAGCGCTTTAAGTGATAGGGAATTTTTAGATAAACCAATGCATACTAGTTAATATAAAGAGATTCGTTAAGATATATATAAAGTATATATACATATATATACTTAGCAAATAAACAAAAGCAGCTATGTGGATCACACACTACGCCTCATTGAAAGACATTTTTGAATTGTGTCAAGCAATCTGGGTTCATGCTGCTGTCAGCCATAAATAAGGCAAAACTACGCCCAAACATTTTCCAAAATGAAAACAAAACAACAATAACACATTTCAAAATAAAAAAACAGCATTTGAAATTGCATAAAATTAAATCAAATTCTAATTTGCCATGGCGTTTGGCTAGGCGGCTAAACAAAACGCCTACAACAGCAACGACAGCAACAGCGACGACGTCAAGCGACTTCCTAAAACGCTTCACTGATTTTGTCTAACCCATTTAAAATATATATATACACATATACATGCACCGTATGTGTGTATGTGTGTGTGTGCTGTGAGGCACTGCAGCCAACTGAACTGATACGCATTTTGCATTTGGCGAGTCTTAAGGCGAGCCCCGTGCTGAGGCAATTGCCATGTTTTGGACAACTTAACAGCCGACTGATTCCATCAGCTGTCTAAAGGTGTGTTATCTCTCTCTATATATATATATATATGTGTGTGTGCGTGTCTGCTTGAGTGTTGCCTAACCGCCCATTTGTTGCAGCAGCAAACTCGCTGGCAGCGTCTCGTGTTCTTTAGGCACTGTTAGAGGGCGCACCTTAAAGCGATTTCCGGTGTACCAGTTGCTCATTGGGGCCCATTGAGCAGGCCGCGCTGTCAATTCTAATTAGCGGAAGCGCTTCAAATGTGCTTCGATTCATAAATTAGATCATCGCTGATCGTTTCCCGATATACATAAATATATCTATATACATATATATACTTACATCTGGATGCTCACGCACTGGCACATAAACCTTCTCGTTCAACGTAACCATTGCGCCCTCTGGCTCGGGCAGCGTGAGCGGCTCCTTCTTAACGCCATTAATCTGGAATAGGGAGGCACGAACACGTGCAATTTCTGCAATGAAAGAGAATAATAATGAGAATGGTTAATAAAAAGAAATAATTACAAATTATTATGACCAAAATGTGATTCAATGCGAGTCTCAAAAATACATTTGCCAACATATTATTATTGTGCATAATAATTGCAAAATAAAAACAGCTTTTAATGCCGCTATCAATGTGAAAAACAAGTTTTGTTTCATTTTAATTTTTTTTTTTTTTTTTTTTGTTTAATTGACAACTATGTGGCTAATCATTCAACTCGGTCATTAGAGCAATTTGTCATTTAGTTAAATGTGCGTATTAAATGACGCTTAATTTGACTTTTAGCTGTACAAATATTTCGAGCAGCAATTGTGCCAGCCCAGACATACGCCATTAATGGCGTGTGAATGTTTACTTTATATTAATGCCGCTAATTTATTAGATGCAAACTAGTCGACACACACAGACACACCGAGCCTCTCCACCTAGCCTTTACGCCCCCATTCATAATATAGCCACCTAGTGAAATCATTTGGTTTATATATAAACGAATTATGGCATGCATTTGCCTTTCAAATTACAGCGATGCGATGCGATGAGCTGAGCTGAGCTGAGCTGTGCGGCGCTGCGTTAAATAAATGTAAAATGCAATGCCAAATTGCGCATACGCCTCATTGTGCGCCATAATTCACACATTTGGCGTTTGGGCTACCGCAGCGACTAACTGCCGTTGTCGTTGTTGTTGTCATTGTCGCCCCCCAACTGTGCCAGTTGACAGCGCCTTTACAATTGATATGATCAACATTTGGTTTTTGTTGCCATTGGCTTTGGACTCAGCTCAGTTGCATTGTTTAACTTTGGCATGTGCCCCCAACTAGCTGGCTCATAACAATGGCCAACAATTTGTCACCAGAACGATAGGGCAATATGATCTATGTGTAAATTGAAAAATATATAAGATATATATATATATTTATTGCATTAGTGGGTGTGTCATACGGCATGACTTAAGAAATGCCTAGGAGAAGCTCTATGTCATCAATTTGCCGCATGACTTGCCCGGCAAAATAATTCACAGCAATTCGGATTATGGCAATACAATACTTATATCACCATCTATGCTATGCATTTATTTATTGTTCGAAACATTCAAATTGATAGCTTCAATCATTGGCCTTTCCACGAACTGGCCAATTCAAATTTAAATTTTATTTAAATATTCTTAAGCTGAATTATAATAGGAAATATTTTATAATATATATAATTTTTTTTATTTTTTATTTCATATTCCTATTTCAAATATTTCGCCCCAGTTTGCTGTTGTTCATTGTGCCTTGTCTCTCGCGGCTGACTAATGCAGTATTCCTGCCAAATGCAAAATCGCCATGCATAAAATTTGACAATTTATTGACGCTCCGCTGCTGCTCATAAAGTGCAGCAGCGCTAGCAAAATACACAAGTCTAAATTTAAAATGTTGCAAAATGTGGCAGCTGAGCGTAAAAGGCGCTGCCGACCAGCTCCCAGAAGGGCGTCATAAAGCCCTCAAAATTATGTTTGGACACATGGCCAACATGGCTGAAATGGTTGAAATGGCTGAAATGGCTGAAATACTGCAATACTGTAAGGCTGAACGGCAGCTCTTGTCTATTTTTGAACAAGCCATGAAGTAAAAAGTCAAAAATGAACAAATCGCAAATGATTTTCTTGGCACATCCTTTACAGAGTTCGTTAGCTTTTTTGAATAGTTTAAACAATGTGTGCGGGATTTGACTACAACAGAAAAACATTATAAGTATAAGTATATAACAAAAAAAAAATCAGAATAATAACACTTAAAACTTAAATGTTGCCCACACGTTCTTTTGCCAGTTCTCTGGGCACCAAATTTGGTTGCGCTGTGTGTGCGCCTTATATGGAAGTTCGCTTATTTGAATTTCCAAGATAGAGAGATAGAGTCATAAGCAAGTCACATGTAAATTATGACTAAAACTTGACTTGCATTAAGAGTGTCGGCACTTCGAATGAATGAACGATACAGTTTGAAAAAAATTAAAAATAAAAAAAAAAGAAATATATAGATATACATATATATTTATATATGAACAGCAACTGCCATATAAGCACTACAGAACGAGAACTTGTTAATGAATAAAAAGATCTTTCATTGATAATTATTAGATTGGTTTAGCCGCTCGACACCTACATATGGACAACCTGCTAAGGCCAACTCAGCCAATGCCCTTACATGGACACTTAGCAACGGACATGGGGGTTTAATTATATGCCAGCTATATGTAAATGTGAATACAGAAAGAGAAAGAGCGAGAGAAGAGAGCGAAGAGAAAGAAACACAGATGTAGAGTCGCAAAATGCTAGCTATTAATTAAGCCGCCTGCGCATATGGCATCGGCTTTAGGCTTAATTATTATAATTTATCTAAATGCTGCTATCAATTTGGCCCGCCAGTGACTAATCTGATTCTATGGTACGGGCCCCTTCGGGTCCGTCTGTGTCATATGCAAATGCAATGCCACGGCTTATTCATCTAACTCGTGTGCCACACATCAGCGGCGATCTCCTTCGGCTCGCTGGCTGTCCGCTCACAACGCTTGACATTTGACCGATTAAAATTGGCAGCTGTCATGATTGCGTTTATGCTTGAAAAGATCGGAGCTTGCTGATTTCATGAGTGCAACAAACAAATGCGAGCCGCACGTAAATGTTGCCAACTAAATGAAAAGCTTTTCGCCGAGAGCTGCCCTTAATTTGCTTCTGAACATCTATTAAACGGAACGCAATACAAATTGTTCGCATACATATATATACACACATACATTATGTATATATGTCTGCTTTATGCTTGTTTATTGCGACAAATTCCATGCTGTATTCAATATTTCAGTTTTCACTCGCATCGCTTAATGAGTTCTTTGGCCGACTCTTAATGTGCTTGGACAGCTAGAACGAGCCACGTCTTGTTATTTATATCTGTTCATAATGTTTCTGCTGTTGCTGCTGCTGCTGCTGTTGCTTTTTTTTTTAGTGAAAATGAAAATCATTTTCCACTGCGCTGCTGCCAAGTAAATTAAATTATATTATGTGCAATTTTTTTTTGTTTTTGCCGAAAGTCTCAAGAGATTTTCCGCTCTGCTGTTGGTTCTGCGTGCCTAAGTGCAAAGGCGTCGCGGCACATTAAATGAAGGAACAAATTGAATAAATTGAAATATTTAACTTCATTTGATAAGAATTTATATAGGATATAGCATATAGTATATATATCTATTGTTTGCACTCAACTTCAAATACTTTTTCATTTGATTTATAGCCAGACATGTTGGTTGCTTCCACATAACCGCAGACAACCTTGTTCACGCCAAAACCTAATCCCAGCTTGTCAATCTTATAAGATATGCCAAACAGGCAGTCAGTGAGGCAGGCAGTCAGGTAGGCAGTTGCTCAGTTGACACCTAAACCAAATTAATACCAAGCTCAGCTCACAGCTTGGCGACTGCAGGTAGATCAGCTGATTGATTGATTTTGTCGGCGCGCAGTAATTTGCATTGGCTCACGACTTGGCTTCAAGTGCGATACATTAGCAGCCGAGTATCCGAGCAGCTAATTTATGAATGCAAGACCATTCAGGCCACGAATTAGATGACTCGCACTCGTTGGTTCCGACTCGGCTTAGCGCGGCGTGGGTGTTGCCAGCGCATTTCGGCCTTAACAATGCCAAAACGCTGATCGTGTGGGTGACAAGCCGAGTTTAACAAATTGTCACAGCCATGACAAACCTCCCGTAATGCCACCAAATAATACATAAAGAAAAAGCGCTTAAAGCTCGGCTTGAATGTCGACGTTTGTGTGCCATAGCCACTGCAATTAAGCCAATCGCCTCCGGCCATAAACCAACTGCAAGCACACATTTGGCATGAACTCCACAAATGCCTTGGTCGGCCTTGAGAATTTGCACACAAAATCACTTTGCGCGAAACAAAAACACGCACTGAGACACATATATATCGCATATTTATGCATGTATATATATATATATATATATATATATATGTATGTGTGTGTGTGTTCAAGTAATTTCATTTATTTGATTTTTGTATTTTGCATACTTATTTTTATGTATATTATTATTCCTTTGCCTGCGGTTGGACAGTTGCAAAAACAATTTTATACAAATTGTATAGAAATGTTAATTATGATGTATATATATATATATGTATATATATACATGTATATACATATGTATTCATTTATCTGTACATATATATGGGTTCTTCGACTTTCTTTACTAAATTTAGTTGAATGTGCCGCATCAATTTGGTTTTTGTGTATTCAGATAATCACGCTGCCATGAGCATTGCGGTTTTCATGCTTTGCAAATTCGGTTGCACAGCGATAAAAATTTGTTTTTTTCCCATTTATTTTATGTTAGTTTAAAAAATGTGCGTAAATATTATTTGGGAAAATAAAAATGTGCATGTAGCACAGGTTAACCAAATATGAAATACAAAAAGCTAAGCGTGAGATACTCCTGGCCTAGACATCGCTTCGATGTGATTGCATTTTCAATTTTAAAATAAATAAAATTCATAATAAGCGTAAAGTGCGCCCCCGCCAAAGTATATTAAAATATATTTCATTTGTCATATCACATTAAACGTCTTTAACCTTTAAAGCCAACATGTTCATAAAATGAAATAACAACCAACAAGTACATAAAAAACCAAAAACAGTATACAGTTGTTTACCTACATAAATTTTGGGTCATAACCAGACAAAAGCAAAGCCAAGCGAAAAGCGTGAAAACTGATATTGAAACAAAAATAGTAGAAGTAGACTTTCCAGCCAAAAGTTCAATAAAGCTTTGAGCATTTAAAATAAAAATATATATATTATTATATTTCCTGATAAATTCGGATATGTATAGATTCTAAATAATTGAAATTGAATATTATATATATTTTTATTGTTTTATATTTTTAAAATTATTTGATATTTTTTGTAGTATTTTATATTTTTTATTGTTTATATCAATTTTGTTTTTTTTTTATAAATATTTTATTACAAATTTATATATATTTTATAACAGTTGTTATATTTTTTTTTGATAATTTTTTAATACAAAATTGTTACTCTAGCACCCAAATTATTACGTCTTTCCACTAAGTAAACATTTGATATTCAAATAGAATGTGTAAACTATTGACCAATTCCAATGGATACCTTAAATTGTTTCAACACAGCTTATGCTACAAATCACGGCTACGTGCCTAAAAGCAGGCCAAAACGAGAACAGAAATGCGCACCTGGCCAGCTGTCTGGATTCTATCGCTGGGCTGCCACATGCGCATGGAATAAATATGAAAAATGTGCATGAGCTAACAATAACACGAATAATTATATATATTTTTTTTCGTTAAACAAACGCAATTTTCCACCTTTTTTTCGCCGCAAATCAAGAGCAAACAAAACATTTTCAGTCGGCTTGATAAAACAGCGTAGTCTGAACTACAATATAAATTGGACTTTCAATACGTATTTTTTCGGAGGTGTATATAAATATATATATATATAAATATATATATTAAATGACATGCGAATGCAATTATGCGATTTTGTATAATTTTCTCATTAAAAAAAGCATGGTAAAAGGGGGAATTGAATCTGAAATATAGTATTCGATATTCAGTATAATGATAAAAATTTCCTGTGACAGCTAACAAAGTTTTGATGAAGTAATATGTTTTATTATTAGATTGCTTGTCAAGTTCTATAATTATTATTAGTCATTCAGTGATGCTTTAATACAACACACATATCATAAAGTCTTTGAAGAGGTCTTCAAAGGCAATTAGCTGTGGAACAGCATCGTCTCAAATTGCTAATTGTAACAATCATTGACCAATAAACGTACGACACACTTGTTAATTAGCTAATCAAATGTATTTTGAGTAAATTAAATTTGTTTTAAATTATTAACGCCCATTCCGTAAGCAGAGCTTCTAAATTGCTGTGATTAATGTGAGCGATTGCTGCTGCCCCACACGCCCTCGACTTACTACAAGCTACAAGCTGAAATCGTGACTAATTACGTTTTGGTTCTTAACACTTTTGAATGTCAGTTTTATTAGCCAGTGCCATTTAATAAGGCCCAAGAAAAAAACTGTATATATATTTGAATATATATATATATATATATATATATATATATATATATATATATATATATATACATATATATATATATATATATATATTTGTATATATATTTATACTTAAATTTTAATTAAATAATTTGAATAGCAAGAGGAGAACCGCATTGCCAGGCAACACAGTTAGCTTTATATTTTCGGCAAATGAAAAACGGCCCAACAAAGGGCCATAAAGCCAAATGAGATGCGCTACGATACGCTGCGAGGTCAGCGGTAAAATTGGCAACACCCCAAATAGAATATACCACAAAATTTCTCAAGCTAGTAAATGAAAATGTGTCAACTGTGGCAGCTGTTGCTGGGAAAACAATGACACAAATGCTTAACTTTTTTCACACACACGCAGAGAGCACGTAAAGTGAAGGTGGTCGGACACGCCAGAATGCCTTCAGAGCAGCACAAAGACAACAAAGCAACAAGTCATGAATCTTCACAGATCTCTGGTATGTCTTAAGGGCGCTGAGCAAAGGAAGTGAAATGCTAGAGCATGGCGGCGTGAATTTGTTACAACTTTCAATTTCAACAATGGGCCAAATGGAAAGCTCTTGTCAACAACTCTTGGCACACAGAGCAAAGACAAACAACTATCAAGTAAACAGCATTACAAGCCCACACACACACACACACACACGCACACACACATCAGCTCGCACACATGCAATAGAAAACGAAATTATAATGTAAATGCAAATGATGTTTTAATGCCACATGCTATGCGTGTGGGTGGCATTTGCCACAACAACAGCAGCACCACCAGCAGCAGCACCAACAACATTAACCACATTACGACAATTTTTCACACGCACACAATAAAAATAACTAACTGTAAGTCGTCGCCGTATGTGTGTGTGCGCAGCGTAGCGGCAGCCTTGCAACTTGACATTAAGCTTTGAAATATTACAACAACAGACAACAACCACAGCAGCTGTGCTTTGGGGGCGTGTCAACTTGCGTGACCCAACGAGACTTGACAACAACAACCAGAAATTACTGTCAAAGCGTCTGCAAACAATTAACAAGTAATAAGATATATATTTATAAATATATATATAGATTTTTTTTTTCCTAAATACCCATGAAATGTTAGCCAACGTCTAACACGTTCACGTAGTTGACCAGTATTTCTGGCTGTTGAAATTTGAGAATGTTTCACATGCTTAAAAATAGCTGCCAACATATTCCCAGTAATTGTGTCATTAAGTAAATAAACATTAGTCGATATACGCACTTGAAAAGCTTTAGCTCAAATATTAATTCTTATTATTATGACAAGTAAGATTTCACACACTCATTAAAGCTCATATATTTGTAATAAAATTAAGTGCTATATAACTTGAAACATGTGTACTAAAAATGTAAAAAAATGTTTTAAAAAAATAAATAAATAAATAAATAAATAAAAAATAAAATAAAAACGAGCTTATATTACAGCAAAACGGCAAGCAAAACATGTTCGAAAATTGCAAACAAGTTCGTAAATTTTAAGCCAATTTTTTCAAAAAAAAAAAAAAAAAAAAAAAAATTTTTTCTGCAACTTGTCATTGCCAAAAAACGTTGCAAATGTCGTTGTACACAGTTTAACAGTTGTTGTCGCCGTTGCTTTGGTCAAAGTGGCGCAAGGCATCGAGCCAAGCGAAAATTGGCCGCAAATCAAACAGTTCCCATGTGCGCAATTTCGTGGCAAATGCCGTCACATAACCTAGAAAAACCCGAACCCGAACCCGAACCCGAGCCCCGAGCCCCGAACCCACAATCCGCAAAGCGAATCCATAGCCAAAAAGAAAATGCATTAAATGCGTAAATTTGTGAAATTGTGGAAAATCTTTGGACCCCCCGCTGACCAAGCAGCAAAGCTACAGAGAAGAAAAAAAGCCCGTAATGAGTCGCACAACAAACAAAGCAAGATGAAAGACAGGAAGCCACACCCCGAACCCAAAACCGAAACCAACTCAACTCAACTCAGCTGAAGTCAAGACGACTCGGCGGGCTGAGTCAAAAGCAAACCGAACCAAAAACAAAAAAAAAAAGAGTAAAACAAAAAGCCGTCACGAAGCGTCTCAACGCTTCGTTTTGCGTATTATGTCAATATTTCAAAATTAATTAAGATTCATACAATGAAGGCAAGGGAGCGTGTCAATGGGCGTGGGCGTAGGCGAGGGCGAGAGTAACAGCATTAGGGTTCTATTGAAAAACCTTTTCAGCAAATAGCCTGGGTCCGGCACATGGAAGTGACAAGTAAAGTGCATAAATTGTTAGCTTAAGGCCCCAGCGAGAGAGAGAAAAGCTGCTTTCAGTAAGCCAGTTAACCAGTTAACAAATTAGTCAAACCCAAGCAGAGTCTGCTCGACTAGCAGATGCCTGGTAAGAGGGACTTTCCCTCTTTTTTATATATATATATAAATATATATATATATATATGACTTCAATTTTAATATGACTTTGTTTTACTATCAACTTTTTGCTGCCCATAGTTAGGGGCATACAGGGTATTTCAACGGTAGTCAATGCCATTCCCTGCGCGCCCATATTTATAAAGCAATTAACCGAGCTGATTTTATAGCCCAGCTCATAAAACTCAACAACAGACATTATCAATGAACGTTCACAGTCGTGCCCTCCCTCTCTCGCGCTGTCTCACTCTCTCTCTCCTTCTGTTTAATTTTCACAGTGCTCAAGTATTCAGCGCTCGTAGCAATGGCTGCTTAAACCAATTAAAAATTAACAGCATATATAGCTATACTATAGCTAATAGACAATTTGTGTACTCAGCCAATCGGGTTAGATTTCGCCTCGGAGCGACGGCATTTTGTGTGCAACAGTTCTTGAACAATTGTCGGCATTTTCCAATGGGCAGCTGCTGCCGAGCGTGTTATCGCCCAACTGATAAGTCCTTAATCAAACACTCACCTGGAAAGAGCAAGACAGGTAGAGAGTAAGATAAGATTACGTGAAAATGCAAATGGTTCACATGCGTAACACAATTTATGGCAAGTTCAAATTGGGCAAGGAAAATAAAACAAAATAAAACCAAAACAAAGATAACCAGCTTCAGCACGTGTCGAGATAAAGCTCTATACACTCTCGAGATAAAACGGTTGTTGCCGCACTAAAATTGATAAAGAGGCATAAATTAAATTAGTATAACCTGAATTAAGGTAGCTAAATTATGAACAAAAATAACGAGAATATAAATTCATCAAGGCTCATGGCTCAACACGCACTTAAATCTCGAGTAGATCTGTCAACACGGCTGGGCTGGAGTCTCTGCTGCATTGGAGCTGTTAACACCCGAAAAGCCGCTTGCAGCAGTTTTCAATTTTTGAGGTTTTTCTTGTTTTTTGTTTCTATTTTTATATACAAATCCATAAGATAACATTTCTGCCGCTCGGATATGACTCGTCTAGGCAAATGCCGTGGCCATGTCTGTGGCTGTGGCTATGTCTGCGGCCGTTGCCTGTTGCTACGCTGCCAGCACTTGTTTATTTCTGGAGTAGCCGAATGAGTTTTCCGGAGCCCCTGCTACGACGTGTGTGGAACATAAACAGACGCTGCCCGGCCACGACCACAACAACGACAACGACAGCAACGGCAACGGCAATGGCAACGGCAACAACAATCAACAATATGAAGAAGAAGAAGAAGAAGAAGAAGCTGTATCTCACAAATCACGCACTGAATCGAATACAGAGCGGTTCCAGTGGCTGTGCGAGTCAAACGAACCGCAAGGTTCATGACCTCTTGCGCTGTTGTCTTCTAGATAAGATTTCAAGATTTCGACATTCTCTGCAAAGGCAACTACCTGACTCTATCTAACATGATGCAGGAGGCATCAGTTTTATTGCACAAATAATAGCGTTGAAATTGTTGAAATAAATATCAAAATTGTTGCTCTTCGCCTTCCTCTTCTAATTGCTGCTGGCGATGAGACTGCGAAAGTTTAGATAAGTTGTAAACATTTCGTTTAACAAGCTGCGTTCCATCAGCAGCGCCAAGAATTTATTTTTCGCCTTAGCTTTGTTTTCATTTCGGTTAAATATTATTTATATCTAGACGAATTTTCGGGGCTTTTATTTTTATTTCTTTTGAACGATTACAGCTGTTACTAGATGCTGCGCGTGGTCTAGCGGAAATTAAATGGAAATGTATAGACTATAGAGAATTTTGAATGCCCAAACACACACACACACAGAAACACAGGTATGCTGCCTACCTTGTTTGTATACATTAGTGAAAGTTGGGAGCAGCCCTGACAGCCAATTGTTACTCTTGTGTCTCGCTTATGTCATGTCTATCATATGTCTACGATAATTAGCTGTGACAATGTCTGCATTCGGCTTAAATATTTTATTAAATAATATACAAATCGCAGAGAGACAAAAAAAAGGTTAGCCTTATTCATTACCAACATATTTCAAAATAGCATAAATATATATATATATATTATATACATATGTATATATATTTATAAGTATAAGCTGTGGGCGTCTCTTGAGCGTCTGAAATGGGCTATGCATTACCTGTGTGGCTACGCAGCATGTCACTTGATCGTGCTGCCTTTTACTTGGCGTATAATTAATGTTGTTTATCGCGCATACGCAACGTGACGCATGTCGCACCGAGCCCCACACACAGACGCTGCGAATGAATGTGGCAACAACGGAGCCCCAAACCAAAGCCAAAGCCAAAGACAATACATGAAGAGCTCTCTAGCCATTGCTATAAATTATTACGAAGACCCCCGTCTTAACTGCCTACCACTTGTCCACCTACCCACTGTCACAGCTATCTTTTGTTACTGAAAGTACAAAGCAAATATATATTTATATATATATATACATATGTACTTGGCCACTTGTAGCATTTGTACATGCATAATTAAAATGTGCTTGACCAAATTTGAAGTGGCCAGACAACTCGTATTCAAAGAGTTGCCGCCTTACCCAGTCGCTGTCTATCAAGCCAAAGAGGCTAAAGCTTGGCTTTCTCGCATGGGGTATCTGCTGGTCGACTATAAACTATACTCGATTATATTATTAGTAATTACCTGTATGCATTTCAGCACTGCAGCATTGTGCAACTTGTTCTTAACACCTCTGAGTGAGCGCCCACATATTTAGTTTATTTTTAGTCAAAAAGGCGACAGCGACAGCGACAACTGGCTGCGATGTCTCTGTCGATGTGCTCGGCCGCAGTCTGCGGTTTACCTGACTTTTGCTGTCGCTTTGTCAAGACTTCACTTTTGGTGTGGGCTGATGGTGCGTGGAAAACCGGAAAAGCCTACGTACACACATGAACACACACATATGTGCATATGGACTGGCCTATAAGCCCGTTTGGCATTTTAGAAAATGCAAGTGAACTCGTTCATACACCAATGACATTCGTTTCGGCCGATAAGCCACAAGATGTCCTTGAGATGGGCAGCCAGTTGCCAGTCTGCGTAGGTGCCAGCGGAAACGTAATGACAACAGCAACAGCAAAAGCAACAGCAACAGCGGCTACATCTGCTGCACCTTTCAATCAGCGCATACGACTTGTGCAAACGTTTTATAAATAGAAACATTTTTCGATTTCACCTGGCCCGAGCTCTTTGCTGATGTAAGGACACGCATTTGGGCTTAGGGACTTTTCAAATGTCACAGGGCTCAAAAATAGCAATAGAACAGGCGGCGCATTGACTGACTGCTGTCAATCGAAAATTTGAGCCTTTGCTAAATGCTGAATTGCAACCCTCTTTCGTATGAATAAATATAGCAAAAACCGCAACAGTAGCAGGAGATGCAGGGCAGAAGATGCAAGGCAGGAGATGAGCCAAGGCGTCTGAGGATGGCAATCAAATGAAGTTTATATATTGCTGCCTGAACAAGCTTTATTATTGGCGATAGAAACGTAAAAGGATTTGTCCTCCATCCATTCAGTTTGGAGCTAAAATCAAATGCCATGGCTCACTGAAATTAAGGCACCTGCAGCTACTGCTGTCAGTGCTGCTCCACGAAAGACTTCTGCTATAGATCTATAAGCAAAAAATTGCCTTAATAGGATTTGCAACAGAAGCAACAGAAGCAACAGGAGCAAATGGCATATCAAATGGTAAAGGTTACAGCCACTTGCATTTGTTTTTTCACCTTTGCTATCGATGCACTGCTCAAAATCAAAAAAGGTCAAACAAAAATCGAAATACGGACTAACTTCGTTACCAATGCGGGGGCACGTAACATGATTGACTGCAATTAAATCAAGGGTTGTAATGCACAAAAAGTCAAAGGTTATGCCTACATGTGCCCTTTAACCCTTTGCTACTTGCTGCTGACCCAAGCGCGTAGACCACGCACCAGAGCAAAGCGGAAATCGAATGCAACGGCCAAGTGAATTTGCAGCACCTGCGGCTCCTGCGGCTGCGGCTGCTGCCGCTCTGACTGCAGCAGTTCGTCAAACTTGAGCAATAAATAAAAAATGTTTGCTGCTGACTAAACAAATTTCATTACCAATGTAGCCAATGTAATATGATTTCCACTTCCCTGGCAAAGGACCAGGAAATCAGTCTTCATGCGGATATACAAAATTTCAAAGGAAGTGGACAAACGTAACCTTAAGCGCGTTTGAAAATCTGCAGCATAACATTGTCATAACAGATGACGTCAAAAAGCGTTGCTCTGTAAGCTGGCTTTGCAGGGCAATACAGAATTTTAAAATAACAATTTAATTTTTTTTTTAATATTTTATATATTTATTATATTACTAAATGTATTATTATTATTAATTTATATTTATTACTATTATTTGATTTAAAATTAATTTTATAAAATTTAGATTATTTTGAAATGTATTCTTCTACATATGTATATTTCTATATATTCAATGGTTTGTATAGTTAGCCAATATTCATTTCAATCAAATATCTTCTTTTGTATCTATTCAATTTTATTATTAAAGTATTATTCACATGATTTCGGCTGTAGAAAACTTAAGTTCGTCTACAGTTCATAATTTATATAGATATATATATATAACTCCTATATATATACATATATATTAATAATTATATTAAGATATCTCTTTATTCTTTTTGGTCTGCTTGATCACTTGAAGCTCCATTTGGTCATGTGGCGCCCACGCACTTAACGTTTGCACAACAGAAACTTGGCAACTTGGAGCGTCCATATAAAAAATGGCATTTAACCCAAATACACAGAGAGGAACAAAATACAAAAACAAAAAAAACGTGGCAGCACGACATTCAATTTTGATGTCATTTTTCAAAAGACAAAAAGTGCCATAATAAACATAAACAACACAGCCAACACGACAAAAGGTGGAAGCAGTGGCAAAGACAACGGCAATGACAACGACGACGTCGTCAGCGATAAAAATGCAACGCGCGACGGCGGTGATGGCGGTGGACAGATACACAGACAAACGCACAAATAACAACAGCTGATTGCAAATGCAACAATTAAGGCGTCATTGGGGCGTGGCAGTTGCGAAATTTTCGAAAATATCAAAGACTTTCGATCGAAACAGTTGAACGAGACGAAAGTGCGTGAGATTAGCTGATGCATTTATGCGAAAATAGCGAAAAACTCAAACGGCTGGCAAAAGATACAACGAAATGTCAACACACACACAAAGAGGGAGGGAGAGAGACCAACACAAACAACGTGACAACAACGTTCATTCATGCTGCACAAAATACAAAATACAAAATACACGCGTCATTTTGGTAAATTTCTCAGTTGCAGACAGCCAAAAGATACAAAGATACAAAAGTATCTACAGCTGAGAGAGCGAGCGCGTGAGCATTTTGTTTTCATGTCGCATTTTAATTATTAGCTGCAGACATTTGCATGCTGTCATCGTGTGGCCACTGAATAAGTATATATATATATTTATATATATATATATATATATATATATATATATATGTATATATATATCTGTTAGTTCCATATCGCAGCTTACATAGCTGTTAAACGTTTCCAATGACAGCCGCAAAACTATGCCAAAAATCAACACAAATCTAGAGATATTTATGCCATGAACTGAATTGAATATGTGATTCAGGGTATATTGGTTTTATAAAAATATATATAACAGGCAGTAGGAGCCGGCCCGTAAGAGCTAAAGACTATAAAATTACTCTAGGTTATAGAACAGCCCGCGCAGATCGATAACTATTCCCATTGTAATGTTATCGAAATTCACTTATTTAATTATATCTGGAACGTTATTTTTTATTTTTTAAGTGTATTTTTTTTAATTTAGATTTTTGTTATATTTTAGTATATTTGGAATATCGGCTCTACGCAGGGTTCAGGGTATCAGCTAGTCGAGCAGTCTCAACTAGAGCACTCTCATTGGTTTTTTATTTTATTTTTCGGCACATGACGCATCTAATTGCTATATATATACATGGCTATAATATATATATATTTGATTCACTGTGACAAATACGCCAAATTTTTTGTCAGCTGTGGCTAGTGAACGCCCCTTTTTTGCTTTTGGCATCTCTCGAGGTATCAAAATAATAATGATCTATCAATTTACGATATTTAATTGCAATAGGGGTGTGAGTGAGAGTGTGTGTGTGTTTGTGTGTGTGTATGTGCCATGCCCGCATTTCACATGACTGTCCGCCTCTCGGTTTTACATTTTTCACTCGCTCGCACACACGGTACACAGCCGTTGCCCGTTTTGGGGGCGCAATTGAAAAATGGAATTGATCGGCGATAAAAATCGGATGGCACTGCAGCCGCAGCCGCCGGCCAGGCACAATTGCACAATAAATGTGATTCACTTGGCAGTCGCGCTACTCAAGTGGCATCGCCCGCCCATATATGGCCGCCATGGATCACAATCGATTTCGAGTTCGAGTTCGAGTTAAAGTTAAAGTTGAAGTTGAAGTTGCGGCCGACCGACCATATGGCCACAACTTCAAAGCGAAATTTATTGCCTTTTGCATCTCCACTCGCACGCTCAAGTATTGCGCTTTGTTATCAAATTGTTCAATTTGCTGTCTGTCTGCCGGCATATTGAAGCAATTGTCTAATGCCACATGGCTGCCTAGCGGGCAGGCAGCTAGGCTGGCTGGCTGGCTGCCTCTCGATGCCACATATGAAGGCGGAGTCTGTTGCTGCTGCTGCTGCTGTTGCTGCGGCTGCTGGTAGTCGCGTGCCATTCATGGAGCTTGTGTCTGTGTGTGCGTGGAATATGAGCATGCAAAACACATTTTAATTACGAGCTTTTCAGCATTTTCAGCTATTTTTGTCAAAAATTTGTGTTTTCTGCTTTGTTTTTGCGCGCCTTTCAGAATATGTTGCAAGTGTGTGTGTATCAAATGTCATGGCAGCTGAAAATGACGCAATCTGTAGGGCAGCTCAGCACACAGCCACAGCCACAGGCACTTGAAAAATGCTAATTGAAGGCTGCAGATACTCACATTTGTATCTTTGGAATTGCCATGTGCCATGTGCTGAGTCATTTGCTCGCTTTTGCAGTAGATATCAAGTTAAGCTATAGCTGCCACTGCCGCCGCCGCCGCCGCTGTCGTCGTCTAGATGAGCGCATTTCTATGAATTCTCCGGTCGGTTAGTTAAAAGCAGAATAAAACTAAAACCAAAATATAAATAAAAACTTGCTAATTGACTAGCCCAGTCCGCACGAAGCAGAACAAAAAGGTTCGCAAATGTTTGCACACACACAAGAAATGCGACTGTTTCAAATGCTCAACTCCAGAGCTCTTAACTAATAATAATAATCATGTTCTATGCTTCCCAGCAATCTAAATATACAACTCTATTATAGATATGTGTTTGCAACAGTTGGTTATTCCACATGATTTGTTTAATGAATTTGACTATATATTATTTTATATAAATTACTATTCAATATTCAATGAATTCAACTATATATTATTTTATATAAATTACTATTCAATATTCAATGAATTCAACTATATATTATTTTATATAAACTATCATTCAATATCATATGAAAAGCAAATTGTTGGGCTACATTTTCGCCGCCCACTTTCCCTATCAGCGTCAGCCAAGCATTAAGCTCACAAACTTTCGCTTGTCAACGTTTAGTGATCAGTAATCGCTGATCAGTGATCAGTGATCAGTGCTCAGTGATCAGTGATCAACGTCGATCAATGCCCTTTCATCATATAATAAATTTAGACAATACCTAGTCAATTGCTTCATTTAGCGGAACAGTTATTCAATGGTCAATAAAATGAAATGCAGCCAGCTCCTGGCCATGGTCAACTTCCGATTGCAATGGGCAGCAAACACTCGCTTGGCTGCCTCTTGTTTTGGTAGCGCCCATAATGGCAACTTGGCCAACATGAAAACGCATAAACGTAAACAACATCAAATCAAAACAGCCAACGGTCGCCATGACAAAAGATTTTAATTGAATCTGAATAAAAATAAAAAAAAATAGTAAATGAAAAAACGCAATGGGACGTGCAGAGCTGTTCCCCCCGTTCCACTGCTCCCTTCATCCTGCTGCACACTCCGCCTGCTGTGGAGTGCGGGAATAGTAGAGGGTTTGCCAGCTGGGCCCACGCGTTCCGCATAACAATTGTCAACAAATTTATGAGCACAACGTCAGCCCAACTACTCGCCTATAAGCATTGGCTCTGGGCCCGCTATTGATATTAAATTAAAATTCAAAAGAGCTCATTGCGCACATTGTATTTCTCTTGATTTGTTTTCCTCTTCTTTTTTTTTAGTTTTAATTAAAAAAAAAAAAAAAAGAACAAACTAAATGTGTTTACGCAGCATTTGATGAAGCGTTCGATTCGCAGTGCAATTAAGCATTGCTTTGTTTGCATTCGAAGCCAAGTTAATACTGGATGCGCTCGCTTCAATCTACTGCGCAAACAACGCCCTAAAAATGCTTAAATAGAGAACAGTCGAGCATTCCAACAAGACGGCTAGAAACCATTTCCAATCATCTAAATTTAGACGAAATGAAACACATTTCAAATTTTTCATGAAACAACAACAAAAACTGTCGAGCGCTGAAAATCTAGCCGCGTGTATGTATCTAAAAGAGAAATGCCAAGTATATATATATACACACGATTCTGAAGCATACGTGCATATAAGTTTTCGTCTATATACACGTCCTATATATATATAGCTTTGTGACTGTATAAACATTTGTGCGCTTTAGCCTCTATTGCGGGTGTAGTCCGTACGTAATTTGATTTTCATTTCATTTTTTTTTTTTTGCTTTTAAATGCACAGCGCAAGATACACACAGAGTTTCTGTATCTATAAGATCGCTGCGTTGCGTGCCAGAGATACAAAGAGAGAGCAAGAGAGAGAGAGAGAGAGAGAGAGAGAGAGAGAGAGAGAGAGAGAGAGAGAGAGAGCAGCAAGAGCATATCCAAGTTGCTGTTGTTGTTGCGCTTATTTCGGCCAATGCGTGGGCTAGAAAAACACCTTTAAATAATTATTTGATTAGAGCTGCGATCTGTCGCCTTTGATGTGGCCACACAACCGTCTACAGATACAGATTTTATATGCAGATGCCGAGCTGAAGGCCTTGTTATAAGCGACAGACGTCATGCGGAAGATAGTCTCGGATTTATATTTACTATATATATTTATACCTTATACAGTGTATATCGCAGATAGTAGTACGTGCAGTTATGCTTGGACTGCGTCTCCGTAATCCGAGCCCGAGCACACGGTGCACACACCGTCGTCGTTGACGTCGTCTTTCCACAGTCTAGGCACACTTCAACTGTGCAAATTGCTCGGCATGCATCAAGATACAAATACGCTAGAAACGTGCTGCGCGGGCATGTGTCATCTGTATCTAACAGATACAAATACAGATACACATACAGATACAGATACAGATACAACAAACTGTGAACAATATCTTCTTCAGTTTATTTTATTTTTTTCGCTTCTTAATTTTATTAATTTTATTGTTGTTGCTTTTTTTTTAGACGTGAGTCACTAGCCCCAACGAAATTTATGTCAGCAGTGCCAAAAGCGACGAGCGGCGAAACGAAGACAATAAAAACAACAAGCGGCAACCGAAATAAATAAGAAATCCCAATGAAAAGAAGGCAAACGTAAGAGCCGACAAAATAACAAAAGCCAAACGAAATGGCTCACATGGTGGAGGTATATCTGTAGCGGGGCACATTTAACATATTTGTGCAACCAACAGGTTGCAACAGGTATGTAGTTCTATATACAAAAGCCATCTGGCTGGGGATTCCGAACATTCTCTTTTATGGCTAATCAAATCAAAGACCGAAAAACCAAATCTGAATGGCAAACAAAATGATAATACAAAAAAAATATCTTATTCAAATTTCGGTCCATATTTGAAGTACATCTCTGCTTTAAAGTTGACGAAACTACAAAAAAGTCTATATAGACAACAATTTAAAGTGGAATGCTTAACCAGAATTCTTATTACAACGAGTAAGACTCGGTAAGCCCCTATTCATGCAGCAGACGCTCGGCAACAACGATGCGACGACAGCAATTGAAAATAGAGAAAGTAGCAAACACGACAGTACAAAAAACATAAAAACAACAAAAAAAACACAAAACTTCTGGCCAAAAAGTTGAAAAGTCGAAAGCCGTTCACAAGGCGACCCACAGCGCAAGTCCGATGGCCGGGTGTGAGCACATAAGTTGGCCAAATAGTTCAAACCACACGCCCGCACGCCCACACAGCTGTTGATAAGCGGGCGGGTGGGTGGTTGTTTGGCTGCTGCGAGCGACAAGCAGGTAAAAACCAAAACCAAAACCAAAAACAAAACACATTTTCTCGTAGCTGGTCGAACGAGTTTTACAAATTGTCAACGCTTTGCTTTTGGCAAACACAATTTGTAGACAAAAACAAAAACTAGTTTGCAGTGCTCCGAGTATCTACGTATCTACGTATCTGTATCTGTGCAACATAATTTTGTCATTACCAAGAGGCGACACATACGACACACATATACACATATGCATATGGCCAACAGATGTTGGGCAAACACCAACGACAACAACAACAACTTGAATCCAAACCAAGCGCTTGCGACTTTAGAAAACGAGATGCAGCGTTGCCAACTTTTGATAATCAACAAATGAAGCTGCTTCTGAGTAGAAAAGGGTGTAGAAAGGGGCTAAGAAAACTAACAAGAAAACTGATTTCTATTTATATTATACATATATATTAGCAATAATTATCAATATTCATTATGAACTATTTTTATACTTGTAAAATATATAATATATAAATTATATAAATATATAAAATATATAATATATATAAATGCAATATATAAATATATAAAATGTATATAAATATTCTATAAGTCTCTATTTAATCTAATCTAACTCGTACCATTCGTATTTTATTTTATTTAGTTGTTTATTCAGACAAAATGATTAGTTGATAAGGATCAAGCTGTGAGAAAATTCTTCGAATATATATTTTATATTTTATAGATGTTATCAGCGAATATCATTTTATAAACTTTAGTTTATAAATTAAAATTGAATCAAAATATAAAGATTAACTCTGTTAGAGAGCCAGAAATAGCTAGACCATAATTAAGTGCATTTTTTATGAGTTCCTCTAATTGAACAAAAATGTTTAAATTTTGCCATATTTCGTTCCAGCTAAAACAAAGCCTGCAAGGAATTCAAAGTAGCTATAATTAACAATTCCGTGATTGTCAAACGTCAGCACTGGCAGGAAAATAGCTAGATTGGCAACACAGCGCACAACTGGAAGCAGGCGAAGTTTGCAACACTGGCAAGCTGCGAACATTCAGGTAGTCGTTGCACAGTTATGTTTTGTGGTCCTGTATATGTGCCACGCCCACAGCGACTGCCTCTGTTGTGTTGTGTTTTCGGCTCTCATTGTTAATGTTTACTTGAGACTATTTGCCAAGGCAAAGGCGTGGGCATGTGGCAGGCACTCAGTCAGTCAGTCAGGCGAGCCTCATACAAATACAGATTAATTTCGATACAAATACATATACATATGCATATAGAGATGCATTTGTGAGCACTCGGAAGTGATCAAGGCTGCTGCAACTGTGTTGCGGGGGTCCCGTTGCACGCTGAAGAAGATGTAAGCAACAACATAACAAAACTGAGACCAGAGAGCGCACCAGAGAGAATGCAGACAGCAACGAACGGGCACACAAAAAGGAAATAACTAAAAATAACAAACAACTGACGTCGACGGCGACAGCGACTGCGACTGCTACGTTGGCAGCGTTGACTTTGGGTTCTCCGGCAAGGTGGAATGAACTCAAGATCAGGGCACAGAAGCGACTTTAAATATAGAAAGCAACAAAGTTGCGCTTATTGGGGTATAACAGAGATCTTGATAATATATATATTACATATATATATACATATTGTATATTGTTATAAGGTTTCGATCGTAACTGTATTTATATATATTTATTTAGCAGCTTTTATAGCTTACCTTCATCCAGCAGTCGCTCCACGTGCGTAAAAACATTGGGAAATGCGGCCAACTGTTTGCGATCCTTCAGCAACTGTGCCAAATAGTCGGCAATGCTCTGTGTGCTCTGTTGTTGTTGCTGGGGCGTCATGTGCTGTGGCTGTGGCACCACTTGCGTGGGCTGTTGTTGTTGCTGCTGTTGCTGCTGCTGCTGAGCAACGGCAGCGGCTGCGGCAGCCGCAACGGCAGCGGCGGCCTGTTGTTGCAATTGCTGTTGCACAACGGTCTTGTTCTCACAGACACTCATTTTGCTCTAGTATGTGTATATATTTGTGTGTGTTGTGTGTGTGAATGTTTTGTTGAAGCTTTTACAATTGTTTACTTAGAGTTGCACAATGTTTTTATTTTTTTGTATTTATTCGACGTAGTCGAGATTCTTTTATGATGCGTATTAAACTCTTTCGACTGTTTCTCTCTGTTCGCTTTTTCGGGTATTGCACAATTGCTAAACAAAAGGCTTTTATATATTTGTTGCTTTAACACGCTTTCAATGTTTAAATGTTACTGCAGAATGGGATACACACAATTGTTTTTGATTACGAGCTGAATTTTCAATAATAACAGAAACAGATTAAAAACAACTCCACCCAAAAAACTTGGAGAATTTCGAGAGAAACAAAACGAAAACACAACAACAACAACGTCAGCAGCAAGAGAGTGAGAGAGAGAGACAGTCTAAAATGAAGACTGAAAAAATTCCTCAACGCAGCAGCGCGGCTGCCTCATAAGATCGGCAAGAAGAAGAAAAGACAAACGGCGCAGTCGCCGTCTACGTTTTGCCAGTACACACATACACACACGCACAGAGTTAATTTGTGTGCGCCTGTGCATGTGTGTTTGTGAGCGCGATCGTGAGCAACGGAGATGAATGAAAGCAGAATGTCAAAATAGCTGCTTATTTGTTCGCTCTCTTTTTCGCTCCTCTCTTATTCTCATTCCGTGGCTGCTGCAGCCCCAAGAAGTACAACAAAAAAGAAATTAATTTTTTTATTCAAATTAACATAATTCTTATTTGAAGAAAATTTTGAAGAAATTTCGATTATTTCGACGTACTTATTGTAACAAAGAATATCAGACAATTAACGCTGGAAATTTCGCATAAAATATGCACAATTTACTGTTGCTGCTGATTATGTTTTATTTGTTGTTGTTGTTCCCCGTTTTGAGAATTTGTTGCTTTCAGTTTATTTCACATCAATATTGCATACATTTGCATTTGTAGTACACTGCGATCGTTAACTAATAAAGAATTCCTTTTCTTATTTTTTTTATTTTGTTTATTTCAAAATGTATTCGAGTCGGGTAAAAGGAAAACGCACGGATCTCGCCTCTACTTCAACGATTCTTCCTACTTCTAAAACTGAACCGCACGCAAAGACAGAGAAAAAGAAACTGAACGCAAAACGCATTGACGAAAGAAAATGAAAGGAGGAGAGCCAGCATGCCATTTTGAGTATAACAGCGAGTTAACAGCATGAAGATCGTTTAACAGCGTTGCCACAGTTAACACGCTGTGCAGCTGTTCGATATTATTGAGAAATATAGCTTAAAATTACACTTTTTTAATAAATATAAAACTAATTATAATCAAATTGATTTAATAAAATATATTCCTGTTTATCTCAGAACTTTTGATGGCCCTAAAATGGTTCGTAACCGTTATTGCTAATTATTATGTGTTAGGTGGCAGCGCTAAGTCTGTCAATCAAGCGCTGTTAACAGCGGCCATCTCGCTCGCACTCGCTTGTTAAGACACATTTGGCGCGTTGGCGTCAATTTGAATTATGAAAACACACTGAGAGCGGAGGCATTAATTACGTACGGAAATTGTTAGAAGGCAACGACTGCGAGTGCTTAGAACTCGACTACAACGCTTTGTCAGATATGTGGGCATTTGGCCAAAAGCCTATGCAAATTATCAAACGTACCAAATGGAAATTGCCCAGGCCAAAATGCCAAATGTTGGTGTTAAAACTTGCCTTTGAGCCAAAATGCTCAAAATAGTTAAAATGTATGTGGGAAAATTGGAATTCGCATGCGATGCCAGCGCAACGCACCATATAAGCGTCCCTGGACAGCAACAACTTTTACTTTCCATTGCAAATGCGTTTCAGTGCTAGGCATTTTTTTTTTTTTTTTTTTTTTTTTTTTTGTCTTTACGCCTGGCTTCCGTGTATTCCGCAAAAAGCCATCAGCAGCGGCGACCGCTTTACACATACACACAGCACCCGCATGCACTTAAAAAGAGACGTGAAAGTTTTCAATCAATGGAAGTGGAAAGCAGGCGCCCACCATCGACCTGGCCAGCCACCACTCGCTGTGGTGCACCTTGGCATGTTCATGTGTGTGTGTGTGTGTGTGTGTGTATGTGCGAGTGTGTAGGCCGATCAAACCTATATATACATGTATATATCTATGTAGTCACATTTTATTACCATCGAATATATGTGTCAGAGATTTAGGCATTGTATTATTATGGCTGTTCGATTTAGTGCCCAGCAAAGCCTATTTTGATGTTGACACCCACACACCCATACACACACACACACACACACACATAGATCCTCTTAGATAAGCCATTTGGTTAAAAAAGCAACACATCATTTCCATTCGTGGGCCGCTGAGCTGCGAGGGCTTAGCGTGTCGGCCATTTCTGGTAGCACTTTCAATTTTGAACAAATTGACGAAATGACTGACGCTGATTTCAACACAAATACAAAAACAAAAACAAAACTGTGAAAAAGCAGCACACACTTTAGCCAAGCCCCAGCCATGCACTTTGGCTTGAGTTATTAGATTTCGCATGCGGACAAAATTGCATTTCAAATGCAGATCAAATATTCCAGCCAGCCAGCCAGCCAGCTAGTCTAGGCTAGTCGGGGCAGAAAGCCCGGGAGGCAGAGTTAACTACGTTTTACGTAGTTTTCCGGTTCAACAGAGGAGCTCACAGCGCACAGTGAGGCAAAGGTATGCCAAATCGGAACAAAATTCGCATTGCCAATAAAATGAGTAAAAATTGAAGAAAATTTTTACATATTTTTATTTATTTTACTATTTTCATTTTTTTTTTAATATTTTAATATTCTTTCTATTAATAATATTTTTTTTTAAATTAGATTAAATTGTATTTCGTAAAACTAAAATAAAATAATAGTAACAAATAATTTTTGACATACATCAACTATGGAAATGACTTAGAAGAGATATATACATAGATGAATAAATCAGTTTAAGCTTGCTATTAAAACTATACTACTTTTTTTATTATTTTGTATTTTTTAACATTCTATAAGAAACATATTTTTTTTTTAGAATTTAAACTAAAAATGATGAAATGAAAATTTAGAATAAAAAAATATTGATTATATTAATCTATGATAAAAAGTTTAGTTGGTCAGTAAGGACTCTTATCTATTGTCTATAAAATTCCCTTGCCCATGAAAGTGTAGCTAAAGATCTCTCATATATAGTCCATAACGTTTCCCTACTCCTTACCAATTGGCTTGCATTTCATCAGGTTCAGGCCAGTGTGCTGTGAATTGCCGACTGCACACATCAGTGGCCATATTTCACACTCAGTTTGGTGTGCGACATCCTTGCCATCCATCCGCCTCCACCTACACTTGCGCCTCCCTTATGCATGCCCATTGTGGACGAATTGATGGCTGCTGCGGATGCGGCTGCTGCTGCTGTTGACAAAATGATACACTTGCTGTCCGATTGGTCAGTTAACAGGGTGCACATTGCCTGGCACACGCGTTGCATAATTATTAGTGGCACGTTTATTAAAAACCAGCCGGACTCTATTAGGCGTGGGCGTGGGCGTGGGCGTGGGCCTCAGCTCGGATTGAATGAAATAAGACCACAAGTGAGGCAGGAACAGCAAGCTGGGCATGAGTTAGCCAGATTTCATTTGATGCGTTTTATTCCTGATTTTGCTAAAAAAAAATTAAAGACTGTCATTTATATCGGATTAATACAGCAAAGTCAGTCGAGTAATGCCGGACTTAGTAGTACTCTCAGCTTAGTCCTCAGTGTCTCTATCAATTTACCTAATCAATATAAATAAAATATATATTTTATTTGTGTTTACGGCAAACATTTGATATGCGATCCTATCAATTCGATAGATTTATGTTACACAGGGGCATTGGGATGGTCAGATTTCACAGTATTTCTTATGTAAGTAGAAAGCTGGAATTATATATAGATATTTTTTTTTGCGTATATATATTTCATATTAACAATATTTATTTAATACAGTTTTTTTAATAATAATTTTTTACAATTATAATATATTTTGGATATAAAATATATGGGTTAGTTTTTTTTTTTTTGTAATAATAATATATATTTAATTTAATAAATATTTAAATATAAACTTCAAAAATTAATATCAATAGTAACTATTATTATGCTTCCTAAATCAAAATATATTTCTTATTAAATGTTTATATTTTATATTATTATATTACTTTTTTATTTTAATTTTATTATATAATTTTTTAAAAATTATGTGTTCCATTTCATCTAAAAATTTCTTTTACAATTTCATTTTAATGACTTCAATCGAATTTGTAATATTATATCTAAAGAGTATTTATAGAAAGTACTATTAAATTTGTACAATTTGATATTAGTAAAAATTTGCTTGAAGTTTCTGCCATTGTCGCCCACTGTGCCCTTTCGTACGCCAATAGCTCGCATCAGTGGCCATATTTCACAGCTACTTTGTATGCGACATCCTTGACAACCGACCGACCGTCCGCCCATCCGCCCACACTCATAATGCATGCACACTTTGTAGGCCTGACTAGCCCTGGATTGAGTATTGGGGCTGCTGATGCTGCTGCTGCACGGATGCTGCTCGTCCAAATGATACACCTGCTTTGTGGGACCCACCATAGAGTTCGCTTTGTATAATTAGTAGCGGCATGTTGGCTAAAAGGCAACTCGCCTCTATTGGGGTTTTCATTACGCCAACAACTGTTGCGTGGGCGCCACCATCTAGTGAGCCAAATAAACCAGCCAACAACGCCCGCACACTCGCACACACACTCAGACAGCCGCAAATACACCTGTCAACTGCCAACTGGCAACTGCTCTGGACAGGTAATCGAGAGTTGGGCTTTTAAATTTAAAACTAGCTGACTATGAATGAGATGTTCACTGGATAATAATATACTAATGAATCAGAGCTGATTAATTAACGCCTGTTGATGATATTGTTAACTTGGGCAGCCAGACGATTCATAGATATATATACTAGAGATCTAATCGCAGATCTTAATATTACCATAAGTAAATGCATTATTTATGAATTTTATTATTTATGAATATATATATTTATATCATATATAGGGATTGAAAAAAAAGTATTTAAATTCTGAAAGTTTTTAATTAAATTTAAATTATTAATATTATAACTATTATTATTTTTTATTATTATTATTATTATTATTTTAAAATTATATTTAAATTATATATATTTTAAAAGCTGAAGCAAATTTTGCAAAAATAAAATTAAAATTTTAATTTCGAATTTTTAGTAATATTTCTGATATACATATATTCTCCTATAATACTAACAATTCCAACTCTAAATCTCCTTAATTCTTATATTTTTCAACAATTCGAAACGGTAGCATCTATGAATGAATACTAAAGCAACGAAATCAGCCACAAATTGAAACATCTGATTTTTCATTCATAAAAATCGTTGGGTCTTATGCCCTGTACTTATTATTTATATAGGAGGGTATATATATAGTGCAGAGCAACTATGTAATATGCAATGAAAGTTAGCTTGAGTGTCAAAGTTAAAGATTGAGCAGAAAGAGAGAGAGCGAGAGATAGAGAGTGAGAGAGAGGGAAAGAGAGAAAGC
The DNA here is from genome assembly GCA_035045555.1 of Drosophila fulvimacula. Classification (NCBI taxonomy): domain Eukaryota; kingdom Metazoa; phylum Arthropoda; class Insecta; order Diptera; family Drosophilidae; genus Drosophila; species Drosophila fulvimacula. Next base: position 15,512,197 of record JAWNOX010000137.1, read on the forward strand.
GAGAGTGAGAAAGCAAGTGAGAGAAAGACAAAAAATGTTGAGAGAGAGAGAGAGAGATGGAGATATATAGAGAGAAATATAAATGGAATATTATGAGAGGTTAAAGTAAGCTAGAGACAAGAGAGAGAGAGAGAGCGAGAGAGAGGGTTAAGAGGCAGGACAGAAAAAAAGCAAAACAACGATAGAGCGAGACAGAGATTGAGCTATAGAGGGTATAAAAGAGAAAGGTGGAGATATAGAGGATGTGTACAGGGTATCTGTGAGTCGTGCAGCTGCAACTGGATCAGCTTCATTTAGCATGCTGGCGGCACTCGTGCATTCATGAATGAAGTTCCTCAATTGCTACTAGCTGTAGCATCAGCATCAGCATCAGCATCAGCATTAGCATTAGCATCAGCTCTAACTCGATTTCATTCACAAGCTGCGCTTGACTGGCTTAGCTGTAGCAAGTGCTGCCTCGCTGCCGTTGGTTGCATGCTGCGGAGGGGGCGTGTATGTGGTGTTGTCGCCCACGCCCAGGCTTGAACGTAATATAAAAACTAGTATTAATTTGTTGCTATCCATGGCTGGCTGGTTGTCCGCCCGGCTGCTTGGCTGCTTTGATTAGGCAGCGCATTAATTTCTTGATGCCGTCTTTTGGACAGCGTGTGGCTCAGCCTGTGAAGCGGGCGTCGTGGGTTAAACGAGTTTTATTAGAAAATTGTTTACAGCTCTTCAATGCTATTTCAATTGATGGCCGCATTCGTTGTGGGCGCCAACAAGACGACGCATTGAGCGTTGCGCAATTGGTTAAGACCTGGACGGCACGGCACGGCATGGGCATGGGCATGCCAAACTGTTACAGTTTGAGCGCCACTCAGCACTGAGCAAACTGGAACAATTTAATATACTTTCAAAACAAAGAGTCACATTGGCCATATTGGGCACTGCTTGCCAAATACTTTGTTAAAGTCTGGCAGAGATAATAAAAATTTAAACAGCGAACATATAAGGAGACGAGGCACATCCGTGTGGGCGTTGCAACGCCTTTTGGGTTAAATTATTTGTGAAATGAAGCCAAAACACACAGGCACACAGATATCTCTACAATATATATTCAGTTATATAAAAAGCACATGATTTTAAACTTAAGGCTAAGGCATTAACGCATAAACTTCTTGGCCTGATCACGATTGACCTGTTTGAAGACCCGCTGCTTCTGGCCGCCGCCACGCTCGTTCATCTGTTTGTAGTAGCCAAAGCCACCGCCGCCCACACGCTTCTCGGGCCGCTCGCGCTTGGCTGCGCCTACTTTGAGGTCAACCACTGGTGGCACCAGAAAGCCAAAGCTCTTGGACACCGCCTGCAAGTCCAGCGTGTTCACATTGAATATCTGTTTCAGCTGATGCGAATCATAGGCGCGCACATACGACTTGAAGGCCTCCTTGGCGGACTGATTGAGGAAATAGTTTTTCGCTATCAATTTTTCCAGCTAAAAATCGATAGGAAGATTATTAAAATATATATATTTATATATATAATTACAAAGACTACCTGCATCTGTATATCGGCAATCTTTTGCCAAGAGAACTCAAATTCATTCAGCGGCACCTTGGCTGCTTTCAGATAGCGCAAGAAGCCCAACTCCTCGGGTCGCAGCATCAGCAGCGCATGTCCCGATGTGCCAGAGCCGCGAGCCGTACGACCCACCCGATGTATATACTCGCGTGGATCATCTGGCGGATCGTATTGCACAATCCAATCGACTTGCGGTATATCCAGGCCACGCGCCGCCACATCCGTGCAGAGCAGAATGCCCGACTCGGCGTTGCAGAACTGAAAGAAGGTCGTCGTCCGCTTCGTTTGCTTTTGCTTGCCATGTATGGACGTGACCGGCAGATCGATATAGTTGAAGAGCTCGTGATGGTACTTGACGGACATGCATGAGGAGAAGAAGACCATGACCTTCTTCTTGCGATTCTTCTTGAGGAACGTGAAGAGCACGAGCAAACGCTTCTCTGACGGACAGACAATGTAACCTTGCTCGAGTCCCTCAACGGTAGCCGTCTCCTGGTTGTCATGCACACCCACATAGATGGGCTCCTTCTTGAGCGCCAGCTTTGACAGCGCATCAATGCGCTCTGTCTGTGTGGCCGAGAACAGCATGGTCTGACGCCGTTCTAATGAGAAAATAGAGAGTAAATCAAATTTCCCGCTTTATGAGGTAATTTTTATCTCTTACTTGGCAACAGGTTGATGATCTGCTTGAGCTCCTCCTCAAAACCAATCTCCAGTATCCGATCCACCTCGTCAATAATCAAACATTGCAAGTTTTTGTAGAGGAAATCCGGTGAGTTCTGTAGATGATCCAACAGACGACCTGGCGTAGCCACCAAGATATTGATGCCTTTGCCCAGCTTCTCGCTCTCAACCTGACGGTTGGAGCCACCCATGACCAGGCCGTAGGTATGATGATGATGTGCCATTAGCTCCTTGAGTACACCGAACGTTTGCATGGACAGCTCGCGTGTGGGCGAGATGATGATGACGCCCGTACCGTTGCGTGGCATAAATCTCAACTTATTGATCAACTCCACGGCAGGTATGAGGAAAGCAAGGGTTTTGCCTGAGCCCGTCTGGGCAGCGCCCACCAAATCGCGACCCTTCAGCAACGGTGTCAAGGATTTGGCCTGGATTTCGGTCATCTCAGTGAAACCCATTTCCTCGATCGCTTGCAATGTGGCCTCAGAGACGGCGCCTTTGAGTGACGCAAAGGTGCGATCATCCGAGTCTCGATAATCCAATGCCGATAAAGATGATTCCACGGTAAAGGGCGCATCATCCTCTGCCTCAGCTTTGCCATTCGTTTTGGACGTCTTTTTAGTTGCTTTAGGCTGTAGCTTGGATTTCTTGGCCGGCGCAGGTTCCTCCTCCTTCCCAGAATCGGCAGAGTCTGCAGCTGTAAATGTATTAGAACAGCATTAACGAGGATCTTCTTTAGTTATCTAATGTATAACATAAAGTTTTCAGTTCCTTTTGAAAGTGTATCTCATGCCTGCACTTGGCAGCATTAACTCGCTGCTCCAGAGCAAATCGAATTCGCCTTTGAATCATCCTCAAATATAACAATCTAATAATCAATATTTCTATCAATATACCTTCACTGTCTATTTCCTCGTCCTCCTCATCATCTTCTGGTTCACTGCCGCTCACCGGATCCTCTTCTTCTTCTTCTGTTTCCGACTCTGAATCGGAGTTTGCGACCTCAATTTGTGGCTTCTTTTTCTGCTGCTGCCGCTTGTTGCCTTTGGGTTGCGGCTGTTGTTGGAAATCATCTTCCAAGTCATCTATTGTGCATGGAATATTTAAATATTTTACTTCAATTAAAATTCTGTCGTTTTTCACACACCTTCTTCGTCCTCCACAGGTCGCTTTTGCTTTTTCGTCGTGTTTTTGCCCGCCTTCACGACTGGTGGTTGCGGTGCTGCCGGCTTCGCTTTGCCCTTCTTCTTTGAGAGCTCCTTCTTCATTTTCTCACGCTTCACAATTTTTTTCATTAACAGTTTTTCTCGGATCGACATTTTCAGCAATTTTCAAAACTTAAAATTGGTTTAAAAAATTGAACTAAAACAAACGCGCACGTGTTGCAGGCCACGATATTGCCATTCACATTCCATACACGACGATTAGGAAACAGCTGTTTTTATTTTAATCGATAACATTCACATGCTCATACGATAACAAGTAGGTATATTCCCGTATGCCACTATTAAATTAAAATCTTTAAAATTAATTTCAAATGAAATTTGTGAAGTTGTTCACATGATGTAATGATTGCACACTGTTTGTTTGCCACTTTTTTAGTTTAATGATATATTCAACTAATTGAATTATCGGAGATTTTTAAATGAGTTGGCATTTCCAATTTAGTCAGTCACAACGAACAAGTAATTTCTTAACAAACGCCACCTTGATGGAAATTTCTATAAACGTTTTTATTTTCATTTTGTACAGTTTGTTAGTTTTATATTTGCAGCATTTTGTCAACAAATACACGGAATTCGTTCGCAGTCTTTAGATAACCATGTTGGGACTGCAATCCTACGGCAGCTCATCTGAGAACGATTCGGATAACGAACAAAGCGAAGATGCTACCAAAGAGTTGACCGCGCATTTGCAGCCGGTGGATAAGACGCATTCGTTGTCCACGACGCTCGCTGTTTGTGCGGCACCCGATGTTGTGCCAATGGGAGCAGTAGCCGTTTCGCGTACGCTGGATCCCACGCTCAAGGAAGTCACCTACAATCCACGCTACGAGGAAATGTATGCGCCCGTCCAGGGACCAGAGCATCCAGACTTAACAATGCAGCAACGGGCGCCGCGCAATACGCTGGCTGGCTATGTGGAGAAGGCGCACATAAATGCATTTGAATTTGAGAATCAACGTCGCACCTTCCACACCTACGGTTATGCCCTGGATCCTACGGTGGATAACGAAGCCGATGGACAGTCGTTTGTGGGTGATCTCCAGTCCGCCTATGATGACAATGGCAAGACGGTCTTCGAGGCGCCCAAGCCAAAGAAAATGCGCAAACAGGAGAAAAACGATAATCCAGAGGACGTGGAAGGCTTTCTCGGACCATGGGGAAAGTACGAGAACGAGATCACCGTGGCCAAGCCTAACGAACAGGAACGAGCCGAGCTGGATGAGCTGCTCTCCAAGCGACACAAGCGCGGTCGCATACCCGAGGACAAGCCACTGGAAGAGAAGTCCACGCTGCACAGTGAGCTTGCCGCATTGATAATAGCAGTAGTTCCTCTGTATATTAACATCATCCTTTATTCCCTTACAGTCAAGGATGCCTACGATTACCAGGGCCGCTCGTATCTGCATGCTCCACACGATTTGGGTATCAATTTGCGCTCGAATGCGCCGCCACCGAAATGTTTTCTGCCCAAAGCCCACATACACACCTGGACGGGTCACAACAAGGGCATTTCGTCCATACGCTGGTTCCCCAAAACGGCGCATTTGTTGCTTTCCGGCTCCATGGATTGCCGCGTCAAGCTCTGGGAAGTGTATGGTGATCGACGTTGCGTGCGCACCTTTGCCGGCCATCGGCAGGCCATCAAGGATATTGCGTGGAACAACAAGGGTTCACAGTTTCTGTCCGCCTCGTATGATCGCTACATAAAACTCTGGGATGCGGAGACGGGCGACGTTATCTCCCGCTTTACCACACGCAAAATGCCGTTTTGCGTTAAGTTTCATCCAGATAACAGCAAGCAGCATCTCTTTGTGGCCGGCACCTCCGACAAGAAGATCATCTGCGTAAGTGTGGATTCGCCAAGCATAATTGCAGCTTAACTAAGGCTTAATCTCTTCCACAGTGGGACACACGCAGCGGTGATATTGTTCAGGAATACGATCGTCATTTGGGCTCGGTCAGCACTATTACCTTTGTGGATGACAATCGAAGGTTCGTGACCACGTCGGATGACAAATCGATGCGCATTTGGGAGTGGGACATACCCGTGGACATGAAATACATTGCGGATCCAACGATGCATTCCATGCCAGCGGTCACGTTGGCGCCCAATGGCAAATGGATGGCCTGCCAGTCGCTGGACAACAAAATCGTGATATTCTCCGCCCTAAATCGGTTCAAAATGAATCGGAAAAAGACATTCACCGGGCACATGGTCTCCGGCTATGCCTGCCAGCTGGACTTCTCGCCGGACATGAGCTATGTGGTGTCGGGCGATGGCGATGGCAAGTGCTATATATGGGACTGGAAGACGACGAAAATGTACAAGAAGTGGCAGGCGCACGAGGGCGTCTGCATCAGCACCCTGTGGCATCCACACGAGGCCAGCAAATTGGTTACCGCCGGCTGGGATGGTCTGATTAAATATTGGGATTAATTACACAAATAACAGATTAATTTTTAAGCATAAAAATGTAAAATATTAAATGACTAAATGAGCTAAAACCTCATTATTTGTATGGCAGTGACTGCCAGATTATGGCAGCTAAACCAGATATCATATTTCTGCTATAATTTATGAATCAAAAATATGTATAGAAATTAACAGAAATATGCATACCTTGTATTGGAAAAGGATTTGTTTACATTTTGTGGCCAGCTGATAAGAGAGCGCATGCGCAGTGCTTGCCAAACTGTACAATATGGCGCTGGCGCCTGTAATCAAGTTGTGTGTGGCCCACCCCCGGGGCGCAAAACATATGCGATTGCCAGCCAAAATCAATACTTTTCACACAAGCCAGCTAGCGAACGGCGCAGAAATTGTTTTCCACAACAAAGAAACAAACGAAAACAAATTCATAAACATTCATAATTAATTCGAGGTTTGCCAGCGCTGCTGCAACTGTAAGGAAGTTTGGGCGCCATTGGTGGTAAGATGCACAAATTTCAATAATTGGAGGATTAAGTAAGCAAAGGCAGCAAAGACAATAGCACTTCCATTCGACGAGCACGCGCAGTTGTTGAGCCATGGCCAAGCCACCCACAGATGCCTCCGGCTTGGGCTATGCCTATCACCTGCCATCCGGCGGCCTATTGCTGCGCCTCAAGAACTCCCTGTCGCAGTTCAGCGATCTGTTCAGCGAGTTCAACAAATACATTTCACCCGCCTTCTTTCACGATCGGTGCGAGCGATCCGTCCATATGCGCATGTACTCCATGCACAAGCGGGAGTTCGTCATGGTCTTTCTCGGCTTCTTCACCTGCTTCGGCCTGGGCATCATCATCGGACTGACTGGCCCGCCCATAACAACAACAGACTCGCTGACCGCACAGCAGATACTGGCCAATACCACGCTGGCGAAGAGCAAAACGGTGCTGGCCACTGGACCCTTTGCCATGAAATCGCCCCTGATGACAACCTACTCGCAGCAGATGTGGCTCATAGCCAAACTGGTCACCGATAACAATGATGGTGAGTGTTCAGCTAATGCTCCAGTGCCAAGGGAGTTACTCACTGTCTCTCTGCTTGCCCAGATGAGCGCTACGACAAGAGCTTTCAGATCAGCGTCTCCATCGAAGGCATCAACGAGCAGCACAAGCCACTCAGCGTCCTGGGCAGCAGGACCTCGCACAATCGCACCAGGCACTTGCTCTGCGTGCGCAACGATTGTGAGGAGTTCACCGTCATGCATCTGGGCTTTCTCGACTATGCCCACTACATCATCACAGTGCGCTTCTTCGGTCTCGAGTCGTTCCATCAGAAGTACAACATCAGGGCCATTACCTTCTATGTGAGTAGCTCAACCTAGGATAGACCTGACAAATCGAAATCTTATAGTCACTTATCCTACATAAACCTATTTATATTTAAATTATATTTATTTTTTTAATTTATTATTTTATTATTTTTAAAATTAAAATTTTATATTTAAATAAATAGTTTTTTTTTAGTTTTATTAATTTTTTAAAATTTTAATAATATTTACTTAACCTATATTTTTGTTAATATCGAATTATATTTCTCCATTTATTTTATATTTTTGCTAATATGAAATGAGATAATTGTATTTTATTTATATTTAATAAATTATTTATTTTATATTATGCATTTTTTTTTTTTTTACTATACATTTTATTTTATAACTTAAAAGTGTACTTGTTATTTAATTTATATACTTTTACATTTATTTTATTAATAAAAATTAGTATAATTAAAAATTTGTTTCTTTTAATTTTATTTCATAATTATTTGGCTTTTGGATTTATTTTAACAACATTTTATTTTATTCTTATTAAATATTTAATGTTTTAATTTAATTTTTGTTTAACAGTAATTATAAATAATATTTTCTTAATCTTATGATAATAGTTTTTTTTTTATTATTTTTTTTTATAACTTTTATTTGAACTTTTTGTGAATATAGAAATAAATTTGTATTTTATTATTTAGATTTGCATATAAAGTATTTTATATTATTTAAATTTATTAGTGGTAAATAAATATTATTTATTTTATCATTTTTGTAGTTATTTAAATATTTATTTTTCTAAATATATTATTATATGTGAATTATTTTCGTCTTATTAAAAATCCATGAAATTGATTTCTTGCAGTTCAAGACATATAGCCCGGAGTTTACGCAGATTGAGATCTGGTTTAGATTCATATTTCTGCTGTTCACGTTTATAGTCATCGTAAGTATAGATCTATATATGGACGTAGCCAATATGTAATCATTATTTATCCTTTCTCAGTGCTGGTATGCGCACACGCTGCGCAAATATCCCGTCTATGACTGGTCCATTGAGCAGAAGTGGATATCCGTGCTGCTGCCGCTACTGCTGCTCTACGACAGTGAGTATAGAGTAATTGAGGATCTTGGTTAAGTGATATAGTAACAAAATAACATTTACACAGATCCACTATTTCCGCTGATATTTTTGATGAACTCCTGGCTGCCTGGCATGCTGGACGCCGTTCTGCAGGCAACGTTCCTGTGCGCCCTGCTCATGTTCTGGCTGTGCATCTATCACGGCCTGCGGCAGAACGAGCGGCGCTTCGTCAGCTTCTACCTGGTCAAGATCATCGTCGTCCTGCCCATTTGGCTGTGCGCCATTGTCCTCGCCACCTGGGAGAAATGCAACGAGCTGCGGGATCCGACATACAGTCACTTCGTGGACACCAAGAACTATAATGTGAGTGCAGCCGAGCTCCCAGACGGATTACCTATATATATATATATGTATTTGTTTTTACCCTCTGTATAATCCACTCTGCAGGGCCTGAAGATGTTCTTCTACATTGCCTGCTGCATGTACGTGTTGTACCTGGGTCTGCTGCTGCTGCGCGCCTATACCGAACTGCGTTCCATGCCCTACTTTGGTAAGCTTTTAGTTCTGCTATATATATTTATTCTGTTCTCTTTTCTTTATTTCCCAATTCCTTCTTCTCTTCGACTTGCTGCTTACTTTACTTTTAAATTTCCCTCTCTCTCCTACTTTGATCCTCCTTCTCTTTTCCTTTCTTCACTTCTCTTCTTTATTCTTCTTATTTAATCATTTCTATTTTCCATTCTTTGCTTCCCTACACGCTTCTTCTCTTTTGGTCTTCTTCTCTCTCTGTTCTCTTCTTTTTCTTGTTTTTCTATTCCTTCTCTTTCTTCTTCCTCCCTTTTCTCAACCTTTCATTTCATCTTTTTATCTTCTCCTCGCTTTCCATAATATCTTTTAATATTTATCTTCGTTTCTCCTCTTCCAGACATTCGGCTAAAGTTTCTCACGCTGCTGATGCTCTTTGTGCTCTCCATCTCCATAACGGTGACCACGTGCCGCTTTGGCTTCGGCATACTGGAGGACAACTTTGTGGCCACGCTGAATACCACGTACCGGAGTTCGGCGCAGTTTATGTGCTTCTACGGGCTATTGAACTTCTACTTGTACACCATGGCGTATGTGTATTCGCCGGATGGTCGCTTCGCCCAGGCCGAGCTGGCTGTGACCAAGGATAATCCAGCCATTTCCATGATTGACGACTCCGACGAGGATGTCGTCTACGGCTCCGACGAGGAGTCGCGTCGTCCCCTCACCTCCGTTGGCGGTGCTAGCAAAAATGACTACGACAGCGACTAACATGGCTCGATTAACCGTATCACATTTTAAACCTAAACGTTCCATAATATGCGATCCAAGCAACGCAACATTATTGTAAAAATTACTTATTCTATCGTTAGCAGCGTAGAGCCAAGCGTTAACAATTCCCTTAACTAACTAAATTTGAAGTAAACTAATTGGTAATTATCGAAATGTTTTTTGTAATATACGAGTGTACGCTATATGTATGTCCAGTTCCAACCCCGATCCTTTCAACTGGTTGTAAACGTCTAAAACAATATATCTTCAGAGTAGATGCTTAAACTACGTGGCAGATATTTTAAACAGAGTACAAAACAAAATACGAAGTTCGTTTTTTAATTCATTCCTCCTTCCACACTTCGACAGACCAAATGCAGTCTTGGGAGTCGAGAGTAGTCGCAGGATACACCAAGTGCTAATGCCATGCAAATTATAGAAGGAACTTCGGTTCGTAAGCGAAAGGATTACAATTATTTTACTAGATTGTTTATTACATAATTAACACATTTCGCCCGTTGAATTCAGTGCACACAAATGGCTCAGTTAGAAAGGTTCGTTGAGGCCCAACTTGGTTTTGGTCAACAAACCAGTGTCACCCACATCCGCATTGTAGCCGGGGCGGAACTTCATGCCAGGCGCCTGGTGAACGAACAGAAATGGTGTGAATCTAAAGGCAACAGTTAAACATAATATGACAATTAACTCACGTTGAACCAGACATCGCGCCAGACCTTGCTGTCGTCGGCGCTGCGCAATAGTTCGGGCACATCGTATCGCGGCACATTGAAGTAGCTCATCAAGTCGGACTTATCGTTGCAGTACTTGATGCGCGCCTCGGTCAACTCGGTTTCGAGTGGGAAGCGCCAATCGAGCATTTTCTTGTTGTGAGGATCCGTTTCATGCTGCTCGAAATTGATGCGTTCGATATCCTCCACCACAACCTCAGTTTCGCCGCCGGCCGACCAATCGTAGATCAGTAGCTCAGCATGTCCAGCAATGTCCTTGAGGTATTGCTGCTTGTATAGCATCTCCAGATCCCTCAAGTACGCATCGCTGAAAACTTTCGATTTGACCTCATAATCAATGTTGCGTGCTTTGATTTGCTTCTGGACAGTATCAACGGGCATATCCAAATAGATAACCAAATGTGGCTTCAACAGCTCGCCGATGGTATTCTGGCGCAGTTCGTTGTAAACGGATCGAGCACCGTGCGATATATAGCCTTGGCGATACATGGCCTCCATAAAGACAAAGTCGGAGTAGGGACTACGCTCTGTGACCACGCCCTGGCCCGTAGACAAGATGTGCTGCAGAGCATCGATATATTGCGAATAGCGCAACATGTACATGCGAATCTGGAACAGAGCGGCCAGATCATGATTTGGCGTCGCGCAGAAGTTCTTAATGTCAAAGCTGCGGCAGCTAGGTGGCAGCTCTGGATCCAGTTTACGCATATCATAGCCATACGAATTAATAAAGATCAGATCCAAATCAACGGCCGGATAGTATAGCATATCTAGCTCCGCGGCCAACTCCTTGGCGAACTTTGTTTTGCCCGATGCAATGGGGCCTTCGACGCAAATAAATTTGGAGTTCTCATCGAAGCGTTTGGAGGTCTTGTCGAAGAAGGAGCTGAAAACGTTGTACCTTTTCGTCTTGTACGGGTAGGGCGGCACTTTGCGACACAGTGGGCCACCACGCATCGTTTTGCCGGAGATATTGCACTTCTGCATGAAGGCGGCGGGCAATGCAGTCGTCTGAGCCTGCAGCAGTGGGGCAGGAGCGGGGGCGGTTGAGCCACGGCTAACCAGCCGCACCAGGCCAACTCGAAACACGGCAGTCATGCTGGAATTGTAAAGAGCCCAGCATTAACACCATTCTAAATAATAATAATTACCAATTTGTTGGCATTTTCAGCTGTCTGTTGTTACATCACACAGGCTTCAGCATACTCTGTTGCAATTTGTATGTGCAAGCTTCATTTAATTTATTAATTGCTTTATTTTGGCAAATCACTAATGCCAGCTCGGCTGCAGCTACAGCGAAAGTAAGATTTGCTGCACAATTCGCGTATTATTTACTCACTTTAAAAGCAAAAATCTACAATCTATCCAATAACAATTTCGGCCTGTGCAGTTGGTGTTGGTAAGCGACAAACTGTACAGGACTGTTAAACACTGTAAACAGTATTGAGTTGACAGGGTTTGTGCATACCACTGTTAAATAAATATTAATATTATTTTTTATTTTGCCAACGTAAAGTGACTGCTCAGTGAGTTTATAATCAGCTCATATTCATTATTTAATCCAGTTTTTATAACGTATTCACCAGTTTGAAAATATATTTATACATACATTCATCTTTAGATGCAGTGTCAGCCCTGTGTGTAACCTCGCTGCATTTGAAGACTTCTTTCTGTTGGCAACTGGAGCTCATAATGAATTTGAGGAATATCAATTAAAAGTGCACGACAATTTGTATTTTAGCATTGCAAGTTTTTGTAACGCGTTTAAATCACAAATACAGGTGAGTTATATGTTTTTCAACTGCTCTGTTTGGCCACTATTTCATTTGTGCGCAGTTACGCAACGGAGGATTCAAAAGATTTGCTCGTGACATATTTTTCGCAATTTTATTGTTTTAGCCTAAGTAAATCAATAAATATGGGAAACTCAGCGCTATCCAGGGTCCAAATGGACGGCGTCAAGACAATGCCAGCTGAACATGCCAAGTATGTGGCGAACGCTGGCAAAGGCGCACCGCCGCCGGAATGCCCCATGCATCAGAAAGAGGGCGGCCTGGCAGAATCGGCCTCCGCGGTGCCGCCACATCCTAAGATTCAGCTATCTGAGTGCCCCGTCAAGCACGACAATAGCGATGTGAATCCTTTGAACATGATGCCCCCAGCGAATCAACAGCCAGCGCCCGATCAACCATTCGCATTACCCACAGATCGTCAGACATCGACCATACCAAAGGTGACCGAGGACGGAACCGTACAGTTTTGGCAATATCCAAGCCAACAGATGTTCTGGAATGCAATGCTGCGCAAGGGCTGGCGCTGGAAAACCGAAGATGTCTCTCAGAAAGATATGGGCGATATAATACGCATTCACAATGCTAACAACGAGCAGGCCTGGCAGGAGGTACTTAAATGGGAGGCGCTACACGCAAAGGAGTGCGGCAATCCGCGCTTGAAGAGTTTCGGTGGCAAGGCTAAAGATTTCAGTCCACGTGCACGCTTCCGCAGTTGGCTTGGGTAAACAACTGAAACATGTAGAACTATTAATATATATACTAACTATTTTGTATTTGTAGTTATGAGCTGCCTTTCGATCGCCACGATTGGATTGTGGATCGCTGCGGCAAAGACGTACGCTATGTGATTGACTATTATGATGGTGGCCTGGTTGACAAGGACTATCGGTTCGCTTTATTAGATGTGCGCCCGGCCATGGACTCTGTTGACAATGTTTGGGATCGCATGCGTGTGGCCTATATGCGTTGGAAATACGAATTATCAGAAAAGTTTGGCAGCTCTGGCAATACCAAAGTAACTGCTGGTAGCGAATAAAAAGCTTTTTTAGGATTGTACAAAATTGGTCTAAGTTATTATCGAACCCAAAAACTATATTGTAGGCTTCACTGTATGCATTAAACTTTGGTGCTGCCATTTAAAAAACATAGTCAATTTATTTTGCTGTATTTCTTTAAAAATTGCACTCACGAAGCTCTCAAATATTCGTGTTACGCTTGGCGCGTGCTTTTGCAAACACGACATCAAACGCGACCATCTCTAAAACTCTCCATGGACAAAAATTCCATTCTGAGAATGTCAAACTGTTATTTAAGCAGTGTTGGGTAATCAGCGATTTTCATTTCATGTTACGTTCAAGCGGAGCTGCGGATCAATCGAACAGTTATAAATGTTGTCTGCCAGAATGCGTTTCGTGCAATATTTGCGTAAAGGCGATCTCGCCAAACGTCTTGGTCTTTTGACCGACGATCATAAGTCCGTGCTTGAGCTAGGCGGTGTCGAAGGTGTGCCCTATGACCTGAAGACTCTGATTGCACAGAACCCAAATCTGGAAGAGCTGGCGAAAAAGGCTGAAAAACAACCTAAGCTTCCATTGGACGATGACGTCACCCTGCTGCCTCCACTAACCGATCCAGGCAAAATCATATGCATCGGCCTCAACTACCAAGACCACTGCGACGAACAGAACAAACCAGCCCCGAAGACGCCCATGTTCTTCAGCAAGTACAACAACACGCTGGTGGGCCCAGCGGATAATGTGATAGCTCACGACGTGACAAGTGTAAGAATGTGAGATAAACAAGACTGTGACATCTATTTTATTATATGTATAATATTATCTTATCAGAAAATTGACTGGGAAGTGGAGCTGGTGGTCGTCATTGGCAAGGTCGCACGGCTAGTGCCCAAGGAGAAGGCGTTCGACTATGTGTTCGGCTATAGCATTGCTCAGGACATCTCGGCTCGCGACTGGCAGAAGGAGCTCAACGGCGGCCAATTCCTAATTGGTAAATCCATGGACACGTTCTGTCCCCTTGGCCCCGCTGTGGTGCACAAAAGTTCAATTGCGGATGTGTACGATTTGCCATTGAAAACATGGATTAATGGCGTCGAGAAGCAAAACGGCAATACATGCGATATGATACATAAAATAGATGATGTCATCAATAGACTAACCCAGTGAGTAGCTCAACCAAAATGACTAATCCTCTGTGATTTTAATGGCTAATCCGTGACAGGTCCATTACACTGCTGCCGGGCGACATCATTTTGACCGGCACACCAAAAGGCGTGGGCATGCACCGCAACCCCCCCGAGTATCTGAAAGCGGGCGATGTCATCAAGACAGAGATCGTTGGGCTGGGCACGATGACCAACCATGTGGTTGCCCCATGCAAGCCAAACTAATTGTTTTTGTTATGTAAAGTAAACAAGTGTTGAACGTGTTATTAAATCATTTAGCGACTACACTTTAAATGTTTTTGATTTGGTTGCGAAGTACTCGTCGCGTTTGTGGTAGGGAGCATAGGGGTCATCGATATAATGCTTGGGCCGACGCCAATAGCTCGTCACCATCTTGTCCAGCAGCCAGCTCTGAGTGGCATTTGTGAATACATGTTGGCGTAGACGACGGCGCAGCGCTGGGGACTTCTTGAACATTTTCTTATGTCGGCCAGTATGCGTTCGTATCCAGGCACCCCAATCCAGGCGCTTGAAGCGCTTTAACACCGCCTTCACCGTCTTGCGTTTGCCCTTGATCAGTGAGAACTTCGTGACGCTGCGAGTTGCGGGCAAGGCAGCGACAAGCGGTGCCGGTTGTAATAGCATCGGCGTTAGTCTGCGATCGGGTAGTAAACTTATTTTACTCTGGGCAGGAGCAGACGCAGCAACTAAATGACCAAAAAAGTTTCGTTGGGTTTGCTGCAGCGCGAATGCCGGCGGAGCACGGCAGACACTGCGTATCGCTGTCAATATAATACAATTAATAGTCATATAATTAATACTAATTTATGTAGCACCGCAACTTACCACCTGAAACCAGCGAACGTAGCATTTCCGTATCTCCTTTAATTGATCAAAATAATGTCCAGATTTTCTTATGGAACGCTGTCGCGTAACAGGCTTTGGCTAGCATAGTCAGCTGTTTGAGAGTAACACATGCTTCGGGTTTTGACAGTCACACTTTAAGGCAACAATGTGCGCTCATTTTAAAACACATTTTTTATACTTCATATATTCTGAATTTTTATTAATATTTGTAAAACAGTATAAAATTGAGTCAAATTAAAGTTAGAAATTTATGTTGATTTATTAGGACGACCACACATCAACGGCTATTTTTATTACTGCCCGAATGGAAAAAACTGGCAGCAATCTGTTGCCATTCTTCTGTAAACGTTCATATAACGTCGACGGCCAGCAAGCTAGCCAGTGTTTGTCGTTGGAGAGAAATTGGGCAGGAAAATTATTCTCGCCGCCGGTTAGAGTCTGCAGTAGGCACCATCGAAGCAAATTAACAAAAATCTGTGGCTACATCATGTACAGGCTAGCAGTAATTGAGTGCAAGAGTGCGATGCAGGTAAGAAATGTGACTCAAATAACGTGAAAATCAATCGTGTCGGTGACGTCGGTGCCACCCGACCGCCCCGCAATCGCCCACAAACAAAGCCAATTGCAAAAATATACAAGAGTGCTTGTGTGTTATGTCATCTAGCAAATGCAAAAAATGTCCAAAATTCCAGCAAGGCCGCATTTGTTGACCAATGATATGGGTTTCCGGTGCCAATTCGAATCCTTCAATTATATCTTTCTAGCGCACTCTACCTCCGACCAGCAGCAGACAATATAGCAACAATAACAACAAAAGTTACGGTGGCAGTGGACAACATAAAAATCAACAACAGGAACAGGAACAACAACAACAACATCAACGGCAACGGCAACGAGGCAGCCTGCCCCCACCTCCAAATGCACGCGAAGCGGGCTTCGGCAAAGTGATAGTTCTATTGACCCCACTGGCTGCAGTCGGCGGCGTTATTACCTATTCCAAGTGAGTTTCAAATCAGATCGGTTTAGTGTGTTGGCGGCTAATTTCGTGCAATGGTTTCGGTAATTGTAGATACGACATTGATTTCCGTAAGATGGTTGAGAAGAATGTTCCTGGTGCCGAATCGATAATCAAAGTGGCGCTGCAGGAGGAGCCTCCGTTCCAGGGTATCACCAAGAGCGTCAACGAAAACATCGATAAAGTCAAATCGACATTCAGTAGTGTTTCGGAATCGGTTAACGCCGTTTCCAATAAAGTCACCGGTTTATTTGGTGGTAAAAAAGATACCCCAATGCAGGCCGCATCGAAACCAGCCGAAACCTCGTTAGAGAGAATAGACAAGGTAAAGCCAGCAACTCCAGCTCAACCAGCTGCCAATCAGGAAACACAAATTGCCCCCAAGTCCGACGCGGCACCGCCTCCACCAAAGCCAGCTGCGCCAAAACCTCAACCGCTGCCACTTGAAGTTGTCGAGCTGGAGAAGGCCATCGAACTGTCTGCCGAGCTAGTAGTTAAGGAGTATAATTCTGCTATTGGGATTCTTAAGTGGTGCGTATTTGTTGCCTGATCCCCAATCTGGACATGGTAAACTATGGATTTATTGTTTTAAACAGTTTCAATGATGATGTGCGTCGTGTGGTTGACAAGGCAGTGGAGCATGGAGAGAATTCCCTCTGGGCAACACTGAAGAATCGAGCAAGCGCACGGGATTCGGCTGTACAGCTGGCCGAGCGTGCGGCACGTGAGGCACAAGATAAGATCGGTGGGTGCTGGTTGAACAACAACGCTAGCCGAGAATAAAACTTATCGATTCCGATTCGCTTTCATTTCAGAGCGTTGTCAAATCGCTTTGAGTAGAGTGGCCAGTGCGAAAAATCAGGAGAAGGTGGAGCAAGTGCGAAACAAGATTCAGAAACTTGTGGCGCACATTGATAAAGTTAAAGATGAGCTGTACAGACAGAAGGACACAGCAAGCGTATCAGATAAATATTGGCGTAGCGTAGAGCAGGCTCGTAACTACTTTATTGATGAAATCGAGTCCATCTTCCCTGGGATCAATCTGTCGGAAAAGAAACTGAACTTGTCAAAGGAGGATCTTGATTTGTTCATATTGCATGCGTATTCCCATGTGGTGGCTTATCAAAAGGAGCTGCAGCGCCTGCAAACCGACGGCGAGTTGCGTCTGAAGCGTGCGATCGACTCATTGCGTGGCGACAACACCTCTGAGGCTTTGCGGGCTCAGCTTGATTACCATTTGGAGGCAGAGAAGCGCAAGCTAGCCGTGGAAAATCAGAAAAAGATATTCCAAATCCATGCCGATGCAGACAAGCAATTGCGTTTACAGCTCAAGAAACAGACGGAAGCCCATTCGGACCATATTAAGGACGTAGTCGCTCAGCGGGAAACGGATCTGACGCGCAGCTTCCAACGCGAATTGGAAAATAAGTTGGCCACTGAAAAGGCCAACTATAAACTCCAATTGGCTGCTATGCTTGGAAAGCTACGCGGAATGGATGCTGCTCTCGCTGGTACGTACACCATTGACCTATATCACACCTTAGTTCAATTTCTCCTTGTTTTCTGTTGCGAATTACCTAAGCTGGAAAATGATTCGTATCGGATATATGCGATTGTTTTTCAGCTTTTAAATCATTCTTGCTAGCTTTTTAATATTATACATGAATTACTCTCATATAAATGCTGCTTGTTTAGAAATAGAGGACAAGTTCACAGGTATACTCTCTCTCTCCCTATCTTTCTCTCCCCAAGCTTGCAATCAGCTGCAGAGTTTAACTAAAGCTTTAACTAAATTCATGTTTTCTTTAACATAGAACGCGCTGAAACTGAGCGGTCAGCCAACCAGGCGCAAGCTTTGTGGGCAGCCTGTCAAGCTCTCTGGTCTTCTGTGCGCACTGCCACGCCCGGTGTCCACTATAAGAACAAACTGCGGCCGCTGAAGAACGAGATTAGCGCAATTGCTAAGGTGGCTGGTGAGTGGATTCGCTTGCCGATTTGAGCAGCTTTATTGTTGAGCTGTGCTTTCAGAGGGTGACGAACTAGTCATTGCTGTGCTGGAGAACATGCCGAAGGAGGCCCAGGAGCGTGGCGTCTTTCCAGAGGATGCCCTACGTGAGCGGTTCCTGAATGTTGAGCGCATTGCGCGACGCTTAGCAATGGTGCCCGAAAATGGAGGAAGCTTACCTATTTATTTCCTCTCATTTCTGCAATCGCTTTTCATTTTGCGGCCGGATAATCCCGTTTCGAGCGATGAGCTGGAGAACAAGCCTTTCGACTATAGCAAATTGGACACCTATGATATATTGAACAGAGCCAGGTAGGCCAAGTATATTACGGATGACTGAATCTATAAGCTAAACTGTCTGATCTTTGCTGTTTTAGGTACCATGTGGACCGTGGTGATTTCCTGCAGGCGCTTAAATACTTAAACCTACTGCAGGGCGCACCTCGCGAGGTGGCCAATGATTGGATGAAGGAGACTCGCCTCATGCTCGAGACACAGCAAGCAGCAAATACATTGATGGCACACGCCGCTGCGAGCGGTTTGATGTATTTGTAAACTATGTAAACTACCAACCAACAGCGTCGACCGTTTAGTTTTTCACCAATTTGTTTTAATTTTAATCAAAAAAAAAAAAGAACTTTAAAACGTGGATTGTGAAATTTTGTTTTAGACTCAATTATACAAATTACAAATATAGAAGAGGCCTGTAATGAGGGCAATGAAAGTGAAAGTGTGATTTAAGCAATGGGGCGACACGACTTTATTTGACCCATAATTTAAAAATAAGGGTTTACGACTTTATTTCTCATTTTTCCCAGCTTTTGTATTTCACTCTCCACCATATCGCCGGGCTTCAGAAAGCTTGACGGAGTCCGGTAAGCCCCAGCGCCGGCTGGTGTACCGGTTAAAATAATGTCGCCGGGACAAAGCGTCATAAATCTAATTGAAAGTTCTATTTTAATAACGATAGGACCCCCTCAGCAGTTAAGTCGACTTACTGGGATAATCTATGTATGAGGTAATCGATTTTAAAAATCATGTTTTTTGTATTGCCGCACTGACGTTCCTCCCCATTGACGATCGTCTTGATCCACAGATCGTTTACATCGGGAACGTGACTTTTATGGACGATGATTGGGCCCAGAGGACAGAACGTATCCAACGACTTACCTAACATTGACTGACCACCTAACAATACATTCCAATCGCGTGCGTTAATATCCTGGGCGATCATATAACCAAAAACACAGCTCATAGCAGCGACACGAGGGACGTGGCGGCATTTTTTACCAATTACCACGGCCAGCTCGCAGCCATAATCGATGCGCTGCAAAAAATATTTAACAAAAATATAAAAATAAAAAAAAAAAACATAATAAAAAAATATTAAATTAATACAATAAATATAATATACAAAATATTTGTATATATTTAAAAATAATTTAATCAAAAATATTTGTTAAATATATCCAAAGATAATAAATAAATAAAAAATATTTCAAGCAATAAAGATAATAAATATAAAAAAATAAATATTTTTCTAATTTTTAATAAATATTAAAAACAAAAAATAAATATATAAAAATACAATAAACAAAATTAAAAAATATTTTATAAAATATTTAGTACAAATATATATTTACTTACCTTGGCTATTTGATGGGCACGGATATTATCGAGGGCACCCGTAATGGACGTACCGAACTTGACAAAAAACTCTGGAGTTCTGGGCACCTGCATATTTCGTTCGTTGCAGCTATCGTAATAGTTGCAGCCGACACCAATTATTTTGCCTGGTGAATCGATGGGTGGCAGAAGGCGTAGGTCGGGCTTAACATCATCGATATCCAAATATTTGGTGCTATCCAGCAAACTTTTCATACAATATCTCTGGTGTATGAAGCTGAGCATGTCGGGCGCAGCACACGTTTTGGAGGACAACTCAATCATTTTGGAGCCATTCTCCGACACCATGCCAAGGCGTTTGTCTTTGTCGCCACCTCGTACATATTGTATAAAGCGGCATTTCGGAATGTAGTAGTCGCTGTTGGTGGATGGTTTGACTGCTTCGATTGGATAGTTCTTCAGATGCTCCCATCCGAGGCGCTCCAATGGCGCTGCCTTGGCATGCAGACGTGCGAAACCCAACCTGTTACGCAGCAAAGATACTGCAGCTTTCATAATTTGAGTGCATGTATTCGTGATTTTGCAAACAAGAGGCTAATTTTGTATCCAAAAGATATTCCAAATGTTTCGCTTTGAATATTTACTCCTAAATAATCAAATTAGTCCATTTTTTTTTTTTTTTTTTTTGAAATTTAAGTCTTGGGTTTGTTGCTATAAATGAATGCTATTATTAACTACGTTTTTTGTTTCACAGAATTTAAATCAGAGTTTATTTTGGCTTCATAAAATAGTCACTTGATATTTAGCTCTTTTAAATATGGTTTGGCGGCACTTATCGATATACCGATTTATATCGTAACGAATAATATTTTTATTTCTGAATTATTTATTAATACATTTAATGAATGAAATATGTAATGTAATATAATAAAAATAAGTATTTATGTTATTAAAATAAACTGTGCTAATTTTATATTTTGTGAACATTATTTAATATTTTATTTATTTTTTCTAAGGAGTGGCAATTGTGACTCTGTGCCGTTAAGTAGTTGCTAAGAGTAACGAGTACGAGAAATGCAACGATCTGCAGTAAATGCGTGAAGTCTGGCAACCTCCAGCTTTATTGTGCCTGCCTCCAACTGGGATTTTTCCAGTTCAACAAGTTATAGCAATCAAATTGCACTTGTTATTCAGCCACATATGAATATATATGTAAAATTGACCAAAAACTTGCATGACTCAGCCAAGGCACTGTTCAGTACAGTCGTTGTTGCAAGATGAACGCGGCAGCAGAAGGCAGAGCTAGTGATAGCCCCTCGAGATCGGGTCGCGAAGACAACTCCATGCCCATCAGACTACTGCCGGAGCCTGTGCGACAGCAGCTATGCGAGCACTTGGACTCTCTGGACGTGTGGCAACAGTTGGCCACGTTTGTCAAACTGTATCCCAATGATGTGCAGCACATACACAATCAGAGCACTCGCGGTCGCTCCCCTTCCATGGAGTTTCTGAATATCTGGGGCGGGCAATACAATCACTCCGTCTATAGTCTGTTTGCGCTATTCCATAAGTAAGGCGCAGTCGCAATATGCTATTCGGGTTCTAGTTAATTTCATTTGCTAATCCCTTGCAGAATGAAGCTGCACAACGCCATGCGCATCATCAAGGATCACGTGGATGACAAGTTCCACAAATACATTCCGCGCAGCATGCCCACAATCAGTGAGCTGCGTGCACCGCCCAGCACCAGCTCGAAAATCAATAATGGACCACCTTATGCCTCCTCGTCCGGCGTCACAGACGATAGTAATATGAATAGCAATAGCCTCGAATCTCCAGGCGATATACGCGTGAGCAGCGTGCAGCGTGCTGCCCAATCCTTGCTAGAAATCGACTACGAGGAACTGGTAATTGCCACCGAAAACTGGCGGCCAGAGAACAAATTGGGCAATGGCGGCTTTGGCGAGGTCTTCCAGGGTGAATGGAAACAGCTCGCCGTGGCCATCAAGGCAATGAACTATATACACAAGCACAACGACAAGACCCAGGTGCATCTGCAGCAGAGCTACAACGAACTGAAGTACTTGAATACCATTCGACATGACAATATTCTAGCGCTCTACGGCTACAGCATCAACGGGGAGAAGCCCTGCCTGGTTTACCAACTAATGAAGGGCGGATCGCTGGACTCGCGACTCCGAGCGCACAAGTCAAAGCAGCCGCTGGCGCCATTGACGTGGCAGCAGCGTCTCTGCATAGCTCTGGGCACAGCCAAGTAGGTCGATTCCTTACTTCATTTGAATTTGTATAATCTCAAGAATATATATACTTCTCAGAGGCATCTATTTTTTGCACACGGCACGTAGCAAGCCGCTCATACACGGCGACATCAAGCCGGCGAATATATTGTTGGATCAGTGCCTGCAGCCCAAGATTGGCGATTTTGGGCTGGCGCGGGAGGGCCCCAAGTCCATCGATGCGGTCATGGAAGTGAGACAAGTCTTTGGCACCCGCATCTACTTGCCGCCCGAGTTTCTCAGCTCGAAG
Organism: Drosophila fulvimacula; assembly: GCA_035045555.1. Lineage (NCBI taxonomy): Eukaryota > Metazoa > Arthropoda > Insecta > Diptera > Drosophilidae > Drosophila > Drosophila fulvimacula. The sequence continues at coordinate 15,534,577 of JAWNOX010000137.1, forward strand.
AAGCTAAGCACCGGCGTGGACATCTATAGCTTCGGCGTTGTGCTTCTGGAGATGTTCACCGGCCGCCTCATGGCCGAATGCACGCTCCAAAATGATCAACAGAACTTGCTCAAATATGTCAAAGCCAATTGCCTGCACCCACAACAGAATCGCTTGGATCTCTTCGACAAGCATCTGGTCACGCCCATCGGCGATGAGCTGGACAAGTGTTTGTGTGCCATAGAAGTGGGCCTCAAGTGTGCGGCATCCAATCCACAGGACAGACCCTCCATGGATGACGTGGTCAGACGCTTCAAGGCCTTTAGCCCTGAATCTTGAATATGTCCTACACAATTCGCATTCCCACATACATATATATATTATAATTTTTTAAACTTTTTATATGACTTTTGTTATTGATTTATATAAACTTATATATATGATATATATATATAGATGCATACCAAAACATTATTAAATCTTGTAACTCACTAAATATATTTCATTTTTATCAAATTCATTGAAAAGTTGATATAAAAAATACAGTCGGGTTGCAGCGACTGCATAATGCTCGCTCACGGATTAAAAAATAGTTTTTTTGGTAAATCTCAGGAGGGAGGCTTTGGAATTTTCGCTCAAACTGCACTATCCGATTTGCCACGCCCCTAATGGGCGCTCATATATCCATTATCTGATTTTGCAGCCATATGATATAGTGCCGCGATACTATTTCCAGATTTGTCACGCCCCAATTGGGTGCATGAGTGAAAACCTATTAGGTACAAGGCGAGGGTAAAGACGGACAATTAGACAGACATGAGCATTCAAAAAAATCATTATAGGAGAAATGGTTGGCTTTCGCAATTTAGAATCTTATGAAATTGTTCCGAAAATTCCTATCCATAATTTTGTAAAGTTCTCTTAGTTTCAACTATAATTCAGAATTGATTTTTTTCTAATACATGATTACAAATTCTCAATTCTTATTATATATACACATTTTAGTCCGGCTGTTTTGAGTCAAGTATCTTGAAAAATAAAAAAAATTTATTTTAAAAATTGAACATTTTTGGAATATCTTCTAGGGAATCAGCAGAGATAAGTGATAAGAAAACACAGAGAGAAGAAAAGCAAACAAGCGAGAAAAGAAGAAAAACAATAGAAGACACAGAAAGAGGAAGAGAAACGAGAAGAAAAAGAAGTAAGGATTAGCTTAGGTAAGTACTAAATACATCGTCACATATACAGATACATATATAGACATATATATATATTTATATATATATAAATATATATATATATATATATATATATATATATATATATATCTATATATTTATATATATATATATATATACATATAGATATAGGATAGAGCAGAATCAGCTATATACCATACAGATTTATTGAGGCTCAATAGAAAAACGGAAATGGGAAATAATATACCCGTGCCTTTAATGTCAGTTCACTAGTTTTCAGTTAGACACCTTAGTCGTTGCCCGTAGTCCATAGTCCGTAGTCCGGTGGGGCTGCGTTTGTTAAGTGTTTTGATTCTACCGTCAATTTGGTCATTTGTGCTTGCGTCAATAACAAATACTTTTGACTATACTTTGTTTACAATTTTCGTTTTTAGTAGAACACAGGATAGCTCAATTTGTTTTTTCCAATTGACAAACAATATGAATTTGAAAAATTCTAAGTTTTATAAAAGAATTCAGGAGCTGCGGAATTTCTCAAAAGAGAAAATACGTAAAGATCGAGAGCAACGGGGCCTGCGCACCCCAGTCATACGTGGCGTTGAGATGGCCTTGTCCGAGTCCAAGTGCGTGGCCCCAGTCATCGAGTTGGAATGGTCCCAGCTGACGGCCCCCATAAAGGGGACATATTCGCCGCCATCCAACCGACGGCCATCCCATCCCAAGCCCAAACAGAGCAAGAAAAAGCAAAGCCCGGCGGGAGAGACGCGACTGAGAGGCGGACAGGGGTTTCAGCCGGTCAAGACAGTCGACTTGAATGACGAAGCGCCAATTGAGGGTTACATAGATCTGAACAATTTGCGGTTTCGCGTGGCGTGCACAGCCCGCGCAGGCGCATCTCCACGACGCGAAGAAGTACTCAAAGTTAGGTGAGTTCTCCCGTCCGGATCAGTCGAAACTTTCAATTCTATTCCCTCCCCCTCCGTCCATCTCCCCAGTGATTCAAAGAACGCAATTTGTGTATCCAATTCTCGCTACGCGATGATTGGGCGCATTTCCAAATCGTTGGGTTATAAGTTGGTCAAAGAGTCGAAGATGTGGAATATATTATGGTCTGATTCGTTTCCCGGCGTCGAGCTCTTCAAGAACATGAAACGCTTTCAGCAGATCAATCATTTTCCGGGCATGATTGAGATATGTCGCAAGGACCTGCTCTCACGTAACCTAAATCGCATGCTCAAACTGTACCCACACGATTACAAAATCTTTCCAAAAACTTGGATGCTACCCGCCGAGTAAGTTATTCAGCTATCTGATACCCTAACATATTCTATATCCGAATTCCGCTCTCCAGTTATGGCGACGCCATGCACTATGCACAAAATCACAAACGTACGTTTATCTTGAAGCCGGATTCCGGCGCTCAAGGGCGTGGCATTTGGTTGACCAACGATCTGAAGACTTTGGGACCCAATGAGCGTCTCATCTGCCAGACCTATATACATCGCGTAAGCAGTTTCACTTAAATTCCACATATTCCACTTATATTCCACATAAATTCCACCTAAATTTCATTTAAATTCCACCCATATTGCACCTATATTCCAGCTACATTCCACCTAAATTCCACCTATACTCTACACATATTCCACCGATATTTCACCTAAATTCCACCTAAATTCCGCCCATATTTCACCCATATTCCACCGATATTGCACCTATATTCCACCCATATTTCATCTATATTCCACCTATATTCCACCTTTTTCAATCCCTTCAGCCGCTGCTCATCGATGGTTACAAATTTGATTTGCGGGTTTATACACTGATTACGTCCGTGGACCCATTGCGGCTTTATGTCTACAATGAAGGTCTAGCGCGGTTTGCCACCAACAAATATGTGGAGCCAACTCCGGGCAATGCCAACGATCTCTACATGCATCTGACCAACTACTCGGTGAACAAGCGCAACTCCCAGTACGATCTGTGCGACAATGATGACTGCGGCAGCAAGCGGAAGCTGAGCGCCATCAACAACTGGATGACCAGGCACAACTATGACGTGGGCGAGTTCTGGTCGAATGTGGACGATGTCATCATCAAGACGGTGCTGAGCGCGTGGCCAGTGCTCAAGCACAACTATCATGCCTGCTTTCCGGGCCACGATACCATACAGGCCTGCTTTGAAATACTCGGCTTCGACATCTTGGTGGACTGGAAGCTGAAGCCGTATATACTAGAGGTGAATCATTCGCCCAGCTTTCATACCAATGAGCAGGTCGATCGAGAGGTCAAGAGGCCGCTCATTCGGGACACCTTGTCTCTGGTCAGCACAGTGCTTGCAGATAAGAAGCAGATCCTGCGCGAGGATCGCAAACGAGTCAAGCAACGACTGCTCAAGTCCAAGGGTGACATGTGAGTAGATGATGGAGCCAATCTGCATGGTGAGCACTTACCCCTTTACTGTCACCTTTGCAGAGTGCAACGCTCACGCGTCGTGGCTGGCGCCTCAAAGCTGTTGCCCAACAAAGAGGGCAGTCCGACGAATAAGGACGAATCGCCCGAGCCGGAGTCCGATTCGTTGGCCCAGCAAATCGCCTGGGAGGAGAGCCACATGGGCAACTTTCGTCGCATTATGCCGCCTCAAGATCCCAGTCGAAACAACTACTACGGCAAGTTCTTTGGCCAGACCAACTTGGTGTCCATTTTCCAGGAGACGGCGGCTAGCAAGAAACGCGAAGATCTCGCGCGAAAGATGCGCCTCCAAATCGAGGAGAAGAAGGCGAAACAGGAGCAAATGCTCAATGCCCGCAGCAAGCGCAAGCGCCTGATCCAGCCACGTTTGGCCCGCGAGAAGCATCGTTTGAATCTCTTCCGACTGAAGGAGAACTGGTCACCCGGCTATGTATCTGAGGCAGAGGAACGACTACGAAATACCTGGCAGCAGATGCGCACCGAGGCCATAAAGAACCTAAAGATCACAGAGAGCGTAAGCCTAATAATTCTATTTAAAATAAGTAAGACGATTTTAGTCGGGAGTGCGTGACTAGCAGATGCCCGGAATGGGCATGAGTTACTGCGCATGCCATACGGGAATATATTTTTAAGTCAGGCCTCCCAATGCCTGTATAGCCTGTTTATATATATATATATATTTCCTCATAATATTCAGTATGCACCAAACTTAAGTATATATATACTTCTATATATCGAATCATGTTTTATAATGATTTAAAGTTGTATTCTAATAAGGGAAAAAGTTCAGTATTTCTTGATATCTTAAATTCCTCTCTCTCTCTCCCCCTTTTAGTCTTTAGTTCGAACTACTTTCTAATGCTTCTCTCTCTCTCTCTGTCTCTCTCTCTACTCTAGATATATTCACTGCTTTTCCAGAATGGACATTTGAGTAATACGGACATCACGACCTTTCCCAATTTATATCACTATTTGCAATGTGGTTATGATATAACTGGAGCTACGTGAACATCAGCCTATACACGAGCATTGGTTTAGCAGCTGGGATTGAAGCGATAAGCAGTCTCTATATAGTATAAAATCAAAAAACCCCATTCAAATCAACAGACAAGATCGAAGATCTCTTTAAATTTGGTGGTCGCAGATGAGCCTGGCTCTGGTTAAAACATTCAAAAGTTGCCAGCGAAAAAAAGCAATACACATCCGTATCTGTCTGTATATGTATGCATATATCCTATATATATATGTGCACTAATGTAATGGTGTTTGGTTATGAATTTGTTAGTTTTTAAATTTTAATCAACTGCGTCGCATAGCATGGCCGTACGGGAGAAACTATATTTAGAATGTAATGTAATGTGCAGTAATTGTGGTCCTAGCCACTGAAACATGTTTGTATTGACGAAATTAACAAATTGAATTGAAAATAATAATTATTAAAAATTTTACGTTTTTATTTAATTAACTTTCAAGTTGAGCATTTTTTTTTAATTATTGAGCGCACGGGAACGAAATTAATTTTAAGAAATAAAAAATTAATAATATAAAAATTAATTATAAAAGAAATTAATAAGTATTATATATTTTTTTAAAATTATTTAATTTAAGCTTTAAGCTATTTTAATAATATATATATATTTATTTATTTTTACTAATTATCATTTCTTAAAATATATAAATATAACAAATCAATATTTTTAGAGATAAAATCTCGCTAATCTTTTGAAATTTTCTTTTTTTTTTTTTAAATATTAAACTCTTAGCAAAAAATTTTAACAAATTTTTGTTTCCATTAATATATTAAAAAAAAATTAATTTTGTTTACTCATAGAATAACAAATTTTTTAACGTAGAATAATTGCACTAATAAAACTCTATTTATGTTAAAAAAAAAAAACAAAAATTTAAGTCATTTTACATATGATTGTGGAATATAAATATTATGTATTATATTGTAAATATAAAAAAATATTTAACATAAAATCTAGCTAATCTTTTGATTAAGGAATATAAATATGATATAAATATAAATAAAAATTTAATAATATTTGATATAAAATCTGGCTAATATTTGGATAAGGGAATATAAACATGATGTAAGTATAAATAAATATTTAATATAACAAAAAATTATTTTTGTTTAGCAAAGAAATCTTTTAAACAAGTTTTTTTCATATTTCTTATTAGTAAATATAAATGAGATATTTAATATAAAATCACGCCAATCTTTCGTCCGCACTACGTAATTTAAAATATATAAATTCTATATCACATTTCTATATATTTGTGCTTTCGCTTGGCAAAATGCCAGCTCAAATCCAACAGGGAAACTAAGAAACATCATAAACGTTTGCATTTTGGCGCGTGAATGGAAAATATTGAGAATTTATCAAGAGCGAGAGAGAGTGAGAGAGAGAGAGAGGCACTGCACAGCAGCAGATCTTCAGTCTGGCCAAGGAACAGCCACGGCGCAGACAACGCCACGCCGGAGAGCGCTCGTAAATCGAACAAAAAAATAAATTTCGAAAATTATTGAAAAAGCAATTTGCTAGATTAGTTGAGATTGCAGCGAGCTAAATTCTTGGCGGCATGTTCCGAGTGTCGCAGGAGATTCGCTTAAATACGAGCGCAGCGGGTGCGGCGGGGCAGGCCCTGGGGCTGGCTGAGGTCGGCGACGTCGGCAGCAGTGTGGAGAGCGTTTGTATTTTCGGTCGATACCAGCGCACGCCCGATGCGGGTGAGTGTTGCAGATGCGGAAGTAAACATATACGCATCGACGGCTATTTATAAATCCTCCACAGATGCGTATCCCACAGAGCCGCCGCATGTCTATGTAGCGCCCGAGCTGACCGATGCGGCCAAGGTGCAGCTGCTGCATTTGCCCAGCGGTGCGGTGCGCGTCAATTCCACGATTAGCTTCGTCATCAAGCGCAATGGGGTGAAGGGCAACTTTGATGTGCGCCTCGAGACGCCCAGCGGACAGCATGGAGCGCCACTGCAGCTGACACAGCTGGATCCGGAACGCTGTCAGGTGGATTGCCAGCTGACCCAGGCGGGCCTCTATAAGGTGCACATTAAATGCAATTCCGTGGCGTTGCCCAAGTCGCCCTACATTATAATCACCATAGCTGGAGCGACTACACCAACCGAGGATGGCACTGACAATACTGCATCCGGTCAGTCAAGTGAGTGGCTGATATGTTCTACTGTTCCCATTTCTAAAATCAATCTTTGGCAGTTCCTCACTTCGAATCGGATGCCACCAAAGTTCAGAGTCGCGGCCTGGGTCTGACCCATGTCAATCTGCTCGAGCGGAACGAGTTCACGGTGGATGGCAGCTCCGCCGGCAGTAATATGCTCTTTGTGGGCATGCTGGGACCACAGGGACCGTGTGATGAGGTGCTGATCAAGCATTTAGGCCGGCATATATACCGAGTCGCGTACCTAGTGCGTGAACCCGGCGACTACACTCTGGTGGCCAAGTGGGGTGAGCAGCACATTCCCGGATCACCCTTTAGCCTGTGCGCCGACTAACTGCACCATCCACCAGGAACAGGTGCGAACAGGCTTGGAACTGAGCCGATTCAAGCTCGGAAGATATTAGCGTGTGGCATTTTGACTAAGTATACATTATAATAATTGCATGCAAATAATATATATAACAGCATATTCGTAAAATTAAAATCCATAATAATAATGAATTCACAATCAAATTAATTGTTGTAATTATAACTTAATCCAAACCATTAACCATTGATTGCAGAACTAATAATGTGAACGAATTCGTTCGTGAACCGAACCATTGGCAGTTTTTTGTTTTTGTTTTTGTTGTTGCTAAGTTGCCATTCAAAATACTATGTCAATGGCTCATCCACTAGTTGACTGTGGCGGCGGGAAGCGTACTGCACAGTTAAAGTTCATTCTATGTGCAATCTAATGATGATTACCAACACTGATGACGACGACAGCAACTAAACGAAAGAGCAACATTATCATTTTTTGTTATTTAGCCGACGCTAATGACGTTCGCATTTAGTATATGTGTTAGGCATCGAGAGAGGGGAGCGGCACGGCAACCAACCTAATGATGATGACTGCCTTACACTGTATATGTGCGTGTGCGTGTGCGTGTGCTTGTATGCGCACCAACAATAGCAGTTGCCCATCATAGTATTAGTGCCTTGGAAGGGGGAGTACACAAAAGGTTGCCACAGTCGCAGTTGATGATGATGATAATGCGTTTGCTTTGCTCGCCTTAACGAGCTGCCGCTGTAGCTATTGCTGCCGACTGGCGCGCTTAAGATAAATTACGTGGTCATGCTCATGACTGAAATCAAGCTAGAGCGCATCGCAAAAATCATTACTCATTGCGTTTGCTGTGGGCGTGGCTGTGCTATATACATACACTTGTATATATATATTTGATAATAGAGGACTTCTTTGATTGGCATATTGTATTCGCCTTTGAAAATAAACTTGGCTTTCAACATGCACACAAATGTTATTTTAAATAATTTGCACAATACATAACCGGGGTGGCAACGCTGCGCAGTCTGCAGGCACACTAGCTGCATTGCTCACACCATGTTGCGCGCGCTATCGCTGTCTCGCTTGTAGAACATCATTATTGCCGTGCTGTGCTTGCCATCATTAGTGTTGGTAAATATCTCGAGCTGAGCTGCTAACTACGTTTTTCGTGTGTGTGTTCTTGAACATAATTAAAATTAAATTATTTAACTTATTATTAAGTTTTGGATTTGCTCGGGTTGAGCTTGTTGTATTTGTAGCAGTGTTTGCGCGACCAGCTGCTGCTCACGCTCGGCTCATGAGCATTGAACTTGCGTTTGCCGTAATCGAAGGAAAAGTATGTACCTGTGCGCGTGTATGTGTGTATCTGTATCTTGATTCTTTGCAAAGGGAAAAAACTGTTGTAGTTGTACGCGTGTGTGTATTCAAGAAAAGTAACCATCTCTTGCCCCCACGGCCAACAACAAAGTATTCGTTTTGTTGTTGTTGTCGTTTCTGCTGCTACTGCTGTTGGCCCCATCAACTGCGGGCCAGCAAGTGCCAATGTAGCGGCAACGTCGACATCGTCGTCATTCTTGCTGTTGTGGCTGTTGTTAGTGTTGTTGTTGTTGTTGCTGCTGCTGCTGCTGCCTGCTGTAGCATCTTCATTTGGCCGCAGCTTTTGTATACTTGAAATACCGCTTCAGTACAATTTGAGTTGCCGTCGCGTTAGCTTCTACGTGTTTGTTGTCTCGTGCCCGCTACGCATGCATTTACACCTTGCATTTCGTCTTTTGTTTACTAGCATTGAGCTTAGCATGTAGTGTAAGTGTGTGTGTGTGCGTGTGTGATTATGTGCCGGTGTACAGCTTAATGATAATCTAATACTCTTAATTATGTGCATACACATGCATGTGCGCTCCTGTGTATGTGTGTACAAATGCAGAGAGCTGCCAGATTTTTGTGTTTTCTTGTGCCAAAATCATACATATATAAACAGAATTAGTGAAAATACATACATTATTAGAATTATAATCATTATCACTCAAACAGGTGCCATCTAGTATACTGTGAAATGAAATTAATAGCTTGTTCAGCTCATAATTACTTATATGTATATAAAATACTTAGCTGCAGTCGAGGAAAATGTAAAACTTTTCTTTAGAATCTATCTAACAACGTGATTTAGCGCTATCAGGTGTGCGCGCTCAAAGCAAACATATGTTAACAGCAGAAAGAGCGCAAATACTATAAAGTCTAGGTTCGCTAATTGATGATAGAGGCAAAGAGTAGTTATTACTTCGTGATGGGAATATCTTTGAAAAAAGATAGTTTTGATTTCAAAAGTGATGTACGCTTTTTAATTTACATAATATATAAATTAAAAAAAAAAAAAAATAAATAAATAAAAAAGAAAAATAATAATAATATGTATATAATATCTGAAAATTTGGATAACTGAAGAAATACTTTATCAGAGAACTGTCTACAACAGAAAAACAAATTATAATTAAAATTGTTGATTACTTCAGTAATTTTATTGATAATGATGTATAATAATTATTATTAGTATTTTATTTGATGATATGATTATATCATATATTTATTTTATATATTATTTATACTTTTTTTCTTCAATTTTTCACCATCATAATGAATTTTTATAACTGTTTAAAAATGTAATGAATAGAGATCGGGATATAATATATATTTAAAAAATACTACATTTACTTTAATAACTCTATAAATAACTGTCAATAATTATTAATTGATTTTCATGATTTTCAGGTGCGGTTCTGTGGTGCAAAGATGTTTCGGTATTGATTAGCGTGCTCCATGTCTAGCTCCGATTGGCAGCCAAATTTTGTTGGGCAACTGTTTGTGGCAAGTGAGACCCATGTGAAATGCCTGTGAGTATGCAACAGCCACACGATTGCCGTAGAAAAATGTTATTTTGAATCCTCAATCAACTCTATGAATAGTATGAAAAATTCAACAAAAAGCGCCGACAATGGGAGGATAGTGGAGTATTAGAGCTAATTAAACTATGGAAAGTCTGCGCCTATGAATTGCGCACAATCAAACGAAATGGGCACCTTTATGTGGCTATGGCAAAGCAAGTAAGTAATGCATAGCATACATATGAATATATATATATATATATATATATATATATATATATATATATATATATAGTTTCAATTCAATTGATTACAATTAACCAATTACCTGCCTTTGTGTTATATGAAAAAGTTCCTTTGATAATATCGATTCTCTGTTTTATGCTTGCAGCTGACGGGTCTTGGCGTACCCGTTACCGCGCTAGAAGTACACTTTAAGGTCAACAATTTAACGCAACGTTATAGACAGGAGCAAAAGACATTTGAGACCACGGGCATCATTAGCACGTGGAAGTTCTACAGCCAAGTGGATGATGTGTTCAAGAGTTTGGCTGCACATACGGGTTACAAGTGAGTGCCACAAACAAAAGGCAGTCGTCCCATGCCCATGGCTAATTTGAATTTGAATATTTGCAGAGACAAACGCATGACGAGCGCCTCGAATGCCAGCAACTTACCATCGACATCCGAGTCACCAGTTTGGAAAAATCCAATGTCTCAGCAAGAGTTCAATAGCAATAACACGGAGGGGTTCTACAAGTAAATGAAAATCAAATATATACATATATATTCGAAGATTATTAATTGGCGTTTGCTTGCAGAACGGAGTATGGCATGCACCGGCACTTTATGGACCACTCCCAGCCGCCGCCGAATGCGGGCAATGTGGATAATTTTATGGCCTCATCGGCGGCGGTGGCAGCCGTGGCGGCAGCGGCCTCAGCGCGGCTCGCCGACAGCAATATGGAGCAGCAGATGCAGAATGCGGCCGGCGCCAGTGGACCCGGTCCAGGTGGCAATACCAATGGCGGCGTGCCCAACTATAATAAAATCAAAAAATCCCACGAAGATTACGACAAATTCGTGGACATTGTAAAAAATATTGTGGACACACACAAGACAACGCCCGATAAAGTCGACGCGTTCGCCGACTTCATCAAATCCTATATGAGACGTTGGCCGGAACGGCTGCAGGACGAGGCCATCAATCACATGACAAACTATGTGATTGTTAAAAACATGGAGCACAGCATGGGCAGCGTACCCGGCGTTAGTTTGCACAATCCTGATGGCGTCAACAATCGGCAATAACAATACAAGCAGGAGCCCAACAACTGAACGCGATCCGCGGGAGTTGTTGGACGGCCGTCGTGGCGGTCGTAGTTGGCAGCTCCTCGAATCCAAGAACAAGGGCGCAAGCCAGAATTGACTTAAATCAAATGTGGCGCAAAGTTACTTAATATATATATATATATATATGTATATATATATATAAACAGGAATTATATATCTGCAAACAGCAACTGAGAGAGGTCGATCGGTCAGTTTTGCTTAGATCATATTGTAAACGATTTCAGCAGTATTTTTTGTATAGTTAAAATATACAATAAAGTTTTTAGTTGTATGCCAGAGGATTTCGCTAAGTTTCGAATTGATTTCGATATGGTGGAATAAACACACACAGACATACACACACTCACACACAAACACAAACACATGATTTGTAGAGTATAGAAAGTACAATACGATTATATGTAATATGTTTAGATATCATTTCCTACTGTTAGCTGTAAACGACAAAACCTAAATGAATAAACGCTTTAAAAAAAGAATAAGGAATTCATATATATGTCCTATATCTTGCTATAAAAATTTTATTAACTTTAAATGCGCTGAACTTGACACGCGACGCTATTAAACATATTCGCATTGGATGTGGACGTGGGTGCTGTGGGCGTGACCAGGAAACGGGCAAACGTGCCGCCTTTGTTGTCCGTCAAGCGGCCCGGATTGATGACCAGACAATCATTGACCAGTCGTATGAAATGCCGTTGATCACTGGGCAGAATGAGCACATTGGGCAACTGCTTGAGCTGTGCGTACTTCTGGGCCAGCTGCGAGTCGTAGGACATGTTCTCATCGGCCGGCGGGCAGAGCGGGTAGAAGGTGCCCTGATTGAAGAGGTGGTTGATGGCGCGGTGCATGCGCTCGCCAGCGTTGGCGGCAAACTCATGGCTCAACAGGTGGTCCACCACATCCGTGGAGCTGACGCCTAGCGTGATGCCATCCAGATCGACCAGCGACGGATCGGGCAGCATATGCAAGTTGGGATATGCTTTCCGCACCATAGGCGATGGTGTGGGATAAACGGCTGGAGTCATGGCATCCTTCTGGCTGCTGACCAGCAGCACTGTGGTGCTGGCGCCCACTGCCTCCATGATGCCCGCAATCATCTTCTCAAAGAACGACTCGAAGGTCTCGGCCAGCTCGACGACAAGCTTGTGCTCAGCATCCAGGAAGGGACCCGTCAACAGCAGCACGTCGGGTCTGTGCTCCTGCAGATATTTCAGCAGCTGATGCATCGGATCGTAGAACATATCCGTGCTGTGGGTGTACGGTCCAGCAGCGACCACAAAATGCACATCGCGATCCACTTTCAGTGGCGGCGGCGGCGTCAATTTTCGATCTGTGTATATCTCCTCCACCACGAAGGTGTCGCCACGTGGTATGAATCCTTTGGCAAGGACCACCTGGCCGGGAAATATGCTGGCGGACTTGATTTGCGAAAAGTTCAAGGCCAGACACTTCTCATCCGTATTGAGCACGGCCAGCAGAGCCGAGTGCGCATCCAGCGGCCCATCGTCATCGGAATGTATCATGCCCACGGCATGGAGTACGTGGAGGGCGTCCAGCGTGTGCCTGTCCTGTGGATACCAGCTGCATTCGACGGCACCTGTGGCGCCCAGTTTTTTCTCCACCAAAGCCTGCCCAATATCCACCACACGATCATGCAGATCGTCGCACCTGTCGTAGAGCAGATCGTTCATATACCTCAGATTAGAGAGTGTCAGTGGCATGTCATTGTGGAGCAATTTCTGAACTACGGGCAGGGTTTGCTCGATCTTTGACTGCCACGTGCTGGCGGCTATTAGCTTGGGATGACCAAACGTGTCCACAATATCACCAGGTTTTCCATTTGTGGTTGTTGTCTCCGCAGCCGGAGTTCTCTTTGCCGATTGTGGCGTAAAGCTGGCGGGGCTGAAGACCATGCCACTTTTCAGTCGGCCCTTTTCATTTAGTGTTTTGGGTGTTTTTGGCTGTGGGGACCCAGATTTGCCTACATAATCATCCATCATGGGATCATCTTCGACCAGGCCGTAGGTGGCTAGAGAACTTGTTTCCAATGCCGCAGATTGGGATTTGGAGTAGTGAGGTGTTTTCTTGTTGCCCATTTTCTCGCGTTTTATTTGTAGCACCTTACGTTCGAATTCGCCAAGATTTTCGTTTGTCGGCTCATCGCCGTGCAGATGGGACAAACTGAATGCCATCCATTGCTCCACGAATTCCGTAGCATCGCTAATGCAATAACTGAGCGCGAGTTCAATGCATTTATCCAAAACTTGGGCACTCGGCTCGATGCCCATTTCATCAAATTGCTGTTGAAGTTCGGCTTCCATTTAGTTAGCGTCTTTACAGTTTGTAAACAATTTGTAAGTTACGGTTGGTAAACAACTTTTCGCTCTTTGGTATTTTGGCGGGAAACCGATAACATGCTTCTTTTACCAGCTGTTATTGCCATTCACAGCCACAATCCGATAATTTATTTCGATAGGCTGACTGTGGTAGTTTGGTGCGCTTTTCAACACAGTTAAATAGTCAATGCAACAGAATAGACCTTTTCTCGGGCGTAAAACTAAATTAATAATAATTAAATTTCAAGTGAAACATATTAAATATTAATGTGTACAATATGTTAAATAGAGAGATTGTTGCGTTCACGCAGCACCAGGAAATGAAGCAAAACTAGGAGTCGAAACACCAGCAGCAGCAGCAGCGACTCCAACAACAACAACAAAGGCCCTGCAGCAACAATACAAAAACAACAACAACAACAACACACAAGAAACATAATTTGGTCAATTTGCATATTACAAAAATAAAATTAAACGAAACAGAAAGCGGATTAGGTAATTCAAGCGCAGTAGACACAAAATGAGTAAACTGGAGACGGACTCGGACAGCTCTGAGGAATTTTTCGATGCCGAAGACACAACACCCAATCGCGCCTCAACACTCTGGTAGGTGGAGCCCCCGTTCAGCCCTCCCAACTCATCCAGTTAGTGACTCACCCTAATGACGCGTGTATTACTCTTTCGCTTTTTATTACTTTTCTGTTGTTGTTGTTTGCAGTCGTAAATTGCCAGCGGATTGCGCACAGGAGTTTATCTTTCCGGAGCCAGCGGTGCGTGTAAATGCGGCCGCCTCATCGGACAGCGATGCAACGCCCATTGGCGCCAACACGCCGGCCACCCGCAGTCCGACAAATAGCCTGGGCGCTCGACTTAAGCAACAGGATGCGGCTGCAGCCGCCGCAGCTGCCGCGGCTGGCATTTTCGTCGAGCCCAAGCCAGTGAAGGGCGTGGTAAGTGCGGTGAGTGGGTGGGACGGCGACGGCATAATTACCGCTTTTAGCTCTGAGATTTGAGTGCATGCCTTAAAGATACCAAAACGTTCCGTTAGCTGTTGTCAGTTGTCATACGTATTCCTCTCTCAAGCCCATTACGAATTCTTAACACGTTTCGCGTTTTCCCTTTTCTGCGAAAAAAAAAAAAAAAACAAAAACAAACAAAAACAAAACAAAAACCAAATCAATGCAAATTTCAATGTGGCGATTTCACTGCGCTTCCCCCAAAACAAATTAAGTTGCTCTTCCTGCTGGCACCCCCCTTACCCAGTTCCCCCCTCTGCGTCTGCGTCACCTGACCGCCATATGGTTTTCTCTATTACTCAAGCAACCCATTTGCTTTGTGTTTGTTTTTATAATTCATGTTTGCGCCCCTGTGAATCGCGTCGCTTTGTCGAAAGGCTTGCCGCCCAGCTTGTCATCGAGCGGTCAGGCAGCGAGGGCTACTTAATGGGTTTAGCATATCTCTGCTCTAACAATATGATTATCTATATATGGGATTGTGCATATTTAAACAATATTTGATTAGCCAAGCAGTGAAAACTTTCATTTCTCATCAATCACATTTTAATACCTATTTATAGCTCTTCTCTTAGCTGCTCATATGTATATAGATATTTAGATATATAGATATATGTATGTGAGAGATCTATTAAGGCATTTTGTTGATTTCATAAAATATTCATTTGTATATATATGCCACTTGTTGACTTGGTTTTACGTATTATTTGGCAACAGGTAAATGCCCAGGCATTTGCTAATTATTTATATAATTATTATAATTACCGAGCGCTTGCAAACGACTTTCCTGTTGCCCCGCGCGCTCTGATTACCGCAATAATTATCAAAATGTTGCCTTATCACAATTATAACTGTTTCGCGCTTCTATCAGGTGTGCATTATTTATCAGTTTTTTTTCTTCCTTTTTTGCCTCTTTTTTACATAACAATTAATGATTGTTTTCGGTCAGGGCTTTGGCCTATAAAACAGTTGTAAAGCGCCGCAGCACGTTTTCATTCATATTATTCTCGCAATATATAATAATATTTAGGGGGACAGACAGTTAGGAGATAGAGAGGGTCCCAGGTACTAGCTCTTATCAACTAGCGTCAAGGGGTTCCGTTAGTATTGATAGCAACAAAATATACGTAATTAGTGGCCCAGTTGCAGGCGGAACTAGAATCATTGTCTGCTTGAATAAATTATATTTTTTGTTTGTTTTTTTTTTTTATCATGTATTTACTCTACATATTTGTTAATTTCTTTTGTAATTTGCTTTTTATTTTCATATTTGTGCGCATTTGGTATAATAAACAAAAACAAAAACAAACTAAAATATTAATTACAAATCTTAATGGAATACAAATTTCAATTATCTTAAATGTGATGTATATATTTAATAAAAAAAATAATTAAATATATATATAAATATATATATATATATGTATATCGTGCCATATAGTCTGGTAGACAACGCTTTCAAGAACTACGTAAATGCATGAACCATGATGAAGATGATAATCCAGGAAACACACTCACACCTGATTCTCAGGTATTATATTTATTTATCAAAATCCAAATTGTAGCCTTTAGCTTCTAACTCAATATAAAGCTCAGCTTAAACATATTTTATTTCTCGCTATTATTTGGCTTTGTTTTGCTTTGTTTGCGTAATGCTTGGCTAATTTTATTGTTGTTTGATCCAAACCACAGAACAGCTCCATGGATGGCGTTTTTACCAACCGACCCACACATCCGTTTAAGGTCATTGAGAGCGATACAATGAGCATACAGAGCATGACATCATTGGGCCGTGTGGGTCGCATCTTAGCGGGCAGCATCGACCCGTCAGGTGAGCACGCATCTAGCAACCAGTTCGAATTTACTCACTCACACAATAATTATTTGTGTTCACATAGCAATAAGCGTTGATCGTGAATCGCTGGCCTCAATGAATGCCCAGCAACAGCAACAGCAGCAGCAGCAGCAGCAGCAGCAGCTGCAGCTCCAACAGCAGCAGCAGCAGCAACAGCAGCAGCAACAACAGCAACATCTGCGACAGACGCCGCCGCCCACAACCACAACAATGGCCATGTCCACAGCCACAACAGTTGTCAACGCGGCATCAGCAACAGTCGCGAAGCATGTGCAGCAGGGCGATGCAGCAGTTGCTGCAAATCCTCCACAGATTTTGCAAGAGCCGGATGTGATAGCCAGCACCAAGTTGGCACACTCCAAGACCACCGACTCCATAACATCTAGCGGGCCGGTGGCGCCGCCGCGACGCAAGAAAAAGTCACGGAAGTTCTCCAGCAGCTCTTCGGAGCAGTTCAACATGAACGATGGCATGCGACTGCCAGCAGCTGATACGGAGGACACCGATAGCGATACGCGGTCCGTGCAGAGCGTGCGAGATGTGCAACAACAGCTACGTGATGACATTGTCAAGCAGTTCGAAAGTTCGCTAAACGATGTCAGCAACAAGACCTCTAACAACACGCTCACCTGTTCCTCAACCAGCACAATTGTGTCCGCCTCCGCTTCCACGGCCACTACCACACCTTCGTCTCTGGCGCAAATCGCATCCACGAGTCATGCGAGTTATGTGCGACCCGCCTCCACAGTGGGCATCATGATGAAGCCATCACATTCGCTGGGCAACAGCGTAACGTCCGTCTACTCCAAACCAAGTCCCTCGAACTCGGCCAAGAGCAACTCGGCGCCGGGTCGCGTCAGGTGAGAAAGCAATCGATATATCTATATATTGCTATAGCTAATAGTTTTTTTTTTTTGCTTGCAGCTCGATCGATCCAAATCAGGGTCTCAATCTGTTCAAGGCCATACAAGGCGGCTATGTAGTTAAGCCGCGCGATGAGGCGAGCAACAAGGCGCAAGGACCTTCTCAGGACGAAATTGAACGCATTGAGAAAATGCTCATGGAGAGCGCTAGTCGACCCAAGCTAGCGGGCAGTGGCTCCAATAGCTTGGGCAGTGCCACACGGTAGGCTTCAGCAAATATATCAGAGTGTTAGGGAATGGATGAGAATCTATTAGGGACAGATTAGGCAAAATATTAAAGAGGAATGTAAAAAGGATATAGATTAGTTTAACTAAATACCAAATAGTTACACAAAATAAAAAATAGAATTCCAATTTTAAATATATAGATATAGGTTTATAATGGCAACTCGTCCATTCCCATGCATCCCATGGCAAGGCATATAAAATGAACTTTAGTTTAAGTTAAGTGAAATTTATTGTTTATGTTTGGAGCTTTTTTTCGCAGCAATCCGATTGAACTATACCTAATGTACAAGACTTGGAGGATGTGCCTGAAGTTAGTTAAATGCAACTTAATATATCGTACATATCTCATAGATAACATCTATTGCTAGTCACTTATCGCTAAAGTTCGTTTCGACAACTGCCCCAAATGTTTTTCCAAAAGCTTTGACTTACATCTCTTTTTCGCTTCACAGCTATACGGCCTTGTATAGGGCTGCCAACGAGAAGGAGCGCCGCAAGTCCGCCGGAGATGAGGATGTGCTGAGGCAGATGAATATTTATGTGCGCACACGCACCAATTCGGGCAAACAGCTGACGGACTTTGAAATACTCGAGCAAGTTCCTGTTAAGAATCTGGATACCGGGGAGAATATGCCGCTATCTGAAGTGCGTTCACCGCCAGTGCCTGAGGGCTGGAATCCGCTCTCGCTGCATATACTAAAGTTGACATCGCATCTGGAGGTCATACAGAAGGAATCGGATGAGGAAAGCGTGATTGGCATACCGCCTAGCATTGAGGGTCAGCAGCCGGATGAGGAGGAACTGGAAACGGAGGATGGCAGTCGACTTAAGAAGAAAACTGCGCGTATTAAGCGCTTCTTCGGAAGCACCATGCGTAAGACGGTTGACAAGGCCAAGTCGATTGCATCGGAGGTCTCACATGCTCGCCACAAAGAGGATGTGGCTGATATCGTGGATGCCATGAATCCCGAGCAAAATATCAAAATCAAGGCATCCTCCTCGAACAAGGGTCCCTACGAGTTCACTAAGCTGCAGCATGTTCAGGATCTCAGCGGCGAGGACACCAGCGCCGTATGGTGCATGAAATTCAGCTCTTGTGGACGACTATTGGCCACCGCTGGCCAGGACAAAGTCTTGCGCATTTGGGTACTGAAAGATGCCTATCCCTATTTCCAGGTAAGTCGTGTTGCGTACTTCATGAATCGATTCCAAGCTAACGGAGCTATTGTTTTGCAGGACATGCGCAACAAATACAACGCGGATCAGAAATCCTCGCCAACGCCATCGCAGGAGTCGCTAGTGTCGCAGCATTCTGCTGAGGAGGCCATTGCCATGGCTACCGCCGCCGAGAAGTGCACGGGTCCCTTCATGCCGAAGCCCTTTTGCACGTACAATGGCCACACCTCGGACTTGCTTGATGTTAGCTGGTCGAAGAACTATTTCATACTGTCGAGCAGCATGGACAAGACTGTGCGCCTCTGGCATATCTCCCGAAAGGAGTGTCTATGCTGTTTCCAGCACATTGATTTCGTCACGGCAATCGCGTTTCATCCGCGCGACGATCGCTACTTCTTGAGCGGCAGTCTGGATGGCAAACTACGCTTGTGGAACATACCCGATAAAAAGGTGGCGCTTTGGAATGAGGTCGATGGCCAGACGAAGCTAATCACGGCGGCCAATTTCTGTCAGAACGGACAATTCGCTGTGGTCGGCAGCTATGATGGTCGTTGCATCTTCTACAACACGGACCAGCTGAAGTACCACACGCAAATCCATGTGCGCTCTACGCGTGGCAAAAATCGCATCGGTCGCAAGATCAGCGGCATTGAACCCATGCCGGGCGAGGATAAAATCCTTGTCACCTCCAATGACAGTCGCGTGCGTCTCTATGATCTGCGCGATCTGAATTTGTCCTGCAAATACAAGGGCTATCTAAATGTGTCATCGCAGATCAAAGGATCGTTCAGTCACGACGGCAAATACATAATAGCCGGTTCCGAGAACCAATGCATCTACATATGGAAAACGAATCACGACTACTCCAAGCTAAGCTCGGTAAGCTAAATATCAATTAGTTTCTATCGGCTTAGCATTATCTAGTTTTGTCTTCCCATAAAGGTTCGTCGAGATCGTAGCGATTTTTGGGAGGGCATTAAAGCACATAACGCTACTGTCACCTGTGCCATATTTGCGCCACATCCGGAGGCGATTATCAAACCGGATCCCGATGAAATTTCTAATGACAAGGTGAGACTTGCTTGATTGACTTTAACTTTAACTGGTTTATTATAGTTGTCAATAACGTTTCATGGCTGAAGTTATGAAAGACCAGTTAGAGTTGAAGCACCTTTGTTTTCCTTTGCTCGATTGTTATAGTCCAATAACTAATTTTATTAATTGTTTCTCTTGTTCCATATAGCTGGCTAACAATCAGCCGGATCCGTTGGTGGAGCAGCACAAGAAGGGCTGTGGCTATGTGCTGGTCAGTGCCGATTTCAATGGCGCCATCAAGGTGTTCATCAATAAAACGAAGCCCAAACACAGCAGTCTGCCCTACACGGCCATTGCGGATTAATCGAGGCGTCGCCGATATGTCAATTAGTCGCTGGTAGGCGATTGTCGTGGAACAGAACCGGGAAAGGGAACGTGGGTGGGCGAACGGTAAATGCAAAGAAGAGAACAACCACAACAGCAAAAAATCGCGAAACGCTCTTGTTTTACTTTTGTGTACTTGTTTTGTTTTCCCCCCCTCTGTGTGTATTTAATTGTATTTATGACAAATGTATATGTATTTTGTACGGATTAATTGAAATAGCATTAACGCTTATTTATATATTTAAACTATATCGCTATCTAAGATCAGTCAGATCATGTAATGTCCTATATATATAGTATATATATATATATAGTATATATATATACTATACTGATTATGATTATGTGAGTTGTTAATGGATATTCGAGAGGCGTCTGTGTGTATGCTCGCCAAAACATATGTTTTCTAATGTTAATTATTTTCTAATGCCAATTCTGTGTGAACTATATGTGTATGTATGTGCGAGCGTGTGTGTATGTATGTGTGTGTGTAAATTAGTTGCAATTTCATTGCTTTTTATTTATAAAA
This sequence comes from Drosophila fulvimacula, assembly GCA_035045555.1. Classification (NCBI taxonomy): domain Eukaryota; kingdom Metazoa; phylum Arthropoda; class Insecta; order Diptera; family Drosophilidae; genus Drosophila; species Drosophila fulvimacula. The sequence goes on from JAWNOX010000137.1 coordinate 15,555,469, forward strand.
AAAAAAAACAAAAATAACTGAAAGCCAATTGTATATTTTTCATTATTATGCAAAGTAAACTTAAAGCTACATACATATATATATATATATATATATATATATATATATATATGCACATACATACACTCACTTATATGACTAATAATGATAATTAGCTTGTGGTAATTATTTAATATACTATACAACAAAATGTGTAAAGTAAAGAAATGTGCAGCTCCTTTGGGGTATGCGAATTGTGCACTTAACTCAAGTTTTTGTGGGTATTTTTGGTATGGGCACGTGACGGCTTCTACAGCCTTTAAGCCATATATATATATATATATATATATATCCATATATAGATATGAATCACATCAATAGTTGAGTCGATTCGGTAGTCGACTAATCTGAGACTTATTTTCTGTGTAGTAGAGTAGAACAAATTGTTCAGTCCATTCTTGACGTTGCTTAGAGACGAATTGATATTGCTGGGAATTGCTAAGGAAAGTATAGATACTAAATTAGTTTTTAATTAAATTAAATTTAATTAAATTGAGTTAAAATTCCAACTTCCACATTTGGTTAATTGAAGCATTTTTAAAATCGAAATTTTATTTCGTGAAGGAAGCGAAATCCTTCCACAGATTGCGAATCCTGATCCGAAAACTCTCGTCACAAGGGTATTTTAGGTGCGGCACTGCGAACTTAATTATGATTTCTTTTTGCTATTGATTTTGGACGTTCCCCAGCATGCGGCATTAGAGGCGGTTGTTGAAGTGCTTCGCCAGTAAAGCTGAGGGAAGGATTAGAAGTGGCTCTCGGGAGTGTGTGGCTGGCGACGACAGCTATTTAGCGTAAGTTTAACCTTCATTGTTGGGGCTTCCTAATGGCCGAAGGGTGCGTTCGAGGCAGTCAAGTCTGTGAGAGGGATAATCCTTTGTGTGTGATTTAAAAAATGGAATGTTTTTTGAGTCAATTGTGTTGGGCTTGCTGGGTGAGTGTAATTGCAGCTGGTGCTTTGCCAATTCCCGACTGCGACAAATACTCCAGACTGGCCCAAACAATGCCGGCAATATAAACATAGAAATATATATCTTAACATATATTTATATATGTGAATATATATATATATATATTATATATATACCTATATGCGCTGTAGCAAATGAGCGAAACATAAAGAAAATCAACAAAAAGTGTCGGCAAATGAAAATGGGAGAGGCTTCGGTTCCTTACTTCAATTTTTTTTTTTTTGGCCGGAAGAGGCGACTTCCTGAGTGCCATGGAAATCATTTGAAGTGCCTGGCTGCAGTGTGGGCTTCCCCGGCTAGCGGCTAGGCGAATTCTTATTTGGGGCGGCTCTGAGTTCTGTGTGCTGTGGGTTGACTTCAAATATAAAGGCAAATACAAATACAAACACAAATACGTTCACAGCAACCCCAAAAGGGGAGTAAGATTTATACGTAAGGTGGAGTTCCTTGAGTAAATACTTAGTCTACGTACGTATACTTAATGTATCTGTGCCGACTTGCATTTGTCGCCGCAGTCGGCTGCGGACGGCTAAAATAATTGTTTAGTCAGACAGCAAAGTCACTCGAAAGACGATTAGCGTTTATGTTCTTTTTGGCGTCTCTTGCAACATGCAATCAATAAAGATTTACGTAGTTGCTGAGCAGGATAGGTCTGGGGGGATTGGGGCGTGTGGCGTGGGGCCATAGCGTGGCAATGCGGCAACAACAGCTGTTGCAATGGTTGGGCGGCCGGTCGACCACAGCAGCCAGACGCCGGCGCCGGCCCTCAGCAGACCCGTTCCAAATGCCAATCAATGCACTTTTGGCCATGTGCCAAGTTACTCTTTACATAAGAGATAAAAATATTTGAAGAGAGAGAGAGAGAGCATGGTGTTAACAGCTACTCTTAACCAGCAGTTGAAGAGAGCTGCAGAGAACCATTTGGCTGCAGGCAACTGAACTAGAATATTAATGATAATTAAGCCAAAGTGACTTGCATTAGCTAATTTTAAGACTCAACATTTATTTTCTATTCATTAAATTCGCTTAAAGAAGCCAAAAACTATCACGCTGTTAATTAACATTGCACATTAACAGCCAGCTTAAACTCTTAAGAGAGCGGCAACGCCACGGCTTTAACAGCGCACATTTCAATAGAGATGTGCACAAGGCAGTCGCGTGAGTTCGTCGTGGTCAAGCGTATCGTGAGTTTGCGTTTAGCATGCTTAAGTCAAACTTGAGAGAGCGTCAGAAGAGAACAACCTCCAAAGCAATATTAATATATGAAAATCTAAACTCAAATAAACAAAGAAATAGCTCTAAATAGAGTGCGTGAGGCGCGTCTAATATGAATGTTTTTGTCACGCGCGCATCGTTGGCATTCACACACTGACGCACCCACTCACACACACAGTCAAATTTGTAAACACACAATGCGCCGAGATTGAGCAAGGTGCGCTTAGCTCTTACATTGCTCTCAGTTTATTTCTGACTCTCGTGCAAAGCGCAACGTCGAAACGGACGGCTCGTATGGTCGCTCGGTCGCTAATGTTGTGTGCGTGTGTGTGTTCGGTGTCGGTTTTCGGTGTCGGTGTTTTTTCGTGTGTGTTTTTCGGTGCTTGACAAATGCAACTGCAGTGTAACTAATTTACATAAATATATACATATATATATATTTTTAACAATTTTTGAAACAAGAATTTTTTGGTCAAAAATAGCCATGGCGTGTGCGTGTGCGTGTAGATCTCTGTGTGTGCTGCATCGAAGACACAGTAAGCACTGTGTCTCTGTGTGGGTGTATGACATTCTTTGGACTTGCAGCGCCTTAGCACTTAATTAAATTAAACAAAATTAAAATGAAATGAGCCCAATCAAGCGAAAGCTCAAAGTGCAAGCTGTTTGTGTGTGTTTATACATATCTACATATATACCCAGCCTATTGCTGTTGCAGCCAAGCCAACTGCTTACCGCATAACTGTTTTCTTGATCGATCAACAATTTATCGCTTATCGCCGATTGATTTGCCATGACCCCAAATCGTGGCTCTAAATTCTTTGCGTTGATCAACACTTGTCTAAAAGAGAACCCAAAAAAACTGTCGCTTTTCATGTTTTTGCTTAAAACCCAATAAAATTAGTAAAAAAACTCGTTTTTTTTTAAATCTTGTTAATTTTTTAACGTTTTGTTTGTATTCTTTTTAATTCTGTGTTAGTTTTATTTACTTTTAACTGCCTCGTTTTCCATATTAAATTGCTAATTATGCATTTTCTTTTTTACGGTTTTTTTTTTTGCGGTGTAACACAGAGCTTGAAAATGCACGAAAATCGAATTCTGAAATCGTTTTTTAATGATCATCCGTAGGTTTTTCCTCCATTAAACGAACAATTTGCTGCGGCTCAAACGCTTCATTAATTTACAATTTATTCTGGGCACATTTGCTGTTCGGCTTTTTATCGTTTTTATGTGCCTTTTGGCTTAATTAAGCTTTCTAACAGCTTAACTTAATTATGACGTGTGTGTGTGTGTGTGTGTGTTTTTTTTTATGAGATTCGCCCGCAACAAGACACAAAAATCGTGCACAAGATAAATTGAAAAAATAAAAAACAACTATTTAAAAGACTTTCAAAACATTAAAATTTAATAATCTTGTTTAATAATATGTTGAAAAATAAAAAATTAATGAATGAATACAGTGATCGTTCGAAAATTAAATAAAATTGATTTGAAATTTTAAGCTATAAAAAGTCCTAAATCAAAAAATAAATGAAAAAAAAAATAAAAGTTAATTTTTAATATTTGAATAATTTAAATAAAAATGATAAAATTTCTAAATTCTAGCTAGTAAAGTTCAAGATTTTCGAGCAAACACTGTATTCTATATATATATATATATATATATATATGTATATGAAATATTAAAAACCAAAACCCTTTCACTTCAAAAACAAAAAAACTCACAGAGAATTCAAAGTGCAACAAAAACAACAACGAGCTAAAAACCAGTTTCCATAAGCTAATAAACCAATAAGCAATAAGCCAAACCAAGTACAACAACAACAACAACAACAACAACAACGCTTAAAGAGCAACTAGGCCCGTTAGTGCGCCGCCGTGGCCTATATTCAAAATAGATCAGTCGCAGTCACAGTCGCTGCCGCCGTCGCAGTCGCCGTCGCAGTCGCAGCTTCACTCGCCATCGTCATCGCAGCAGCCATCGCCGTTGCAGACAAAATGCTAAAAACAACATCAGCAGCAGCAACAACGACAACAGCAGCAGCAGCATCAGCCGCCGCCGTCGCTTGAGAACGCAGCTAAAAACAAGTTTTATGCTAAATAATAATAAATAAATAAATAAACGCATCGCAATACCAAAATACAAAGTCGAAGAAGTCGAAAAGGTGCAAGAAAAAAAAAACACAAGTTCGTGGCAGGAGTCGACCTGCCAAATACCCTGTGTGCAGTGCAATAAAAATAAATCAGTTTTTCTTGCTGCTTGACTCTAAAACTGTAAGAGCAGTGACTCTCAAACCGTATCATACAGTTTGTTTATTTCTTGGCTGAAAAGAACTTTTGCCTTAACATACCCCCTTGGCACACGCACTCGTGTTTAGGGTATCAAAAGTGACCTACAAATACGGGTTTTGCGCCGTGCAACCAATAACAGCGACAACGCGTGAGAACTGAGAAGTAAATGGCAACAGCAACAGCAACAACAGCAATAACAACAACAAACGAAATGCAGGCAACACTTGCGGTTAAGCGGCCCGGTCCGCCAGTGCCGCCCAGGCCCAAAACAGCAACAGCAACTGCAGCAGCTGCAGCAGCAGCGGCGGCAGGAGCTGGGCCTGCCACGCCCAGTCCGCCGCTCATACAAAAGAAGCCCACATTTGTTAGCCAACTGAGCGCCGTGGGACGCACCTTGGTGTACAAGTCGCCCTCGCTGAATCTGCAAAAGAAACAGGCGCAAACACAGACGCCCACCATGGCGCTAGTGAGCAGTGCAACGACAACGGGCGCAGCAGCGGCAACAACAGTTGCTCCCGTTGCACCAGCAACAATAACGACAACAACAACATCTGGTGCACCCGCCACGGCGCCCAAGCCGCCGCTGAAGCTACGCAAAGCGCCCGCTGTGCCAACAGCCAAACCTCGAGATTCGGTTGTCAGCGTGAATCGGGCCAATAGCTTGAGCACACAGAGCAGTCCGCCACACAAGGACACGCGCCTGAGCCTGGGCAAGGTGGATTTCGAGCGGGCCGGTCTCTTGCCCGCTGCACAGCCGCTGCCCAAGCCGCGCAAGATTGTCCAAATGCCGGTGGCTACGATGGATGTGGAGGATGTGCCCGTGAGCAGCATCTTTAGGCGCTCCAAGACAACGCTGGACAGTCCGCTGTCCAGCCAGGGCGGCGGTGGCAGCTATTTGGGCGGCAAAACCGTGGAGTTCAAGAATAATATAAAGAATGCCGCCGAGCGGTTGTTCTCGGAGATCATCATTAGCCAAACCCAGAAGCAAACTCTGGCCGATACGACCATTATCACCAAGCATGAGCGTGCCATACAGCACCAGGCACTGCTGGAGCAGGAACTGGCGCAGGAGCGGCACAAGCGGCAGCAGCAGAAACAGCAACAGCAGCAGCAGTTGGAGCGGGAAAGGAAACAGGAGCTGGAACAGGAACAGTTGAGCCAGGTGATTCAAGCGGCTGGCAACTGCACGCGTATCAACATCAATCCGGGCAATATCCAGGCGCAGAGCCAGACCCAGCCGAAGCCGAAGTCCATTAAGAGCTCTGTCAGTGCGGGCAATACGCCCGAGAAGAAGCATGCCTTCCATGAGCTGCTCATCTCGGAGCTGGCGGCCATGCGCAATAGGGCCTGCTCGCTGGAACAGCTGCCCACCAAGTGGCAGGCCACGCCCACTAAGACACGTCAGCGTTACAATTCGATTGAGGATGCGGATACGGAGGATGTGGATGCTGATAATGTGGAAGATGCCGATGGCGATGAGGAGGACGACACTCTGACCTATGCTGTCAATAAGTCACTGAAGGATAATGCGAATGGCAGCTCGACGCCACGCAAACGTTGTCCCTCGGGCTGCTCCTCGGACTCGTCGCCCTATGGGACAGAGCGCTCGCAGCGCATACGTACATCCGATTGGATTGAGGTGGGGGATAATGGCAAACAGGTGACCCTCACCAGCTGTCACATTAGCTTGGAGGACTCCGGCATGGAGGATGAGGAGCGACTCGATGATATGTCATCGTCGGGCGTCGGCGATAGCTGGGACAGCGTCAAGGAAGCTGAGCGAGAGAATGAGAAGCGTTGTCGCAACGTCAAACGGTGAGTCAGAGATTTACAAATTTTCGTCGGGGTATTTACGGCGGCTATATACCATATAAAAAACTGCAGTATAAAGATGATATAATGGAATATTTTAAGTAATTTGTTTTTTGATAATTTAATGCATCAACTGAGTTCATCAAATATGAAAAATTATTATGGGTGATATATAAATATATTTTCGATAATTTAATAATATAATAAAATGAATAATAATGAGAATAATAATAATAATAATAATAATAATAATAATAATAATAATAATAATAATAATAATAATAATAATAATAATAATAATAATAATAATAATAATAATAATAATAATAATAATAATAATAATAATAATAATAATAATATTAATAATATTAATAATAATAATAATAATAATAATAATAATAATAATAATAATATTTTTTACGCTCAGTTTTTGTGGGGCAAACTATAAAATATTTATGTTTGTATTATTAAATCATTTTTTATTTATTATTTAAGTTTTCTATTAGTTAATCTAAACTAGACAAATACATAATATAATTAACTAAATTTTTATAGTTAATTTAATTGAAATGGGTTATTCCCATGTTCCTATGAAACTGAATTTTTCAAATGCAATCTGCGATCAAATTTTATTGTAAAAGGGGAATTTTTCATATGAAGTATGGAATGTGATTTATTGACTGATGTTTATATATTTTTGATCTTTGGTATTATATATATTTTTATAACGAAATACGAGACTGTACATCATGTACTTTACTTGCGCTCACTCATCATATTCTTTTTGTACAGTAGTACTTCAATAATAACGACAGTTGTATTCCTTGATAAGTCTGTTATTATGTTGACATATTTAAAGCAACCCCATATGACTCAGTCGAAGCTTTATTAATTTTTATTCTCATTTACAGTAATCTGTTTGTTCAGGGTCAAATAGCTTTATCGAGTAATAATAAAAGAAAGTGTGACGGTAGTCCCAGGTGGTTACTATGAAGTAGAATAAATGTAAAAATATATCTGTATTAATAGAAAAAATAACTAAGGGAAATAGAACAGGAATATATATGCTATTTATTATAATTAAAAATCAAACTTTTATAAAGATTCTAAATATATATATTATATAATTTTGTACATATTTTGGCTTAGCGCAAACTAAAATCGTGCCTTTGCTGCCGTTTCTAGATATTTGAATTATAAACATTTACGTGACCTATGCAGGAGCTCATAGTAAATAAAATACCTCGAATACCTCAGATACGTACATAGATATATACATACATGTTCGTACATAAATATATTGTTTTATGTTTGAGGTTTTCCTGCATTTTCATTGATTAGTTTCTGGGAAATGCTGTCAAATGCCATGAAAATTCCTGTTGACAGGACAAATGTAGTGGAAAAGTGAACAACGCGTCCGCTTACGTTGGACCATACACTTTAGCCATTCCCTATTATTTCTATTAAAGGGCACAAGGGCACGTGCAGAGGGCTGAGCTCAGGATAATGCTCATTGTCGACGTCATTTTCTTTAATTAGTTGCGGCTGCTGTCAACCTCATTGACAGACCCTTTTTGCTACCCCCTGACTACGCTCGGTCTGTCTATCGCTGACCCTTCCCAGAGGTCGTAAAAATGTTTTTGCCACTTGCATTATCAACAAAACGTCGAAAATATCATGTGAAATTGAATTGCTTGGGCATGTTCAACTAGAGAATACCCTGATAGACAGAGAAAAGGAGAGAGTGTGTGTGTGAATTATGTCCAGATGTAGACTGATATAGCTAGATAGACCCAGCATGCCAACTGATTAAGAATGTTCTTTATCTGCCTGTAACTTACGGCATACCCTTTGACAGCCATTGAAGGGTATAGAAATCAATAAATACCTGAGCCAGCAACAGGAAGACGCGATAAGATAAGAACGTATCCGACTAAGGTACACAGATCGTGCGCATAACTGTTGCCTGCCTCTGTCTGCGTTTGTTTACCTGTTGTAGGGCTGGCTGTGGCTGCCAACTGATGCCTGCTGCCTGCTGTCTGCTGCTCTGGCAGTGGGCGTGGCGCTGGTGCTTGCAAATTCACAACATGTGTAATTTTATTTATGCGCTTACCGCAATTATTTCACCGAGTTTCACTGCGCTGACACGCTTTACATGCCCTGGGCCAGCACTCGAGATAGCTCGTATCTCACAGATACATTCATGCATTGTCTTTTGTCTTTGGCTGCGCTCATGCAAATTGTTCAGGTTCTCTTTTCATTTTATTTTATTTTATTTTTTTTCTGCTTTTAGACTTAGATGCGGTTTGAACAGCTTTGCCTGGTTTATTTATGCTTTTTTTCATGTTCGTTTTTTTTTCTTTGCTTTATTTTGATAAATTATTGCTGACACCATTTCAAAGGTGTTGTTGCTACTGCCGCGGCACGTTGCATGCGCGCGCATTACGCTCGATTGCAGTTGCTGCAACTGCAACTGCAACATCTTGCAATATTTAACAACTGCCTGGCCAAGTTAGCGTCTACTTATGTCTCCTCTCTATAAAGAAACACAAATAGGTATGTATTTATTTACTATATATATTTACACTCATATATATACAAATATGTTGTATGCATTTAATTTTTCATAAATGCTTATTTCAACAAATCCAAACTCGTTTGCCAGCCACTGTGCGATATTCAAAGCGTTGTTATTATAACTGCGCATATAACACAGCAACTCTGTTTAATGCACGAGGGCTGTAACAGGGTTTCATTAATGTAAATTGTAAATTGTGATTACAGTCAAATGCGTACAAAGAACTATAGAAAAACTTTGTTAATAAAGTCATATAATAGGGTTTTATTACAATATCTGGTAAATACCAAATACTGAATTCAAATTCTTTGGTTATACTGTGTTTGCTTAGCTAGAAGAGCTAAGCTAAGCTAAGCCACACTTCATCTATTAAATATTAATATATTTATTTCTTCAATAATTTAATCTTTTTCTCAGAATATTTTTTCGATTTTATATTTTAACATTTTATTCATGAAAAATGCTACATATTTTTTCAATCAGGTTTTTCTTACAAATATTTGTTGATTTTTTTTATGTATAAAATAATTTTTTATATATAAATTTATCCTAATTTTAAAAAATATATACTATTTATTTTTATATATTTTATTATTATTTATTATTATTATTTATATATTTTATTTAATTTAAATGGTATTATTATTTTTTTTTTGTATAATAATATTTTCGATTTATTTTTTTCTATTTGAAAATATGTAAATATTATTTTTTTGTAATTAATATTTCTTAATTTCTTAGTTTGATTTTTTGTATATATTTTTTTTAAGTCTATATTATATACATATATTGATGTGCATATTTATATGTTTATATTATTCCCTATTCCACCCTCGCGCTTATGAGCGCACTGTGAACATTGCGCGACGTGTTTGCGGTGTGCTCAACGCTGATTATCGTGACTCACATTGTTTGGCATTTGCTGCTGATCACACACTCATACAGCAACACCTCTCTCTATATATATATGGTATATTCAATATAAATGCAAATACAATTCGTACGATCGTAAAAACTCATACGCAAAGCTCTTATATGCGGGTCGCGAAGCTTGTGAAACTCGCCCAAGCGGAGCGTCTCCCAGAGAGTCTGACAGTCTCTCTGTCTATCTGCCAGTCTGTCTCTTTCTTGCTCTCTATATTGATTAGTCATACACTTTACGTGCGACGCAATGAGCCAAATGCAATAGCAGTTAACTTCTTCCCAGACGCACACACACACTCGCACACACATACAGTCAATTATGTTTTCTTAGCATGTTCACAAAACTTGACACCTAGAGAAAGCTGTGAAAATCTTTATAGAACTCGCCAATGAATCAGCTGATCAATTCGCACGCACACTCCACTTCTATACTTAATTATGTTTCTTCTTCTTTTTTTATGAGTAATACTACTATTCCCGATTCGCATAGAACAGTTATTCCAATGGAAATACTTTGACGCATGTGTCTGAAAACACGGTTCGATTTTGATGGAAATTACTTCTTTCCTCTTATGTCATGCCTTTGTATTGAAGTTTGCAGATATTGAAAAGATATTTTTCGTATTTATAGCTGAAAATTAGCGGATGTAATTTGTAATTTATGATTGGTTAAATATGCATTTAATGAGCACTAAAAAACTGATTGATTTTCCCTTTTCGGGCGAGGCTTGCGTGTTCCCATTTTAACACAGGTCTATTAAGTTGGATATCTGAACACGTTTCAAATATTTGAAGTGAAATACTATATTCACCAATTCAAACAATAGGTTAATCAGCATCTACGTAGCGTACGGCTTGAGTTCCGGTGAGGTCTTAATGTATTCCTCGAGCCAAACATCATATTAGTCAGTGAGTGCTACATATACCATATTTAGGTGATAATAAACAGTAAACAATAATACACAATAAACAGTTAAAGTTTCCAGTTTAAGGCATTACTTAATAAGAAATAAATAAATATTCGCTAAATATTTAAATTTTATCTTAAAGCAGATAAGAATATACGAATAAAATATGTAAATTTGGTGTCATATAAATTTAGTATAGCGAAAGCTAAACAAAGATCATGAGAACAGACTGAAAAGAAATATCCAAAAGATTACTAAATTGGCCAAAGAAAAGATTCAGTTAGAATACATCTAAATAGATTACTAAATTGGCCAAATAAAAAGGCTAGCTTAGAATATGTTCAGTTCCAATCTGAAAGACATAAAGTTTAATTTTCTTTGAACTAAACTTTACGAATTAGAAAAATAGAATTACTTCAACATTTATATATTATGCAATACGAATAATTTATTGATTTATAATGAGAGAAATTAATTCGATTGTTTTTTTATTAGACATCATAAATATATATATATATATATATATCTGAAAATGCCAATTGGCTGCCGATAGGGCGGTCTAATTGAGTTGTTAATAAAAATTTACTTATAGCTGCGCGTTAGACTGTCCGTGAAAGCTTTTCTATGGTCGCTCAAAACCAATTATCCGTCTTCACATAGCAAATCAATTTGTGAGGCAACAAAAAAAAAAAAAAAAAAATAGAGAAAAACTTTTATACATATGTGCATGTGGAGGAAAAACTTTTGATGTGCTTCTTTTGTATCGCTTTCCGATGCAATTTCCTTGTGGCTTCCTTCCCTCTACCCCAAAAAAACGAAAAAACCAAACCGAAACTGATTAAGCCATTAAAAATTCAAGCGCAAACTGTGTGCGCAGACTAACGAGCTTTTGATTAAATGATATGCTGCCCGAAGTATTTCTCTCTCTAAACATTTTTTTTTCTTTTTTGAGGGGCATGATTTAATGCATATAAATATTGTATAAAGTTGAAGAGTAATTTGAATGAAGGCAGCATTTGCTGATGATATGATTAATAAGCACGTTTCAGATGCCTAACAAAAAAGGGCAATTGGGTTATTAATCTGGGCAAGTTACGATTGTTTCTCAACATTTGAAAGCAGTCGCAGTGTAGTCTATGAGTAAAGTTTTACTTTTTTAAATATTTAAATCTTTGATTATAGTATTCATGCTGAAAAGTTCATAAAAGAAGAGAGTTTGAGCAGTTATATTTGCTTTCAATTGAATGTTTCCAAACTTATTTTCAATTTCAGAATTTATTGTCTCTCATTTTACATCTCAGTTTTGTATTAAATCAAAAGTTAACAGTTCATTTTTCCATTAGTAGTTCCATGCATTTTTTTCAGCTCCAAGCACTTTCTACGTGCACAGCAATTTTCCTGATTGGTAATTGGACTGTGGCCACATTAGAGCTGTTCTATCATTAGTTTTCACTTTGCATTTTCCTCCGTTTTTTTTTTAGGTTTTCCGACGATAAGTGCAACTCGAGTCGGTCATTGGCATTTAAACTCGCTGCGCTCAACTTCTTGAATTCATTTTATTTGGCAATTGATGGGCCCATTTGTTGCTGTTCGGCTTTTCACTTGCCCATTAAGGAAAAACAAACGTGAAAATGCTCAATTCAATCATAAATTTCACCCCCCTCAACACACACTCTCTCTCTTCTCTCTCACTCTCTCTTAGTCTCGCACTCCTTCTGTGTTGCGATAACAATGCCGTAATTTGGCGCGCAGTTTTGTTTATCTAACTAACTCCGATGCAATCCGATGTCGACAATCGCGCCGTGCCGTCCCCTTTAATTGAAGTGTGCCTTTTGTAGCTTTCATTGCACTTTTACTCAGATGCCTATGTAGCTCTATATACACTCTATATCTATCTGGGTGTATGAGTGTGTGTGTGTATCTATGGAGATGTCTATGGCCGATCGATGCGGTACGTCAATGGGCGATTAACAAACCGAATTCGTGCAAATAATTAAAGGGGCTACCAGATACCAGATGGCAGTTGCCCGTTGCCAGTTGCCAGTTGCCAGTTGCCAGATTGTGGGGTATAAATTCAGTGGCAACCACTGTGCAACACGCTGGTAACGCTGTAATTACAAGACTTTTGCAGCGACGCATGCGCCGACATTTTTATTGCCGCTGCTTGAGGATGTGGCGCAGCAGCAGCAGCAACAACAACATTAACAATATCACAATAAAGCATAATCCAATTTGCAAAGCAAATCCATAAACATGAGACTCGCAGAGAGAGGCCGCCACAGCAATAGCAACAGTCACAGTTTTCTATTTATTTAATGCAATTTGCCATTTTCCATTTTGGCTTTTAGTTTTATGCTCTAATACCCTATAGCAATTAAGTGTGTGTGAAAGGGTATTTCGAATTGAGGCTATATATATCTATATATATATATATATATATATATATATATATATATATATATATAGAATTTTTTTTTTAAATTTTATTTTATATATATATACATATGTATGTATATATATATTTTTTTTATGATATGTATAATTTCGTAGTAGACATTTCTAATTTAAGATTAAAATTATTATTATCAATATTATTTTTATTAGCCGCAAATAGATGTTAAGATACAAAATAATTTTTTCAAAAAAAATATATCATCATATACTCGGCAGCTTAGTTTGCATAGTTCACAGCAACTGAAGGGCAACTTTAGGTCCAAGTTTTCTTTCATAGTTAATTAATTTGTATTATTTATAGCCATTTTTTGTTGTGATCGAAATCGAATTGGAAGGAAGCCGCTAATGCGCATTTTAAAATATGAAATGCTTGAATTTAAATCACACAGCTCTCAACTCTCGACTCGATGCAAGTTTTACTGCTTATGGCTCTTAAATATATTATTATGCCAATAATATAATTTATCATACATATATATATGCCTGTGTGTGTGTCGGTCTCGGGGGGCTGTCGGACGCGTCGTCCGTTTCCTATGTTCGCGCAGTGGGTAAAATGCAAATTGTAAATTGCATCTTACAGATGCAGTTTTTCTTATGCCTGTGCATAAACGCAGTTATATATGTATACACACTCACACTGATGCTGGCTAAGCAGTTGGCATCGTGGATTATAAAATAAATTCAATCAAAGCGAAAGCAATTGCAACACTCGCAACAGGCGGCAGCGCCAACAACAACAAAATGCAACTGCAATGCGGTCACCCAACTGCCTGCTGTTATTGTTGCTGCTGCTGCTGCTGCTGCTGCAACTTTATTTTAATTTAATTGCATAACTGAGCAACAGTTGTCCGTTGTCAAGAATTGCCAGCCATTTCCGTGCACGGGCACCTTTGAGCACTCTCAGCAGATTCTGCGTATTCCATAAGTTTTGCAATTTCCAATGGAAATTGATTGACAGCTTTTCCTAGACAGCCAGCTGTCAGTGAGCTCGATGTGTTAATAATACCAAAAACATTTTTCCGATTATTTCATTGTTTATTTATTGCTTGGCTTTTCGAATTTCTGATTAAATGTGGCACATATTAAGTAAATATTTGAAATTTCTGTTTGCTTTTGGCTGACAAAGTTCAAGTTGGTGCTGCCGGTGCACAGTGAAACACTCCTTAAGAGTTGTCCAACTTTTACTTTTCAGGCTGGATGACTATAATTGCAATGGCAGCATGGGCGTCGCTCTATGCAGAGCCAACATAAGAAATGTGCACAAATTTACAGGGAATCAATGGCCTGTCTGGCACTCCGAACCTCCCTCAATCCAGTTGCTATAATTTGAGCTAAAAGTCTTAATTTACATGCTCCAAACATTTCCATCCGAAGTTTGTTTTTCTTTTCATTTTGTATTTATTTTTGCGGCACATTTTCAGTTTCGTTTGGCTTAGCGATTTGTTTTCCTTTGAAAAACGCTGCGCATGCGCAACAGCTGTAGCAAGAGGCAGAGAGAGAGAGAGAGAGTGGTAGGGGGCGGCCTAATAGACATTTGCAAATGATTATTAAAAACGAAACGAAAACTGTGTCGTAATAGCGTCGACAACGCGAAAGGCAACTCTAGCTGCAAACTGCAAACTGCAAACTCCAAATCCACATCCAAATCCAAATCCAAATCCAAATCCAGCTTGAAACGGCGCGCGGCGATTCGATGCAGCGCGCCTCGAGAGACTCTCAATTTTCAAGCATAATTTTCTGGGAATTGCAACAGAAATAAACAGCAGCAGCAGCGGCAGCAGCTAGACCAACAGCAACAACAATCGAAATGTGCCTTTAGGCAAATGCTGTCGCAGTTCGTTTATTTGCTTCTCTATGTTTATCCAGATATCATTTGCATATCGGCACATTTACATGGAAATTCTTAGATCATAACTGAAGCAATAACCATTTCAATACTCGCTCATGCATTCAAAGGGAAGTATACTCGTTTTACTTGGATTTTCGTTATACACTATTACTATATTACGTTAGATTTAGGTACACAAATTCTCTGGCTGCATTTTGTGACCTAATCTGAGAAGTCAGGATTTTCGCAGTCTCTAATAGCTATAAATGGAAAAACTTTTGAAATTATTGATGTTAAAATAAATTATAATTTATATTTTATTATTAAAAAATATTGTAATTAATATTTTTTTATAATATAATTTATGTATTTTAATATTTTATAATTTCTATTTATTCTCTCTTAACGGTATGAAGCCATTCTTTAACAAACATTACGCAGTCGCTGCATGGTTTTTCCTTCTTAAATCAAACATTTTGTGGTCTTTGTGTCAAGAGTTTCCTTATGGCACTTCAAGCGGAAATATTCCCCCTACACATTTCCTGACCTCGTCTATTTGAGCAGCTAAAACAACAACGGCAACAACAACAGCACTTCCTTAAGAAACATTGACATAGAGCAAAGCAAATAATGCTTGGGGTCAAAAATTGTGTTTCTCTGACAGCTGGTCAGCAGTTGGTTCCTCTATTTTTAGCTTGATTCCATTTGTTTGTTTTCATTACGGCTATGATTGATGACGTGCTGAAAATAATTGCTCTGTTATATTTTACGCACCAACTAAGTAGATTTATATTTATTATTTTTTTTAGATCATTAAACTAATTTCAAGGTGAGCCTTTGATAGAGTTTTCACAACACTATTCTCGCACTGCGGTTGAGCTTGACCTTACGGTTTGTCTGGGGTTTTGATAATGATATGGGTGCTTGATTTTGAAAGTTGTTAATGATGAATATGTATTATATATATAGAAAAAGAATATATATATATATATATATATATATATATATATATATATACTATGCTGCACTATTATATATTCTATCTCAATTGCTATTACTATTACTAAGGCCAGCACTATCAATCATATTGCCAGGCTTTAGCTATCTTAAAGATCTGTTGATTTCTCAAGATCCCACAGTCTGCACCTGAACTCGGGATCAACTGTGACTGCGAATCATTACACAAAGCCATCAATTGAAGCTAATGAATCAGAATTGATTTTAATGATCAGCGGCATTCAAAATTCCAAACACAATTTGGCCGCAACGTGCAATTCTGTCTAGTCAACCCCCTGCTGCTCTGCCCGCGCCTTGCCATATGTGTGGGCTGGCGACTGCGTTGGGTCCACGGTGCGAACATATGTAGGTGTTTTTCATGTTTGCCATTTCAGCAGGCAAAGACACGAGCATAGATTCAAGCCAAGTTTAGACTAATAACACAGAAATGTAAAATCACGCAAAGCAATCATAAATTATGAACACTACGAAAGGCTATGGAACTGCGCGAGTGAGGCCGATGTTTGGCTGTGGCTCATGTGGCTGTCATTCAGTCCGTCAGTCCGTCAGTCAGTCAGTCAGTCAGTTAGATTGATGTTGTTGTTGCGGCGTTGTAATTATGATGAGTGCCACTCGCTGCCAAAGATACACACGCCAGATTCAGTTGCCCGCGAGTGTGAGAACCGTTAAAGCATAGCAAAGCGACTCTAACTGAACAGCCGACTGACTGACTGACTGATTGACGGACTGACAAGTGCTGTGCCTCTGTTTGTTTCAGGTACCAACAAATAGTTTTAGATGATGCGACAGAAATGCAGGTTGAACGCACCGAAAAGCTCCCAAAAACAACGGCCCACAGGCAAGAACAACGATTAAATACCCTGGCTGAAATATAACAGCATGGCATAGACTAAGCCTCAGCTCTGAGTGTGTTTTATATTTTATATATTTTATAGGAACTATGTGTATTAAGATATGTAGATCAAAGCTAATAGAACTTCCATATCAGAATAAATTTCTTTATTTAGAGAGACTTACATAAATGGATGTATAGTTATATTTACAGATCAAAGTATATATATAGTATATATATATCGTGACAAAATTGTAATACCCTAGGCGAAAGCATAGAGTGAGAACTTGAAATAACTAGCACAAAGTGCGCACTCAGTACTTTTTGGTTACGGTTATGGGTTATGTCGTCTGAAGTCAGTCAGTCAGTCATACAGTCAGCTAGCCGTGCACGGTCTTTCGTCTGCTGTTCTATGTGAAATGTAAGTTCCTTACAATCATCATAATTGCTAAGCATCTGACACTTTACTGTAACCGATTGTGACTTTCAGTTGGGGCTACCAGTTGAAGCTGAGAGCGCTTACAGTGACAGCCGCTGATCTGTTTTATGGGCCTGACTGGGCTGGGATGTGGAGTCTTACTTTGACTGGTGTATGGTGTGTGAGCCGTCACAACACACACACACACATACAGACTCTCAAGTTTCAGATTCTTGAAGATTTCAGCGTCTAACGGTACTTTGCTCTTTGTTTTGGGGGGCCTGTTCTATGCAGCATTTTCCAGCTGTACAAATATTTGGCTTTGTATTAGCTTTGGGTCAAGTGTAAATCCGCTGCAGCTTTCTATACGAGTTTCTAACGCTTTTAACACTGAGCTATTATTATGTTTTTTTTTTTAACATTTTTTTTTACACATATAACAAAGATGTTCTTTTAAAATTTAACAAGACTTAAATCATTTTTATTAGCACTTGTACTTAGAAATTTTCTTGTTTTAAATTACGAGAGAAAATGTAGAATTCTCAATTATTGCTGTGGGTTTTGGATGAGTAATTAGAAGAAATATTATGAAATGTGGTAAATATGAAATAATATTTTGTGCAGACTGGGAATATTGCTTATAAGTAGATCACACCCTTGATATAGTTAAAGCAGAGGAACAAGTAGGACATATACATATAAAGTATATATTGTACATTTTACTAGTAATTTATAAGCTATCTTATTTTAAAATCTGAAACATTCCCACAGTTTATTCAAATCAATCAAGCATCGCTTATAAATTCCACTTCTAAACTGAAACAATAATTTGGGTCATTATCTATGTTGACCTTCTACTCGATTCCTTTCTTTCGGTTTTTGGCACTCTTTAATTTTGGATTGTTTAAGTTTTGGCTTCAGTTTATTGTTTCGCCATTGAAGAGCTATTGGTTCTTGTCGAACCGCACGTCTCTTTATATTTATATTTCTTATCTTTATCTGTGATTCGTTTACCATTCCCACAAAACGCACTTCAAATTGATGAGGACAGGCATATAATTTATTTATTGTTTTTTATTTTGTTGGCGGCATTTTCTATTATAGTGCTGGCATTAAATAATCAAGCAATTTCGCAGCTGAACTTTGCTAATTTTATGCAGACTCATTGACGTGAGAAAAATAGAAAATAAAAACTGTAAATTTGTAAAACCGAAAGCTTAAAAAACAGCAACTGCAATAGGCAACAGTAGCAGCAGCAGATGCGGAAAAATTGGCCAACTTTGTGAGCGGGTTCGACCTGGAAGTGGATGTGGATCTGGACGCACATGCGCGTAGGTTGCCCGACTGACTGGCTGGCCGACTAGCTGTTTTGGCCTGGCTTACATAAGCCCACATGACGCTACAATTTGTGTTTTTGGTACCCTCAGCTAATTGAAATTGGGTATATGTGGTATATGGTTTTGTGTGGAAATCTTTGTGAAGGTAGACAAAAGTTGATAACTTCATTAGGTGTAGATATGTGGCTTAGTGTATATTTATCTTGGCCTAATTTTAAAATAATTGTTATACATCTATTTATGCATATATTACAAGCAGATCAAAAATTTTCCCAGTTTTCCATTCTAGCCTAATGCTAAAATTTCCTTAAAAATGGCTTAGGGTATTATCTAGCCGAGGTGCTCTAGTTGCTTACACTTTTATTTGTTACACTGTTTGTTGCTGTTGTGTGTTGCGTTAATTTATAACATTAGTCGTGTGTGTTTGGTTGGCCAAAAAAAAAAAAAAATAAAAATACAAACAAAAATGAAGCGAAAAGAAAATTGTCAGAAAACTGAAGCCGCTTACGAAATGCGGCGCAGACTTGTGACGAGCTGAGAGCAGAGAGCACCTCTTGGCCACAAGTGAGCTTGTGTGTTGGCCCATTGGCAGTGCTGTGGCTGTGCTGTGGACATAGCTACCGGAAGCAATTCGGCACTTAATGCACTTGGAGCTCACAGTTTTGCGGTACAAAATTTGAATTTAAATTTCAAATTTTTGAATTTTCGAGTTCAGTTTTCGCCCAGGCTAGATTCCGGCTTGCAAGCAACTTGGCAGCAGCCGGTTTTTGGCTTTAACTCTCTGGTGAATTTCTAGCCGCAGCTCGGCTAATGATTGCGTATCTGCAATCAGTCTAAAGTAAAGTTTTGTATCTTTTGCGTACTTGTCTCACCTATTGCTGGGTTTCTTTTATGTCTTGTTTTTCTGTTTTGTTTTTTATAAATTTAAACTCAAGTGCTTTTGGCGCAATTGAACTTTATGAGTTTGTTGTGTATTGCCCCAAAATAGCAGCAATAGCAGCAGCTGTTGCTGCTGATTTGTATCTTATGGATACAAAACGAAACTATGCAGTCAAGTGCGCGCATTGCTCAAGTTTCCTGCTCCAATCGGCCGCACTGACTGGCCAAGTGCTTTGACTTTTATTTAGCTCTTGCTGCTGCTGTTGCTGCTGCTATTGCTGTTGTTGCTGTTATTTCGGCATTTCACTTGCTTGGAAATCGCGTTGCTATTAGCCAAATATGTACAAAGCGCTGAACGATGATTTAAACACTACAGATTTGGCAATACGCCCCCAAAAAAATAATCTGTGCGTCTTTCGTCATGTTTAGACCAAATCGAAAGAACTGGGATAATGTTGAGAAAGAGTTAAGAGTCTTGAGTATTTATGTTGATCTTTAAGAAAACTTTCAATTATAAATTGATGTATATAAAATCTTTAAGAGTAGTTATAATAAGTGAAGGGTTTGTGGCTTAAGTCTTGTTTTTTTTATGAGCTAAAACAGTCTATCATATGTCTAAATTGAACCCAAGTCTGATTTCTTTCATATTAAAAAAAAATGACTATAATATTTAAGTTAAAACTTAGTCAATTAACTAAGATTTATACACAAATTCCGATCAAATCTTATTAGGTACAAAATCCTATTTAATTCCGTGGTATTTCTATTATTTGATCGCACTTTCTTATACAAAAAAAAACCTTTTAATGGACAGCTTTAAATATATTTATAATATAAACATATTTAATAGAAGAGCGAATAGTTAAATCATTTTTATATCAGCTCATATTATGGGGTTTAAGACAACAATAACTGGATTTTTGCATTCAAAGTTTGTTTCTTTTCGTTATGGATTTTTTTTCATAAATATTTGAATATATATTTTTTTTACCATTAGTTTTCGTATTTTTTTTCCGTAAATAATTCAGCAAGCATTTTTGATATATTACCAGACGACTTTCGCTTTTGTCTAGTTAAAGCAGGTAGTTTCTAGCCCAAAAGAGAGAAAAAACCAAAACACAATACCAAAGAGCCAAAACCCAAAACCCAAAACCCATAACCCATCGACCCACCGTTAAAAGCCAAAGCGATGACAAGGTGCATAAATTAAGAAAACCCTCCCGCCCTGCTATTCGCAAAGGTGTTGGCCACATTTCTCGATGTTTGTTTATTTTTCCTTTTTTTTTTCATTTATTTTTGATTATATTTTGTTGGTTAGTTCTACTAATCAGAAAGCCGAAATCAAATTTCGCTTTTCGTTCGGACGCGAAAGAGAAACCCGAAACGAATCGTACGGAACCCGGGTCACCGGACTAAACGAAATTTGTTCGTATTTGGGTAACCAAACCAAAACTGCGGCGACTATGTGAAATCAACTGTTGCTTCTTCTACTTCTTCTACTTCGTATGCTTGTTCGTCTCTTTCTTCTTGCTGGCTTATTTGCATATGATTACTTAGCTGTTTATTTAGAGATTTCACAAATGAGCCGCGCTTAGAAACCAACTCAACTTTACGTCAAATTGGCCCAGAAACCAGACCAGAAACCCAGGGTATATCCCGTATAGTTTTACCACATCGAAATGAAAGCGAATGTGATTTGTGAATCGTGTAGAAAGGTGGGGGCGTTGTACGTGAGAGGCCCTGCATATAAATCCACTGATAGCATTTCATTTATGGCTATGAAAGCGCATTCAATTCCACTCAGCACACACACAAAGCACTGAGCTTGACCCTCTTTCTCAGCTCGGCTCGTTAAATGGTTTTGTTATTGTTATTGTTTTTCCTTGCTCATACACTTGTTGGGGGCATTATAATTCTGTCACGAAATGTGTAACGCATTTAAGATATCTCTTGTTGACATTAAATATATGTATATTCTAAATTTCTGGGTCGTTAAAGATATTTGTAGGCCTTAACCCTTTGAAGATTTGTATCGTATCCACTATCCACGTGGGTGTGAATAAGGGATATAGAAAGCCATAAAGTTTTTATATGATTAACAGATCTAAAATAGATTAGCTAACCCAAATCAGTCTGATTTAGAAATTTGTGTTTATTTTATTTTTTTACTCGAATATTTCTTTTTTTTTTTATAAAATATATTCATAAAAGAGTATTTCGTATTCCCATCTCTCACGTAATATTTTTTCGTGATTAACTATTTAACGCACTCGTCATTTGGCTTTTGTTGTGCGCAAGATTTTCCCAAAATTACCTGGCAGCAATTTTTTTAGGCGACTTCTCAGTTAATTAACGCTTTAGCTGCGATCTCTAAGAATACAATGGTTAAATTATGGCCCATTAGAGTGTGACCCCCTTCCCAGAGCCATCCCCCGCCTCTGCAAGTAGCTGGCATTGTGAGCGCTCGAAAGCTATTGTGGGACCTGAGCTACCCTTTAGACGACTTTCTGTTGAAGTTAAAGCTCAAAACTCAGTTTGAGCGAGTTTTCTTTATAGGTTATATATATTCTTAGTCTAGTGGTGTGACCCCATTTAGGCTGTGAACTTGTTGGAATGATCTAATTTATTGGACTCAAGCAGTGCAGATGCAAACACATTTCTGATTTCTTACCTATTTTCTATCTTTTCTTTCTAATTTGATAATGATTGTTAGATTTGAGGCTATATAAATTATGTTTAAAGCTCGTCTAGTGTGACCTTCTTCTCTTGCCATCTCTATCCAAAGAAATGTCAAACAATAGGTCAATTTCTTTGGATTAATCGCACACAATGAACTGCGGGTTCATTTGATTTGTTGGCCAAAAGTAAAGAAACAATAAAAAGAGCTGAAACCTTTATTTTGAGCCCACTTCATAAACGTTTTGGCTTTCTGGGTCAACTATTGATATTATGATCACGTCGCTTGGTTTGGCGAGAAATCGCCTCGAACCGACTGGCTGAAAAGGCATTTCAAGATTTATGACAACGCTGTCAGCAAAATGGCGCCGTTGTTGTTGTTGTTGTCGTTGCTGCATTCTTTTGAGTCGCAGTCGCAGTCGCAGTGCATCCCGTTCGTGCTCCCATTTACCACCTGCGCGATTGCCTGCACTATTTTCGGTGGTGCTCACCACTCTGTGGTGCCGTCTCATTGTCGCGTTGCGTGCACCGCTTTTCCGAGTTTATTTTTAAAATGCGACATCGTCGACGCGCTCCCAATTCGCTTTGGTTGCCGCACACGGGGCAAGGGTAAATGTTCTAGTATGTATTTTAATTTCCTTTTACCCAGAACCCATTGGGAATGGGCAAGCAGGGTATTTTGGTATATGAGTATCTTGGCTTGAAGAAGGAATTATTTTTAATGGCGGATATATACCACCCTAGCTTTCTCTCTGACTCTCTTTACTCTGTCTCTAACTCTACCTCTCTCTCGCACTTTACCTCTCTCTCTCTCTCTCTCTCTCTCTCTCTCTCTCTCCCTTTGACTACATTTAACTCTCTCTCTCTCTCTTTCTCTCACTCTAGCTCTCTCTCTCTCTCTCTCTCTTTCACTCAACTCTCTTTACGTCTACCTGTTTCTATTTCTACCTCTATCTCTTTTCGACTACCCATACCTCTCCCTCTCTATATTTCTCTCTTTCTATGGAAAAAAAGAAGGCTGTTTTTCCATCTCTTTTTCTATTTGTCTATGTCTCCAAAAAGCTACATTTTTTTAGAATTTCAGCCCATCGCCTTATTCGGCTACGGTATCTACTCGCTTGGCACTCCCGCCTGAAGCACTCATACTTATTTTTTGTTGTTATATGTTTTGTAGGCTGTTTGTCGACGCTGTCGGGGAGCTAAACAAATTTGATGGCATCCACCTCCTCGTCATCAACATCATTCTTTTTTCTGAATGAGCATTGCGTTGTGCCCGAATTTTTTCTCGAACCGAATGTCGTCGTCGTCGAATGTGTTGTGTGAGGCTTTACCCTTTGGCTCATTGAGCTGAGCAGAGGCGGAGGCAAAAATATGATGTACTACATAGAGAAACAACGTGTTATTCTGTTATTATCTCTATAAATAGCATCCGCCACCAGCAGCTGTCGACGAGCAGGTACAGGGTGGTCAAAAAATTAGTCCAAACTACACTCAAAGAAAAACGATCAATAAACTATGCCCAAATTAGTTCAAAATACGCTGACTGAAGCACAGATATATTTGAAATTCAGCTTCATCCCTGCATAGAGAACTCTTCTAGGTCTGTTACTCTTTCGTTGGAAAATTCTTATTGAACTCGGTTGTTTCTCTCTTTATTGAGTTTTTTCTATCTCAATAAATTTACAACCCTGAAAATTGGATTGCATCCTCCAAGATTATCCATGCTCAATCCAATATTTAATTTAGTTTGAGATTATTCTGTATGCACATTTATATCGTGCTCATCTTGGATAGACACACCCTGTTCGTAATTTTATTTTTATTAAATCAATACACGCATTTCTTATATATTTTTATCTTTGTCTTGGATTTTTCTAATTTTCTCAGCTCTCTGCGGCTACAAACACACTTGTCGAGATATATACATATATATATATTATATATATATATATATTTGTATATATATATATATATATTTATATACTTGCATCTGATAGATAGAGCTCATTCTCTCTTCCGCTCGGCGCGAGAGAATGACTCGGGAGATATTCGACGTGGCAAAAAGTCGCCAACGTTTGGCTTTTAGTAGCACGCGAATTTCTCAGCGCTATCAAAGCGAGCCCAGTCAAAACGAACGAAAATAAAAAAATACACTCTATTACAAATAAAACAAATTATATGTTTATAATTCCCATATTGTTTTTACAAATTATAATTAGTGAGTACGCGTCAAAGAATCTTAGCGATCAAAATGTTTACGCAGCTCATGTTGTGCGTGTGTGTGTGTGTGTGTGTACGTTCTGTGTCTCTGTGTGTGTCCGCACGTTCTAAAAACAAAACGAGGCTGCATAACAATTAAAAATAATTATGCTGTATATGAAGGAAAACAAAAAATAAATATCATAAAAAATGTTGCTATGGCCCGCAAAGAACTGCGCCAAAAAAAAGTTTTTTTTTTTTAATATTCTGTGTGATTCCGAGTTCCGAATAGAGATCTGTATAAATTATATAGCCAACGTTTAGTCTTTATCGAAAATATGTGTTTTTCCTTCTTAATTAATAACAAAACGAATTTCAAACACCATTCAAAGCTGTGCCTGCTTACATATCTATGTACATATACGCTAAGACGTTTTATTTCCGAATGTGCCTCAAGAAATGTCTATATATAAATATATATAATACATATTATATAGATATATATATGTATATATAGGCATAGTTGTTTGTGTTGACCTTAAGCGTTGTACTGACTGCACGTGGAAAATCTTCTATATTTGTGCCTGAGCTTTATGGCTTTGCTATGCTTGAAACCCCCCAGCTAAATGTGGCCAAGTGTTAAGAGCGCGTACTTATCGAATATGTGAAAAGTGGAAATGAAAGACAGATATGTTCTTGGAATAATTTATATTGCCTGTCGAGAATTAAGTTGTAGAATTTTAGTGTTTCTCTCATGCTTTCAGAAAAATCACATTTATGACTCGACTGGAGCATGTTCCTCGGAAGTGAGAGAGTAATTATAATGTTTGTAATTGGAAGTAATAAAATGTTTATAGCTATGATTAGTATGCCTAACTGTAGTACTACTATTAATAGAGCTAGAACTGCTTTCATAATTATCTACTTTCTTTATTTTTTCATGCTTAAGAATTGCTTTCTTCTGCATGTATTCGAATACTTCGGTTTCGTTGCCTTTTTGTCACGCCCACGTTGCAATTAGTCAGGCCCAGTCCGGTTCAGTTTGGCTTAGGCCATTTTGGAATACTTGAGCTAATTAATTAATATATTTAAAAACTGAGTGCGTAGGTTGACAACGGCTAAGAGGCGTCGCTGTTGCCATAAAAGCAACTGCCAACAACTGATATCGAGAGACAGAAATCTTCATTTAGAAAACCGACAATGGCCATATAGAGGCGATCAACTGATCAGACTCTAGATAAATCGATATTAATACATACTTATATATATATAATAAATATAATATATATGTATTTATATGTATATATATATATTTGGCTTGTAAGACCTTTCGTGTCATTAGCTATTGGGGGCTAATGAACTTGCCAAATTAATGTGAGCCAATCAGCCAGTTGGACATGATATTAATAACAACAAACAAAACAGCAACTACAGCGCCAACGACAACAACAGCAACAACTGCAACTGCAACAACAACAACAAGACACAAATTATGCTTGCGCGTATTTAAGGTATGTTTTTGTTTCTTCCAATTAATAACAGTGCATGATGTTGTTGTTGGTTTTTCTGACATTTTTCTGGTTAAAAACCAAATGCAAATCTGTAGCTGAAAAAGGCGCTTTTTACAATAATTACGAGTGCACTAGTCAGGTGAAATTTCAGGTGCTCAGCTGCCAAATTAACTGCATATTGCTTACGGCTCATGCTGAGCGCCACACAGCAGGTTTTTTATTTTTGCTAATCAAGCTGAGTAGGGCAGGAATATCGCATAAAAGTAATATGCATCATCTGTACGCGTTTACAATATACGAGTATACATATATATATGTATATAGCTCTACCAATTAGCTGATAAGTTGGCGCTGCCCGCAGAGTCGTAAATATGCAAAATTTATCTGCTTTCGTGCTCCATTTTATTATTATAATCGTCATAAATGCATTGACTGACATGTACTGAAATTTAATGTGCTTTTCTTTAGCATTTTCATCATATTTAACAATTAAATTAATACTTCGACTTTTAGGTGTATCGGATGAACTTTATGATTTAATGTATATATAATTGTTTAAGCATACCATATCTAGTTAGCATAGACTGTGTTTCGATAATCAATCAACAGCTGATATAAATAGACCTAGCTGTGAGCTAATCTCTTACTTTATGCTAATTTTAAAAATGTCGATTAAAATTGATAACTCAAGTAAAAATGTGATCATGTATAAATGATTTAAATCGATAGTTTCGATAACAAATTGTTGCGAAATTTCATTTTGAATTTGCATAAGCACATAAATGATTGAATCATTTTACTGCTCATAGGCAGAAGTTTCAATTATACTTCTAGCCCGAAACACGTTGATCGATAACATTATAGCGCATTGCGAACACTCAAATAAATCACTTAATACACTTGAATATCATTTTGTTTGTGGTTTTTCCTCATTCTTTTTTTTTATTATTTATTTGCTTTTGTTTTCTGCGCTGTTCGCTTAAGAAAACGTTGTCTCTTGGCTTTGTTTAATGTTTATTGTTTATTGTTTTGTCTTTTAAATGCTTCGAACGTGCTAAATATGTATTTTGCACTTAATTTTTTTGTTCGTTTTGGTGATTATTATTCGAGTTAATGGCGAAGAGTTGCAGCTGTTGCTTGAGGTTGATTTTTTATTTTTCATTAAATATACATATATTTATATATATATATAAATAATTTTACATGTTTGGCATAGAGTATAAGAGTATCTATGAAATATGCTATCAAAATAAATAAGCGGCATGGCGATCGCGAAGACACGAAGCTTTTAGCTCTTGACTTATGTGTGATTATTGCTTCCTGTATTGCAGTATTCTCTTGGGGTTTGTTTTTTGTTTAGCTTAGCTTAGATTGTTGTGGCGTATTTGAGGAGAAATCGGGCATTCAACTGGCCAAGGAAAAGCAAAAAAAAAAGAAGTACAAAAGTATCTTTTAGCAAATAAAGATACTCGGCTGCTGTTCACACAAATTAGCGATTGGCAAAGCGTCGCTGCCTACTGATTACACAGAGACGCGCAGCAAAAGTCAAGCAATTAGCCAAGTTAAATACATAATGCATTTGTCTGGACCGTCGACCGGCTGTCACTGCCCGAACGTCTTAACTTGGCCAAGAGATGCAGCCAAGCGTTCGCTTAGTTTGTTCCGTGCAATCGCAGTAAATAATATCTTAAGCCACGCCGTGACCGATAAATCTCTAGATCTGGCGCAAAATGATTGCCTTGTAGATCTGCACTGGGGCTTAATATTGGCTGTGAGTGCGGCTTTTGGTAGCGCCCAATTTGCAGCTGATCTGAGCCAAGTTAAGCCAGCGATTACCGTTAAACGGCAGCATATTATCAGCTCGAGACGTACAAATCGCTTACAATGCTTCGACTTAACCATTTGCCCAGTAATTGGGTCAGCTGCGCGCAGTGCTTGGCAACAGCACTCTCAAATGTATCTCAAACCGCACGCTGTTCGCATTGTCAAATGGTTCTCAGCCGCACACACTCACGATACGTTTGTATCTGTATCTATGACTGACTTTTGTGGCCTTTGATGCAACTTGTTTTGGACTCGTTTGTTAGCATTCTGCTGCCAATGCGACTGGCGACAGTGAGGCGTTAAGTTGGCTGCCATTCTGCAATGGTGAATATGGATTTCAAGTCCCCGCTGTGGCATTATGATTATAATTATAATATCTTAAGGCATAGCCAACACAATGCCGAAGCGAAGAGCTGTTATGAAAGCCGCCGAAAAATATCTTTGAGCTTCGAGTTATTGAAAACAGACTTTGTCTGCGTCACAAGTTGTTCTCTAGCGTTGGCTCTTTAGCTTGAAAAAAACTGGTTAGCTTTAGATTATCTAACTTTTGACTCTTTTAAATAAATTGTTTAGGCAATCAGATCTGATATATATATATAATTCTCATACAAAATTCATTATGTTCTGGAAATAAGAACTAATAAAAACTAGCTAAAAATAACTTAGAGTTCACTCTACTACTTATTGCAAATTTTAAAAATATTTCAAGGATTCCGAAGCAGAGTTAGATCAACTCAGCTAATCACCTTTAATCTATATATAATATCATATTTCGCTGGTAGCCTCTGAAACTCAAGCCGAAAGTATACTGCCAGCACTGACTGCAGATCGGTTGGCTCGAGCAGTGGCTGGCTTACTTCAGCGAATAGCTGCTGGCCTTGGTTACTGGTTTCTAAGTCGAGTTGAGTGTCTGGTTGCCTGACTCGCCACACTCGAGCCTACAGTTATATATATATATATATTTATTTTTATATATTTAACGGTCGGTATTTGTGGCTAATGGCTGAGATTGAAATGTCATTGTTGTCAGCTTATCGTTTAAATAAATGCCCCAGCAAAAGATCAGCCACTGCCGCAGCAAAAGCTCAGATTCGAATGTGCTTGGTTGCTAATTTCACATATTTTTTGCAAACACTTCACATTTTTTGCTGGCTCTCTTTATACCCTGTACTAGATTGTAACTGGGTATAGAGGAGAGAAAGAGCTTCGTCATATTCTCTCACCTCTGGTTAAGATGTCTTATATCAGTGTGAAGTATGATGGCTTATGTTGTCCAGGGTATTTCTGGGTCGGGTACACTCTCTTATTTGTTTGCTTGCTGTTACTATTGTTACCTGTTGTTGTTGTGTTTTGTTATTGTGCTTTGACAAATACCTCAAAAAGCTCAAAATTTTTCAGTTTGTCACTCGCTCTCGCTTTAACGCTCTCACTCGCTCTCTTCCTGTCACTCTCTCTCTCTCTCTCTTTCTCTATCTGGAAAGAAAAATATGTTTATCGTTATCTCTTATATCGTACAATACCAATTCACAGCTAATGTCGTAAGTCGATTCAAACGCAAGCTAACAACTGCTGCACGTATGTCCGAAGATCTGGACGAGCTGTTTCTGTCGCCGATACCGGCCCCAACGCCCGTCGAGCTGCAGCAGTGCATCTTGTTTGGTTTCCGCCGCCACCTCAATCCCGCCCAGATACTCGACGAGTGCCGCAGTGCCTTTGGGCCGTTTGCGCCGAGTGCGCAGTATGTGGCCAGATGGTATCAGAGATTTCAAGATGGGCTCTTTACCATTGACGACAACGCGGAGGAGGAGTGGGTTGTGGGGCGTGGCCAAACGCCCACCACGTGCAGTGACTTCAATGATAATGATGTGGATGAGGATGAGGATGCTGATAATTTCAATGACAATGACAATGACAATGATCAGAGTCAATTGCCGCTGGTCTTGCATGATCTAATGGGGCATGGGCATAGTGATAAGGATAGTTATAACGATCCCGATGATTATTATAATGATAAAGCTGATGATGAACTGGTTGATGATGGGAACGTAATTAGTTATTGGCACGGCTACGGCTATTTGGGTGGCAAGCGAAGGTATGCCACGAACTGCACTAGCCTTAAGTACTCCCAACTCTAAACTCTGATTGAAAGTATTTTAAATTGAAATTCTTTTTCCATTCACAGCGGAATGTCTATAAGCGGCTTGCCGCCATTGCCAAAATCTTTGAGTGGTTTCAACAAGCTGCTCGGCTCCGACTCGGGTCTCTTGAGCGATGTGGATGTGGCCCAGCAAGAGCTTAACAACAACAACAACAATAACAACAGCAACGTCAAGCAGGAGAATGACAGCGGCAACAAATTAGCAAGCCAAATAGTTAGTGATAACAACAATAAAAGCAACAGCAGCAGCAGCAACAACAACAATTTGAGCGGCGATAAGCAAGCATCTAAAGACAGCAGCAGCAAAGATAATGCAAGCGATAAATCAGCTACGGCTACAGCAGACTCTGCTACAGCAACACCAGCACCAACAGCAACAGCAATAGCAACAGCTACAGCAACAACAGCAACTCCCAATGCAAATGAAAATGAAAATAATACAAAAACAACAACAACAACAATAACGACATCAACGCCAAGCTCACCTGCAAAAATCAATGTAACGGGCAGCACTTTGGACGCGCAGATAGCGACGCTGCGCAAGGAAATGGTAAGTCGATTAGCCATCACCTCATAATACTCTATGTATTAAGGCAAGTTTTATGATTTAGTCAGGCATTTTGTGACAAAAGTCTTTAATGGGGCTTAAATTCTTTCACTTTTACTTATGCAAATTAATTTGGTTTAATCGGGCACCAGCTCTTGACTCTGTCTTAAAAATTAATTTATAAATTAATATATTTGACATAAATATTCTAAAATATATATATATATATATGTGATAAAGTAAGCAGTATTATTCATATATTTTATATACTATATTTTATATATAAATATTATTTTTTATTATTTTATAATCCTAGAATATACATATATTAAAGAGAGCCTAATGTTTGATAAAGAGATCAATTTTGTATAAACCTAGCTTTGAGTTTTTTTGTTGCAAAAGTGTTTAGGCCAGCATAACTATGCTTATTCTCATTATATTCTATAATAGATACATATTTTAAGACCACTTATGAGGATAAAAATATAAATGTGTACGATTGGATATATATAGTTTAGTTATTATGTTTTATAACATTTATATATTGATATTTGGCTACACTATATATGTATATCGATCTTAAATACACATTTTACTAATTTAACGTGATATAGAAAGTAGAAAAGCAATTAGTGAAAATATTTGAAGATTCATAACCGTGTAAGGTTGCTCTTACAATAATATAGGGTATACAATCTGTCGTTCATTTGCCCATTCTTGAAAATTCTCAGAAATTGTGCACGCAATTATTCATGTTGTTCATCACATGGGTAGGGTATTTGTATTTCGACCAGCTGGAAAGTGATTTATTGCGTTTCTTCTTTTGATCACATATTGTCGGGTCGGGGCGCACATCATTTACATATGAAACGACGAAGCTAAGCTAAATTCTGTTATAGCCAAAGTGAAAATGCAACAATGGAACGGAAATGTTTTCGATTTGATAAATTTGTATATGCATGTTATATATATGTATGAGTGTGTGTGTGTGTATATGTGTGTCTGTGTGTGCACACGTGTTTGCCTGGCTTTCAGCACTTAAATGCCATAAAAGCAATTTCAGATTTCACTGTTTGAAAATTCTTCAGATTTTGGTTGCACATTTTTCAAATGCAACTGTGTGTGCGTGTGTGAGTTCGAGTACTCCGTATCTTAAAGTTAGTTCATTTGTCATATTTTTCGAACAACAAAAACAATTGCATTTTTGGGCGCAGCTTTCTACGACTTTGACAAATGATCGTATATATATACACACATTATTCACACATACAGATATATATATATATATATACATGTGGAGTATATATTTAATACGATTCTTTTTGCACGTGAGATCAGCTTTGCTGCGCTGCAGCTGCGATCGCTTCTATTTAACAGCGAAAAGAAAGTGTCGACAACTTTCGGTTTTGCTTGCTGGCAAAGTTCATGAATATTTCAGAGCATTAAATAAGCTCAACTCTCAACTTTGACATTGTCGCGCTTGGGCCTAAGCTGATACAAACGGCCATAAAGCATGGAAATGGTCAACGAGTTGGGCCAACAAAGCGAAATGCAAATGCAGCTTTTATTCATTAAGCCAAATTGGCAAAGCAATTAACTTACCCATAGAAAGAGATTGAGTTGGACAGTGAAAGAGAGACAGAGTTAGCCGCGATGGGGCGGCCTTTGGCTGTAAAGTTGGCTAGCTTTTGTTTTGGTACACGGGCCGGGTGTATGTATGTGGTGGGGGCAGCTGACATTTAACCAAACACTTTGTCAAAGTTGAAAGCGCAGACGCAACGCTCAGCTTGGCGTTAGGCTCTTCAAATAATGTATTCATTTGACATCATGTCTTGGGGCATCATCAGGGGGCAGAAGGCATTGATGAGCGAATGTCGCTTTAACTCAGCTTTATAATTACGATACATCAACAAGCAAATGGGAATTTGAGCGAGCAGCTCGAGAAGCCAACAACACGATCCGTGAATACTCTATTGAGATTGAAGGTTTCCTTGATTTCTTGAGCAATTTATTATTTAAACGTGAAGAAAAACTTTATGACATTGAAGAACATGTCTGAAGTGCTAATTAAACTAGTCACAAATATGGAAAATATTCTGAAATCTTGGGAAGACTACAATCAGTTAAGAATTTATAGATAATACCTGCATTTTCCTTATAAATCAAAAACATAATTTCATATAAATATTATTTAGAATATCTGTGTAAATTGGCTCAAGGCAATTTGTAGCTTTGACTGAAATTCAACTCGCATCCGCTTGCGATGCGGATTCGAATGATTTGAAGTTTCTCACATGCCAAGCGACTTAAGGTATTTATCCAGTTTGTTTTTGAGCTGATCACGAACTGCACATGGCATTCGCATGTGAATTGTGACACGTTTTTGAGGCAGCCACCTGACTGTCTATTGGTCCGTTGGTCTATTGGCGTCGTGGCCAGGCCCACGATCACTGTGCCAAGTCTTCGCTTATGTTGTGCTCTTGACCAAGCCTCGGCCACAACGTCATCTTTGCTTTTGTCGCCGACAGTTGACAGTTGATTTGTAATTTAGTCTGTATATTTCTATTTGTTTTTTTTTTTCATTTTTATGCTGCAATTAAATAAATTAAAATTTTGTCTGCACTTGCGCAATAATTTAACAATTTGTAACGCAACTGCGACTTGTTTTTAATTGCAATCGGATTGGGCTTTGTGGGCCAGTCTGAGCTTGAGGCTTGCCAATTGCCGAATGCCGAATACCGAATGCCGAATGCCTAATGCCGCCTGCTAGTGGCTTGTGGTCGGGTCTAAAGTCTAACGTCTAACGTCTGTGGCCAAAACCTTTCACATTTTATGTGCCAGCGCTTGGGCGACCTTTTACAAAGAACCTGTTTAATGTACACCCAGGCGTAGGTGTAAAACTAAAACACAAATTACAATTGTTGGCTGACTAGGAGCGGCCACAATTTTGGTCTAGCTGCGGCTGCCACAGATTTTGGCCTATTGTGTGCTCTGTTTTGGGCGCCAATTTGAGCGAGTTGAAGCCATTTACCAATTTGCATGCCAATTGTGCAATAATTCTGCGACTCTTTTACTTTTTACTGGGTCAGGCGTCATCTGTGGGCTGGGCTGTGAATTCGCCCCGCCCACTGCCCACAGCCCCTGCCCCTTGGTATCTGTTACCTGTTACAATTAAATTACAAATGTTGCTATGTGTCTTGTTACCAATTACGCTCCACTTGCTGTTATTATTGTTATTATTGTCGTTGCTGTTGCCGTTGTTATTGTTGTTGTTGTTGTTGTCGTCTCGACTAATTTCACGCGTTCAAAGTCGGCTTGAAGTTAAAGCCAAAATGCCGGACAACGCCAACGCGCGCCCAATGACACAGTAATTGGTCATTGTTTTTGCCCAACCATTGTTTATACACTGCACGAAATGAGGTAGTAAGTGCACAGATGACCATTGAGTAACATTATCAACAGGTTATATTAGTAATGCAATGCAGATAATTACAAATTCTATATATGAAATATTCATATATTTATATTTATAATATATAAAATATATATATTTTTATGTATATAATAACCACAAACTGAGTATATTGAATATTTTTAGAAATTGTTTTAAAAAAATATATAACTACAAAAATGAATATATTTTTTAAATGTAAATAAAAAAAATTTTTTTTTTTAACATTTAAATACAAAAAGTATGAAAATACGAAATATAATATAAAAAAAAAAAAAATATATATATATATATATATATATATATATATATATATATATATATATATTAAAAAAAAGTATTTCCATTATTCAAATAGTTTTTTATATTTCAACAGTTATTAAAATATTTAAAAAATTGTATACTTAAAATCTTGGTTTTATTTTTATAGAGTATATAATTAGTCAGCTATCTTCTAATCGTCTGCTAGCTGCATTGGATAAACATTTAAATTTACTCGTTTACAATTGCGCGCGGCCTGTCGTCGGGCCTCGAGCTTGTGGAGCAGAGCTGAGTGCGGGCTGGGGTCTGTGGGCTTTGGGCCTGGGTTAGTTTTCCTTTGTTTTTTTTTTTGCAAATGTTGCGGTTGAATGATTAACGATTCAAGCTGTGAACTGTTGGTGGGTGTGTAGCTCACACACACACACACTTAAAAACAATGCTTAGTGTGTGTGCTGCAATTATGTTAGTTGGCCGCTTTTGCTTTCAATTGTTCAATTGCGATAAAAACCAAAGAAATTGATACTGTTTCGCATCGACATACATACACATTGACGTATGAGTACGTATTTATTTATAGGTTATTTCTTACTATGATTTGTTTTGTTTTGTTTTGTTTTTTTGCAATCTTGCCGTTTATATTCGCTCTGTTCAATTATGAAAACTGAAAGTAAATAGTTGGCTGAAGGTCGGCGAGACCGTTAATATTATTAGATCAGCTTTCAAATATGCCATAAACGCAATTATATTATGCAAACTTCAATTTATGTCAATTGCCAGCAAATGATAAATTGCCATATGCTATCGATAATAAAAAACATTTTGATTATGAGCTATAGCCGAGACGGAAGTCGTGTCTGGGCTTAGGTGTGAGGATATGTGGGATTGAAGCTGATAAGCTTAGATCAACAATTTACTCTGGACAGTGCAGTATTTCAGCAATTGCGGAAAAGCAGTAAATTAAAAAAATTATAAACAAAGGAAGTAAGAGAATCACAAAGAAGTACTTAAATGGAAACAAGGCAAACTTCATGTGGGCAGAATTTAATGAGATTATTTTCTTGTAGACAACGTTGCATGCAAATTGATTGGGCTGCTAAACTAAATGGTCGTCAATTGTAATTATTGGGTTGAGGCTGAGTTTATGCTTCCCTGCTCAATTTTCATTTCATTTAGTTCGAGCTCCGATTGGTTTCTAGGTCCAAGCCACTTTTAGAACTGTACGTGTAGGATATATGCTCATCTTTGCTAAGCTGCACGGCTGTCAAGAGATTTTGTAGACAGCTTTCGCCGTTGGGCGCCGCATATTTCTGGGCAGCTGAGATGGGAGTGCTGCGCCTATAGAAAACCACATGCATTCCATATTAATAAGCAGCACATCTGGAGTCTCGTCAATTACAATTATCCCAGCCAAATTACGCTCAATTGTTCGGCTTTTTGTTGTCCTCTTAATGTGTGTGAGTGTTGTGTGAGTCAATGTAGATTAAGTAATAAAAAAGTTTTTATAACGCGTAAAAAATAAACCAGGCAGCAGCAGCTGCAGCAGACAGGCAACAATAGGAGAAAACCCTGGAGTTGAGGAGTTGAACTAATCAGCGCATGCGCAGCCATTAGGCTAGAGCCACAGCCAGAGTCAGCGTCTTGAGCCAACTAATTCTCTTGCCTTGGTTTATGGTTGGAAAATTAAATTTATCAACATAAAAAGCCGCTGCCAGCTGCCACATTAGCCGCAAGCTAACCACCAAGACAGACTAGCACCACCAGTATAGGTAGTAGAGGCAGCATCAGGGCCAAGTTGGTGAGAAGAAATGCATCAAGGCATGAAATGACTTTTTATGGCTTTCCATAAAACGGCCTTGAACGCATTGCCCGTTGGCGGTTCTTTCTATTCTCTCTTTTAACAACATATACCCATTGAAAATACAGAAATTGGGTATATTGATTGTTTCACTTAAAACTATAAAACCTTAGGGCTGCAGGCGTGATATAATGTAATTCGTGAAGTTTCCTAAAATTCCATTTCCATTTACAGTTATAAGTCAGGGTATCTGCTCGTCGTCCAGCTCTTTTTTTTTAATAATTTTTATTTTGCTGCACTTGGTCTTCTTTCTCTATTAGGCAAGTCTTTTGTTTCGCTTAATGTGGCACAAGCCACAAGCAAAGCAAGCCACAAGAAATCCCACAAAATATTCAGCGTAAAAGATTCATTTGAATGCGTTGCAAATTTGCTTAGCGCTGGTCACACTTGAAGCATAGCCGACGCCATTTTGTATTGAAGTTTAATGAACTTGTTTTCGTACCCAGATGATCTTGAAGCAATTGATAAGGAAACACGTGTTAATGATCTGATCAAGTTTTAAGTGGAATTTCCTAATTTTCTCCGATCATACGGATTTTCTAGAAAATTTTCTAAAATTAAAGATTTGGTCAAGTGCTCATAAAAATAGGTTTTCTAAGTGATGTTTAAATATTTGATATGAGCTTTGGCATGAGATGGAATCATAATGAATATCGTCCCTTACTATTTTTAAATAGAAATAATTTTCCAGTCGAATGTAACATTAAAAGTAATTTTTTTACCGATCATAATCATATAAATTTCTCGTTTATTTATGGAAGAGAATGTATTTTTTTTTTTTATTATTTTATTATGTTGTCGCTTCCGTTGTTTATTTAGTTGTCTTCCGCTTATGCTGGGCCCCTTCTGCCACTGTCACTGCCTCTTCTTATTCTGGCTCTTTAAGTTCTGTGTCTACGGTTCGGGTCTTTATTTAACGATGGCGTCATTCGAGTACTTGTTGTACACCTTTCTTTCGAAAAACTCACCTTCCGGTGGCGGTTACTCACACTCGCTGGCGATTCTTCGGCGCTGGGGTCAACGTTATCCATAACTGAGCGCCCCTCCCTTCATCTGGGCTCTGTTGTGCTACCTTTGCATGCATCATGCAAAAATCAGCGAATGGAACCAATGTCAGTCGCGGTTCAAGTCCGGCAGCGATTATATCAGAGGGGCTAGTATACGAGTAGCGTCTCCTCCCCCTTCCCTCTACCCGCACTCTTTCATTTATTGCTGGAGCTGGCGGCATGCATAATTAATAACGAAATGATTTGGCGCTCTGACATTGGACATTGGCGTCCGCCTCGAAGTAGCTGCCGCTTGCCACATGGTCGCAGCGGGTGGGCAACTGTTCCAGGAGATTGCTGAAAAAAAGTGGAAAAGATTGACTCAGCTTTTACCCAACTGGCTTTGTTGTTGGTGTTGTGGCGGCTGTCATGGCATCCACTAATGATCTATGTGGGCGCCCAGTTGGCAGCCGTGCAGTCAGTCGGGCACCTGCAAAAATAAACTCTAGAAGTTTTCGCGGCTATAAATAATCCGGATTAATGTAAATGCCCTGCAGGGAATGAGGAATCGCCCAGTCAAATGGGGAAAGTTCTGTGCAATGCAGCACAAAATTAGCCAGACTTTCAAAGAAACACGCACATACACACACACACACACACACACACACGCTCGCAATGTGTGTAGAATCTGCATGCGTGCATTCCTTGCCCTTTCACACAGGAAGTCAACTTGACGTGGCTGAAAGCGAAAGTCTGCTATAAATTAAGCGAATGAGAAGGAGAGAGAGAGAGAGCGAGGAGCAGAGGGAGATGGCGAACTGTGCTATAAGAAAATTGTCACTGAATTGTTATTATATCATTTTGGTTTCTGTTGCTGTGTTTACGCTCAATAAGTCTGCTCATAATTGCTGCGACGCGTTGGAGGCGACGCTAATTGTGGCAACAGCCAAAAAGATGTTGGCCAGGAAACAGGTTACAAGACACGACTGATATCTCTTGGCTTACATACCAACAGAGTCATCATCATGATTGTGATCATTATCAACGGCATTATCATGATCAACATTATCATCGTTATTGTTGTTGTTGTCTACATTCGTAATTTCTGGCTAATGCCTCGCAACTTAGCCAACTTCTTGCTGTGCGCAGCTGACTGTGAAATTCACTTTTAAGTTCGCTGTTTTTCTTTTTAGCTTAAGACGAGCGTATCAAATATATACAAACAGCTAACAAACAAACAAACAATTTAAACATGATTTTCATTTTATTTGAACGCCATTCGAAACGCTACAATAATTTCTCAACAATGGCGCCGACAGCTTGTTGTTCTATGGGATTTGTATACAGTCGCGAGAACTTGTGAAGCTTTAACAATTGTTAATACTTATTGATGAGATGAGGAAAAATAATATTACAAAAATACAGTTATCTACGGGGTGCCGACCTTAGCAGATGGTTGATATCTGTATATATATGTCTGTATTTAAGAGTTTAAAATAAATAAGATCTTATGGATTTTCTGACATAATAAAATAATACGAATATATAATTTAATAATAATAATAACTAGAATAATAAT
Source organism: Drosophila fulvimacula (assembly GCA_035045555.1). Taxonomy (NCBI): domain Eukaryota; kingdom Metazoa; phylum Arthropoda; class Insecta; order Diptera; family Drosophilidae; genus Drosophila; species Drosophila fulvimacula. The sequence continues at coordinate 15,594,017 of JAWNOX010000137.1, forward strand.
CATAATATTATTAATAATAATAATAAATATAAAATCTATTAATTCCAATGATAACACGTAATATTCCCGAAAAAACTTTAAAAGTAGACTTTATTGAATTTTTAAATTCTTATTCAATATTGAATTTTAATTTTAATTATTTAATTCTAGTAAAATTTGATAAAAATACAATATCGAAAAACACACGCATTATCATTATCATTATCACACATTTTCACTAAAATATAATCTCTACTTATCAACCATTACTGTAATTGTCTTTAAATGCGGAAATGGTTTCAACCCGATTCTATATATACATAATGATAATTGATAAGTATCAATATTTAGATAAGTATCAATCTGTATATTTTTCAACTCTCTCCATCTGCCTTTATCACATTTCATCAGTTCTGTTTTGCGAGACCGGATAACGCATATCTCATATTCCACATTTCATGCAACGCACTCAACTCTTCGGCTTGCTATTCGGCCCCTTTTAGTGACTCTGCGCGCCTCTGGCCTATGCTCAATATTTATACATGATATATATTTTAGTGTTAAGTGCTGCGCTGTGTAAACAATAAATCGGCAACCTGCTGCGATTGGCAATGGTTATTTCGTACATTTATTTCTTTAAATGTTATTTATTGTATTGCCCCGATTCGCTATCAAAGTTTTTATTTTATTTATTTTATTTTTTTTGTTTGCCATTTTCGAATTATTTGTATTTCTGTCTAAATGTCAGCAATGCCGCCGATTCTTTTTGGCCTTTGAGTGTTTTTTGTTGTTGTTCATTTACTTGTATTTAAAGTTTAGCGCAAGTACACACAAAGATTGGGCAAAAGAATGGCGCGGCCCGAAGGTTGAGGTTGGCTAATTGAAATCTAAGTAGACAATAGCCAAGTTAACAGACCAAACGCTTGCCCTCCTCTTAGTTAACGGCTCAAATGGATGCGGACACGGCTGCGTGGCTAATTATGTGCGAGTCACTGAAGCCAAGTTCCGTTGGGGGAGCTGCCATATGAATATATATATATATATATATATATATATATATTGTATTAAGTATATATATATATATATGATGCATATATCGCAATATAAGCTTCATGGCGCAATGAGCTTATAATAAACATTTATAATATGCAAATTGTCTGGTTGGGGCTTTTTTATTTGTTTTTTTTTTTTTTTTTATAATATTTTGGACAATTGCAGCAACGAGGTGTGCCACTGTCACAGGCTATAAACACACATATAGTCAGCAATGCACAAGTGTTCTGTGCGAGCCTGTTTGACTAGTGGATACCCTGTAGGCAGCGGCTTATTATATTTAGCTTTCTGATGAGTTAAATATTTAAAAACTTTTTTTTATGTTCAATTTATTTATTAAACTAGAAAAATTCTAAAATAAGGATAATAAGGTAGATAATAAGATAAATAATGAGAATTATAAAATTATAATTATAAAATAAATTTTAAATACTAAAATAAATATAAAATAATATATATTCTCCTATATATATCTATACTTTACACAAATAACAAACATTAACACGACTCTCATTTTAAAATCATAAAATAAAATATACATATATATCTATAGTTATCAGCCCATATATATTAAGCGTTGTGAGATAGCGCTCCGAGATGAAAGCATCGCAGCACGTAAAACTCGCATAAAAATTTAATAAAAATTGATGGCAATTGTGCATTGGGGCGGCTGACAAATGCGCCAAGCGCCAATACAGTCGCATGACATGCAAAGTGGGGAGACAATGCTACAAATTCGCATGGCTGGGCGTGGCGGGGGGCAGATCGTGGTGGAAAGGCGGCAAATCGGGGCTCAGTTCGACCAACAAACCAACAAACAAATAAACATTCGCTGCGCTTGCAATCAAAATAAAGTCAAACTGCATTCGATCAGGAGCTGCTGCACATGCGGTGTGTGCATCCACAGTTGTTGTCATTAAACTTCCAAGTGAAAGTTCGAATCGACTCCACTCCACCCCCGCACATGTCGCTAGCCCAATTGCGCCTGATCCAGCTTGAGCTCCAGCTTTGGTCGCAGCTCAGCTGCCCGTGGCTTTTTGGCTTGCGTTGACAGTTGCACACAAATTACAAAAATTAGCGCTCACATGCAATGCAGTCGATGGCAGCGATGCCTCCTTAATCTTTGCTATCCTCCTCAGCTAAACGCCTGTGCTGCCTCATGTTTGGCGATTGTTAGTTTGGGTCGCGTTTGTGCTTCTGGGGCGCATACGTGCAATTAGAAAATGGCAAATGCCAAATGGGGGCATGCAACAACGGCCACAATAACAAAGTCAACAACAACTTACACGATGGGGGCTTACATGCCCCAAACATAGCGACAAGTCGCCTCTATGGATTAACATACCCACAGCACAGCACTTAATTTGCCCAGGGCCAGAGTGAGCGGGGACCAGTGAGGGGCATTGAAAATCTGTTGCAGCATTCAACAATTTACTGTTGCCCCAAAGGCTGCAGTTGCTGCAGTTGCAGCAGTTGCTGCTGCCATATGCTACACGCCACAGCATTAGATAAATCACCAAGTGACAAATATGCTCAGATATTAGATATTTATTATGGTTAGAGCCAAACACTCGCGTTGCTCTTTCACTTTCAAAGCAGAGCATTCAATTGTGAATGTTAAATGCTATTTTATCTGAAATTTATTTATCGTTTATACCCGCTTCTTTTATATGGTTAATATTGAAACTGAACATAAAATATCTAAATTATTATTTATTATTATTATTTATATATTTTGTATGAAATAAAAGCCAAAAAGTTTCTATAAAATTATAAATAATTATTATATATAAAATGTTATCTGAAAGCTTAGCTCTTCTAGATATCTATATCCAGAATAACTACCTGCATATCTATATTTAAAAAATAGAACATTTTATTATATTTCCTATATATATCTATCTATAATCTATTCATTTATCTATCTATTTTACTTGCTAACTTTTTATCTATCAAGAATTTAGTATCTTTGTATTATGGTTTCTTTGGTATAGACTTCCTATCTATCTATCTTGATCTAGATCTTCTGTACTACCTCTCTCTATCTTTAACTGTCATTATCATTCTACCTTTCTTCATCCAACTCAATGCCTTAAGCTAACCCAACTGTCACATATAAAACAATTTTATTTTTGACATATTTTCTATTTTTTTTTTTTTTTTGGCTATCAACATTGTTGTTCTTGTGCAACTCGTGTGTGCAAACATTAATAATCATTTGTTGTTTTTGTCTCTAATGAACATATGTCTACATTTTATTAGCTTAACTCGCTTTATGCGATATCTGCATGCGTGTTTTTCGCTCTTTAAATTGTTTCTCAATTTTATTGCTCATTTGCTAGAACATATGTTTGCTCAACTGCTTGAAAGTTGGCTAAAAGTTGGGGCTGGTTCAGCAATTTCAGTGTTCATATCAGTTCATATGTGACTTATTTGAATAGAAATTGCTTTGCATATTTTATGACCTTTCCATGCAACACTTTTAATGTGTGTCTAATAACGATCTGTTGGTTTCGAAATGTTCGCACTCCTTTAAAAAAATCTGTTTATTGCTGGAAAACAATCAACACCTTTTGGTCCAGACTGAAATTTTAATGAGCTGCTTGCTGAGAGGCTGCTGCAACTGCAACAGCAGCAGCAGTGGCAGCAGCAGTGGCTAAACAGCCACATAGAAATAACTTTGGCTCGTTTTTGGGTCTGGACTCTGTTTGTTTGGCTTATCAATCAGTGCGGAATCAGCTACAGAAATGTTGCGTAATTTTGCAGACAAAAACAAAACAAAAAATAAAAAAAAAAGGAAAAAATACAAATATAAAACGAACACAAATGAAAAACAAAAAAAAAGTTGTACAAACCGTTTTATTTATGGCTTCGGAATCAGTTTTTGGCTACCGTTTTGGCCGGGCAACTTTTAGCTGTTGGGGCAGCTGCGTGTGTGCCACAGCAAACTAGTTGCAGATGCTTGCAACGCTAACATGTGTGTGACTTGTGTGTGTTTCTTAATGTGCCACTAGGCGACGCAATCGAAAGCCGTTAGCGCCTGACACTGTTGCCTATTGGTTCCATATGCAGATCTAAGCAACAGCAAACCATAGATCAAAGGAGACATGTTTATGATCTTAAAAAAACAAATCCAAAATAACTAAGGTTTGCTCAGTCTGTGAAACTTGTAGGCTTATGGCAAGAGTTAACTTACTTTGTCTATCCTATTACGGAAGGCTCTATCTTGTATTATACCAGTTCTGATATATAGTATATATTCTTTTATATTATTCCATATCTGCCGTATATAACAAGCTGTGATTATGTGCTCATTTGGATATGCTTTCTCACTGCTTTTCCTGCATTACCTGCATATAGTTTTGGCATCGGCTGCTATCATAGTTATATATTACGATCTAAAAAGCGCCTGAGCGGCGCCCGACAAAGGTCTAGAAATGGCAGCTGGTTAAACTGTTAACTCGTCACGCTTGGCGCTTTGCATATAAATTGAGCAACAAACTGATTGCAAAAAGATGTGATGCCAATTGGATTTGAGTTTGGCTTGGACAACATGCCAGCACGTCGGCTCGTGGCACCCACAATAAAATCAACATGTTGACTATACATATATATGTCTATATACATATATTTATCAATATATAATATATGCGATGAGCTTATGAGCCCGTTAGATGAACGGTCTATTGCCTGTATAGGATATATATATATATCGCTGACATTTTATCGTCTTGTACGTGCTGGGTTATGCTCTAAAAGGAGTGGATGGCTTTGCGGCTTGGATTTTGGGCAGGCGTCAAAATACGATACGGGCAAACGGGCAATAAATAAGCAGCGTGTCTAACTGGGTCCCAGGGCGGGGGAGCGCCACACGACGAACTGAACTGAAGCGAACCGAATGCAAGTGCAAAAATTCCAGTGTTGACAATGTTCTGGGCACGTCAAAATGTCGCCAGCGACTTGGCAACTATATGCGCATATATATATACATATATACGTATATATTTGTATATAAATGTATTACTATATGTATGTACGTATTCAGTTTGCAGTTGGCGCTAAAGTTGAAAGGCGTGACTCCTGCATTGTCATCGGCTGGCAAATGCAAATGCCAAAAAGTTGTTGTCGTTCGACAACAGCAACAAGAAAACTTGGCTAAATTAAGTTACAGCAACAATAACGAGCCGTAACAGAAGGCTGATCTAATGATCTAATGTGATGGAGTAGCTAGATATCCTGTAGGGACAGCCTAGCTCTGTTCGCTTTTAGTATTAAATTCTTCATCTCAAACTCAAATTGAAAGTGAACTTCAAATTAAAAAAAAAATATATATAAAAATAAAAATAATATAAATAATAATGTAACATAATAATAATATAATTATACAATAATAAAATAATAAACATTTTATTTCCAGATTATATTATTATTTCAAGGAGCTATAGAAATGTATTTTCTTTAAACAAATCTTTTGCTAGCTTTATATTACTTTGCTCTCTATAAATACCTTTCCAATTTTCAAGCTTTACAGGGTATTCTAACAGCTGCTGGCTAGAGCAGTGACAATGCCAACTAAAAAACAATTTAAAAAACAATTTTGTTTTTGGCCAAGGCTTATCTCTGGGGAGGCGCTTCCGCATTTGCAACGCATCCACATTCTGAATCTCATTCTCATTCTCGTGCTCAGCGGCGGTCACCAAAGTTCACGCTGCAAGAACAACGCACAAATGTTTGAAGTGTGGCCGTCGCGACGCCCCAAAGGCAGAAATCTGCCACCCGGCGGCCGCCCCCTCTCTGTGCCCCTGGCTAAAGATAGATGCAGGCGCAAGCTGCAGACACACATGCATAATGCATGCAACAGCTCTGGTGCCGCATGTTGTGCCGTGTGTTAGTGTCGCTAGTTTATAGCCGTTGCATCCAAGAGATACTCGTACTTTGAGGGCTTCTGTCGCGTCGTCGCCTTTTATTGTGCACTACAACTAATGTGCATAACAAAATATTATACTGCCCCCATGCCTTTGTTGTTTTCTTGAAAGTTTTTTTTTTTTTTTTTTTAACAACTGTTTTTAAAAGCAATGCGCTTAAAGCTAATTAAATTTTCAACCACAATCTGCCTTATCGATTGCTTTTCTTTACGACCCGAGCGACGCGGCGAAAGTTGGTTCTTTGCTGGCTTTTGCTTTGGCTAATGTCGCCATACGTTGGGCTTAATTACGATATGGAATGCTGATTGCAGCCGTGTGCCAGCTGCCACCTGCCTCTCGCGTTGCATAATGACAAAAACAAGGAAATGAAAAACGTTAAGAACAAACGCTTTAAAAACTCATTAATGCTAAATTTGTGGCACACTCGCCGGCTGCTGTCTTCGTTATGTGACTTGCAAATTTTTAACGCCGAAGTACTGGACAATATACAAGTATTCCATCCATGACACATGCGACAATAACTTTTCAGATCCAAAGTGTTTTATCTCAGATCTTATCAAATTTTTTGCCAAAGTTTTATCTGTGCCCGAATAGATTTTTTCTCTGCTTTAGATATTCCTTGCACGAATTCTTGACCTCATTTAAAGTTATACGAGCAAGTCTTAAATTTGCACTCAAGTCTATTGAAGGCCAAAGCTCCATAATTAAATGAAAATAATATTACGAAATCTGCAGTTGTTTGAATTGATTAAAATCTAATCTATAAGCTGGATCGAAAGCTATTTATAATCAGTATTATGCACTGTTGTGAGCTAATAGTCTCATAATATATGCATTTTATAGACTCAATTATCTTTTTTTTTTCATTTGCTAGCTTATTAAATAAATTAAAATCTGAGCTAAGGCAATTATTGTTATTAAGAATTGTTATTAATTGAACACTATTTATAGTTATTATGATTGTTGCGTTATTTTCTAATATCTTTCCGAATCGCTCGCTAAAACAAATGCCCAGTTGAGCAACACCATTTTGTATCTTGTATCTTCTGGGGCATTTGCATGTGCGCGTCGCCATCAGCTGCTCAAGGTCAGGCAAAATGTTAATGCTAATTAAGTAAAATTGTAAACAAAACCAGTTGCGAGCGTTTTGTTAATTACAAAATGATGCATGCCGATGCCTCAGTGACATTGAAGTGAGCAGTTTATGAGTAGTTGCTGAGTACATCATGAGTAGCTGATGAGCAGTAGCTGCTGTGTCTTGCCTCAATTTTGCATAAACATATTACACATACGCCGAGTGCTCACAAAGTTCAACTCGAAGTTGGACTGGGCCGCAGCTTTTGTTTGAGTTCTTAGCCATAACTCATAGAAGCGCTGCGAAGCCACAAAACCTCTGCACCTATGTTTGTCTTCCGCAAACAGATTGAAAACTCGAGAAAGTCGATTAGCAACTTTTGCTGCTTGTTTGACTCTTTGTGGGCTTGCAAGTAACGCGGAAATGGGCATATATCGGCTGCTATATATACACAGAATATATTTATATATTCATATATTTAGATATATATTTGCATATTGCGGGAGCGTGTAAACTGTGCCAGCTGCTTGATTGGAATTGCAGCTGCTTCTGTGACTGTGGCAATTGCTAAATCTGCTGCACTTGTCGCCTCAGGGCTTCAACTTAATTAATTGCCAATTAACATATATATGCAAGTGTGTGTGTGGGTGGGTGTTGTAACAATTGAAATTGTGCTAATGCATGTGGCTGACCTGCGTTAGAGCGCGAATAAGGCTAATAAAGCTAGCCCAGTCAGCAAAAGTGCAAAAGTTGTTTGAAACTGTGTTTGAAATACCCCTTAATTTATTTATTATATTTCTTATGGCTTCTATTCTCTTAAAGATATTTTTAACTTGCCTTATATATAATAAATATAAAATACAAAAATATAAAAAATATATATATAATATTAATATATATATATAATATATATTTAATTTTCAATACGAGTCGAGTTTTGCTGGGGAGACCTTTCGAAGCTGCTTTCACTCGGTGGGTGCTCTTGATCTCTTCTAGTCTCGGCTTGGGGTAGTTTGGCTTTGCCTTGGAAGTGTCAGGATTACGGGCCGTGTGACAGGCTGAAACAGTTGACCAGTTGGCCAGTTGGCAGCAGCCACAGCGCAGCTTCAGTTCACAGCTATCAGATGGCCATAGATGCGGCCATAGACGCAACGGCGAACCACCGCAGATCTCCCCCCATCTCGAACAGATCTTGGCTGGCGTCTAACGTATTAGCAGCCCACTTTAGAGTGGGAGTTGGCGCTGGCGCTGTTGGGTTGACTTGAGAAGTGGGCTGGTGGTGGGGCGGTTGGGGTTTTGCCGGCTTTGAGCGGATTTGTTTAAAGCCGCAGCGATGCAGAAAGTTGTGCTGCTTTTCTTTTTATTTATTTATACATATATATATATATATATATATATTTCTTTTTTTTTTTTTGCGAGCGTGCTTGCTTGCGAGATATTATGCGGCGATATTAATTGACAAATGAGATTTTTCCTTCCTACTCGACAGCGACAGGGGAACTTTCATTTTGACCACAAGCGTCTCGTTGTCAGCCCGGCTCAAACTCAAACTCCAACTTAAGCTCAAGCCGCAGCTGAGTTCCACCAATGCAGGCCAAGGCAATATGCATACGTGGCTGGCCAATATGCTTGAAGCCGGGTCTCCGATGGCTGCTGTTTGGGCTAACGCCAGCTGTCTGGCGCTATCAAACGCGCCGCGAACTCTTGTCAAGTTACTTAATGCCATAAATGCGGTTTGCTAGGTTACCATACGCCTTCTGCTGGTGAAGCACACCACCCACTCCACCGCCCAGACCCAGACCGCAGCACAGTCGCCCAGTCTTCTTGACGGGCCGCTGAACTGTTAAATGTCAGGCCACGATAGCAGCCGGCAGATTGATGAACGCTGTCATGGCATAAATATGTAGCCAAAGGCGAAATGCGAAAGAAGAATGTGAAATGCAAAAGATATCGATAGACAGATTGACTTTTTATATGTTTACATTGAGATACTCTTTGCATATGAGTAGAGCAAAGATGTAGTTTCAGGTTATGGGTAAAGGTAAACAAACTATGAATATTCAGTATTTAAAATATACAAAAAGTAAACTCAAGAAATTTCAGTATTTAAAATATACTAAAAGTATACCCAAGTCTCTTATCTAATTTTAGATTTTAGACATCAAATCTCTCTCTCGCTCTCTCTCTCTCTCTCTCTCTCTCTATACTATATATGTCAAATACCTCATAGATCCTACTCTTAATTTTTAGCCATACAGTATTTAAAATATACTAAAATGATCTCAAGTCTCTTTAAACTAAAATAACTCACTTATCTAATATTAGATTGAATCAGTTTATCAAATCTATATATATATTTATAGACATTTGTATCAAATAACTCATAGATCCTACTCTTAAGTTTTATCTACGTCATTTCTCCCAGCTGCACGAGGTGTTTTATGGGTCTCCGACTTAATTTATGTCTACATTTGGGCGCCATACTTCACTGGGAAGTCGTAGCTCCCCATATTTATATAGACCCCAAGATTCTACATCAATGGCAGGCAAATTGCGTACCTTTCTATGGGCTTGTGGGTGTGCCCCGCTATAGACACTCGCCGTCAGTTTTAGTTGCTGTGCGGCGCTGTCAATCAATGTCAATTCTATAAAAACAACAACAACAACAACAACAACAACAGCAGCAGCAATAGGCAGTCAGTCAATCATGCAGTCAGTCAGTCAGTCGCTCGCTCAGTTGGCCAAGATCGTGGCTTACGTTTTATATATTGGTTTGCCTTGGCTTTTTGAAAGTTGCAGCGCAGCGCTGTGGCTATGGCTGTGGCGCGTTGGTGGCCACATCAAGAACTTGTACATGTTGCATATTAATATTGTTTGTGGCAATTCGTTTGACTAATTTAATACGTTTGTTTGCTTCTTCTACTCCTCCACTTTTAGTACGGACTGCGTCAACTGGATCTCTCACTGCTGTCACAATTGTGGGCGCTAAACGATTCTATACAGGAGTTTCGCACGATGATCGAGGAACAGGAGGGGGAGGACGACGACGATGACGATGATGAGGAGGAGGATGTGGATGCGGATGCGGATGCGGATGATGATGCCGAGCTGGATGAGCAGGGCAATCGTAGGCATTCACCGACGCCCTCATCGTACGATTCGGTTAGCTCGGAAGGCGGCGCCGATGCGGATCTTGTCAAGGCGAAGCGTCTGGGCACCATACCAAAGGTCATAACGACGCAGCCAAAGCAGCTCCAGCCGAAGGGTGATATGAAGCCTTTGCCGCGCATGCGCAGCGCACCACCACCACCACCGCCCGTTGCGCTGATGTGCACCGCACGCAAGGCGGCGGCACCGCCACGGCCCACATGATGTTACCTAACCGACTTCCTAGCCGGAGTCAGGATGGTCATGTGCAAGGCGATTGTGAGCGATGTGCCGCCCCCGCCAACGCCGGCGAAGACACCCACACCGACGTCGAAGTCCGCTGCATTGGGTAGCATTTGAGCTGGTTGAGCCGAGGTTGGAGCCGCACTTGGCAAGGGCATTTGGAAGTCGGCTAACGAATATTGTTGACATGCACCATCCCTAGTTAGTTTACACAAACGATAAACGATAGACGATCAACGATAAACGTTCATCGATAGGGAATAATAATTATGCATATATATATAAATATATATATATATATCTATATATCTATATCTATATAGTCCTAAGCCGCATAGCCTTTAAGTTTAGCAGTCCTTTGTGTGATCTTCAGTTGTAAGTTTTATTGTAAATTGAGTGTTTATTTTTATTTGATTTTACGTTTAATTTTCGTTTGTTGGCCCAGGCTCCGCGACATAATTAGGGCTACTTTATTGGGGTTTCTTTAACTGGGGTTCAGCTGAAACATATTTAACACCTGCAACTTTATTGTTTTTACAAATAAAAAATATATATATTTTGTCTTACGATTGAAACTAACTTGATGCAGAACCACGATATAACTTCATATATATATTATAAAAACTATAAGCAGAACAGTGCTTTAGACTTAAGTTAGGAACTGCACTACTTGTATATGTATATAGCCTCTCACTAAACGAATCCTGCGCTAAAACTACATTTGGCTTTTTCTCCTGCTGCTGCAATTTTAAGCAAAAATAAAGAATATCAAAACGAAATTGAAAACCTCCTCGACATTTATTCAAAGTCTATTATTAGCACGATATTCTAGGCAATACTCAAACCGTCCAAGCCCAACTTTATGCATGGCAAATCAAATCCCAGCAGTCTGCTCCCTGAGAAGCTACTGTAGAAATTGGGGCACATAATCACACTCGTGAATCCCGAAAACTTAGTGTCTATCTTCAGGCATACGGCCAGCGACGTAAATTCGGACAGTAGCGGCAGACAGAAAGTGGGCGGGTTATTGGCATCCAGCGTAAACTTGCCCATCTCATTGTTATTCATTATAACAGTCAAATCAACGGAGACTTTGAGTATATTTACCTCAAATGTAATGCAAACTGTAAGCAAATAGAAATGAATTAATGATTTGCTTGCTTGACTTCATGGCCCAACATACACGTCTTGTTAATGACTGCGCCCAGGCAGCAGTTGCAGGCCAGAGGCAGTGAGCAGTCACAATTCGAAGGAAAGGATCTGATTTTCTGATCAGTGCCATCATCTGCCTGCACTAAGTCTGAAGTGATCAGGTTCAGCCAGATGAGCAGCATAACAGCAAGGAGAGGCCAGAGCCTGTCCGAAATGGACGTTGTATTTAGCATAAGTCCAATATTGTATTCGGATTTGATAAACTGGATAAAGCAGCCACGGGTCGAGTAACAGAACTAATGCGAATCAAGCTGAAGTTTTTACTTTTTGTATCGCTATCAGAAAGTCATTTAAGTTTTTGGTAATTAAATATAATTTTTAATAAAAACTGTTCATTTAATTTCCATGGGCGAGCGCAGGTTCAACGGGTAATGAAGCAAATTTGTTAAGATTTAAGAGAAGCCCAAAAGGTTAAGTTCGAGCAACGAAAAAATGTGACTACAACATCATTGCGCTGCGAGTGCTCGTCCGGCAACCGTTATACTGATCACAAGTATTAGCGAAATTGTGGAGGGTCTTTTGAATCAGTAATCTGTTAATTTTGTATGGATCGAATTGTAAGTAGTGCATCCTCGTCGTGGAAAAATATTATTTATGCGCCTCAACACTTGCATACCCTTTTCACGAATAATAACGAAAATGTGAACATTTCGCATGCGCCTGAGACACCCTTTGAACAGTTCGTTATACTCTACTCCCGCAAGAGAAGAAATGGAACCTCAGCGCGCAAATTTCAATTTTTGTGCTTTGCTGCTGGTGAGTTGATACACATATATATTTGAGAGAGAAGAGAGCGGAGAATACAAATATTTAAGAGAGTAATCAGAGAATAGTTGTATAGAAGGGCTTCATATTTAAAATGGATCATTGCCGAAGCAGTGCTCGTTAGTGGCTTATGCTACAGAAATGCACTCATATATATATATATATATATATATATATATATATATATATATATATATATATATATATATATATATATATATATATATATATATATATATACATATTTATCACTCACGATATAATTTCATATATATATTATAAAAACTGCACTACTTGTATGCCTCTCACTAAAACGAATCCTGCTGCTGCAATTTTAAGCAAAAATAAAGATTATCAAAATTTGAAACCTTCTCTACATTTATTCAATGTCTATTATTAGCATACCGTTCTAGGCAATACTCAAGCCGTCCATGCCCAACTTTATGCATGGAAAATCAAAGGCCAGCAGTTGGGTCTCTGAGAAACTGCTGTAGAAACTGGGGCACATGACGATGTTAGTCAGGCCCGAAAGCTTAGTGCCCATCTTCAGGCATACGGCCATCGGCGTCAAGCCGGACAGTAGGGGCAGGCAGAAGGTGGGCGTGGTTTTGGCATCCAGCGTAAAATTGGACAGCTGATTGTCATCCAGCATAACAGTCACATCAACGGAGGCTTTGAGTATATTTACCTTGAATGTAATGCAAACTGTAAGCAAATAGAAATTAATTAATGATTGCTCGCTTGACTTTGTGGGCAAACATACGCGTATTGTTTAGATCCGTGACCTTAAAGACTGCGCCCACGCAGCACTTGCAGCTCATAAGCAGGGAGCACGCGCAATTCGAGGGGAAGGATATGATATCCTGATCAGTGCTATCAGCTGCCTGCACTAAGCCTGAAGTGATCAGGTTCAGCCAGATGAGCAGCATAACAGCAAGGAGAGGCCAGAGCCTGTCCAAAGTGGACATTGTATATAGCATAAGTCCAATATTGTATTCGGATTTGATAAACTGGATAAAGCAGCCACAGGTCGAGTAACAGAACTAATGCGAATCAAGCTGAAGTTTTTACTTTTTGTAGGCGCGCAAATCCAGGTGCGGTGAAGCTAATAGAAAGTCATTTAAGTTTTTGGTAATTAAATATAATTTTTAAAAACGGTTCATTTAATTCCCATGGGCGTGCTCAGGTTCAAGGGTAGTGAAGCAAATTTTTTCAGATTTAAGGGAAGCCTAAAAGTAGGCAACGCGAAGTTTAGCTTCAGTTCGTTTCTGCGCTAACCATGCAACACAGGAAAGCGCCTCTGCACATGCTGTACACAGCAGACATGCGGTTAGTTTGTTTGTTAATTTTGTATAAATGGATTTGTAAGTAGTGTAAGTGTGTGTGCATGCATACCCTTTGTACGAAAAGAGAAATTAAATGAGAAGCCCTTTGAACAGCTTGGTATAATATAATCTCGCAAGGGACGAGTGGATACACATATATATTTGAGGGAGAAGAGAGCGGACAATAAAAATATATAAGAGAGAAAAGATCAGAGAAGAATCCTACATTGTTGTATAGAAGGGCTTCATATGGAAATGGACCACTGCCGAACGAGCGCTAGTTAGTGGTTTATGCTACAGAATCGCACTCAAGTATGCCACGATCTGAGTGATTTTATTGAACCATTCAAGGTAGCATAGCATACTTTTTGTGACTATTTAAATTAATACATGAAAAGCATATGTTGACTTATGGTGTTGGAAATATAATAATAGAGCAAAAAGAAAGTATAATAATAAAAAAATTGGCATTGATGAATACACAATTCAGTATGTTCCAGTATGTTTATAAAAAAGAATCGTATCATATCATTATATTGTCAAATATATTTCTTCCAGTTATTAATCGGCTAACTCATGTATGGCAAAATTAATATATTCCACACGGAAACATATCCGTGTAGCTCGGGTGGCTTACGTCATAAATGCAATTATTTATCTTCACTTTTTAGTAAATATTATGAATCAATCTTGATATTCCTGTAATTATTATTTTAATGACTCATCTATTCAAAATCCATTCAATTCTATTGCTTGTCCACAGTTCGTAATCGTCATTATTTATATCGTGATTCCCCTTTTCCATTCTTTTACAGGTGTCGAGCAAAAGTTTATCTATAATCCCATTTTTATGAATAACAGAACTCCAAGGTGAACGTGAACGAGTATCGTATAGAAATAAAAAAATTGCTAAAAAGATAGACTACAATAATTCAATTTGATTTAATTTTTTTTTTGTCAAATTAAACTGGTTAGTTCGGGCTTATCTCAATAAATTTTCGTTGCTTACCAATTAGCTACAAAACAAGAGTTTTTATATATAAATATAAATATGTTTAGTTATAAAATCAATAATGATGTATGTTAATTGAAGCATAGTTCCAAATAAGATCAAGAACAAAGCCAAAACTTGCATCAAACACGAAGCGGTGCAAAGTGGAAAGGTCGTAGCACGAGCTCAGCGAAATTGATGAAAGAGTTAGGTAGTTGCTTAGGAATGCTCGAAAATCGAAAATAAACAAGAGTCATTCTCATAAGAATAATTTCTAAAGTTTTTGTATTATTTCTAATCAAATTTAAATAAATACAAACTCGATTTTTATCGATACCAAAATGGGATATCGAAAAACAATTATAAAAATGATTATGCATTTGGTATTTTTATTTTATTTTTATGAATGGCCGGAGATCAAGATTTATGTAGTTTATGCCACCTACCTATTACGTTGTTTCTTAAAAAGTCGATATACTCTGAAATACCCTGTATTCAAATCCAATGGATTTAATTTTGGGGCTGCCATTAACGCAGATTAGTTCTACTTAAAGAGGTGTCAAACCAGTATTAATTATTGTGCGACAAAAATTGAATATAAAGAGTTGCTTAACAGTTGGTAAATCTTTGATGTTGGCCTACGCCAAAATTGAATTTTTAATTTTAGTTGCATTTTGGAACTGAAGTGTGGATCAACATGACCGCGACCAGATTGGTAAATTGAAAACTTGCAATCGAGACTGCATATAGATGCAGATCTAATGTCTTTTATCTACTTATAGATTCTTTGCTGTGCTATGGTGGCTGTCCTTACAGGCAGCTGCGCAGCTGGTCTCTTGGATCAACTGATTCCCGGTGTAGGCGACCAATTGTACTCCCACATATCGACCAAGGATGGTTATCGTTTTGAGTAGGTGCTCCTACTTTAAGCCAAGTCAATTGAAGTCTAACTGATCTTTTCTATTCTTAAAGACTGATGGAGCCAAATGGCAGCGCACGCGAGGAGGTTGGAATTATTATGAATCCAGGCACACCTGACGAGCACCTGGCTGTGATGGGCAGCTATTCGACGTACGATGAGAAAACTGATACGGATAGTATTATCATGTACAAGGCCGATAAGGACGGCTATAATACAAAGTATCAGTTTAAGAAGCGCAAGCTGAGCTCAAAATCTCTCAAGTCTCTCGCAAATGGCTAAGAATTGTGTTGAATATGTGAACTGAATATAAAAATTATTTAAAATTATCTTCAAGTCTTGAACAATTCGGTTTTATTTCATTATTAACTTTAAGACAAACCAATCCAAGACACGAGTCAGAGCAATTAATTTTATTTTAATACTTTTGTAAAAAATAAATTTTGTTTGAGGTTGAAACATTTATCAAATACATATGGAGTCTCAGCCCTGGCCTACATTTTGACACATTTCGCCATGCGAACATTAATTTTCACTTTAAAACGAATTCTGATGTGGAGATGATTATAAATAACATTTGGATGCACAAAACTTACGATATTTCAAGTTTAACATTTTTCATTTGTTTTGTTTATGACACTTACAAGTGTGAAAGAAACTTGTTGCGCTATTGACCTGCACTAAGATGACATTTTAGGATTATGTTTTATTTTTTATTAGCTCACCCACGTTGAGATCATGTCCAAAATCTGGCTGACCCTGGATCATAAGCCCCAACCGGTCGAAACCTATATAAAACAAAACATCTCACCTCTTGGTTAGGGACTCGCCTAGAGATACTTCAGTAGCATAAGTAAGCGACCGGTTTGAGTTAATACTAGCTACAGCGAATTGAAGACAAAACAAAAACAGATATAAGAAATTACGTATACGTCGCATCATACAGCAGACGGACGGCGCCGCTGGCTCGCTGAAATATTCTTTGCAGATCTCTGCTGGTCGATCGCCGCACAATATCATCTCAGTCTCGTCTGGGAACTTCACCGCGCATCAACATGACAGCGGCGAAATTGGTGAGTATTCGTTAGATGCAAAGGCCGTCTACCAAGGTAAAGGTGGAGCTTAGAGACTCTTGCTACTATTTGAATGGCATTCAAAGAGTCGCATTCCGTTTAAATGATTGTAATTAAAATGCTAAGCGCTTGCAGCTGCTGTGCGGCTGGGCGAGCGATTAGCTATAATTGCTCTATCAGTTGCAATTCAATATGTATTTCACCTGTTCAAATATATCTTATAGATTTTTGTTACCGCTCTGCTGGCTGTTATGGCAGCCACCTGCTCAGCTGGCTTGCTGGACTACGTTTTCCCCAACATCGTCACTGATTTCTACCAGCAAGCGCCCACTAAGGAGGGCTATCGCCTTGAGTAAGTCTATCTCTTCTCAACCAAACTTGATATTCAATTCAATTATTATTTTTATTCTTAGATTGAAGGATCCCAATGGCAGCACCCGGGAGGAAATTGGTGTCATTATGAATCCTGGCACACCTGAGGAACAGCTCGTCGTTATGGGTTCATACTCGACATACGATGAAAAAACCGATACAGATACCATTACCATGTACACTGCTGATAAGGATGGTTATAAGACCCGTTATCAAATCAAAAATCGTAAACTCGCCGCGGGAGCGCTGAAGTCTGCCGCTGGCTAAGAATTCGTTTTATTTTTTAAGAATGTGTATTAAAACTGGTGATAATAATGGTGCAAAAAATATATATTTATTATTGCCCATAATTTAGTTTCGTTTTCAAACTGGTTTCAAGACTTGACACCAAATTATGGCTGGTCTTTGGTCAAGAGCATTTTAAGATCTTTCATTATCATTCATTATAGACAAGTTTGTGGATATGGTATTACGCAATATCAATTGACATTTAAGTTTCTGGTAGCTTACAATGCTAAATTAACAAATTCTCATCTGCTGGAACTTTATAATGAATATAAACAGTTTGTAGATTCACTAAACAACAGTTCTGTGCATAATTTGCATTTAATTTGCAGGTTTGGGCATTATGATGGCTTTAATTAATTATTAGTCACGTTAATTATGCCTTTTACCAGATGACAGATTAGCTAAACTCACGAGTCGAACCGTGTCTAATGCAACTTTAAGTGTGCCGCTTGTGGCTGCCTAAACAAATATCATTGGGTTAAGGCATATGCATGTTTAATGTTGAAGTCATGGACACGAGCCTAAATGATGGAAGAATATTGAGGCAAGACTTAGTTGCTGACCTCAACTCAAGGTGCTACCCAATTTTTTTCTTTGTAGAGCTTAAGATAATCACTTAGTATTTGTCAGTTTCCTCATTTATAGGGTGACTGCCTTAATATAACTTTTAAATAATTGCCTATCATTCAAAATATCGTAGAATAAGATAAATTAATTAAATTCAAACAACTCAAGAATTGCTTTGATTGTAAACAAAAAATAAGAGCATTTTAATCTCGCCCCTTAGGCGAATAATTCCCATCTGAATAATTTAATTACATTTGTTTATACAAACTGCTGCGTATCTGAAGGTCACGCAACTTCTGGGATTTTTTTTAGTAAAGTTTAAGCCGCATTTCTCGTCTGAATTCTTCAGTTCTGCTGTTAAGCAAGCAGAGCCACTGCTTGCTGCGTTACATAGCAGTCAGCAATTGAGCGTGTGCAGCAACAGCTTTCTGTAACAGTTCTGCTATGTTAACAGCAAAGCTTACATTACACTTGTTGCAAGACGTTAAGTTGTCATAAATGGATTTTGCTTTGAATTAAAGCTGGCTCATCAATGTGGCGATAACAATGTAAAAGCTAGCGGCACTTTGTGTTTAACATGGTTTTAACAAAGCGCTGAAAATTAAAAGCTCGGAATTGTTTATTAGCTGTGAGTCGGCTTTGGCGCGCAATTGGCTCGCTTGATTGTTGCCACAGGTAACTGACCAGACACAAAGCGGCCCAAACAGAGAGCGGCGCGACGCAACCTTTGAGTAACCAAACAAACCAACGTCAATGGGGCAAGCGTGTGTGTTGCCGATGCACTGTAAAAAATGTATATTAATTATTATAAAATATAGATATAAAATATTATATAAATTGTTAATATTTTTGAAATATATTACTTATTATTTTTGAAAAATTCTATCATGATTCTTCTAATCTCAGCTCTATTATTTCTCTTACACGGAACCGAAATAATTGAGATAAGTCTCTAAGCTATATTTCATTAACTAGATATTCCACTACTAAAGACTTATATAAATATTTTAGTAAATATATTAAAAATAGTACGTATATGAAAAATATAAATTTAATATAATAATAATAAAAAAATTATGAAAATAATTGTATTTATTAAGTACTCTAAAAGTCTTTCAGGTTTGTTGTTTATCTCGTCAAATTTTCGCTGGGTGTACGTACTGTACATAGTGAAGGTACCCACACAACCGAAACAACAAAACAAACAACCACCAGGCCAGAGCCGGAGTGCGCCCCTAAGTTTGGTTTAGAACGTAATGCTCAGTTCCCGGACAACTTTCAGCGATGCGAGAACGCGACGCGTTAACTAAAATTCAAATTGGCTCCAATATAGCAGATATTTAAGGAAGATTTTAACAATATTTGTGAAATAATTAAAACAGTTCAAAATATGTTTACCAACCGCCCAAATGTTAAATCCGTTTAAATTGCTTTCAAAATAATATAGTTAAATATATAATAGATAAACAAAAAGTGAAATGAAAGGAAAACTTGTGTCAATTTTATTGTTTTTGTCAGTTCTACACAAGTGCAGGGGGCGCGGGGGCGTGGCGGCCGCTGGACAGTCGCTGATACAATTGAGTCACGGTAAGTTGAGCAACAAGCCAGGTGAAATGATACGCATTGTTCCGAGATGCCCGAGAGTTATTTACGGGTGTAAATATACTTTTCGGCTTTGGTCACGGGTCGAGTTGACCCTTCAACTGTGGAACTTCTGGTAATTTGACCTTTGACTTCATGCGTCAGTACCCCGAAAAATTTGCCCAACCAAAATCTGGTAAAATTTGACGAAATGTAGGACAATCAATATAATTCATGAGTAATTGCATAAAACACAAAACTAACAATTGCTGCCAAATCCCAAACAGTTGCAGACACAAAAAATACAGCAATGAAACAACAAAAATAATGAAACAGGTGCACAAATATGCGTTAAAGTTAATTGCGCCGCCAACACGCACACAAATTGGTCAACTGTGCCACAAATATTTTTGGTGGCATGCCACCAAGCCGAGTGCTAATCGATAAATTTATTACCGTTGTCTAACTGGGCATTGTTGTGGTTAGTGCTCAGTCATCATCATTGAGGCCAGGCCATCATAATTATGTCTGAACTACTTTAAAGCTCAGCCCAAACATCCCCTCGGAGCGCACTTAGCATAATTTATCAGTGCAGATAGCTGTTGCTGCTGCACTCAACGACAATTGATCAAACAAACTTGCCACAGCGCTATTAAAATAAGATACATAAACATAATAGCAGCGACTGAAACTGCCTTGCTGCAAGTAGAGCACGTTGGGTAGGTAACCAAATTTCATGATTTGTCGATAAATTGAGCGACAAACTTGAATTTATTTTGAGTGTTGTCTGAGTGGCTAGATACTGTGGATATTATTATATTTCTTAAGGAAATTATTATTTTTTTTTTTAGAATTTACTTCAATTTCAATGAAGCGAAGCTATTTACTGCCACCCTCTTTGCTGACAGCTCCTTTATTATATTACAAGTTATCTTTACTTCATCTTGGCTATATTATTATTTCATATATCTCTTCAACAAATCGTATTGGGTCAGCCAATTGAAAGGAATAAGTGCCCCACTTGCACTAGACCCAGGCCACCCCTAAATCGTATAACAAGCTTTAACTTTTGTATATTACTTATTCCAAAGGGCAGCGGAGTCTTATATAAATGTAAGAGAAGCATTAATGACTAATAAAAATGATAGTATTTATGGTAAATAATATTTATATTTAAAACAATTTCTCAGCTCATTTCGAAATTTCCTTAATAGTATATTTGATAACTTCCCTTAGCCGCCTATGCGGTAGACATACTCCGATTAAAAAATAGTTCATAAAGTTTTTTGCACCCTAGTTAATTGCTATAGTAACTAAAAGTTCAAGAAACTGTTTAATAACAGCCGCCAACTCGCGAATAAACAACTTCTAGAAGTAATAAAAGTCGTAAATGGGAAAATAAAAGAAAACAATTTGAAAGTTGGCGCAACGAATCAATTAATTGGACACGCTACTTTCAGACGATGATCTAGATGATAACTATTCGGAAATTAAGGATGAGGTGCATTTGGAGGATTTCTTCTGGACTGGCTCAGGCGACGGGCCGCCCGACTATCTGAAGAAGGTCCACACGGGTATCAGCAAGGGCAAGGATGTGATTGTCAAGACGGAGACTGTGGTGGCTACCGTCTACGTAGATGGCAACAATGTAAGTCGGCTTAGCAGTCAAACTGCAGCTCTGGTAACTCAATTTGTTTTCAAGGAAATCGAGATACCCATTTGCCTGGACTGCAAGCCCGATGATGGTGGCGGCAATTGGGATCTGGGTGCACCTGGCGTGCCGCCATTCAATTACAGCTCCACGGATCGCCGTTACTGGCTGCTGACTGTGATGTCTGGATTCTACACGGCCAAGGATAATCCCATGCTCGAAGAGAAGCTAGCTCGCTTATATCGTTTGGCTTTCACCAGGTGAGTCAGCCACTGGTTGCAGCTAGAGCTGCCTAACTATCAATTGAGTCCACACAGGCAGCAGACACGCCACCTGGGCATAAATGGAGCACAGCAAATTGCGGGCGTTTCCATAGATGCGACACGTGAGCGTCGCCAGCCGGGGCTAGACATAAGTCCCTTACCCACTACCACCACTAATTGGCCGGGCGATGATGTGGAAATACTGGATATGGAGGTGGATACAACTCATCAGGTCAAAACCATGTGGGCAACGGGCGAGGAGCCTGAGTGGGCAGAAGCCGACTCCTCAGAATCAGGCGAGCCACTGAGCAGCTCCACCATGCCCACGACAGCAACGGAGTCCGTCGACTTCAGCGCATATGTAACGCTTATCCCCTGGGAGCTAATACAGCAGAACGGCAAGTCGGAGAAGCTACAGGAAATGCGCGAGGCATTGTTAAGTCAACAACAACAGGAGCAACAGCAACAACAGCAGCAACAACGACCGCAACCCATATATAAGGAGGAGCGAGTGCGGGTTGTCATACACAACATCACGCAAATCAGTGAGTCGGAGTTGCAAAAGTGGAACAGCTCGGCTAACGATGTCGCTGGCTCCGATGCGTATGTTAACCTCAAATTGTAGGATTCTATAGACTCGACGAGCTGTACTTGATTATACTCATATGGCACCTTTGATTCCCGCAGCAATGAACGACCCGTTGCCAACCAAACGGAGCTCATCTACACGGTCCTTGTGAATGGGCGACCCGTTCTGGCCACAACGGCGGCCAAGGACATGGAACTGGTTAGCGAGGCGGAGGCTGTTAGCACACTGGGCAAGGCCATCTACATGAAATCTGAGCGTAAGTCTATGATCTAAGAAGATAAATCATCTATTATCTACTATATAAAACTCTTTCTCTTCGCAGCTTATATCAGAGAGCCCACGGCCACAGCCTTGGCACCAGTGCCACGCAGCGGTCACGCGGGCTTCTTCAACTCGGTGAAGAACAACGTGGCTCTGGTGGTCATCAGCTCTCTTGCCATTCTGCTGCTGATGCTGCTGCTGGTGGCCATACTCCTTCTAGGACGCACGCGCGCTCGCCAGCGTGAGCTAAGTTCGGTCAACAGGTGGGTGCAGACCTCCAAGGATCCATTCAAAGTCAAAGTCCTCACATGTTTCTTGTTCTCACAGAACAACTTCGCGAAACGAGCTCTTATCGGAGGGTCAGTCCATGCGACCCAGTTCGCGAGGTACCTTATTGGACAGCGCTGTGGGTGGCTCCACTGCCAATGCTGACAGGACCACCGTGCGCTCTCGGGATGTGGGCGTGCAGAACTTTTCGTATGAACGGGAACCGCGAATTACTTTCCCGGCACCCCCAGCCGATACTCATACGAGAGGCCGACGTGACTCTATCTCCTCCACGGACAACACATCTGACTCCTCCGTTTACTGCCCCATCAATCCGCCCAGTGCGGATGTGCAGCGCATACTGGATGACAAGGCGGCGCGGCTGTTTGATGGCCACAAGCGACGCCGACATCAGTATGATAGAGCGGAGGATGGCCTGGAGGATACCATATATGCCTCGGTGGTGTCGGAGAAGAAGACTGAGAAGTCGCGACACAAGTCGAAGCGTCGCTATCTCAACGAGAATCGCGTCGGCTCACTGGAAACCAGTCCGGTGCAGGGTTCGCTGGGTCAAAGTAATTCTTCAACTGAGGAGGGTAACTCTCCGGCTGCAATGCGTCGGAACTACGAGAACTTCCAGCGCAACGAGGCCTACAACCCGCACAACAACTACCATCGCAACAAGCTGCTGCAGCAACAGCAAACGATATTCTCGGACAAGGAGTTCCCAGAGGAAGGCGCAGTTGGCTCACCGCAAGCCATCAATAGGGAGATGATACGTTCTCGCGGTATACAGCCCTCGGAGAAGTCCTCGGACACGGCCAGTGTGGGCTCATTTCTGTCCATGGCCTCGGTGCGTGCCTTTCCGAAGAGTGCGTTGCCCGAGCCCCTAAATCGCGTGTTGGATCCGGTTTTCGTTACCTACTACGACAATGTCAATGCTGTAGCACCTCAAGCTGCAGCGCCGCAAAACTCCAACAGATCCCTGAAATCGCACAAGTCTCTAGGGAGCAGGGATAGCACCATCGCGACCATTGCCAGTTTTCCTAGCCCGAAGGCGCCGCCTCCGGTGCGGAACGTGCGTTCCGCCTCGCACAGCGACAATCCTGATCCGGGCTTTGTGGGGCCTGTTGTTTGGGAGCGGCACAAGAAACGTCTCAGCAGCGCTGACAACCAGGGTGAGGCGGGTGGACACAATGATCATGCTCATAATGATGATGATGATAATGATGTGCAAATTGGGGCACAGACACGTTACTAACGGGCAACTGTAGTCCTAGCTGTTGTTGTTGATATTGCCTGCACCCGACTGTAATTAGTTTACCCAGTTTAGAGACCATAGAATCAAATAACCCACTTGCAACCCAACTGAACCCCCACTGAACTCAACTGAAATCAACTGAACTTCCTCCACACATCTTCCGCAGAGGCCCGGAGCTATGCCGACTTTAGCCCCAGTCCCATGCACGATGCATCAGCCATACGCAACCATTATGAGGGCCTGCTAGAGGGTGCCATGCAGATGTATGCCAGCCAGGACGATCTGCCCATGCCATTGCCCTCGCGCGATTTTACGAATAAGCGACGTACCACGAATCGTGAGCATCGCGGCTCCTCTGCGGGCTTGCCCAGGTATGTGACGGAAGCTTCGATCAGGCAACTGTTTACCCAGTCCACTTTCACTTTCCAGCTTTCCCCCGAAGGCCTACAGCACTGCCGAGCGGCCAGCTACAGCACAGCCGGAGAAGACTCCAAAATCAGCGCAGTCCACGGAGCCGCCGTCGCCCACCTACAGCGCTTGGGGTAGCAGCCTGAACGGCTCCCACTCGCCGTTGGTGCGTCCCCTAAGCGCAGGACCCTTCCAGCGCCCCGAAACAATTTTGGAGAATTCCCGTGGAGCAATGGCCAGCTCCAGTTCCATGACCAATACGCCGGATCGTAAGGCTAATGCACAGACGGCATCCGCTGCGCCGCTTATCGAGGCCATTCAGAGCGAACTGCGCAAGTTCAAGCAGCAATCAGATTGAAGAAAGCAAAACACCTAAAAATTCAATTGGATGGAGTTGACTGCAAAGGAACTACCATAATTTTCTATTGAATATTATAACACGCTGATATATATACTCTTTTTTCATTATAATAAAATTTTCGCAAAAACCTGAAGCTCTCACTTAAAGCGGCTTTCTTTAACCTTTTCCCATCTTTCAAGTTTTCCGACTATTATTGCCTGGAGTAGAAATATTTTGTTGAATAATAAATTTCCTCTCCCAAAAGTAAATACTCTTTAGCTTCATACTGCTTTACAGAAATTTATTTATTATTAATATTTATTTATTTAATTTTTTTTTGTTTTTAGACATTTATACTATTTACATATTGAATGCGTTTCGGAGGTCTTCTAAATCAAATTGAAATTAATTTTTATCAATAGTGCGTGCCCTCACCAGCCCGTTTGTATCGTATTTTGTTTACAAATTTGTTATATACCCATTATAATAATTCATTATTTTGTCGATCTCTTTGGAGCATTAATTATGACGTAATTGCGTAAATTATAAATTGTTGGCAAATTAGAATGTTCAAGTGCGAATTGTTGTTTCCTTCGGAGGCCTTTGGCTTTCATATGGTTTAGTACATTTCCTTTTGTCCTTTGTCGGCGGCGGGATAGTCCTTAACATTGATGCTGCGCTTGCCCAGACGCGGCCCGAACCACAAGCCAGAAGAGGCACTGGGTCCGGTGCGCTTGTCCAGCGCCTGCTGCAAGGCCAGCAAATGGGCCCACTTCCTCAGCTCGGATTCGCTACGTCCGATGCGAGGAAAAGCCAGCATGCCAGGTCTCTTTTGGTTATCTATAGATTTTCGGTTAGTTCAATTCAAATTTGTCCCTAGCTGTACGCACCCTCGAAATCTTCGGCGGAGGCATCGCCCATGCCGTAGAGGTTCTCATAGGCATCGCTGGCATCGTGCAAGCTGTTCACCAGGCTCGGATCGCTGCGTCCCACACGAGGGAAGGCGTAGAGACCCATGTTGGCACCTCGACGGATCTTATCGTGTTCCACTTCTGGGAAGAAGTAAATTTAAAATTATCTCTTTAATATTAAATTAAAATAAACTTAAATATTTATAAACTTTTTTTCTGTGAGGTTTCACTTACTGTCGTATTTCTGTCCGAACGTTAAGTCTTAAAGTATGCGAAACAAATAAAATTAAAAATTGCAAATTGTGAAAAAGTTGCGCTCGCTGTTCAGCTTAGGCTTTAATAAAAACAAATTGAAACGCCCTGAAGGAATATCCCAGAGGTCTTTACACTTCTGCGCTGAGATTTATTGCGCGCGAATTTGCAATTGCGGCCAAGTGTGGGCGGGTAAGCCATATTAATAGCTCTCTCATTGACGCCAAATCACATTTTTATGGACTCACCTGCAGCTGTGAATTTAGTCAGCAAAACAAGCAGTAAAATTGTGTAGGCAATGTTGACTAGTCCCAAAAACGACTTCATTTCTCGGTAGATGAAATGTTCCTCTATATATAGATATATATATTTGTATCCCTGTCAGATGTTTACTTCTTGACGTGCGCTAAGACAATGCTTGATGCTGGATGTAAGTCGTGTCCTTTTATATGCCAACGCGCAGACCAATGGCAAAGCAGAGTAAGGCAACCCGTGGTGGGGCAGCATTTGTTTTTGCTGCTATGTATGTGTGGGTGCCTCTGTGTGTATTGGTGTATCTGGGTGTGTCTGTGTGTCTAGCTACCAACCACCTGTGGGCAATGAAATGTTGCCAATGCAAAATACTTGATGCCAATGGCTGAAACAAATGAGTGCAAAGGATTTGCAAAGATTTGCAAGTTAAATTCACTTCAAGACTTAATAGTTCGGCGTGAAATGTCTTTAATAATATTATATTATATATATATATATATATATATATATATATATATATATATATATATATATATATATATATATATATATATATATATATATATATATATATATATATATATATGTAATAATTTTATTAAATTTTTATTTTATATTAATACGAATATTTAAGAGCTAAAGCCATAATCTTTCCAAGTGTAGAGAATATATGAGGCTTATTACTGTTGCGTAACTTCACTCTGAGAGTAGAGATAATGCCACTTACAGCAAAAAGTATTTTTTTTATACCCTGAACCCATTGAAAATGGGAAATCAGGGTATAATGTTTTTGTGAAAATGTATGTAACAGGCAGAAGGAGACATCGCAGACCCCATAAAGTATATATATTCTTGATCAGCTCGATGAGCTGAGTCGATTAAGCCCTGTCCGTCTGTCCGTCCGTCCGTCCGTCCGTCCGTCCGTCCGTCCGTCTGTATGAACGCGCTGATCTCGTAAACCACAGAAGCTAGAGATCTGAAATTTGACATGAATATTCGTGAATACCATACGCTATACGAGTTTGTTTTATTTTTTCGATAACTCATCCCGTTCCCGAGTTATCGATAAATTTCGATAAATTTACTTTCAATTAAGTGACCCATTAAAGCTAGAGACTTCAAATTTACTGTGCATATAGGTGCAGTGAATGCGGACAACTTGCAGTTTTTGGATTTTGGATGCCACGCCCCCTTCGCCCACAATTTGCAAAATCAAATACTAGAGACTTGTGCTTTGGCAAATACACACATATGAATGCCATAAACACACTGTGAAAATTTCATTAAGAAAGTCCATCTGCAAAAAAAGTTATTAAACATTTAATTTCGCATATCATAGGCATATTGCAGCCCGAGCGCAGTCGCTGCTCAGTTAGAAGAGCTCGTGCTCATAATACGTTCGTGTGCGTGCGTATGTGTATGTGTTGCTTGCAACATATATGTAAAATAATCATATCAGGCTTCGAAAATCGGCTATTCGAAGGGTTCAGGGTATCTCTTAGTCGAGCAGTCTCGACTAGAGCTTCTTTACTTGTTTAGAATATATAACTAAAGTTTATTTGCAGCCTTTTGTGTTCAACTCTACAGCGTATATATCTGTAAGTCTTAAAAGTATTTAAAAACATATTCATAGTTAACTCACCATAAACTAATGAAGCAAAATTGAAAAATTGAGCAAGGTAACTCGACACCTTTATTTGCTTATGCTTATAGTAGAAAAAGATCAAAATTGATTTTTAAGATTAAATTTCGTTTATTTGTTTACACACATTTTGAGTACTTAGTTTCAGCTAGAAATATGAACTAAAGTTTTATTGCAATATGTTCTCTTGGCATGGTCTACAACCAACCGGAGATCATGCGACCTGTAACGGTGGACTTGCCGCGTTCGCCACCGGCTGCGGCGCTGCTCTGGCCCACCTTAATCGCTGGTTTGAGTGGTGCCGTTGCTGGTTTCTTGTCGTCTGCATTCTTGTCGTCTGCCTTCTTGTCGTCTGTTTTCTTGTCATCTGGCTTGGCATCGCCTGGCTGAGCTCCAGCTGCTGCAGTGGGCTTCGTCTCGCCCGCCTTGCCATTGGCATCCTTTTCCTTCTTGTCATCGACCTTCTGGTCCTGTCCGTCTTTCTTGTCCTCCGGCTTAGCGGCGGGCGTCGCTCCACCACTGGACTCATTCGCTGCCTTGGTACCGTTGGGTGTGGCTGTTGTCGCCGTGGATTTCTTATCGGTGTCCGGCTTGGCATCTGCGGGCGCTGAGGGCGCTGCACTCTTCGCAGCTGCTCCAGCTGCTGCTGGCGGCTTAGCCGCCTCGCTCTTGGTCGCCTCCTCTTTCTTGGCCGCCGCTTCCGGCTTGGTGGCTTCATTTGGCTTGGGGGCCGCTGGCTTAACTTCAGCCGGCTTAGCTGGTGGCGCCGGTGCATTCGGCTTGGCTGTATCGCTGCCAGGCTTCGGCTGTTCATTGGGCTTAGCTCCGTTGGCTGCAGTTGGTGGCTTGGTGGCTGGCAGCGCGGGCTTTTGGTCAACTGATTTACCAGCAGCAGCGGCAGTGGCAGTTGGCGCTTGGGGCTTGGCATCGGGCTTGCTATCGCCAGGTTTCTTGCCATTCACAGATTTCTTGTCATCTGCAGGTTTTTTATCCTTGTCATCCGTGGATTTCTTGTCGTCATTTTTGTCCGCTTCATTGGCTTTCTCGTCCACGTTCTTGACGGAGGCACGCATTGCAGCGGCTGCCATCATGGACACACCTCCACCT
The DNA here is from genome assembly GCA_035045555.1 of Drosophila fulvimacula. NCBI lineage: Eukaryota > Metazoa > Arthropoda > Insecta > Diptera > Drosophilidae > Drosophila > Drosophila fulvimacula. The sequence goes on from JAWNOX010000137.1 coordinate 15,622,736, forward strand.
GTGCTGACCGGCATCTTCTTGGACTGTAAGGTTATAGAAAAAGTTATCAGTTTTCACATATATGGTTATCAAGTCAGTTATAATTACGCCGCTGGCATCTGGTTTCTTCTCAGTGCCGTTGCTCGGTATCTCATCGCCCTCGCCTACAGAGACCTCGTCAGCTGCCATCTTCTTGCGCATGAACTTCACATAGGCCACACGCGTGGCTCGTGTCACATCGCCCAAGTTGGGATTGAATTCTGTGTATGATAGAGGCATGAGTGTGAATAGAGTAGACTACATATAGTGAATAGAGTTGTAGTAGAGAAGCTGTACCTATCAACTGTGTTTGATCCATCTGTAGACCCTCGTTAGCCTGCTCAATAATCTTGCGCCTCAAGCTGCGCTGGCTGTGGCGCTGCATCGAGGAGCGTTTCGAGCCAATGGGATCCGCGGTAAACGTATTCTTCCTAGCAATGGCATTCCAGTCCTTGTCGCTGTGATTTAAACCAAATAAGGAATTTATCCTATACAAATTCAAGTTTTCCTACCCCTTTTGAGTCTTCTTCCTGCCTATGACCTTGGCCAGTGAGGAGAAGATGTCGCGTCCGTTCTCATTGTCATCCATTTCTTGCTTTAGATTCTCTACGAAGCCAATCTGGAAGTCCTTCAGAATGCGTCGCTCCATAACTTTACCCTTGGTGGTACGAGCGGCAGCTGCCGGTGGATAAGAGAGTGTGCTTAGTGGGTGGGCTAACGTTGAGTCAAAAGTGGGATATTACCTTGCGTCTTCTTCTCAATGTCTGGCACATCCCAGCTGTTGTTGGTGAAAATCTCCAACAGCTCGAAGCGTAGCGAACTAATGTCCTGGCGCACCTCAATGATATCATCCTCGGTGATGCCGTAATCGTCCCTGCGCCTCTGCTCGGCGGTCACATGACGACGCACCAGCAGCTTCATCACTTTGTCATGCAGCGTCTGCGCCTTGTCCATGGACTTGCGCTACAAGAAGGGGATGAAAGGCAGCATTACTTAAGTGCGAACTAAGCGCATTTACATTGACGCACAATAAAAAGCAACGGGAGCTTTATTAAAACAGATTTGCCAAAGGATTTGTATTGATTGTCCAGCTCCTCGGCTAGGGTTAGGTTGCTGGGTGGAGTCACCTACCATGAAGCTCTTGGTGCGGGAGGGTCGCTTGCGTCCGAGTGTCTTGCGCAACATTTTCATGTTGGGGCACAAATTAAAGGGCGGCGGTATGGTGCCGCCGTCTTCAAAGTAGCTCATCCACAACTGAGAGCGGGCAAACTTCCACTCGGTATCGGCACGCTCCGAAATGATTTGATACGAGTTCGACATCATGGCAATCAGCATGTTGAGCAGCACAATTATATTGATAACCGAATAGGAGCCGAACATCAGCAGCGCCCAAAACCGCGTGAAGCTCTTTATGCCAGCCAAATCGAAAGAGACCAGATCCACCAGGCCAAAGGATGCCCAGAACAACGATTGCGAGGTCTCAAACAGACTGCAAGCAAACTTGCTCAGATCTTGAACTGGAGACTTCTTATATATATTTATTCTCACTTGGAAAAACGGCGCCAGATGGTGCAGGCTTTCTCCTGGTCATCAAAGTCAGCCACGTCGGGATGCAGGTGATAGCACTTGTTCTTCTCCAGCTCCGCGTAGTACCATAGCAGCTGGTTCAGGCCGCAGCCAAAGGCGAATAGTACCAAAGTATAGATAAAGAAGAATTTGATAATGTCGATAATCATACGGCCAAGCGACACTTGCAGCGGCCCCAAGTGCGGATTTATCGAGAATATGTGCACCAGCTTCAAGTAGGAAAAGACCATGCCCGCAGCAAAGGCGCCCTCGGAGAGCAGCATGGGATCAAAGGGATGCCAATGCTCGCGAGGAAAGTACGGATCGATTCCACGAAACCACAAATCTCGCTGAAAGGTAAATATATAACAAAATGAATTAATATATAAACAATATTAAGCGTGCTGCTTACATGCACTATCACCCAAGCGGTGGCTCTACAAAGTATCCAAGTGACGTAAAACATGTTCGATATGTAGTCCACAATGTTCCACAAATCCATGATGTACTCAAACAAGCCATCGGAGTATAAACTCTTGAGTTCCTCGAATATCAGCGCCGCAATGTACATGATAATGGCCAGCTCTATAGGTCCCGGCAGCGAGCCCCGTTCGTGTTTGCGCCAATCCTCCAACATGGTCAGCATCCAGGGGAAAGCCAAGAGCTCAAAAGTAATTTGTACCACGCGCAACGAAGCTGCGCCCAAAAGCACTAAAAACAGTAATTCAAAGAATTTCAAATATATTCGAAATATTCCCGAAAAATTTCGTACTCACTTAGAAAGAACATGTAGGAGCAGGAGTGTGTGATGAACTTGACGAATGGCTTGCGCATGAATTTGGCACCATCCGAATCTGGTGCCAGGATATACTTCAAGCTGTAGATGGGAAAGCTGCAGCCCAGCTTGATGACATCCATGAGCTGCTGTGAGGACTGCTTACGGCGAAAGCCCGGCAACCCCTCATACCAAATGGCAGCCAGCAATTGCTGCACGTTTGGATGGGCCACAAACTGCAAAAGGATTACAAATTCGAATAGATTCCTTAAGAGAGATAAGAAGTGGCTCTGACCGTCTTTTGTTTGTAGCGAATGGCTAGTTTCAGACGTTCCAGTGTCTGGCGCTGGCCAGGACACCAAATCTCATGAGATGGTTCATGGTTGAAGTTAAGCATCACCTCCAGCTCCATGGAGGTGCGCGCGTGATCCAAAAGTGCCGTTACAAAGTCCTGCACCGCTTGACGCATTTCCTGATAAATTAATAAAATGTTATGCATATATAAAGCATCCCTTTTCCAGTTCATCAATCTGTCAATCAATCATTCACTATTCGTTTACCGTATATTCCGCACGGAATTCCGACTCCATGGCCTGCAAGCGCTTCAGTTCCCAGGACAATTGAAAGGCGGTCAGCACAGGATCGCGTGAGCTGAGTGCTATCAGCGAGCTGGCCGAGAGCGCCCGATAGGCGTTGATGCGCGACTGCGAGTGGCGCAAGGAGTCGGTGGTCTGCGAGGTCACACACTCATCGCAGCCGCACCTGCAAAGGGAACAACAGAAATTCAAATACAAATTGTGCCGAGGGCAGTCCACTCACTTGACATCGTGCGGCATGGGCAGCGTTGCTCCTCGATCGAGCAGGATCTTGAGTATCTCATAATTGTTGCGATGTGCAGCCAGAATCAGCGGCGTTATGTCCGTGGTGAAAGTAGACTTCGAGCGATCCACCGATTCCCAGCTCTGGCCACAACAAAACAATTAGTCACGGGCTATTAGAGTAAAATCACACAACTCACATAGGGCTGACCCTCCTTGTGATTACTCTCCTCCCACTGCAGCAGCTCCTCGACAGCCTCCACATACTCCTCGGATATGGCGTGCAAGAGAGCGTCGCCCACCTCAATGTTGTTCTCCAGCAGTAAGACCATCAGATCGAAATTCTCATTCTCAATGGCTGATATCAGAGCGGATCGATTCATGGGATCCGTACAGTTGATGTTGAACTTGTCGGAAGGCGCCTCGTTGTAATCCTCTAAGATCCTAGAAGAGCAAGACCTTTGCATTAGCCTGCCATCGACTATCGATCTCATCTAAATACTAACTTCTTGACACCTGGCAAATCGCCGCGCTCGCAGGCCAGAATGAAGTTTTTCTCCACATCGCTGAGTATGTACTCTTCGGCCATCATCAGATCGTAATCCAGGCGGGAGCCAGCCATCTTTTCAGCGTCCGATTCCATAACGGCGCTGCCTTTATTAACACAATATCAACTGGAACAAGACGGCTTTGCCAACACTTCACATTTTCAGTTCACACTGCACTGCACAAGATGTCCTGGGCAATTGACGATTTAATCCTTTTGCTCAATTTCTGAGTGGTTTGCCTTAGTGGTGCCCGATGTGTTGTCTTCAATTAGCCGTGTTCAACTGCTCGCAAGTGGCCAGTACGGCGTGGTATATGCCGCTAATTACATTAGCGCTTGCTCAAAACTCGGTCAATGCGTATGCAAAACAAGTCAATGGGCGCCGCCAGGGCCCTATGCTAATCGCCAATTGACTTCAGAGCTCTCTGATTGCTACATTCTGCATTTGTGCCCCAACGGGCTGAAAAGCGACGCACGTGAAAAATGCAAGGAAACAAATGCAGAATGCGAGACAAATTATGTTCGATTTTCGATTTCCGAAGCCCCACAAGCCAGCCAGACTCGTTTACTAAAATGTGCTATGCCCAGGCACCGCTAAGAATCGATGATAAGCCAAAATAAGGTAAGGCTTGGCTGAGCTTTACAATTTAACTCTGCGTCTTATTGTTAAGCTCTTCTTTATCGTAATCATGCATTATATATTTCTTTTATATTTTTTTTCCAACCATTTTTAATAGCCCATTTACAGATTTTAATTAACAATCTTATATGCCATAAATTTTTATAACAAAGAAAAAAGTACAAAGCTATTAAACAGAGGCTTAAAAAGTTAAGCTGGCATTAGACAACTGGCATTTGGACAGCTTAAACAAAGCTTTGAAAATATTTTATTATCTTTGCTAAGCTAGTTAGTTATGCAGAGTGTCATACTACCAACTAAGCAGCTAGCTTTTGCAACTTTCAAGTATAACAGTTGACAAGTAAAAAGCTTTAGCCGAAGCTTTTTATTTAAACTCAAAGCATATTTATGTATATGCACACAACTTTAAAGCTTCACAGAAAGTCAGGTAAAGAACGTGGGAGAGAAAGAGAGCGAGAGGCTGAGAGCAATGTAGCTGAAACTTTAATTAATGACAGCAACAAGTCGAATTTATATAGAGTAAAACTTCGATATAAAATGTATTGAAATAATATAAGTTACATGACATATCTCAGGTTCAATCGAAAGCTTTATTGATGATGTTCCCAGATGATGTTAGTGAACAAAGCAGCAACTGTTGCCTATTGGTTGCATCTATCGCTACTTGACTGAGTTTCGCGTTGCACGTTGCACGTTGCGGGTTGCAAGTTGCAGGTTGCAGGTTGCCTACTTTTGTGCGTTCGCCGTGCGTGTTTCTATGTCAATGCACTTGGAAATTAATGCGCTGCCAGAGCGAGCGCTCGCTGGTGATATGGAGGCACAGGTTGGCACAATGGGTGGGCAAGCAAAAAGGGCGTCGAACGTGTTCAAGTTGTGTAGAGTGCAGGCTGACGACGGGTGTGCAGCCCGCATATTGCAGGATGCAGAGTGCAATGCACTGCGCTGACATTTCTCTGTGCGCGAAATGGAATTTTGAGATTAAAATTGCGAATGCGAATGAGTGCGTTGTGAGTGGGCGAAGGAATTAATTAAAAGTTAAATAACTGTATTGAAATTGTAAATAGTTAAGGCGGCTTATACATAGGTGCAAACGGATTGCGTTAATAGATAGTTGATCATTAATGAGGCGTTCCAGAGTGCATGTCTTTCATTAACAAAATGAAATTCATTTAGCATTCATATGAACTAGTTCCCATTGCCGCTATGCCTTGAAAATCCTTCGTGCACTTGAATCGCACACAAGTAGTCCTCACTTGTATCCAGTTGCTCCCCCCTTAGGTGGCCATTTGCATGTGCAGTGCGCATAGAGCGTGGCAAAAGCCGTTTCACTTAATGAAACATTGGCCTCCACGAACACCTCGCCCCTAACCCCCGGCCAGCTGCATTGGTTTGCTGACAGCATGCCTTTCGTTTCGCCCGGCACTTGTAAACGAGCGAAATGTATCTCTCAGCCCTTGAGAGGCAGGAGGACATATTGCTGCTTGTTAGCACAAGTTCCACTTTCACTGACAACAGCAACAACAACAACAACAACATTTACTATGGGCAACAGCTTTGAGGCTGAAGAGTTAAAGCAACTGTAGCTTGACAAGTTACATTTTTGTTATTTTTTTCTTACACAATTACATGATTTATTTTTGTAAACGAAACAAGTAGATGCTTGAGAAGATGCAGGTAAATATTTAAAGCAGCATACGAATAAAACAAGTGCTGGAGCTTGTTCAATTTAGCAGAAAAGCGAGCAAGAGGAAGAGCTGAGAAAACTGTTATGCCAAGCAGCATCTGCAGAACAATTAAATATGAATCTATTATGGTTGCGAAAAGGACAACGTTGCGTATGAGTAATATATAAAATGGGCTATAAATAACTTTTGTTCACCCACAATTGCCTTTCCCTCACACTGCACTCGAGCGCTTTAAATACCTGGAATAAGCGGCAAGGCGAGAACATCAAAGTGCAAGCCGTAAACTAATCCAAGACCCACGCTCACACCTGCCACTACAAGTGGGACAAGCTGCATGTGATATTCTTGAAGTAGACGCGTTACAGGAAACAAAAGGCCAAAGCGCACAAGCGACGGCATTAACACCATGTGGAACTAGTCTATACGCTCGTTGGCTGTCTGAAAATCGATACGGCTTCAAAGGTGCATGCCTCAAATTGAAATATCCGTTAATCATGAATTTATTGCGGCATTTCTATATTCACATGAAGCGCCTCCACGTTGACAGTCGCATCTCAACTTGACCCAAACGTGGAAATGAGGGAACAGCAAGGAAAAGTAACTCCCATGCACCACCCACAGCCAGCACTCGTAACAGGAGCAATGCGAGGCGAATTCACCACCAACTGTCGCCGGCTCTGGCTGTATTAAAGCCGATGCCTGACTGTGGCTGGCGCTCAGTGCACAACTTGGTGGCAAGGCGAACGGACCTCCCAAGCCGCAAAGGATAAAACGCACTACGAAAACAATAAAAATAAAAATTATATATATTATTAGTTTTTTTTTTCTATTAAAGTGAGCGCAACAAATATTTTGTATATATGCACATATAAGGCATTTTATATGTAGTGGAGCATCGAGCTATAAAGTACAAAAAGCAAAACAGAAATATTTCAAAGGCTCTCGTTTGCTTCGCCAAAGCTGGGTAAGTGAAAGTGCCTCTGGCCGAGCTCTGCAGCTCACAGGATTGTTTGATATTATGCAGTGAATATGTTTTGTTTGTCGTGCCAGCTGGCAGAGTTCATTGGACTCTGCTCTCAACGAGAAAAGCTCAAATTTCTTTAAAATATTTCAAAATGAGCTCAGCTGTTTGAATATATAGCTAATAATTTTTTATTAATTTAAAAAAAATATTGTATAATCTTACAGTAATGAAATGTTTATAGCGTATAGTTATGGCGTATATTTACAGCTTTTGGAGATGCTTTCAAATATCACGTATACGGCGGGCAGGCCACAATTTGATCAATTTTCTACCCACATATTCAGCTGGCTTTATACATGCTTTTATTTATGACTCGCTTCACCTACTTGCACAGGTTTTATTCAAATTTTGCACATTTCTGCGTAGGCCTGCCTAACGTAACATAAATTGCGATTTGCCCATTTATCAAAGTAAATTCCCCACGAGGCGCTCTGACTGCGTTTTCATTTATTGCATGGCTGAAAATTGTCCAGTTTGAATTTGACAAAAATGTCTATTAAAATTTATGGTAGAGGGGAGATGATTGCCTGTGGGACATAATTATATATGCAGATAAATATATATCTATATATCTATGTATATCTATGGTAGCCAGCCAAACGGCTGATGGATATCATAAAAGGCATTAAAATTATTTATTATTAGCATTATATTTCTCTACACCTTTTGAAATTTAAATAATTTTTCCTTTTCTATTTCTAGTTCCCTAGTTTATTGACTTGTTAAAAAGTACAATCGCCAGAATGTTCCACAACAAGCGTTGCCCAAGACAAGCTGAACAAGTTCAAAGAGAGTTTATTAACTAAAGAGAAAATAAGTTATACGATAAAGGAAGGATACGTAGGAGCTCAGCATGCATCAGGTGCTCAGCTATGAGACGGCTGTGCGGGCCAACAGCAGCTCGCGGGAATTTGTGACTAAGCGCACCTGCGCCTCACTCCTGCTCACCATTGGCTTCTTCATGCTCATCTCAGGTGGGCGGCAATTGGGCTTATGGCGTGCCACATTCTAATGAGTCGTTTGTTCTCTTCGCAGGGTATTTGCTGGGAAATTTCGTGACGGAACGCAAATTTCACATACGCCAGCTGCTGACAAAAAAGTCAATCAAGGCTGGCGAGGCCACCGGCGAGGACGGCGAGAGGTACGTGCAGCTGAATAGCGCGGATTATGGGAATCTCCAGGAACTGCGCGCCTATGAGAAGCACAAGACCCAGCTCTTAGCCGCCGCACAGGTGCTCAACAAGCTGCTGCAGCAGGATGAAAGCGAACGCTATTTGGCCACGTCCCTGAACACGGAGATCTTTAACAAATACGTCAGCTGCACCCAGGACATTCCGCCCAATACGAACATCAAGGCCAGCCAGTTCATTGAGCAGCTGATCGACAATACCATCGCCAGGCAAAGGGATTGCATGCGCATCATACAGGTGGTCATCGACAATCATCTGGCCAACAGTCAGCTCTGAGCCAAGACGAAACGAAATGAACAAAATTTAGGGAACAGCTGCAGTTAACCAGCAACGAAGCAGAAGGATATTATTTTTGAGTAATGTAGCATAAATTTTATAATAATAATATTTATATATTATTATATTATATATATGTGTGTGTGTGTGTATGTGTGTGTAAATCGTTTTCATAGATTGTATTTTCAAAGCAAATAAAGCTGAGCCAAATATATGGATGTGTTGAAAATAAACTGTCAGCCAAAGCAGCGCCAAGCAACCTTGTCCATCAGCCCCATCTCATGTGACAAATGATGAGCCAGCATAACAATAGATCGGCTTAACCTATACACACAAGACATATAGAGAGATATGCATATAATGTATATGGAGGAAACGCTGGCTTTTGTTTATCGGACTCGACGTTTTCACACGCAGTCAGCACAGGTGGGCGTTCTGTGGCGCCTCGGGCAGAGCGGCCATTAAATGGTGTGGGTGTGGGTGTCGAGGGGTCCATCGGCGGCGAGCTAATCACCTTAGGAACAGCAAAGCGCACAAATAAACCAAATTAATTTCTTTTTGTCTGAGTTTTGTGTTTTTAAATATGTGAAGCGAAGTGCGCGAAGTTGATGCAACGAAAAAACCGAAACAAAACAAAGCAAGCAAAGAAATTATTGGACAAGATTTATGATATTATTAGTTGTATCGACACTTTGTTACATAAAAACCAAACAGGTCAATTTCGGGGCACGTCTGGGCTGGGCTGGGCAGGGCCGCGCTAATCCCAAACCATTCGTTATTAATGGCCTCCACTTGGCATTTTGTTGTTTTATGTGCGTTGCCAGCAAATTCACATCATAATCGATGGTCGTTTCCTTTCGGTGTGAGGTATTTATGAGCATAACGAAATTCTAATTAACTGGGCTGGGTCGAAAGTGAATTTATATAATCAGCAAAGAGTTATTCCTTTTCAATTTTCAGTTAATTTAATTGCAAAAATTTGCAAATCAAATTAATTATAGTTTTATAAAGTTTTTAAAGTAAGTAATTTATTTTCTCTATGGGGAAGACTTGGTATAACGATGTGCGCAAGAATAAGCCAAGCCCACAATATTACATCGAGTCAAACAGGTTTATTGAATTGTCAAATGTAATTTTTCGTTTATTAAATATCTTATATCTAAGGAATATTTTAAAGCTTCATAAACAAAACTAGCAATTGCAGCTGCTACAATTAGAGAGCACATATAAGGCATTTTATATGTAGTAGAGCATCGAGCTATAAAGTACAAAGAGCAAAACAGAAATATTTCAAAGGCTCGCGTTTGCTCTGCAGTGTTTGGGGAAAAACTTTGTATTTGAAATCGGAATTGAATTAGTATGTCAATCACACAGCTATTCAATCCGAGTTTCTCTGGCATAAATTTGAGTATTTCGGCAATTTCTATAAAAAGATTTTGGACCTGAGGGAGGCCTCACTGAAAAATTACAGCTGAGTGAAGATAAATGTGTTGGCTTGACATTAAGCTACAGACAATGGATGGTCAGCGAGCGAGTGATTGGTACAGGAGTTCGGATGAGGGAACAAAGCGATGCTGCCTATTAATGCCCAGCATGTCAGTAGCCTAACAAGTAGACAATGTGGGGGTATCAAAAGTCAAACCGAAACCGCCTTCGCGGGTGTGGCCAACAATTAACCGGCTACCAAATGATTGATTTAGCTTACTTAAAAACTCATTTCGTATAATCTGGAATGGACGCAACCAAGCTGAATAATGAAAGCTGAAATCGAACCCGAAACTGAAACCGGCAATGGCTACCAAATCACGGTTTAAGATCCGTATCAAATGATGATGATGATGACCTCCAAACTCAAACTCAAACTCAAATCCCATCCCAAAACCCAATATCGAAAAAAAAAAAAACGCAAATGCAAATGAGACCGCAATGCGTTGGCAAATGATATGTGTGTGCACATGAGTGTGTGTGTTTGTCTGTGTGCCATCTATATTTCACACCTTAAACGATTGGATCAATGGATCCATTGCCTATATCTTTCTACTATTTGCATTTCAAATTATTGCCTGCTGCTCTTATTGACATGTTTATTTTATACCCGCCGCACACAAAGGCCTTTGTCTTACCTACGGTTTGTACGCTCGATCGCCGACGAGCCAGCATATCATATTTTGAACAGATTTCCCAATTGTCTTGTGCTATTTATATATACTCTCAGCTTGATCGCTTGTTTAATTTGCCACTAATAAATATAAATACCCGGTGTGATGCGTTTGTGACTGAGGCATTGGCTGAGACATTTTGACAGGCGCATGTCATAATAGAGACGCGAATCCCTCAAAAATATCGCTGAAACGGAATTCATTAGGCATGCACGTGTCTAGCAGTTATTAGTTGCAGTTATTAAGAGGTGTGTCAAGTAGCGCAAAATAGGTTGTAAAATTAGCGGAGATCAATTAATATTTTTACAACATTTCGATGAATATCTGATTAGGATTTATGAAACGAATAAACAAAATGTGAATAGCCGAAGCATAATAGAATAATGAAATAATGAAATAAAAAATATTTTATTTAATATATTATATATAAAGTTCATCATGGTTCGTTGGCTGCTCCTTCAAAGCGTATCAAAGTCTTAACCACAAAACTTCATTAAGAAATTACCCAATGCCAATGGGTCCAAATGAGAGCTGGCATTTTCAATTTTGAGTGCTGGCTAACAAGCAAAGCAGCCAAAAAATGCGGCTCACGTTCAGTTTGGAGTCGTGTGCTGCAGCTGCCGCTGAGATCAGGTGATGGCGGTTCTGAACAGGCTCTGGCTTTGCACCACAGTCAAAATTTGTTCAATGTACAAAATGGTAAAAAGCCCGCTACTCGGCTTGGCCAAAAGTCAAATTGAAAATTTGTTTCCAGCTGAATGGAGAAACGCATATACGATACATATGCGATAAGGCGGCAAACGGAAAAGGGTGCAAACGGGTTCAAAAGCGCACAAGATGAGGCCCCCACTCAAATATCAAAAGTCACGAAGAAGAAAGCAGGTTTCGGCTCCTATACCTTGTGCTATGCATGGCATGGCTTCGTCTATGGTCTTTGGCATTGTATGTCTCAACATCGATGTTTGGTTTTTGGGCGCAGCCTGCGCCTTACTAAACGTGTCGCAAATACGAATAGTAATATTCGTTAAATGATGTGCCTGTGCCTGTGCCTGTGAAATGTGCCTCGACTTATGCCTGTGTGTGCCTATGGTTTCACCGGTTCCAAGTGCTGTTTGTTGTCTGTGTTCACTGCCTCTGCTTGCCGAGAGTCAACTGCGGAAGAGCCAAACACATTGCCACTCAGCACTTGTCCAAAGTCAACGCAGCTGTTATTACCACGTTTGCTACACATCATTACTTGAGTTGGCAATATTGTTAATTAGTCTTAGCAACAGTCATAAATATTGCGAATATGTATGCTAACTCAAGTACTAATATTCAATATAAAATTAACATTTCTTTTATTATTTAATTTTATTATTTAATTACTTAATATTTTTAATTGTCAGCCAGAGCTTAAATATAATTAAATATAATTAAATCGATTGGGTATCAATGCTTTCGATTGGGCTTCTTGGCTCGAGGCTATCGGCAAAGGAAAACCTTTTAATCTTTAATAAAAATAATTGAAGTTTTTTCAGTCATAAAGAGCATGTTATAGCTAATGGTCCTCAACATTCAGCATGGCTTGAAAAGTGCGTTGAGGTCAGCCATTCATGGCCAAAGCGCGGCAATGCTTCCAGCTACCATCGTTGCAGCGAAGCGCAGCTGGTAGCTGCATCTGTAAACACGGCCAGTAATCGAAGTGGTCAACAGTTCAGCAAAGCAAACAAAGTGTGGACGCAACGAATGTGAGATAAGCAATTGCACTTTTTGTGCAAATATTGGTCAAAAGTGCAAGCCACGAGGAAGTGTCTGGGCGAAACGGAAAGCGGTGCGTGGCCAAGAGCTGCACTAATTTGCATGCATAAATGGCGCTAATTTGAGAGAAATTTTTACCAAAAATTGTGCTGCTGGACAGGCGGAAGCCACAGTCTGAGTGGAAGCCTGGGTAGGTATGAACCGTGGCGCGTGTTCCCGCTGGCCTTTTGGCCATGTCTGTGGTTGTGGCTGTGGCTCATTAAGATTTGGCCAGTGCTGCAGGCAAGGATTTTGGCACGGCCAAAATATAATAAGAAGAAAAAAACAAAAACCAGTTGTGAAGATGGGACCGCATTCGGTTAAATAACTCCAAAATCATCATAAAATAGCGCCAGAGACGAGGCGAATTGGAAAGTGGCGTTAGAGACGCGCCGTCTGCCAAGTTGTCGAAAATGAGACACGCATAAGGCCTCAGTGAGCGGCTTAATTAAATAACAGTTCGCCTTTTGTTGTAGAATTGCTCGATTATGGTTGCCTCATGTGGGGCAAAGCGCTGAGATTTAATTTGCAACCGCTGCACTCCAAAGCCAAGTTCAAAAAGCCCATAAGGGCCACTTGTGCGATAAACAAAAACAAAACTCTGCAAGTCGAGGTGGCTTTCATTCATTGGGCTGCCAAGAGCCAAAGCGAGTCTTAGACATGATCAACAGTTGGCAACATTGATGCTGACGTAGCTGCCGTCGCTGTCGCTGTCGCAGTTGCAGTCGACGTCGCCATCGCCGTTGCTGTAGCCGTTGCTTTCGACGCCAACGCTGGCAACATTGCGGCAGCATCTTCAGCTTGGTCCGTTGGGGCAGCCGAGGGAAACCTCAAAAAGTATACGCTTCAGTCTGCAGCGAGCGTTCAGACGGTTCAGTTGTTGTTTTGCTAGCGGCCAGCCGCACACAGCTACTCACTCCCAAGAAACTAACGCAAAAAAAAAACAAAAATAAAAACCAAAACAAACAGCCAGCAATTGATCAATCGATCGACCGGTCGTTGTTGCTGTCGGCGTGAATTGTTCGCTAATTTGAAAAAAAACGATTCGAAATTTTGCAATTAAGCGAAATTAACACGCCAAATATTAAAGTGCAGCGCGGCAACGCTCGTTAAAGGCGATAAACAAATGAAATGAATAAATTCCCCAATCCCTAACACAATACAACTCTATAGCCAACTGTGCGTCTAACAATAACCAGAAGAGCTAACAACTAATTCGCGTTAAATTAGTTTGAATTCAAGCGGAAAATTTGGATTACCTGAATAAATCTAGCGGGAAATATGCTTTTGGTAAGTATATTTGAGTCGACCAAGAGACAGCTGCATCTAGATTGTTCCACGAGTGAGGTGCATTAAGTTGTATTAATTTATATTCATTTTATTGGGTGCTCAACAAGTATATATATCTCTATATTTTTTTTAATTTTATTTTTTTTTTAATTGTTTTTTAATATTTTTGTTACAAGACATATAATTAATTCTGAACAGAACTTAAGGACATAGACAACACAATACATGAAATGACTTTAAACTTTTGCCAAGGAGTTCAGTAGTTAATCAAGTGGATTTGAGGAATAAAAACCTCGGTTCAACCTAGAGAAGGCAATTGCAGCCCACAGGATATGATGGAACAAGCAGTTACAATATTTTTTATTAATAATACTTGGCTAGCAAGAATTAATGACTATTTGACTATTTACTATTTCATATGCCGCAGATTAATCTTAATTAGATCCAAAATATTTGTGTACTTAGTTTTACTTTAAAAAATAATTTGAAAATATTTTTGACTAGCAAATGTGTATGCGGCGTTTACCCTTCCTTCGACCCACAATCAAACTAAACTTTATTAGTCATATACAAATTTTGATGAATAGAACAAGACTTCATAGTCTCTAGCCCAATTGAATCTCACTTAATGCAACCCAATCAAATGAGGGCAACACTCATCGGCTGACCTTTGGCTGTACTTGCCTCCAATTACACACGCGTAGAGGCAATACATTAGAAAGTAGCACGATGAGCTTTTAAAAACTGGTAGAAAGTTGTACAATTATAAAAATGGGCGTGTCCGTGGGCTCTCTGTTAATTAAATTATAAAGGCAGGCAGGCGGAAAGACAGACACATCCAGCCGATCATCAATTAGCGAAATTTACTAGTCAGCAACGCCCAAATTTGGCGCTTTGACAGTCATCGCAAAGAGTGTGGGAGTTTGCGAGAGCGATGCCAATCAATCGATGGACGAACGATCATAAAAACATCTGCATATACACTTGTTGTTGGTCTGTCGTTTCAGTCTTTTGATTTGCATGCGAAGTCATTTGTGTAATGGCTTTTTAATGCCATTTAATGAATTAATTTCCAAGCGATGCCCCACAGGGCAATAAAACAATTTAATTAACAATATGTGGAGCTCATTTGGTTCACAGATTAAAATTGGCCTAACTTAGATACCCATAAAGATCATCAAACGTAATAGATACCACTTTATCTCGGGGCTCATTGGCCGCGAAAGCTAAGCTAGCATTTAGCCGGATGATGTCGGTAAGCCGCAGTTTAGTTTTGGTAATTAAATTAAGTCGTTCACATTTCAGTCCAGTTTTTATTGAGTGGCAGTTGAAAGGTTTTTCTGGTTCTTTCATTAAGCAATATTTTCTGAATGCCACAGCCAATACCAAGCGAGCCATAAACACACCCTGCCATATCCGATTTCGTCTTATGCAATCCACTATACAAAATTTGCTGTTGATGTTGGTGCGACCTGTTGCAAAGTTGAGAGTTGGCACTGGACGCTGACCAGACAACCAGCCAACCAGCCAACTAGCCAGTCAGCCAGTCAGGCTGGCAAGTCATCTGTGAAGATGTGTGCATCTGTCGTCTGCTGTTGACATGCAATAAAATTTCACTTTTCGCCATTGCATAATTGCAGTTTGACAATGCTTAAAATTGATTATGCGACTGCTGCTGCTGTGGTTGCTGCGCTGCCTCTTCTGTTGATTTCACCAGCCAGGCCAAAATTAGCAAGCTGCTACATAAATCATGTACTGTCCCCAGACGAGACCTTCAGCAACAAGTAAACAAGCAATTGGCATTGCAATGCGCAAACACTCCAAAGTGATTAATGCCCAAGGGAATGGAAGATGGTTGGATATGCAAAAAATATGGATATGAATATAATGAAAAATGAAAGCAGCTCATCTTGTATTTCTTATGGAGTAATTCATCACAGTGGGCAAGGAATATATATTGTGTTTTTATTGCTGTAACTCATATCTTTTTATGATTTCTTAACATCGATCATCGTGCCATATTCATAAATACAGAGATGGCAAGAAGTCGCATTTGCCTTTTCATAATTTCAGAAAAAAAAATGGGTTTCTCTACTCATTTCACAGGTATCTTAACTGATGCCCCTTCGCTACCTTTTCGCACATGACTCATTTCTAGGGTATTGAAAAGCGTTGCTTGCTTTATAATTGAATAAAAGTAAAAGCGCAACACACGATCGGTTCATTCAAAAGGCATTCAATTCATGAGTTCACAAAACGCCCGCACAGTCGGTGAGCCTGCTGCGATAAGTCAGAGTAACGTGTCCGTAGATCTGTATCCATCCACAGGCCATGCACGAAATTGTGCAACTGTCAAAATAACAATTTACTATGCTTAAAACAGTTTGCTTTTCCTCACCACGTCGAGCACGTAAATCATAGACATCATAGGCAACGGCACTGACGCCGGCAACGACACCAAGAGCGACAGCGACACCTGACTTTAAGTTGCATCGCATGGCATCATCCATATCCATATCCATATCCATGACTTGAGCTAGCTCTGGGCATCAATTGTTGAAAGGTATTTGACAGAGCGCGTAAATAAATCTGAATTAAGTGTACTGTGCATAATTGTGAGCACGCAACAAAAAAAAGTTTCTTTTTGAGGGGGATTTAGTGGCAAGTTCGTTGCCTAAGTCTTTTGTTTTTGTATGACCCTTTCCATATTACGTTAAACGTTTTGATGGCTTGACGCGCCATTATTGTTATTATTATTGTGCTGAAAGGTCAACAGCAGTTCCCCCTCTCTAAGTGGCACACGACGCCGCGCATACAATGTAAAAGATTTTACATAATACAAAAAATAATGCAACAATATAAGCAAAACAAAGCGGTGGTGGCGGCGGCAGCAGCAGCAACAACCACCAGATGAAAACGCAGCAGCCACAAACTAGCAAAAGCAACAACAATTGCCACTTGAGTTGGGCAAAAGACGATGCCGACGCCGACGCAGACGCAGACGCAGACGCTGACTCGATCATCTTCATCTTCCTAAAAGCCAGATGCTCTGTCGTCGATAAAAGTGAAACCGAATTGCCCATGTGCCTAGTGCCTAGTGCCTAGTGCCGAGTACCTAGTGCCGAGTGCCGAGTGCCATTGACATTGCATTTTTACCTCAACATGCCATTAGATGCAAACAACAAAAAACAACAACACAAGCAACTAAAAACGAGAAAGAAAAGATTTGCGCTCGTCTTCATCCCAGCTCTCCTCTTCTTGATCGGCCAACTCATCCAACTGCTGCCAAACAATGGGCGAACATTACGCGAATGCGCCCGCAAAAACTTAAAAGAAAAACAAAAAAATATATAATCGAAAGCAACAACTAGACAACTTTTGTGTGTGTGTGTGTGTGTGTGTGTGTGTGTGTGTTTTACCCTGTTTGTAAATTTATTGTAATACGCGCCCATTGGTAATTTCGTATAATTTTTTTAGTTTTATTATGAAACTGTGTGTGGATATACCCCAGGGCTATACAGACGCATTTCGTTTTTGGGAACGGATTTTCATTGAGCCTATCATAATGATTGAGCAAATGTGTATGGGTCGTTATCTAATCCGCTGCTATCACATATTCATTCATATTCAATTTGATCAAAAACATGTCAAATGTGACAAGGTTCAACTTGAACTTCAGCTCGTTATCGCGCTAATAACATCGGCCAAAACTTGACCTCTGGCCAATTAACAAAGAGCGCAGCTCGTTCACAGCCCATGCTTAGCATAAAGACAAACGAAATCGTGGCGTGGCAAAATGATCTGCGTATCGCTGATATTTGTGGCCATAGCAAAACGAAACCAAAACTCAATTAAATGCACATAAATATGCAAATGGATCCTAAATGAATTGTAACAAGCTATGATTATAGCCTGAATGGACACAATATCGATAAAGCGATTGCCCAAGTCACACACACATGCCAATCAAAAGATCGCTGAATTGTCAAAACACGACAATCATCTTAGGCCCGCCCGATTCAAGCGAAAATCCCAAATCAAGATTGGAAATCTGTTGACTAGCCCACTTGGAAAGGGCGCCTCATCTGAACGCAGCTTTGATTTTTTAGTGTGAAATTATGCAAATGTCCATCGGGCTGCCAATAGATACGGGCGATATAGACAGGTGCTCGCACACACGGGCAACAATTACATGGCATTTTATGAGACTGCGCTTTGGTGCCACGACAAAACATGGTAGCAACAAAGGCAGTTAAAAGCTCATAAAATAGTGTAACAAATTTATTGGCTAACCGCATGCGGTGACTATTTTGGGCTAAATACGATGTATGCAGACGTTAGCATACTCTGAACTGAAATAAACTAGAGAAAAACTGAGTAGGACAGTCAATCGTCTGTTTAGAAAAAATTATGATTATTATGTACATATGTATTTTTTTTAATTTTATGTATATATAAATTATGTTTTAATCTGTTGGGTAGAAGAATAACGAAATTGAGTAAATAATTTGTAAAAATTGAAAGAAGGAGAAATATATACATATATTTTTTTTAATAATAATATAATTTATGTTTGTTTATATTAATAATTCATTATAATATTAATGTATATTTATTTGTATTAATATTTTATACTACTATTGATCTAAATTTATTTATATTAAAAATTGTTTAATTCACATTTATTTATATTAATAATGAATACTAATAGTAATTAATATTTTCAAAGAAATACATTATTTACATTATTGAAAATAAACTATAAATAGTATTTAAAATTTTGAATATTTATATATAATATTTTCTTTACTTTATTTCACTAATATATTGCTTCTCTCCTTCACCTACATATATTTTATTATTAAAAATGTTTATTATCACGTAGGCAACCATAAAACTATCAATTATGGTTTATGCTTATTTATAATTCTATTGTTTCATTTATCAATGTATCTATTGTTTCATGGTTAAAAATTTGTAAAAAGTTATGTAGGCAAGCATCGAATGGTTTCAATTATTGTTTATTTATGCACCAAAAATATGAATACCAAGCGAAGCTCATAAACATTTCTATATAGACTGTTTACAGCTGACAATAAATTTCAGCTTAAGTATCCATACTTAACTAGCTCGAGACGAACTATGTATTCGAAAGGTCTGAGCCCGAGTTTACACTTTCGTAAAGCAATCAATCGAGTGATTGGGCGTTAACTGAGACTAGCTCGTGAAATAGATTTTATTGCCACTTAACGTTATGATGATATTTTATTGCAATTTATGGTATTGCTGCATTTTATGACGCCCAGCTTACAAAACAATATTAATATTTATGCTGGCCTACATAAACCATAAGCAAACAAATAACCAATTTGCACAGACTTCGAACGATTGCGTTATTCACCAGAGATAACTCGAAACAAAAATAACAACTCGCAACTTTTTGGGGCAGGTTTTCCTTTCCGAGAGACAAATGAATCGGTGGCAGCTGCTTAATAGTGCGTAGCTTGCGGATGCCACTGGACGGCGTCCAGTTGCTTGAGCAATGCAAATGCAACGCGAAGAATGCAAAATGCAGCCGTTAAAAAGGCTGTTAAATATGAAAAATGCAAAATGTAAAATGCAAAATGCATTTGGTCAGCGGGCGTAAAATTAATCACAGAGCGAGACATGAGATTCCCTGCTGCCAGCTTGAATTACTGGACAATGCGACTCATATGAGTTGCCATTTATCAATGGAACTGGGTTACCCAGTCTTCAGTCTTCAGGTGTTCAGCTCTTACAGTCTTCGCGATCTAGCAATTTTATACACGCGCAGAGCCAACGAAAGTGAAGCCTCAATTTGGCCCACAAGATGGTTATATAAGCGTGTTGGCCGTTGGCTTCTTTCGCACAATAATAAACAATAAATGAGAGGAGAGAAATAAAAATTAAGTAAAAAACAATTTCTGCCCACGCTTTAAACAATAAAACGAGCAATAAATATAGACAGCGCGGCTTTTGTGCATTGATTTATGGCTAATTTATAAAACCTGGCTCGATTGTTAACTCATTTTTACACTCTGACTATGGCCGCACGCTTAGATGAGGCGTAATTAAAAAATATTTATAAGGCATTTTTTGCATTCGTTTGATGTTGGATTTGCACGCGATTCGCACTTACCTGTGCTGCATACCTCAGCCATTAAGATAAAGCGCAGATCAGCGGCGGGGAAAGTATGGGAACTATGAGCAGCTATCATAAATATCACAAAATATGCTATATGACGAGCAAAACATATATTGGGATTAATGTAGTTTTGTTTAGTTTTTTTTTTTTTTTTTTTTATATTTTTATAACTTAAAGTTAAAAACACCCCAAACTCACAATCGAATAGCTGATGATGATTTGTTTAAATAAAGAGGAAACATTAGATCGTACAACTTTTGTAAATATTATGCTTCCGCGAAGCGTTTTAAAAGTGTTTTTATATTTCCATGTTGAAAAACTAAATGAAAATGCAAGAAAGAAAAAAAAAATTAAAAAAGAAAAAAAAATTGTATTTTATGTGTATTGAGCTTAGCTTAGCTTTAGCTAGCTGGCTATAGCTGGAGTCGTAATATAGCTGTTAGATTTCCCAGTGCCTTGGCCTGGGCATTACAATTTATGATGATTACCATTTGCGAAGGCATGAACATATATACACACTTATATATACATATAAAAGGCTGGCCAACTTGATTAGCGCGAAAGACGACCGCAAAGCAAGCGACGCGTCAGGCGCTTTGACGAGCTGAAGACTTGACGAACCGCCCGTCAAGTCGGACGCGAATGATTTCCATAGTGAAATTGACGCAAATGAGCGGCAAGGCGGACAGCAGCGCTATTGATTTTGTGGCTTTTTATTTAGCCAAAAAAAAAAAAAATAAATGAAGAAAAAACCTAAAAGAAATTATACAAAAATAATAAAAAAGAAATAAGTCTGGCAATAAATTTTGTGGATGTGCAACGAATAAAAAAAAGGCAAGAAAATAGCATAAAATATTTCTTCAATTGCAAAATATTTCCCATCAATTGTTGAAGTTGTTTATGGCCCGTCTCGTGTTTTCTCCTGACTCTTGGCCTTTAGCAGAACTTGACCCTTAACCTTGCGCCTGGGCAGCTCCAGAGGAAACTGAAAACCTTTTCAGCTAAGTCGGAAAAAGTATTGTGATTTTGCAACGCTTTGTGTGAAAATTGCTGCGTCACTTCGAAATTTGATTGATTTCACAAATGAGTTCCGAGTCGGAGGCCATCTCAAAAGACCAAAACAAAACATAACAAAAACCATAGAAAGCTGCATCCTATTAAATCAAATCAACAACAGCAATTCATGGAGCTGCTCAATTAAACGAAGATTAATTAGTATTCATTATTTACTGAAATTGAAGCATTTTCATATTAATGTTTTCTATTCCACGTTGAACAGAGGATTAAAGTGGTTAAAGCGATTTTTTATTACAGATAATTGAGAAATTACAGAGATTTGGAGAGAGAGAAGAAAGAAATAGAGTGAGGTAAGGATGGAATGAAACAGAATATGAATCAGAGACAGATATATATATTGTATATATGTAGAAATACAAAGATAGAGATTGAATAGAGAAGGAGATATACAGAGAGAGAGAGAAGCTTGGAAGATATAGAGTGAAAGAGAGAATGTCAAAGATAATATAGATTCAGTGAGAGGGAGAGAGATAATGCAGGAGAGTAAAGGAAACACTGAAAGAGAGATAAGCGAGTGGGAACGATGGCATTGGACAACTGAAAACTGAATAGCATATGGGTAAAGAGAGGCAGTACATGGGATATATGAGTTGCTGTCTGTAGTACCCATTTACTTTGCTTAAGTAGTTCATTAAGGCATTCCATATTTGCCATAACTAAACAACATTCCGCATACAATCCCCAATTTACATGCCTCTCGTCAATGGGCATAGTTTTTGGACTTAGTTCCAGTTAGTAATTCGGCAAATTCAAGCATTTTTGACTTTAGCTCCGCATTGCTGATTAAATAATTTGAGTGCTGGCCAAAACGAAATCAATGCGCAGACCAAATCGAACAACAATTGTAAAGTTTTGGCTAAAAAGGGGAGAAAGAAACTCAGCGAGGCAACGAGCCAAGCGGCAAGTGGCAAGTGGCAAGTGGCAGAAACGTGACTGCCAAAATGCTGAACCCCAGAAAGCCAGATCCACTTAGAGAGCGACAGGTGGTCGGATAGATTTGCTTTGGCTGCGGACGGCAGTGGATTTGCGCACCACTTGTTGATGCAACAATTAGTCTAAACTTTCAGCAGCGTCCAAACAAGCGTTGCAAGGCAATTTGGCAGAAAACGTTTCCGAGCAGCGAGTCCACAGTCCATAGTCAAAAGCCAGGGCCAGAAATCAATCGTCAAGCTGTTGAAAATCGCAAATTGTGCAAAAGCAACGCAACATTCAACATGCCACAGGCGTCGCACCCCACCACCACTGACTCGACAATCTCTGTGGCAGGTTACGTGCTATAATGCGTTATGATCTGCCGTCTTTGCAAATGCCGGAAAGATGAACATGCACAGATTAGCGAACCATCGCCCGATTGTAGACGAGTATATATCACATTGTACTTGCTCATGATTGCAGCCAAGTTTTTGGCGCTTAGCCGAAATTTAACTCTGCTAAATGTTGCTATAAAAGATATAATATAAGAAGTGCCTAAGCTGTGGGATTTTTGGCTTTTAAAATGACTTTTATATTTAGTAATAATTGAAATTTAATTATAAACAAATCTATAATATATATACTATGCTATATTTTGGGAAGCTATAAAATGTCTATAAGATCTGTATTCGGCTGACTAAGTCATATATGACACTCGTTAGAGTATTACATATCATATATGTCCGTTGATACTTTAATTACTAACCGATCTGAAGCTATCAACTTGCATTGAATTTGATAACAAAAATTGTAGAAAATATTTTTTTTTTTTAATTCTAAAGTTAAATTTTAAGTTATGTGAATTAATATTTTTGTTTATTATTTTATTATTATTATTATTATTTTATTTTTTTTTTGAGCTAAAGAAATTATTTCAGTAAATATTGATATATTGATATAAAAACTATTATGATGCCTCTCTGCCATAAAGCCTGTCATGACTCATATGACTCTTAAGTAACTCTATAAGAAGGTAAAACTTTTCTGATATTTACATTTTTGAATATACATAAGGTAATATAAACGATTGGGTGACTAATACAGGCTCAGATTTTCATCTGAGCCAATTACTTAAGGTCTGACATATTTTTCTGTGTAAAACTCTCATTCTAGGCTGTCGAAACACACTTAATAAATGAAGAAATCTGTCAACCGCTAGGTACACTTAAGACACCTTGAATATTTCCAGTTTGCATCTCTGCTAAATGCTTCAATTAAGTCAATTGGGACTTGCACAATGCCACAATTATGCTGGCGAGTTAAGCTTCTCTTTAATGATATCAAATATGCCTAGATTATGTTGTGCCTGCAAGGCTGCATCTATTGACATTAAGCCAAATGAGGCTTGAACTGCGCACTCTAGCATGGGATGACGTGGGATGGTAGATTGCCCAGCCAAGCTTATTGAGCCATCAAGCGAATGCCTCCCTGCATTACATACATTACAGAGCCCTAGGGCTAATTAGCATAATTGCTTGAGTTAACCCTCAGTCTGCCTCTTATCCCATCCGCAGAGACATTTCAACACGCTGCCCTGGGCGTTGCTGTTGGTGCTGCTGCTCGCCGCACTCACGCTCCAGTTGGCAGCCGCTAGCGGCGTTCCGGTGGAGGATGAGCCAGCGTCGGAGGCCGAGAATGTCAGCACTGAGAGCAATGAGATTATACCACGCGAGGCCATACAGAAGCTGGACTTTTCGGTGCGACAGGCGCTGCTGCGTGCCATAGACAAGCTGGAGCGAGAGGAGGCATCGGCGTCGGCGTCGATATCGACATCAACCACAGCCGCGATAGTGGCGCCTAGCAGCACACTGCCCGCTCCTCGAGAGCGCGAAGAGATTCTGGAGGAGAGCACCAGCTCCACGGATGTGGTGGTGCCCACCGTGCAGTTCTATACAGCGACCTTCGACGAGCGCAATGCCCAGGAGCAGCTGCTCTCCTCCTTCATCGATCGCTCCAAGCTGTGGAAGAAGTCGACGCTGCGCAAGCAGAGCGCCACAACATCACCCCTCTCCAGCACTGCGGATGTGGGTCCTGACTCGCGACAGCTGACGCGCAGCGTGGACACCTCGCTGGGCAGCAACGAGATAGCCCACGATGGCAGCAACGAGATCAAGTTTGAGATTCGTAACGTGAAAAAGGAGACGACGACAACAACGACAACGGCGGCAACGACGACCACGACGACGACAACACCGCGACCACGCACCACTAGACGTCGCACGACCAGCACCACAACCACCACCACAACAACAACGCCTCGACCCACGCACAACGAGGATGGTGAGAACATCGAGCTAGTGGACAAGCAGGATATACGCATACAGGAGGCGCCGCTGGTCACCGCCTTCACCGTGGATCTGGATGAGCGAGGCACGGCCCAAAAGTTTCGCCCGCTGCTGCAGGCCGAGCACAGCTTACAACAACAGCAGCAGCAAAGGTTGCAGCAGCAACAGCTGCAGCAGCTGCAACTGCCACACGTTGGACCCACCATTACCAAGCTGAATGTGCTGGAGTCGGACCTGCCACCTGCACCGCTGACCACGCAGAGTCCCACGGGCATCGGCAGCCCCAGCACCACCCAGACGAACCTCCAGCACGTTGCCTTCTCCACAACGCCCGCCTTCCTCAGCAGCAGCACCACTCACACGAACAGCAACTTCCTCAAGGTAAGCTTGCCATGGACCAGGTGACATTACACTAATGATCTTGTCTCGTTGTTCCCACTTAGGAGCCACTGGCCAGTTCCAGTGTGACGGCACCCGTGCCGCCCAGCGTCAACAACTACATTATTGAGCGACAGCGCGCTCTAGAGCAACAAATCTATCAGCTGAAGTTGCAGGCGCAGCAGCAGCAGGCGTTGATCTTGCGGCAACTGAAGCTGCTCGAGGAGCAGAGCCAGAGTCGTTATCAAGTTGCGCCGCTTGCGCAATCGAGCACATTGCAGCCGCTACTCCAGCAGCAGCAGCAGCAGCAGCAGCAGCAGCAGCAACAACAACAACTACAGCAACAACAGCAGCTGCAGTTGCAGCAGCAACATGCATCACTGGAGGCAATACAACAGACGCTGCAGCCACCTTCGCCTGGTTACTCCATCAGACCTTCGGTCGAATTTATACCCAGCACACATACGAAGACCATTATCTATCCCACATATCCAATTGAGCAGCAATTGCCGCTGCGCGAAACCGTTGCGGCTCATAAATTTGCCCTGCACAGCAGCAATAGCAACAATAATAACAACAACAACAACAACTATCAGAAACTGCCAACGGCAACGAGTGCGGTGCAACAAATTTTCCAAAATTTGCAACAAAATTTGCAAAAAACAGCGGAACATGCTGTCAGCAATGGCCAGAGTCCCAATAGCATTGCCGGCAGCATCAGCAACAACAACAATAACAACAATCATTTACAGCTACAAACCTCAAATCAGTTCAACTTTGCGCCTGCGGAGGCGTCTATCTTGCAAGCCCCGCCTCAGAATAATTACCAACAGTTTCAGCAGCAGCAGCAGCCACAGCCACAGCCGCAACCATTGCTGCTGCCCAGCTATGTCAGCAATGCTGTCTATCAGCAACAGCAGCAACAGCAGCAGCATCGCGCACGTCTCTTTCGGCAGGAAACAGGCACTGGGAACTTTGGTCTGAACAATGAAAATGTGGAAATCCAGCCGAGCAACTCCTTTGCAACGACCATTGTGAGCCAGCAGAACAATTTGGATAATCAAAATTTCTATCGGCAACACCTGACGCCGCAGCTGAGCAACCAGCTGCAGCAGAATGCGCAGCAGTATCTCCAACAGCAACTGTTGCAGCAGCAGTCGAAGTCAGCGACAGCCACGGTAGTTGGAGCAGGAGCAGCGGGCACGTCAAGCGTGAGCTCAGGTAATACCAATTCTAGACTAATTAGGCCTAACAATCTCTCAAGTCCCTTTAATAGCTTAAGAAACTTCGAAGAATTGAAAGTAATTAGTAAAGTTTTAGCTCTCAACCATGGCATTCCGCAATTTGCATCACAAAACCTGCACTACAATGGCGCCTTTTGAGCACCACCAATACCACCAGCTCCACCAGCACCACCAACACCACCAACAGCACCAACTCCGTCTACTGTGACAACCAACACCATTCCACCAAATTGCACATCCATATTCATTATCACGAATCCAATCCAATCCTTAGCCGGAGGTCTGCCGTTTCACATTTACCCGTTAATTAAGCTCTTCTTCTTGCAACATCTTTGTAAATACGCACACTAAAGCTAAGCATTATGATAATGAACACACAAACAAGGACTATCGCAGCAGCAGGAGACTCTGAACAGGATGTGCCGTGGCAGACGTTGCAATTTTAAGCGCTGCTTGGTTAAAATTTAAATATCGAAATGTAATAATTATTTATTTTTATGTGAATAAAGTTTATGATAAAGTACAACAAACATACTCATACTAATGATCTGGAAATAAACTCTTTCTATACAAATAAAAATATATTTTCTCGAATTTATTGCTACTCAAAATAAACTTTGATTATGACTTCTCGATATCACAAGGATATATTCTATTCCTAAATTTTCAACAAGTTTACTTAGTTGTATGAACATTTTTAAAAATATACCTATTATTTCATAATAAATAAATAATAATAAATAAAAAAACTTTCAGGCATTATATTATATTATAGTTTTCAATTTTGTTATTAGACGGCAGTGACAACTTTACAAAATATTGCATACTTTCAGGCTGCAATATTTAATCATGGTTTAACTTGCCTTTACTTTCGGAATTTCCTGTTGCACTTTCCTCTAGATGGCGCTTTCGTGCAGTCTATGCCCGCAAAATAAAATATAGTATACTTTCAGCCAGCCCAATAAAAGGTTTGCAAGTTATAAAATTTTAAATTTCGAAGAGCTCAAATATCAAATCAAGCTCTTAACTGTTCAATATTTCATGATTAGTCCCATCAATAAAACAGTTTTATTTTCAAGTATGTCAGTTTTTTTTTAAATATATATAAATTTTATTAAGTGTAGAACCTGTACAATCAAATTTAGTACCTTAACAACACATGTATATATATGAAATTAGAACCAAACCTCACATTATGAGGAATTAATAGTAGATAGGTTACAGCAATCCCATCGTTTTGGCAAAGCCTTGCCGTTTCAGTCTTCTTAAGGGTCTGGCAGGGATTAGACCTCTTGCGAGTAGACTTCGGTGTCGTTGCAATCTTTCAGAGTATCTGCTTGTATGTCTACCAATCTGCTCTTCGACAGTAGTCAGCTTGAGGTCTCTATGGAGAGTTGAGCCGCGTATATACCAGGGAGAGTTGGTTATCTGTCGTAGTACTCGGTTCTGCAGTACCTGTACCCGTTTGTAATTGGATTTGGCAGCAATCCCCCAGATTTGAACTCCATAGAGCCATATCGGTAGGATACATTGCACGTAGACAGCTCTTTTGCATCTCAGCGGCAAGGTGCTCTTTTTATTGTTGAGCCATCGCAGTTGTTGCAGTCTGTGACGACATTTTTTCACCGCAGCTTTGAGGTGCGGCCCAAAGGTGAGACGCTTGTCCAGTGTGATTCCAAGATATTTCACCTGTGGTGGCTGCTGTAGAGTTACTCCCGCCAGCTGGATTGGAGGGGTTTGCGTTGTTATCCTTTTTAGGGTGAAGCAAGGGTTTAATGTTTTCAGCGGGTTGACTTTTAGGTTCCACCGCTTGCACCAATCAGCGAGAGTATCAAGGTACCTCTGTAGTCCAGTACTTGCTTCAACAAGACTTTTAGAGTTATAGATGATTGCAATATCATCAGCATAGGTGGCAATGAGAGCTTTCGAGGGAGCATCCATATGTTGAGAGGACGGGCTGGGTATGTCTGAGGTATACAAGGAGAACAGCACCGGACCAAGTACACTACCCTGCGGCACTCCTGCTCTCATCGAATATGTGGACGAGAGTGTATCCTTTATCTTGACTTTAAACTCACGGTTCTCTAGATAGGACCTTAAGACGCCATAGTACGGAGCAGGTAGAAGGTTTTTTATTTTGCACAGTAAACCATCATGCCACACCTTGTCAAACGCTTGCTGCATGTCAATGAAGACAGCGTTAGAGTATTCTGAGTCGTCAAAGGCCTGCAAGATGTGTTTCACCAATCTGTGAACTTGTTCCACTGTACCGTGTCCCTCCCGGAAGCCAAATTGATGATCCGGTAAGATGTTAGATTGCCTTATGATGGCATTAATCCGGTTGGCAATGGTCCTCTCCCATAGTTTAGACAGGGAGGGCAGTAGGCTTATAGGTCGATATGATTCTGGATCCTCTTCCGGTTTGCCAGGCTTATGAATCATCAAGATCGCAGCTAATTTCCATTGCCTTGGGAACACTTGGAGCCTGATGATGGCATTAAAGATTAGTGCAATATAAAGTAGCGCTCTTGTAGGCAAGGCCTTCAGCGTAGCATTGCAAATCTTATCTATTCCAGGAGCTTTATTTTTCGGCAATAGTTGGATAGCTTCACTTATTTCTTCAATCCTTATAGGCTGAATAGGCAGGGACATCTGCAATGGAGTCTGCAAACTGAGGTGAGTCTCCATGGTCTGCTCCGTCGTAGCATAGCTATAAGAAGTAAAGCGATCCTCTAGATGACATCCGAATGCGTTAGCTTGTTCCAATTCGCATTTAGCAAGTTCGCCACTAGGGCATCGGACAGGTACCTGTCTAAAAGGTTGTCGTTTGAGCGATTTTGTGCATTTCCATAAAGAGTAGTTTGCATCTATAGTATAGTCCATGGAAGCCAATTTTTGCTCAAAGAAATCGCCTCTGAGTTCTCTTAAAAGGTTACGTAGCTGTCTTGCTGCACGGTTCCACAAAATTCGGTCCCAAGGATCTTGGGATCGAATCGCTCTTCTACGAAGGCACCTTTTTGTTCTGATGAGCTCTTTAGCTTCTCTCGTTAGAACAATGCCATAATTAGTGGGGCGAGGCGCAGGATTATGCGGCGTTGCAGCAGCAGCAGCTCTATATATATTCTCCGAGAGAAGATCAACCGCATTCTCAATGTCTTCTCCAGTGTTCAGACACGAATTTAGTTCAATAGTGTCATCTAGCTGTTGTCTGAAAGCCGTGATGTCACTACGGTTGGTTATTAGCCTTGGGCTTGGCCTGATATTGGAACCATCGATTTGCAACTCAGCAATAAGAGCTAAATGGTCAGAATCTAAGTCCCAGCTTTGGTAGATATTTGCTTGATAATTCTGTATCCCGTGGTATACAGCAAAGTCAATGCAAGAGGGTGTGTGACTGGATATGTATGGGTATCTAGTTGGAGATCCAGTTGCAAGTATATTGGCGCCTCTGGCTGTAATGGCTTCTGCTAGTTCTCTGCCCCTGGGTGAATCATATGAATCTCCCCACAGCCAATGTCGTGCATTCCAGTCACCACCAATAAGATACCTTTGGCCGCAAGAAACGAGTATATCGCTAAATTGCCTTTCTTCTATTCTGTTCCTTGGTGGGCAGTATATGGCGCAAAATTCAATATCTCCCAATCCTGTGGCAACTTTAATTGAAGACATTTGTATGTTTGGAGTTTCAATAACCCTTTGTGGAAAGTGGCGAAGAGAGCTTCTGACGAATATAGCCGCTCCTCCCATTCCATGGTTGTGATTTGATGGTTTGTAAGCCGGATAAAAGATATAACCATATATTTTGACTTTATCTCCTCGATTCAGTCTGATCTCATTTAGTAGAAGAATGTCGACGTTGTTGTTATGCGCGAATAGCTCCACTTCTCTGGCTTTTCCTGCAATGCCGTTGACATTCCAGATGAGGATCTTCAATGAGTTCATTGTGAGGCGGAGGCGTTGTTATGAAGCTGGTGAGCCGATGATTCCCCAGTCCATTGCTTTAGCATGCTGGCCATTTCATGGACCATTTTCTCGAGCCGTTCTAATCGTTCACTGTTTCTCTTGTTTTGTTGTTGTTGCTCACGTTGTTGCGCCTGAAGCCACGTGAGAAATTGCTGTTGTTGCTGCATTTGCAGCTCTTGTTGCCATTTCAAGAATTGTTGTTGTTGTTGTTCCAGTAGAGATTGGACGTCAACTAGGTGATGCTGCTGTGAAATATTTGCTATAGGTTTAGCTAGCTGGCCTTGCGCTTGAATATTCCGTATGCGACTCTGAGCAGATGCATTTCCATTTTTTGCTATCGAGGCATAGGATACTCCACCTGCTCCGATCCTGGAAGTATTAGGAAGCTGTTGCGGTTGCTGGCGAATTGGTTGATGCTGCTGCTTTCGTTGTGGCTGTTGCGGTCTTGCTTGGATTTTCTTGGTCGTTGAGGAGCCCATTGATCGTCGGTAGAACTCCTGATACCACTGACAACCTTTGTAGCTTGCCATGTGGTTGCCTCCACAGTGAATACATGTAGGCGGTTCGTCTTGTGAACGTGTGCAAAGATTGGTGGGATGGTCTCCGCCACAACGTGCACAGTTAGGATGACGACGGCAGTATTTGGCTGTATGGCCATATTCCTGGCATCGTGCGCATATAACGATTTCAGAAGTTTTGCGCATCCTTTCTACTCTCACCATTTGGCGGCAAAGTGATTTTATATTATAAATCTCGTTAATTTTGTCGCATGGTTTTATATTTATGAAAAATATATTTAGTTTTTCATCTCTGTTTGTCTTTGACCTTGGGTTGTGCACTTGCAGAGCATCAAATCCATATTTTTTAAAATTGGCAATTATTTCGTTGTTCAACGTACTATGGTGAAGCCCCCTTACTACAATTCTGTAAGGTTTGTCTTCCTTCAGCTGATATGTATGGAACTCAATGCCTATTGTATCAAAATGCCTTACAATAGCTCTGTAAGTGTCGCTGTCTTTAGGAAATATCCTAGCCGTCACTCCTTGGTTAACTTTGATTACCACGTTGTCAATACTAGTAACTTCACTAATTATTTCAAAAAGATCATTAAGATCAGTGATACTCACAACGATTTGCGGTGGCTTAAGTGAACCGATAGGTTGTTTGTTGTTGCTGGGTTCCTTATGTTGAAGGTTGTTGACTGTATCAGTTGCATCAGCAGTGCTCTTACGATCAACAATAGAAACAGTCGCAGGGCTTGCACTTCTGTTTTGGGGATGCACCTCATCATCGCCTTCGCTGGTGACATCCATGTCCATATCGAGTAAGGCAAAACTGTTGCTGGATTTCGCCATGTTAGTTGAAGCAGAGTGTGAGTCCGTATCTCGGTTTGCTCTTTTGCTACTGTTATTGGGCGATGTAGGTTTCTTCCTCTTAGTTTTAAGCATTTTTTGGGCTGCCGCCAGTTTTATAGCAGCTCCAGTGAGTTTTGGAGCGACAATTTTTACGGGGGCAGGTGAGAAGCGGGCTGCATGACTAACCATGCTTCCGCTAGCGATTGCACTGCTGATTGCAGCAGTTGCAGTAGTATATATTGTGCTACTGGTAGCACTAGTAAATGTGATTGTTGTTGTTATTGTACTGAGGTTCTGGGAGTCGGTGCATGAAAGGCGTTGGTTATTATTAAACTCAGACCTCAGCTCGGAAGGTGTTTTACCAGCTATTTGGTACATTTTATCATAATCAATCGGCTTATTTCTAAGCTGAGAGTTAGAGAAAGTGTTTTTATCCATTTTAGTTTATATTTGTTAACTTTCTGTGAGATTTAAACTTATAAACAAATCAATGTCAATCGTCGAGCAGATCACTTTGCTGATAAGCACAGCGTTTATTGCCCCTCTTGAGCGGCAGCGCGCGGTTAGAGGGGAGATGTTTTGCCCAAACGGGCAGCAGGTGCAGTCTTATCTCACTACACTTGTGTTTTGTTTTTGTACAGCTGCCGACACTGCACAAGACAGCGCCCGAAAAGTTTATGACTTGTGCTATTTTTAGCACACGAAGATAACGATAGTAAATAAGTCAATGCGTTCTCGATTATGCGCGACACAACCGATCTCGAAGAGCTTATCTTAACGACTCAAGTATGTCAGTAGAATTTTTTTTGTTTATTGCACAAATACAATATACATGTTCTCATTCATATAATTTATTATAGCTAAATTACTAACGTATATATATAAAAAAATATGTGGGGGCTCTCTTTCCATTATTTCTATTACTGAGTTTGAAGGACGAGGAAAGGGGCGGGGTCGAGTTGCGATTAGTTTTAACAAAACAACAGCGATGCTTACAAAGAGCTGAGAAAGCAGAAACTAAAATTAAACTAAAATTACATATAACTTAATAGTTTAGTTCTTCCTCTTAGATTTTTGTTTCCTTTCGTTTTGTTTTGATTCTCTCATCAAATTCATAGCTCCAGGGCAATAGTTTAACAATTTCAACAGGCTTGCTTAATTAAATATTTCATTTCTTTTGTTAGGGCGCGTTCTTAGCTATGCTATATGCCTCTGTGCGGCATATAGCGTTTAACTAATATGGTACATGGACTTTTTTGTATTTGTATAATGTTTTTGTTTTTTTTTTTTCATAGGTTTTTTTTATAAAAAAAAATAGTAGAATTCGTTTTGAGCTTAACAAAAACGCAAGCTAATTAAACTAACAGATTGAAGTAATATGCACTCATCCATTCTATGTATGTATATAATAAATATTTTTGTTTTTTTTTTGTTTTAGTTGTATGTTTGTTGGTGTTTGCACTAAACTAATTTAAAATGTATCAATAGTCTCTATATGTACTATTTATATTATGTATATATGTATATAAAAATATTCCTCTTCATTCGTATAATTTGCTCAAGTCTTAAGAATACAGTTGGTTTTCAATATGAATTTGAAAGTTTCATAGCGCGCAATGTGCGCGCTTTACAAAGGGGCGGGGCGGGGCGTGGCGGGTGCATTTGCTTTGCTCTTTTCATACAGGGTCAGTTTTGGTGAGGATGTGGGTGGTGGTGGGGGAGGTCAATTAGTACAAACTGACTATGGGTCTACACTAATACTACTTACTATATATCAATATTTGCATTTAAGGCTAGTTAGTTCTATGCAGTTACAAATAATTTTATCATTTCATGCATGTTTCTTGTTGCTGTTGTTGTTGGTATGGTTTTTGTTGTTGGTCTGCTCCAACTCTTTCTCTATAAGGCACAGATATTTGTTACATCAGTTTCATCTAGTTTCTCTTTTATACACATAAATACTTTTCGCTTAATGCAAATAAATACCAAAAATAATTACAAAAATTTACAGCTCAGGTGGGAAGCTTTGTGGGAACTACACCTCAACGCCGTAGTTGCGGTCAACAACGTAGTCGTAGCGCTGCTGCTCGCCGTTTGCCTCGCTGGCATTGGACGACGGCATTGCTGGGACGGGTGTTGTAACAGGGGCTGGGTTAATGGCTGAAGTGGGCGTGGCAGTCAGCTTAGACACTGCGCCGCCTGTTGATCGATGGTGATGCTCACTGAGATTCTTATTCCTATTGCTGCTGGCCACCAGAGCCGTATTGATGGCAATGGCTGTCTCAGCCACATTATCCTCCTCATCATCATCGTCGTCCTCTTCCTCCTCCTCAATGGCTTGCGCATCGGGCAGCAAAAAATCGATGGGTAGCTCAGGCACAGACATGCCTTTGCGTGTGAAGAAGAACATTTTCTCTCTGTAAAGTACAAAGGCAATCGTTAGCCACTGGAACCGCTTTTGGCCGCTGTCACTCGAAAACTTACTTGAAGGAGACCAAATCTGGGCAGCCTTTGGGCACCTTGGTCTTGCGTAGCTTGTGTATTTCTTTGGTGGTCTTCATGAGCAGCTTCTGCAGTAAACGCTCCTCGGGGCACTTGGTGGGATCGGCGCGTGCCACTAGACGCTGGAATTCTTCATTCTCAATGGCCCAGGCCGCAATCAGCGGGTCCTTGTTATCGCAGGCCTTCTGAAGTCTATAAACAAATGACATAATTATGATGGGAACATGGATTATTTAGTTAAGTAACTTACACTTCCTTGAGGTTCTGCAACTTGGAGATTTGATCGTTGAGAAAGTATAGTTTGCTGTGCTGTGCTTGCAGATCCAGCTCCAAGTCCAAGCTGGTGCGTGGTATGTGAGTATGATGCAGTTCTAAGGGACAAAGTATATGATTTAGTTATGTTTCAGTTGAGAGCTGGCTCTTCAGATGGACTCACTTGTGACTGACTTGGTCGCCTTTGGCTGGAAGCGCAGCGAACGCCGCTCCACGGCGCCGCGATGGAAGGTGTGTGGCGTGACACCGAAGTGCATGGCCGAGTCTGAGTCACTGCGATTGAGCCGGCAGTTGTAACGATTCTTGCTGACTGCCGCCGAGGGCGTAAATGTTTGTGAACGCTTCACGGGCCTGTCGTCAACCAGCTGCGTCTGGTTGCGCAGCTTCTCCGGTGGAAAAGCGGAATCTGTGTTAGTCTCCTTATCGGCGTACTCCTGCTTCATGTTCTCCAGGTAGGCGTCCAGCATGCAACCAGCTGGAGATTGAAAAGAATCGAATTAGCCAAGAGTCAATAGCTTAAATTGATTTGCGACTTACAGTGCGTTAGGCCGAGAGTGCCGACCAGCTGCTGCTCATCCTCTTCGTCCTCGTCATCGTCGTCATCGTCGCTGCACTGCGGCTCATTGTGCCGGACATGCTCGGGCAACTCTTCGGCTATTTGGGCTTGCAGCTCCAATGGCGGCGCCTGATTGCGCGTCAGCGTTGAGGTTTGTGATGAAGTAATTGTGGACTCATCCGAGGACTCCTCTCTTATGTTGTTGTTGATGATGTTGTTGCTAGCGGCAACAGCGGCGGCTGCTGCCGCGGCGCTTGTGGACGGCAAGTCCAGAGACTCAAAAGTCGGTATGAATTTGGAACTGAGCACATTGTACCACTTGAGCGTGGAATCATCCGGATTGAACTCGGCCATGCTGATCTGCACAGTGCCCTAAAACAATCAAATATTTCCAGGGATTAGATAAAGTTCATTCTACAAGCTAGAGCAGATAAGACTTACAATAATCTCTTCCTTCTGGCCCGTCATGCTGACCACGGTCACCTGCAGGCTCTTGGTCAGAAGCTTGTCCAGCGAGATGGGCACTGCGAAGGTGTCATTGAAGACGGGCTTCTGGAAGTCACCCAGCGCCTTGGTGCGTATGGATGTCAGCGAATTTGGCAACAAAGCGGCACGCAAATAACTGCAATGGCATAAGGAAAATGAGCAACTGCGTCCAGGATCAAGCATATGATTTGCACTTACACTTGCGAGTTATCCGTGGTCGCTGTCCACAGCGCTGATAAGTTGTTGGCACGCTCCAGGGAGACAACGAGCTCGCCTTCCTGCTTTAGATACTTGAGGCCGATCTGAACCTGGGCAAGTTCCTTGCGCGGCAGATGCGCACGGGAAGCTTCAAAGACGCCGGAATCACCGGCCACAGATTCGTTGCTTACGGCTGCCGAGACGGAGCGCGTATTCGAGGTGGAGGAGGAGCGGCTGAGCATCTCTTGGGGCAGATCCAGCAGCGAGGGCTTCTCCGAGATGGGGGACAGCGGTCCATTTAGATTGAGAGGTGAGGAAAGATTGAGTTTCTGCAGCTTCGCCTCCAGCATCATGCAGTCCAGCACTGTGGAGTCCAGATCGTACGGATGGGCGCGCACCGCAGCCAGGGCCATGGGCACAGTTGGTGGCGCTGTGTAGGCGGGTGGTGCAGGCATCGCATTGGCATAGGTGGGTTCCTCCTTCAGCGCGGCCTGCGGCTGATCGGCAATCGCATTGTACTTCATAGGCGAGGCGGGTGGCGTTTCTATGGAAAGGCTGCTGCGCGGCGACAGCGAGACCTCCGAGGCTGGCTGCGGCTGCAACTGCGTCTGTTGCTGAAGCTGATGCTGCTGCTGCAGCTGCACGGCTGGGTGCACGGGTGGCAAGCGCTGATGCTGCTGGAATAGTCGCTGCGAGCGTCGCTGCAGATCCACCACATCGATGGGCGATTCGCCGACGGCAAATGGATCGATGTAAATGTCCGTAAAGCTGAGGGCGCTCTTGCTGCTGGCTGTGGAGAGGGAGCCTAGGCTGCTGCCGCTGCTGATGGAGAATGTGCTCTCCGAGGAGAACGATTTGAGGCGCTCCTCGAGCAGATTCGTGGACTTGAGGGCCTCCTGCAGCTTGGCCAGCAGCAGCTGCTTCTCCTCGTGGAAGCGCAGGCGATTCGCGACGCATGTGTTGGTCGCCTCGTACGCCTCCTTCAGGTCCTCCTCCAGCTTGTGGCGCGTCTGTTGAATGACCAGCTTCTCCTCCGCGCTGCGCGACTTGAGGGAAATGCTGTTGAGGTCGTTGAGCAGCTTCTCCTTCTCCTGTATGAGCAGTATGCGATCCTTGTCGGACTCCAGCTGGCCGGGCTCAATGCGCTCCACATGATCGGCCAGCTGCTGCTGCAGCTTCTTTATGTGCTTCCTCCACTCCGCGTACTGTAGCTTCGTCTTGGCCATCTCCGCGAAGCGTGCGCCGCCATTCAAATGCTCTCCGGCGCCACACAGATCCGTCTGGCTGGCCACGCACACTCGATCGAAGGGCGAGGCGGCGCTGAGCAGGTCAGCGTTCTCCTCGTTGATCTGCTGGCGACTCAGCTCGTTCTTGATCTGCACCAGACTGCGCATCAGCTCCTCGCGCACCTTCTCGCCGGAGACGAGTGACTTGTGCACCTTCAGCATCTCCTCGCGTATCGCCTGCACCTCGGCAATGTCGTAGCAACCATTCTGGCGCGCATTAATCTTCTCGCCCACGGAGTAGAGCGTGTTCATGCCCCGCTCCGTGTAGGATATATCATTGGTAATGTGGTTCAGCTCCTGCTTCAGTTGACGCACACGCTCACGCGCCAGCATCAGATCGGCACGCAGCAGTTCTGGATCGTGTCGGCTCATAGAGCTGGACGACGAGCATACTGCAAATAACAGCGAGAGGGAGGGAAGGAGAGAGAGAGAGAGAGAAAGAGTTAGTTAATGAATGTTAAACAACATTTAGTCGAGAATCAGCTAATATTCCTAGAGCTAGAGCTAGAGCAAATCAATAAGAGATCTCCCTGAAGAGTGCTAGCTAGTGCTAGGCGAACTGGCTTAGCTTCTGGGAATAATAATATCAATATTAGTACAACCTATTCGTTTTAGGGAACAACCAAGTCTAGCTAATTTATAGGCCCAATATTTACAAGTTGGCTCAAAGCAGGGCATGTGGTATGGCCACAATATTGTTGGTTTTGAGCTGACAAGAATGCGCTTATCATTGGGCAATTACTGTGAAATCTCTTATCGCTTGTTCGACAGCAACAGCAATTATCAGAAGGCTGTAATCGGTTAGTCCAGGTGTGGGCATATTTGTGGGTTTACTTACAGCTGCTGCGACTGGCCGCTAGCTTGTTGAGGTGATTGTACTCCTCCTGGGCAAGATTCAGACGCTGTTGCTTCACATCGAACATCTCCCGTTTGTTCTCCAGCTGATCCTGCGCCGCAGACAAGTAGTCGCTGAGCATCTGCTCCTGGACGCTCTTCCACTCCTGCCGCGGATCCTCCAGCTGCGTGCTCTGCGCTATGTGGTTGATATAGTAGCGTCCAATATTCGAGTCGTACGCCTCCTCCCAGCCCACAGGCAGCTCATCGCCCACACAGTCCTCGAAAGATTGCGGTTTTGTGTAGCTGCAAAAAAAAATCGAAAAGAAGCAAATCGAAATTGGTCAGATCCAGGCTAGGCATGTGTAACTCGTTCGGCCGAGAATATTTAGCTTATCAGCTTGTTTGCATAGAGACAACAAATCGCTAATGAATTTCCGTCGAGAAGATTTCGGCTAGTATTGTATTTGTTGGCCCTATCTCAGATGTATCGTAACCTGTTTACCGTCAGAGGCCAACTGTTCCCACGCCAGCTAATTGGTAGCGTTTCTCTGGGCCCATTCGATAAGATTAGCGACAACTTTTTGTCTGGTATTTCCTGTGTGCATTTTTTCTTATTTATTTATTTACTTTTTTTCGTGTTTTCGTTTTTTTTTTTTGTATTTTCTGTGTGTTTCGGTAAAAGTGGGCAAAAACACACACATGGTCTCACATGGGCATATTTCTTAGACTACAAATATTTGCCATGCAGCATTAGCACTTGCCTAATGGTATGTCTACTCTCCTGCAGCGTTTTGTTGTTGCCATACAAAATGCCCCAATGCCGCTTTGTTCCCCCAGATGGTATTTGCCATATGTCTAATCTTATCGAGGTCGCGATGACGTTGTCTGTTGTCTGTTGCCTGTTGTCTGTTGTCGTTGTTACTCTTGCTTGTTGTTGTCTTTATTTCTTATTTTTGTTGAGTTATTTGTTTGCGAAATTCAATTTCAATATCAGCGCAGACAACAACATTTTCACATTCCGATGATAATTACTAATCTTCATAAATTAATTGCTCCAATAGGTGCACACACACGCACAGGCGCTCTTTGTATATTCTCTGATAATGTGCTTTAATTGAAAATATATATTTGTTGTTTTCTTTAAGGCTGGCATATTTATATGATTTGTTAATTAATCATTGCTGTGGAATTCGCGCGGCCATTAAAAGAGCTGCGCGCCAACCGCGGCCCGGAGCGATAATAAAATGTGCGCCAGATACAAATATATATAAATATATATATGCATATATATACGTGTATAAAGAGAGAGTATGAGCATGGCTCAACTGTCGGACAGTTGCGCATTCCGTATAAATTTTCCAAGAATAAAACTTGCTGCCGCAGTGGCTGCGACTCACACTCAGATATGAGCTGTAGGCAAAACTATCTGTGAGTTTGCAAAAGTATCTTTGTTTATAAAATAGACGAAGATATCCATAATCAAAAATCAAATCAAATCAAATCTGTGAGCCGCTAATTGATCACATATCGATCGTTTGGCTCATGCCCCGAAAATGTGGTAGGAAATAGAGTTTCGATGAGTTGGCCAAGTTAATGCTTATGTTTATTTAAATTGCTCTAATGACTCAGCGCATTCCATCAGCCTGTTTTTGTGTAGTTGGTGCCTTCTTTATTATCAGCCGATCAGCCAGTTGTGACGTCGTTAGGGTGACGACGTGCACTTGATCAGGAAGGTAAACGCAGAGCCGATTTGCTTTAAGCTTTGGGGCGATAAGCAATCATTCAAATTGCATGTGTTCGATTCGAGTGTGCCTGTGCCTGTGCCTGTGCCTCGTGCAGCGGAACAAAGTGCATGCTAAATGTGTCATATAGAAACGTTGGAAGATCGGTCACAAGCACAGACATAATGTATCCAAAGACATGTCCCAATCTCGGCACAGAGTCCACGCTGGCAACTGACACACAAAGCGATCTGCTGAGCGACAGAACATGTCAACAGCCAGCCAGTCAGCAGAGGAGGCGGAGAACACGGGAGCCGTTGGGGGTTTCATAATTGTAAAGGCGACGAGCTTTTGTATTTGTTTTCATTGGCTTTTCCACGTTATTCAATGGCGCACAGTTGATATCTGCTTCAGTTACGATCGATCATTGTTTATTATTTGCATGCGAGTCTAAACTGAGTAAACAAACATAACGATCGTCCAACTGAGACATCAGTATCACGTACAGCCCTAACCGATAGACGCACATGTTTCCTGAGTGCTTCAGCCAAAGATAGGACAGCTGCCAGCCAGCCCAGCTCGTAACTCGTGTTTTATTTGATTTGATGCCTACAATCGGCACACTTGAAAAAAACAGATCTGCACTGAAATCTTTTTCGGAGCAAAACTATTTATTGACGATAAGATAAAATATGGTGTTTGATAGTTTGGATTGCCAGCAGAAGGGGAAACGAAAACACGAGCAGAGCTCAGACAGCAGCTATGCATATGTTGAGCTTTCATTGTGAAACCAAATATATTCTCATTCTGGCCCGGTAACACTAGATTCTAGATTCTAGCACATCGTTTTTTGCCGACTGCACAGTTAGTTTTGAAATTTGAATAGTTTGCAAGTTATTTCTGTTTCATGAATTCAAATGAGCCGCTTGTTTGCACAGGTGGCAAATTGTGTGGCTAAACGCAGCTGGCAATAAAAAATATTAAATGCAAAAAGAAAAAGGTTATAAAAAAGTTTGCTTTTTTCTCTTGCAATCAGCTCCAATGGCTGAAGTGCAGCAAATTTTTATGGTTTTCCATTAGCGCTTGACCTCAGCGAGACCTGAGCAAATCAAAAATCAATGAACAGCCGAGTGGGTGGCTGGCTGCCAGGGCGTGCCATGCATTGTGGCATCAAGTAATAGGGCTTCCTCTCAACAGCGACCCGTTGGCGTTGGCCTTTTAGTAGTTGTTGGCTTAACTAACCAGCTAACCAGACAACTGGCTAACTGGCTAACTGGCTAACTGGCTAAAAGGCCGCAGCCCACATTAAACGTGGCGTTCGGCTCAAGAAAACTGCATAAATTAAATAATTGTAAACAAAATATTTATGGCGCAGAGCGACGCTGTAATAAATTCGCGCTTTAATAAAAAGAAAAAAAAAAAAAAAACAAAATAAAGAGGCCCAAACAAGTTTCGGGCCAACAAAATATTTCAGCATGAATTTCGTTGTCACAATAGCGACAGCAACAACTACAGTAAAGCATGACTGGGCATGGCTGCCCATACAAGTGGCCATTGATGGTGTTGACCAACAACAACAACAACAACAACAACAACAACAGCAAC
This sequence comes from Drosophila fulvimacula, assembly GCA_035045555.1. Taxonomy (NCBI): domain Eukaryota; kingdom Metazoa; phylum Arthropoda; class Insecta; order Diptera; family Drosophilidae; genus Drosophila; species Drosophila fulvimacula. The sequence goes on from JAWNOX010000137.1 coordinate 15,663,407, forward strand.
AACAGCAACTTTAGCGACTTCAAAAAGTTGTCATTAGGCAGCACTCAAACGAAATGCAAACAGATACAGATACAGATACATATATAACTATATATTTTCTATATAAACACATATACATACGTGTGCTTATGCAGATATAGACACACACAGCATAGACACATTTGTATAAACAATATTATTTAACTGTTTACGACGCGTTTTATGCTAATTGGCCCGCTCATAAAACGTATTTCTCCAAATGATTCTTTGCATATATATCTGCTGTATTTATATACATATGTATTTGTCTAAAGATATTTAGTTGTTTTTTTAAGTGACTTGGTTATATTTTTGGATTTATGTAAATGTCTTATTCAAGTTTTGGTCGTTTTTTTCAATCAACTCGGGCTGGCTTTGGGCCCTTGGAAACTTTTGTTTTCGGCAGCCTTGTGACAGAGAACAAATTAAAGAAGCGTCAAAGTTCTAGTCTCTTTCATCTGTTTTAATAGTCGATCATTAATTCAGCTGAGGAATTTCCAATTTGATCGCCCTGGCGGCTCGAACATCATTTAGCAATTCAAATTCAATCAGCAGAGCCAGGGCCGATGCGACAGGGAACAGTTGAAGCCGGTTTTCGAGAAATTTCATAAATCGCAGTTCGACATAAGCATTTGAGGGCCTAAAGCTACCTTAGGCACACAAATATATATATATATATATAACGATATATATATATCTCAAGATATATGCTTGTCGCTTGGGCTTAACCCAATCACGTAGTCTCTGTCAAGTTCTGCTCTAATTGTTTACTCTATATTTCTACGCTTGTTTTGTTTTTAACGGAACTGAGATAATAAACCACACGCTCTTCAATATATAGTACACAAACACTCACACACACACGATCACACACTTAGAATACGACAAAGACAACGATTTCCGGTTTATATAAAAATATAAATATATATACATATATACGATCGCTGGCCCAGTTGGCCCCAGCTCAGCTTAGCTCAAAGATCACAACAACAGCAGATTTTTATGCAAAAAGCACAGCACATATATCTACATAAGCATTAAACACAATTTATCAGTCAGGCAATCGAACATCACCTTGACATACCTACATGTATTTATAGGTACGGGCCGAGAGTAAATAAACAAATACAGTTGACGCAATTGTTTCTCAGCTAACTGCATTAAATATTACGTTATGGTCGTTAGCCATACGTAAGATCGCCAGATCGTATGATCGTCACATGTTCAGATAACTCCGGAACTCTACAGGCGAGCGTAAGTATCGAAAGACTTGATCAAAATGTATTAATCAGCATAAAGGAGATTAACATTTTGGAATATCTGCGTCATATAGGCGCGTCATATATGGCCATACGCACGTCATACAATTGGAATGTTGGGACAACTAACAAATAATCGAGAAAATAGTTAGCAATTTGTCTAAGACTCTAGATTCGTCTAAATCAACTCGGAAGATAAAATGATTTAAATTTCCGTCTGATTTCAGCTTGAAAACTTAAGCACATCACACACAATTGACAGTTCGATAACAATGCATAACTTATGAAGAGTTATGGTTACCTAGTTCTATGGGGAGCGCAATAAAAACTATTTTATATGAAACTGTGACACACATAAATTGGAATCGGAGCGGAATCTAGAGCACAAATAAATGTGTTCGTATGATTATCACATGTTTTTGCTGCTTGGATTGGCTTGGCTTGGCTTGGCTTGGCTCTTGTCTTTTCTTTTCTTGGGTTGAGTTGAGTTGGGTTGGGTTGGGTTGGCGCGTCGGCTATCGCTTATCAGAGGAGGCGTACAAAAATATTTAAGAGCTTAATCAAATTAAGCTATAAAGGTCGTACGTCGTTTTTATCTTATCGCACATTTGCTCGTTGCTCGTTGCTCGCTGTTCGCTGTTCGCTGCTCGTTGCTGCTTGTTGTCGACGTTGTTCAAAAAGAAATAAATATGAAAAATAAGTAATATTTAATGTGTATATTGCTCTACGATTATTTTTTGTAACTTGTTTCAGGTGTCGTTCACATTCTGCTGTCTGCTGCTGCCTGGGGCTGGAGCTGGGGCAAATTAAAAAGATATTAACTGCATTTCCTGTGCCCCATGTCTCTCACACTTTGACTTCCTTCCGGCGCACTTTTCATAATTTCCCGCCACGCAGGGTCTCCGTAAACGGAAATGCTGCACTTCAAGCAATTTGGTGTGGAGCTTATCAAATGCACATTTTATGAGCCAGCTCTATGCATACCTATGTATCTGTCTCTATATATTTTCTATAATAATTTTAAATACTTGGCTCAAAGTCAATGAACTGCGCATGCGTCAAAGTTATTTTTCAGCTTTTAGCTTTTTTTTATGGTCGCCATGTCCATAGACGTTACTACGAGATAAGCCTAAAGCATTTTCTGGCTATTCTTTATCTCCAAAGGTATTTCACAATCTTTAGAAGGCACACACAGAAAATAAAGAGAAGACAGCAGAGAGTTGGGTGTAAATATCTATGATATTTGTATGCCTTTCTTTTAGAGTATCGATATCTGGAGTTTCGTAAGTGGGTGTCAATTACAGCGCCGTGAGATCGCCTAGTCTCTGCGTGTGTGTGTGTGTGAGTGTGCATGTGTGTGTAAGCACTTTTCGACCTGAGGCCAGGCCAGGCCAGCCAGACCATTTAAATGGCGTGGGCTGGATGACATTAGTCACAGCCAGAGCCGATGGGAACTACAACATGGAAGACCCACTTATGGTGGCCAGTGACAGCTCGTAATAGCCAAGTTGTTGGCTATTGCTGGCTGCTCTTTGGCGCTTTTAGCGTTCATTTCGAAATCACAAAATGTCTACCATAAATTCCAAAGTGAACAATTGAAATAAATTTTTGCGCCATGCGCAATGCCAACTGCATACAAATTAACTATTAAAAAATTCATAGAATTTATACACAATCACACACACACACACACACGCACACACATGGACAGCAAACAACAAAAGCGCCCACTTGGAGCAGCAGCTCAGCCCGCTCTCCCCTCGTTCCCCTTGCTGCCTGTGGCTCATGGCAAAAGCAAAAGCAAAAGCAAAATAAACTTAAATTGAAATTTATGATATTTTATGACTTGTTGACGGGCATTTTTTCGTTTTCTTTTCTTTTTGGTTTCGATTCGGAAAAGCGTTTGTTTACATTCAGCAAGCACTGTTTGAAATTCCAAAAACTTTGCCGAACGTATGGAAGAAATAGCAAAATTCAGATTTGTGTATATGCTGAATTACCCAGAAAATGCTGAAAGAAATCCGAGGCGCAGTATGAGACTTCTGCTGGCTGCAATACCCTGTATTCTAACGAGAGACAGAGATGGTCTGCAGATCGATGAGGAAAGTAAAGCAACTGCTAAAGTTATCATTCAGAGTTACATAAATATGCAGGGGAATAAACAGATCCCATTCGTCTTTCAGCTGAATAGAAAGAGTCTCAAGTTGCGTCAACATTTTCTCTATTTATACACAGAGACAGGGACAGGGACAGGGACAGGGTATTGGCAGCCTTAGACAACTACCAAATTATGCGGGCCAATAGACAAGGTGAACTTTCTGGCCATCATTCGTGGTGCCATTGATCGATGAGCGCTTTGACGTCTTTGGATATACATATACGCATACATATAGAGATATATATATAGATCAGTGTATGCCCCCATGCATATGGTAATATGGGCGGCCATTTCGGAGAGAATGGGTCTATGCCAATATTTCAGTGTAACAAGCGTACGAAATTGCTTTTGAAATTCTTCTTCATTCAAAAGTTTTGCCTCGCCGCTCGCTTTTGGGAAATATGCAAACGGTATTCGGTACGTCAACAAAAATTCGTGGTATGCGCATTATAAAGCTTTAAATTCGACACGACAACTCGGAAACATTTTCGTGTCGTTCGAGACGCCCACATGGAACATGCCAAGGCACCCAAACACACACACACACACACACACACATGATCAAATATTTCACACAAAATTCCTGCTAAAAACAATATAGTATATAAATATGTGTGAGTGTGTGTGTTCGTGTCTGTTGCTCTATAAAGAAACCTTGACAACGTCAAGAGCAGCAACGAAAAAGACAAAAACAAGTGCAAAGTTTGCTTTGAACTTCTTGGACTGCAAAGTGTCCACCTGTGCAGTTTCTGTTTGGCTTCCCAGAATTTTCAAATTTGGCTGCCCAAAGCTGATCAGATACACTTTGTATCTGTTACAGTTGGCTATGTTAGGCAATCACTGGTTTGCTCTATTGATAAGATACTTTTCGGAAATAGCGTTCCAAGAGGCCCTGAGATTCTTGTGGAGCTTAAGCCAGATTTTTGTTTTAATGTGATCGTGCGCCTGCCCACTCCTAACTCTATATTATAAAGTCTATAGTTGCCATCAGCATAACTATTACCATTACCATAGCCAGCTACAGCGACGTCGCTGTTGTACTCTGTCATTAACAAAACAACTGTTGCGACCTTCACATACCAGAGCAGCCAAGCGACTGTGAGCCAACCGAGCGGCAGCGCGCAGTCGTCAGCCAGAGCGCATGGGCACATACGTATGTATGTAGATACTTACATACGTTTACATACATATTATACATATGTGCGCATGTGTGTGTGTAAGTATATCGCATATTGAAATAATAATAAGGCGAAAAATCCATCTGAGAAACGTGAATGCGAATACGAATGCGAAATGACGACGACGACGACGACGACGACGACGACGCGACGTCAAAGTCTCAGACAGCAGTCGACAGCAAAAATTTGTTATATACTATATAGACTTGTATCTGTAGATGTAGCTGCGGCTGTAGCTGTATCTGCTGGTTGTATCTGATAGAATGTGCTCGTAATAATGCGCGAGTGCGCTGAAAAAAGGGGGAAGCTGCATTGTAAATATGACGAACGCTTTAAGTTGAGCTGGGGGCGCATTCCTCGCATAAGGTCGAGCGTATAACTGGGGAGGAGAGCACTATAATCACACACACACACACACACGAGTTAGCTGGAAGCAAGCGTTACTTTATTTAATTTTTTTTCTTGCTGGGAATCCGGCCATGGGTAACGTCTGACAATACAAAAAAAAAAAAAGTAAAATAAAATAAAATGGGAAAAAATTATAATTTCTTAGCAATTTCACAGTGAAATGTTGAAGGAAGCGAGTGAAAATTTCTTTGGAATCATATTAAATCCAATTTGTTGCATTTGTTGCCAGCCAGCTGAAAAGCTGTGTATGTTCGGGTAGAAACATAAATTTCATTTATTTATGGGTGTTGTTCGAGTTCTGAAATTTTGGTTGGCCAAACGAGATTTCATAATTTACAGCTGCCAATAAGCGAAATACCAATATTTATTTAAATACATATTTCGAGCAGTCAGACAATTTGATATATTACCCTCGAAAGTGCATAATATCATTTAGAAAATACCCCCGATTTGAGTGCATGCGAAATGAAGAATTCGGCATTTGGCCGCATGTGCATAGAATATTCAATTTATTTATAGACGTTGATCTGTTTGGAAATTCTCAGCACGAATCCGAGGAACAGCGAAAATATTTCAACCATTATTATACGCTCACAGAGGGTAATATGAGTCGGTTTGCGAGCTTGTAACTCAGGGATACAGATATAGTTAGGGAGATCTGGCTCTCACTGGTTAACCTAAGAGAATTCGAAAGAGTATATGCTCTTCGGTGTGACAATTTTTGGCGATTTATTTGGCTTTATTTTGCATTTATTTTTGTACACTTTTTGTGTCAGTTTTCTGTGCGCACACTTTGTAGACAGTTTGGCAATTCGCATCACGGCCAAAAATTATTTCAAAAATTTATTCATTAATTTCGGCTCATATATGCGCACATAGTATATAAACATATTTTATTTTTGCTTTACATGCCAACAACAACAACAACAGCAACAGCAATACAATGGGCTCGAAAAATACTTTTCGACAACTACAAAAAAATTAAATAAAAATGCCAACAAGAATGAAAGCTGCTGACCAAAAATAAAAAAAAAATATATAAATAAAATAAAAAATAATAAGCAGAGACGAGAAAAATGCCCCATGTCAAATGGGCCAATTAACATTTCTGTTATTTTCAGCTTTTGTTTTCAAATTTTTTTTTTTTTTTTTTGTCTTTCTTTCGTTTCTTTTGTTTATAAATAACGAAGAATGTTTTGTTTGAGTCTTGTTGTTGTATGCAAAAATATTTGTGCGCTGTTATTTTTAACGCCAGGTCATAAATAAATAAATCCTTGCATTTTGATAGCCCTCTGCCAGCGCAGCGCAGCGCAGCGCAGCTCAGCTCAGCTCAGCTCTGTGCATTCATCTATATTTCTCTATATACATTTGGCCGCAATAAAAATCCCCCCAAAAACGAATTCCACGATTATCGTATTCAATATTTGCTGTTGTTTGTTTATCTTTTTCAATACACACATACACACACACACACACAGAGACGGCTGAAAACGTGAAAGATTTCCAATTTTATGGTCAACGCTCGTGGCATTCTCAGAAATTTACAATAACTAGTTGTTATTAGCTAGAACCAATTGATTTCAATACAGCTTTTTGCCTTTTCCTAGTTAAGGAACTTGAAGCCCATACAATTCTGAGTACAGTTCAAGTTGAAGTTGGGGTAAAAGTCTTTAAACGTACAGCTTTGGAATGTAAACAGGGGAGACTTAGTTAAAGATACTTTTAGAGTAAAGTATCTATCATATATATTTGAAAAATATCTAAGTATAAGATACATTATTAATACATGATTAAAGATATTTTTCCAAGTATCTGTCAGATATATTTCAACACACAAATCCAATTTAAGATACATTATATCATATCAACATCTGTATCTGAGCGATCCTCTCTCTATGAGTATCTTTACTAATTAAGATACTTTATATTTAAGACACTTTATATCATAAAGGCATATCATTAAGGTACCTTAAACATAGCTGTATCTGATGGATACTTTATATGATATATATCTGTATAAGTATCTACCATTATTCAAACAGTTTATATGGAATATTTGTATTATATTTGTCTGCATTTCCGCTGATATTTAGATCTCTCCTTTTTTATCTCGACAGCCAACAGATACATTTTCGATACACATTCAGTCAGGCAATTGAGCTATTCATGCTATAGTTTTTTTTTTTTTCTATTTTGTTTTGTAGTTGTTCAACGAGCAAAAATGCACGACAAATGAGACAAAATATTTCTAAGTAGCAGCAGCAGATGTACTCTCTACAGATGCATACATAAATACATTGCCATATGGATGTGTGACTGCGTGTGTGTGTGTGCGTGTGTACGCGATCATTTACTCCAAAGCAAACAAATAAACAAACGCACAAACATGCATAAATAACTATAACTCGTTGCAGTTGCAGCAACAGCAACAGCAACAGCAGCAGCAGCGACGGCAGCAACAAAAATGCAACAGCAACAGTCGTCGCAGTTGCCTCCAGCAAAGCAACACAGTCACACACACACACACACACATAGCACACGTCGCTCCGACTGCGCAGCGGCAGCGGCTCAGGAATGCGGTTTTGACAAGTTCTTCTAAAATTGTACGAGCAACTTTGCTATTTACGCTATGAAACGACGACGACAACAACAACAGCAGCAGCAGCAGCGACGATGAGAGCGAGAGCAGCGAGCGAGTGTGCGAAGGAGCGCGGAAAGCAAAACAAGCAAGAATGCAGCCAACGGGTGTACTGAATAGCTAGCATACCCTGTAAATATTTGTTACATTTTCACACAAATCTTAAAGAGTGTAAGAGCCTATAAGAGAGTATAAGATGTGGGTATATAAGTGTTGCTTAAATCAGTATTACCTAGCTAGGGGCTCAAATTTTAAAGAGTATAAGATATAACGGTATTTGCTAGAATTTGATTCGAATATTGAAGAGTATAAGATCGTATAAGAGAGTATCCGTATTACCTAGCTATCGGCCCAAATTTTAAACAGTATAAGAGTGTATAAGATGTAGTATAAAAATGTTAGTCTTAGAGTATAAGAGTGTATAAGAGAGCATAACATATGGTAACTGTTTAACTGCTGCTAACTAATTGTTTTCTTATCTGCCTTAATTACACATGCAATGTAATGGAGTGCTAGTATACCCCTCTGCTAGCGTTTATATCTAGGGTATTTGTATTAAGCGTGCGGCTGGCTGTGGGAGCGGGCACGGCTGCCAGCCGTTGGAGACACCAGCGGAGAGCAAAGAGTGTGCACGCTGCTTGAGGCATGCCCAACAACAGCAGCAGCAACTGTTGTTGTTGCTGTTGGAAAATATTTTAAAGTTGCAGTGAACTCGCAGCAAACGCGGCACCAATTGAATGCAATTTGTGCGCCAGTGTGTGTGTGTGTGTGTGTATCTGAGTGTGTGTGTGTGTGTGTGTGTGTGTGCTTGGATGCATTTATTGAAGCAATGCGCGCATTGCCTTAAATGCCAACTAACTACTATTGCTGCTGCCATACTACGCTACGCCCAGATTGTTGCCGTTGTTGTTGTTGCAAGCCTTTTGTATTTGGCAAAACATTCCAAACGGCCATAAAATGTTCTTATTTATGTATGTATGCATGTGCATGTGCATGTGTGTGAGTGTGAGTGTGTTCTTGTATTTAGCAAGCTGCACACGACTGCAAATGTGAGGGGTGCAGCAGCAAGCAGCAAGCAGCAGGCAGCAGGCAACAGGCAGTGGCGGGGCTTGCAGCGGAGTTGCTTTGACATGAATGTCAGCTTTGCGCATTTAAGCAGTTTAATCAACATTTTTTTTTCTTTTTTTTATTCCTTTTTATGTTTGCTGCTGTCTTCTAAGACGCGGCTGCCACAGCAGCGAGCAGCGGAGCAGCGAGAACCGGAGCCGGTTTGTTGGCCATTTCATGCATGCAGCCAGCCCCCTCCTGCTGCCCGCCCATGGCATTCTATGTGCTGCACTTGAGTGCATGTATCTGTAACTGCAGCTATAGCTGATGCCGGGAGTATCTATGTGTTGCTATATATGTATATTTCTATGTACTAAACATATCTCTCCTCTTTCTCTGTGTGTGTGTCGTTGTCGTTGTCGCTGTCGCTGTCGCTGTCGCCGTTGTTGGCTGTGGCACGTCGCGCATTCTATGCAACGTTCAAATGTGATTGCACTTTTCTCAACTTTGCACCAAAAACAAAAAAGAAAGAACAAAAAGCAAAATAAAAAATAAAAAAAAAGCCATGAGCAGTTCGGGCTGAAAGTGTTGCGCACGTTGATGCTGACCCACAAACCAATAAATTCCAGCTCAAGCATCTGTGGAATGCCACCGAAATGAGGAAGAAACAGATGCAGCCGCAGCTGAATAGCCGCAAATCTTGCGCGGAAAATGAATTATGCCTCGTTGTGCTAAACATTTTGACAGCAGATGCATTGCCCAGAGCTGGAGCTGCTGATACATATATACATACATATGGAGAGGTACCCAAATACAGCTACAGGAATGCAGCCTGTAGACGACCTCTGTCTGGCTGTGCCTTATCACTTCATTAGGCCATAAATTCGACAACAAAACATGAGCACAAAAAGCAGCATGAAAAATTCCAATCTTTTTTTTATTGAGTAGCAGAGAGAGAGAGAGAGAGCGAGAGAGAGAGAGACACGCACAAAAGATACACAGTTACGGCTGCAGATACTTTGTGGCAGAAGCCTGAAGCTGCTGCTGCTCCGCCTTCGCCAGAGTCATGTTAATTATGCAGCATGCGCTGCATGCATCCACAAGATACAGATGCAAGCACGAATACGAATACGAATACGAATACGAATACGCGTGCGCAGAGCCATAAGCCTACACTTCAGATACGAACTTCAGAATATGTTATGTGCACTCAAATGGCATTCGGAAAGTGCTACTGAAAAAAACAAAACACAAAAGATTCGTGCGCCCAACAAAAGAAACCCAACGAGATAAACGTCGAGGAGGAGGAGCTGCAGAGCTGTGGAGCGGGGAGCGGGGAGCGGGGAGACTGCAGAGGGAGCGTATCTTTTTTGGAATGTCTTTAAGCTGTTGACTGCAACTTCCTCGGGCCTCAGCCTCAGCTTGATCTCCATTTCAGTTGCTGTCCGTCCGGCGTCCGTCGTTCGTCGTTCGTCGTCTGTGGCTTGGGCACTGCCAACAGCTGATTACAGCGAACGGCAGTGCCTGATTAGGGCAATTAATTGCCAGCGATTGGAATGCCTGCCCCAAACACTCTATATGGCAGCAGTATGCCAAGCAGATCGGCAACACATGGCGCACATGCCAATTGCGGGCTGGGTTTATTATGGCATGGAATGTGACTGGGATTGGGATTTGCGTTAAGCTCCACGAGGTGTTTACGAAATAATATTGGATTGCCTTTTATTTATATGATAGAATTCCAATATTGGATTGCCTATAAGATAGAATTTTAAACAGAAAATTTTGGAGTATTTTATAAAGAAACTAGATAGATCAGACTATCAAACTATATTCATTTGGCAATATCAGGAAATGCTGTAAATATCTTTCTATATATATTTATATATATCAGCTTACACACCCAGGCTTTGGTTACATTTATTTCGGGCTGCTTGTCTCCTTCCGCTTGATATATATATATATTTATATATATATATATATATATACATATATAATGCCTTGGCAACTGCAAACAGGCATAAACAATGCAAAAGTATCTCACAGCAATTTATCTTGAGTATGCACATTCCTGCGCTTGTTTCGTTTCATTTCATTTTTTTTTCTTTATTATTTTTCATTGCATGCATGGAAAATTGCTACCTTTGCAGGCCAAGCTGCGGGCACACAAACGCATATATCACGATCACTCAAGAGCCAGCTCAGCACATGCCGCGGCCCAAAACGTCGACGAGTGCAAAAAAAAAAAAAGTAAATAAATAAAAAATAAAACAAATGAAGAAAAATCAAGGAACTGTTGAGGAAATTGAGGAATGCCGACGATTCAGTACCCTGGCTGGAACTGAGGTCAGATTTTAATTGGATATAGACATAGTACAGTACCTATACCATGAAAGATCAGTCACAGTCTATCTATATGAACTTATCTTAAGTCAGCTTTAACTAATGTGATCTCAGAGTTACAGCTGAGCTCATAAAAAAAAAAAAACAAAATTATATATTTTTCTATAGTTTACATATAATTAAAATACATTTTCAAATTAATATATATGTTTATAAATATAAAAATATCAAGTTCAATATTCCTTTCTCTTTCCTAATAAACTTTGAATACCCTATCTAAGGGCAGTTTGAAATCCAAGTCCCTAGACAAACAAATCCCAGACTTGCAATCCGAATCCGCATCACAGGCGAGAGGATTTATAGCTAGGGGAGAGGTGGCCCATATGCTGCTGCCGTTGTGGCTCCACTGCTGCTCCGCCGCCTCAGCTCGCTGCCTTCGCAACTTAATTTTCAGCTCACGTTTGCAGTTCTGCAGCGCGAGGTGAGTGAAAAATTGGCCAGCTGCAGGAATGACAGCTGAATTATTATAAATCGATATGCTGGACTAGAATATAGTGCTTAGCTCCAATCCAGAACAGATTGGAGCGATGGGGCAGCATTGTTTGCTTTGGAGCTGGGCGCTGGCTTTTCAAGGGTAATGCCACGACGACGGCGCTCTTAATTAGCACATGTTGAAAAGGAAATCATTATGCCTGATAAAAATCACAAGTGTTGATTGCGGCTAGTGGCTGTGGCACTGGCAGTGGCAGTTGCCGTTGCCGTTGCAGGGGAGTGGCAAGTGGGCAACAGCAACAAGTGCGAGCGAGTTGACAGGAAAAACTCACAGATCGAAAACTGAGATCGCATTTGGCTTGTTGGCAGTTCGCAGCTTGCAACTTGCCACTTGCAACTTGCAACTGGCAAATGGGGGAAACACACACACACACCACACACACACACTGGCAAAGATGCAGCCGCGAAAATGGGCAAAACATGCGGCGCGGCCAGCAGCGCACTTATGTATCTGCCAGATACATAATGTATCTCTCTTGCATGCATGTGGCATGGGGCATGCTGCACGTTGCAAGTGCAAAGAAAATATTTTTTGACGCTTTGGGCCGCTCCAAACTAGAAAATGTTGCTGCTGCCGCCGCTGCCACCGCTGCTGCTGCTGCTGCTGGCGTTGCATTCATGCGCGTAATCAAATTGTAATCACGGCCTGGACGAGGGCAGCAACAGCAACAGCAACAGCAGCAGCAGCTTTTTCTTGTTGTTGTTAAGTGGAAATACTTGTTGCACAAATGCAATGCGGGCTGCTGTTGCTGCTGCTTTGGCTCTGCAACAGCACAGTGAAGCCTTGCTAAATGCAACTTGCAACATTTTCTGCAGTGAGCTGAATAAAATGTTTATGAATTTATATAATATAATAATATATAAATAAATATAAATATATAAATATATATATATATAAATATATATGTATATATATAATATTTTACTATTATGTTAAAAATGATTTAATTTATTCGTATGCTAGAGTATTTCTATATTCGATGCTTTTGCAACATCTAGTTTTACTTTTTGTCTTGACTTTGTTGTTGTTGTTGCAATTGCCTTGTGCAATTTATTAAATGAAAAATGCCGTTTTACAGCTTTCCAAGTTGCATTGCCTGTATGTTGCACTCCCTGTCCCCCGCCCCGCCTCTCTCTCTTGCTCGCTCGCTCACTCTGCTCGTGTTTGTGTGTGTGTGTGTGTGTGTCTGTGTGAATTGGCTCTGGCATCTTTTGCAAGTAACCAAATTGAATTTTATGCAAATTTTACTGTTTCTGCTCTGGCACAAAATCGCCACATCTAATTCATAATGGCACGCATGCTCCACACACTCACACACACACACACAGACACACACACACACACTCACACTCACACACAGAGCTCTCTAATTTAGCGGCTTTTATGCAATGGCTTGAGCCTAGAACTGGAACATTTCACTTGAGCGGCACTGGAACGTTTGGGAATGGAACCCCTCTGCTAACAGTGCCCCCGCCACTGGCGCCACTGCCAGCGACTTTTATCAGCGGCTAACAAGCGGCGCGCCGCTTTCGCTAGGCCCATTTTTATGTAAAACAAACGAGTTCGAGTTCAAGCTGGAGTTCGAATTCGAATTCGAATTCGTATCCGAATTCGACTATCATAACCGGTAGCCACGGTCGCTGGCCGCTCTGTTACAATGGATTTGCTGATAATATGTGAACCCTCAATCAACGGACTTCGGCTAGTTTGAGAGCTGATCCCATATGACTGATGATCGCAGCTCCAGCGACATCATAGTTTCAACCTTTTTTATGTTTTCTCAATGATCGATGAAACTGTCACCAAAAAGCAACAACAACAATTAGACAAGCTCCACGCTTTACAGTTTATTCGCTAGAAATGTAAGAAAAAATAGACAAAAAAAAAATTCCACTGTGTCGCCAAGTTGGGCCAAACAATTGGCTAAAACTGGCCAAAAGCGTTATTAGCATGGCCAACAGCGACGCTGACGCAGTCGTCTTTGACTTTTTGTTTATATAAAAAAAGAAATAGCGAAAAAAATTAATACAAAACAAAATAAAGCCCGTTGAAAAGTTGTACAGACAAGTGAAATACACAAGTATTTCAATACCCTACAAAAGAGTTGATTGACTATATTAGGAAGTTGGTAACAGCAGTGGCATTTTGCCTATTGCTGAATTTCTCTGGAATCTAAAGTTCAACTTAATATTTTTTTTTTTTTTTTGTTTTTGACCGAGTTGTGTTTTAGGCAACTTAATCTAAACAGAAGTTAACTTATTTAAATATAAATAATCTCACTCATATTGAATTTCAATATCATATTAATTTTCATATAGGAAACTTGCTCATATTTCAAGGGTATTCCAAGTTCGGCCTTGCTGATCGCTCGCCCCGAATGGGCCCCGAGGCTTGGCTCGCTTCGCCTCATGGTATAAATTTATTTATGGCTTATTGGAATTTTTGCGCGCTACCGGCAGCAATTTTTATTTTTATTTTTTTTTCAAATTCAATAACAGCTCGCATGCCGGCAGAGCGAGATGGCACGAAGAGTGTGTTAGAGAGGCGGCGGCAGCGGGAGCGGGACGGACCTAGCCAAAGATGGGGCGAAATAATTGTGGCAAAAATATGCGAAACGTGCAAAACACCAATAAATTGAACGCACACAAAAAATAATAATAATATATTTGTATGTATGTACATATATAGATAGATAGAATGTACACTAAATACTAGATGGAATGGATGGCGTTTTTTCAGCCATTATGGAAGCAAATTGAATGGAGGTTAAAGATATAAATCTGAAGATTTAAGATATGATATATAAGATATTGAAGATCGAAGATATAAGCATTATTTTGTATTATATATACTAGATTAGACTAGACTATGTACTATGAGGTGATGAGATGATCTATCATACAAACTAAATAATCATATCTGAAGATCGGAAATCTATACATATTTACTATTTATTTATTTATTTATTATTAATTATTATACAAAACGGGGAAAGGAGCGCTCGCTACTAAGGCCATCGACTCAATACTATACTAGATAAGGATTATTATGTATTATATAAATTAGATATAATAGATAAATAAATAGATAATCAATCTATTATTTAGTATATAATTAATATCAATAATTTGTTATCGAATAATGAACTAAGAAGCCTAAAAAGATCATAAATGTTCCATATTAAATCGTGGCCTTTCGTCCACTTGACACATGTTTACACACACATACACACACATAAATACATACATACATACACAGAAAATCAAGTTGATGCATAACCCTAACAAAAATGCGCAGATGTTTCATTTCATTTCTCGCGCAAAAACGAAACGCAACAAAACAGCGAACAGAAAATTCCACAACGCTTTCGGTTTGTTTAATTCAGTGAAACATTTTGAACAATGTCCATGCGATTTGAAACAAACAAAGGGAATGTTTGTGTTAATTGAAAGCGTGAAGCACAGCAACGCACACACTCACACACACACGGTTGCTCACTCACTCACACACACACACACACAAGCTCATGCATAGAGCAAAAGAATTTGAGAAATCAATTATTTCGAAACTGCAAAATTCCTACATACATTTGCAATTGTTTATGGTAAAAAGACAGACGGTGCGAGTGTGAGCGAGAGAGGGAGAGCGAGCGAGCCGCTGATGGAGAGAGCGCGCACCACACAAATATGTGAGCGAACGTCGAGGCGAAACGGCAAATGGCTAAATGTATCTATGGCCTGATGTGAACGTTGTGAGCTCCCCCTCTCTACCTCCCTGCCTCTTTCTTTGTCTATCAACCAACAACATCTCGCCGCACCATCCGATCACACAACTGTGCCTATTGCACACGCTCTCTCACTCTCTCTCGCTCTGTCGCTCTCTTTCCATGTGCGCGCCTTGTGCATGTATGCGTGTGACATACACACACACAGCTGTACACATTACGTATGAGGGATTTTTAGTTTTGCTTGCCTTTTTTTGTTTTTTTTTTTTTTTGCGGATCATTCGCTGAGCTTTATTTAACTTTTGCTCTCTCAGCTTGCCCCCGCCCACTCCCCTGTCCCATCACTGCGCCTTGTTGTCTGTGCTGTCGCTCGCTCACTGTGCCGTTCGCTTTGCTGTACATTTTTTTTGTTTTACATTTCAGTTTTTTGTTTGTTGCCGTTGCTTCAGTTGAGTTCAGTTATACTTGGAGTCTTAATCATCGCATTGGAATGTTTACATACTCAAACTTCTCTCTCTCTCTCGCTCGCTCTTTCTGTTAGTTGTTTTTGCTGCCCTGTTAAAATATGTAATTTATTTTGCTCTCTGTTAAGGCTGCAGCTGCCGCCGCTCTACCTCTGCCTCCGGCTCTGCTGCTGCTTCTGTTTCTTACTGCATTCCAATGCACACACACACTCGCTGGCAGATGCGCAACGCACCTTTTCTTTCCGGTTGGAGTTGGAATTTATATGGGTTTTTTTTAAAGGCCTCCCTTGACAAGACGTCTCTATAACTACATATACATATACGTATATATATATATATATATCTATTTCTCTTACCGATCTCTGGGATCCAGCCATGTGGTCTTTTTGTTAATGTGATCTATGTAGTAGGTCTTGCCATCAAAATCCCTAGCAATGTCCCATCCATCCGGCAGTGGGAATTCGCTGTGCTGTCCAGGCTGCTGCTGATGATGATGATGTTGCACATGGTGATGATGATGATGTGGATGTGGTTGTGGAAGCTGTCGCGGCTGTTGCTGTTGTTGTTGTTGTTGATTCGACATTTTGGCAAAAAAAAACTTGTCTGTCACTTGGCGCGCGTTTTTTTTCCTCTTTCGATTTGGCTTTTCGGTTTCTCTTGTTTATGCTATTTGTATTACTTTGCCTTGTGCAATGTACTACATACATACAACAACATATTTCCACGGACGCGATACACGATAAGCGAGCAAGCGAGCGAGCGAGCGAGAGAGAGAGGCAGCTAGCAAGGCGCGGGCGCGCGCTCTCAATTATTTATTTATTTTTTTTCATAACTGCATTCCATTCCAGCACACACACACACACACACACATACACACTAATACGCGCACGCACACACAGGTCACACATACGCGGACAAAAACTCTCGCGCACGACGCGCGATCACTTTATTGTTGTTTTTGTTGTTGTTGGATGTTATAGTTGTCGATGCTGCTGATGTTGTTGTATTTATTGTTGTAGTTGTTGCTACTTCTTCACTCACTCACAAGTCACACAAAACAGAGTGCAATTGAAATTCTGTGTTTTTTTATTTGCATGCTTTTAATGCTTAATTAAAACTAATTAAAAAATAATTCAGCGTTTGCTCTTCTTTCTCTTTTTCGAGTTCGAAACGCGGCCACAACCGAAACCGTAATATATCACTGCAGTGTATTATTATTGCTTGTTTTTCTTTTTATAATTGCTTATTGCATACACCTTTTCTAAGCAATATAACTAGTTTCGATTATTTATTTGCATTCAAACTGATTTAATTTTAGTTTCAAGCGACCGCAAGACCGACCGCACGCTTCAACAACACATTCTACAATAACAATGTTCATATTGAGCAACATTGTTCATGGGAACACTTTTGCATTAACATAGCTATGTTACGCTAACAGTGTGTTCAAATGAACTGATATTCGCTCAAAATGGCACTGTTATAAACAGAACCGACTGAATACTTTGCATGCTTGTGTCATTTGCAAATTAGTGGCTGTAATGGCGCAAAATAGAAAAAGTCAATTAAATATAAATCAAATCGTACACGATTAAGTTATCTTATTGCTTATTTTGCTAAAAATAGGCGTTAGCATGAGGAGCTGTGCAATTTCGTGTGGAGCAATGTTAACATTCCAGAGTAATGAACTGGAATGGACGAATGCCTTGTGTTATAGAACCGACAACCAGATGGCGCCAATGGCCCTGGTGCGGATGTATCGCCATCTATATGTGATAATGTTTCCCCAATGAAAACAGAGTTGAATGGAAATTAAATACCCTGTAATTAATTTAGGCCAACAAAAACCAACCAACAAGCAATAAAACATTTTAGATATAGACCAAAGTAAGCTGGCTAATTAAGTTAAATGGAAAATGAAGCCAACTTCGCTTCTCTCCATTTAAATAAGTTTGCGAACTTCTCCTTGTGCCTTTCGCCTTTCGTCTTTCGCCTTTGTTGTATTGTTGTCGCAGACACTGTTATTATTTCTTCTTAATACGGCCAAATGCACTTTGCAACACTGTTTTGTAATGAAATTTTAATTAGCTTTTACAGCAGCGCACCTTTTTATGAGCTCACACACACACACACACACACACACACGCACACACACATTTATATGAATGTGTATGAACGAGCACAATTACATGTAAAGCAATTTTGCATGCATCGCAAACAACAGAGAAGCCCTCTCTCTCTCTCCCTCTCTGGCTCTCTCGCCCTCTCTCTCTCTCCCTTTCTCGCTCTCCATTCTTTGCTCTGTCGTCGCCTTTCCTGCGCTGCCTTTAATCAGATAACGACACAAGGTGGAGCTGCCGAAAGGGGCTGTTACGCCCCTCCCCCTCCCGACCCACACGAGCTGGCAAAGGCCGTGAGTTACGGTAGTTTTTTACCTTCTTTGTGGTTTGCTAAATCATTCGGAACAAAAAGTTGAATTAGATAAAATGGCAAACACGGAAAAGCAACAACAACAACAACAAAACCAGAGAGAGGATCAGGAAAATAATATTGAATGGAAATTTATGAATCAAAGTGATTTATAGATTGAAAAGAAGAGAGAGAGAGAGACAGAGAGAGAGAGAGAGAAAGAGTGAAAGCAGAATGAGATTAAGAATGAGAGAGAAAGACAGTGAGATAGAGATAGAGAGAGAGAAAAAGTGGGAGAGAGAGGGAGAAGGCGAGAGAGAGGTAGAAAATCAGATAGAGGCAGAGAAAGGGAGAGAGAGACAGAGAGAGAGAGTGAGATAGAGATGGAGAAAGAGAGTTAGATAGAGAGATAGAGAGCATGAGAGAAAGAGAGAGTATGAGAGAGAGAGAGAGTATGAGAGAGAGAGAGAGAGAGTATGAGAGAGAGAGAGAGTATGAGAGAGAGAGAGAGTGTATGAGAGAGAGGGGACGTAAGAAAGCGTGATATAGGGAGACAAAGTGAAAGAAAGATTAATAGAGAGAGAGAGAGAGAGAGAGAGAGAAAGACAAAGAAACATAGAGAGAGAGAATGATAGAGAGAGGAAACGGCAGAGAGTGATTCAGAGAGAGACTGTGCATATGAGTAATATAAGACTGAAGAAGAGTGTGTGAGGCAGATCAAGAGAGAGGCAGATCAAGAGAGAGAGAGAGAGAGAGAGAGAAAAGGAGATAAAGTGAGATAGAAAGATGACCTGTATTATAATAATCATTGTAAGCTATGCTTGGTATTACATACATTATCATGTTATAGGAGAAGCCAATATACCCGCTTCACTCTCCTTCAAGGGGTATACAACTAGATCTACGACTGCTTAGCTAATTAGTTGTCTCTGCTTGGCGCAAATGCCAATGCAGTTAAATTGTGAATGATGTGATCATTGTGAATGGCCGCAGTCGGTAAGATATGCATTCGCCGTGTATAGGGTATTCGAATGCCAGGCGGGCATAAATCATAATTAGCCAAGCGCAGGAGCTCGTGTAATGCAATCAGAATTTCAATTTGTTTGGCTGGATGCAGCAGTGTCAAAGTCAGTGCAAAAACTTTTAATTATGAGCTGAGTGGGCAGAGGTAGGTGGGCAGGGTGACCCAGAGCAGGTGGCGCAGGAGCAGCGGCAGTGCCTGGCGCTAAAAGCTGTGCCACGATAAACGCTCAACTCCGAAAAGAAACTTTGCACATGGCAAAAAAAAAAAAAATATGGGCACCCAATATTAATGACACGCCCAGGCGACCGGGCATAGGCGACCCGTAAACCAATAACAGGACTAACCAGAAAGTTAGCAAACAAACATGCAGCGAGGGCGTCGGAGGAAGGCATTGGCATGCAGTTTGTAAAGTGAAACTTGAGCTACAAGGGACACACGCACACACACACGCACACACACACACACACACACACGCAGCTGCTGGGACGCCACCTGAGCAGATCAGGGTCATAATCCCCTTGCCAAAATACCAACAAACATATCAACAACAACAACAACAACAAGAGCAACTGTCGGACAATCAACTTGGACTAAGGCGGACGGAAGGCCAACTACACTGCGAGAAATCAGCGCGAACTTGCGTACAGTTTTGTTATAAGCATTTTCTATTAAGAATCTGACTTCGGTATGGCATTAAATATTTGTACATACTGAACTTGTTACTATATATATAGCTATATTCCTTCAGATCTTCGAGATATATTAAACTGAAAGTTCATATAAATAATATATAATATGTTATGTATTATATAGATTATTTATTTATATATTAAATATTATTTATTATATATTATATATTATGTATTATATATTATATATTATATATTATATATTATATATTATATATTATATATTATATATTATATATTATATATTATATATTATATATTATATATTATATATTATATATTATATATTATATATTATATATTCCAACTATTCTCTACAGAGTACTTAATTTTGTTCAGTGTAGCTTCAGCTGGCGCATGGGCGTGGCTGGGCAGATGACAGTCGTTGCCATTTTGGTTTCATTTTGCTGCCGGCTGCGGCTCAGGCTTGGGCTTGGGCTTTGGGCTCGTCCCGGCCACAAATCGCTCGCTAAAATCCATTTTGACTTTAGCCATGCCCACGGCACGCCCCCGAGACTGCAGTGTGGCATGCGGCAGCTAGCGCCGGGCGCCTCTTGGGCTGCTGGCATTGGCAAGCGCAACAAATTAGATTTCAGCACCGCTTTCATTTCGGGTCTTGCGGCTAGAGACGCAGCTGCCCCGCCCAGGCCACAAAAGAGAAACGAACAGAAATTCCACCTGCAGAAAACAAAACCAAAAAAAGGAAACGAAAAATGAAGACAGCCCAAATGCTGTCCCACAGCCAAGTCGGTGACATCGACAGCCCCACGTGGGGTGTGGACATTTTAAAAGCATCTCCATCACAAATCCTGCACAAGGAGCTTATGTGGGCGACCAGTTCATACCCTAATCAATCGGGCAGCGGCTCTTTAAGCGTGACAGGGTATCTGCCGCCGGGCACAGCACAAAGCACGAATCTAATCCCTAAAGATTTGCATAGCGAGTCTCGGCTGAAAGCACTCGGCCATACGCACACACACGCACACACACACACACACACACACACACACACACACACACACACACACACACACACACACACACACACACACACACACACACACACACACACACACTCATATATACAGGTAAATAAATCATTTATGGACCGAGCGCACGCTTTGTCATAAGCCTCGTAAGTAAGGGGTATCTGAATGCTGCAACCACAAATGCCGTTCTGTTACAGAACGCCTGTAAGTGGGCATTGGCCAGAGCTAGGCTTGGGGTATATATAAATCAAATGGAAGCAAGATGGAGCATATATAAAATAATAATAATAATAATGATAATAAAATAATAATAAAAATATATAATATATATATATCTAGTCTTTACAGAGTATCTGCTAGTCAAGCACTCTGCACTATCAAGCTCTGCACTGATATTAGTCCTTGGTGGCTAAACATGTCATACGAATGCCGACAAAGGACGACAACGTGTATGAATCCTTTTTGCTTTCAGCTCATTCCACCTATGCCTCCCTCTCCCTCTCCCTCTCCCATCTCCCTCTCCCTCTCACTGCCTCTGCCTAATACACTTACGCCCACGCCCAGCTCTTTTCACTTACAGGTAACTCTTCCCTGGCATCCATTTGTTATACACAAATGATCATAATAAATTCCCAATTTTTCAGCCTGGTTTTTGGCCCAAATTCTGTAGCCAATTTCAGCTGCTCAGTTGGCCGTATGGCCGTACACAATGCCGCTAAAATGTTTTATGAGCCCGCATTCTGTTCGCTGGCTGGCAAATGCAACAGTGTTTGGCCATTGATTGCACTCTCCCCAGGGGAGCGCCACCCCCAAGGACATCACGTATACCCAGCAGCCAAGTTATTATCTCAAGTGCCGAGCTGCTGAGTTTGTTTTTGCTGCCACAACTTTGTGTCCTGTTTGTTTGGCTGTCTCTGTCTCAGTCTGTGTTTATTTATGCATTTGTATGTGTGTTTGTGTTTGTGTTTGTGTTTGTGTTTCTGTTTGCGCAGGCTGCAACTTTGTTTATCAACGGGTTAAGACTCAAGTGTATTTAATCCATTTAATTTCTGCATTTCTGCATTAAAAAAAAATACAACTCAATTTTTAACTATATTTTATATATTTAAATAAATTGCAAAAATAAAAAAAATTACTAAGAATTTTTGTATACATTAAAAAAATATATATCTACATGTAGGTATATGTAGTATAGACTATATAGATATAGACACCTATGTAGATATGGGTATATATATATATAATTGAATTTTTAATTTATGCAAAAAAAAAAATAGATAAATAAAAACTATTCATTTCCATATTGCTTAAAATTGAATTCAATAAAAAATTATTTATCTGCATTTGCTCTTAGATATAGACAGATAAGGGCATATATATAGTGTATTGGAAATTGTTTTTTATTTTTATTTTTTTTATTTTCGAGGAATGGAAAAATTTCAAAAATAAATTAATTAATCTGTGCTTTCATTACAGGGACCCCACAGAATATTGGGTACTCTTTTTTGGTATTAAAACAATTAATTATCGATACTTGTATCGATAACAAGGAATTGTGATAAGCTGTAGGTCAAAAATGAGAATATTATACTTTTATGGTTTACGACTTCGCAATCGTCCCAATTATAGTTTAGAGTTCGCCACGCCTCCTCCAGCCTGTTACACACAATTTAAGAAAATAGCCGAAAATTCCATTTTAATGGTATACAACTGCTGGGGTCTTTCTGCATTGCATTTGGGCCAATTCCATTCGAGTTTTCTGCTCTCCATGGAAATGCAGTAAAATTCTCAGAAAAATGGAGCACAAGTGTCGATGAAAGTCGACTTAATCAGGTCGATGGTGTTCGCCTTTCAAGAGTTATGTTGCCAGCCGCAGGGCAATTTAAAATGTCTGATCCTGTGAGCTGTGAGTCCAGGCAGGGAAATGGGAACATGGCCATTGATTGATTATCGACACTGTTTGCCACTCAAACGAGTGTTTGGCATTTGAATGATGATGATGATGGGCTCCTGGCAATGCTTCAGCCAGTCAATGGGCGCCAATTGAAGGCAATTGCCTACACAACGATTGCCCCACTGCGACTTGAGCTGGCCACCGCTCGTTGACTAACGTCTTTCAATTTTTGAAATGCTCTAAAAAAAATGATAGCAGTAAAGGATATATGTAAAAGTATTTGATGGTAAAGTTATTCTCTATCGAAAGTTGTCAGATTTCAAGGTTTAGTTTCGGAGATTTCTTAATACCCTTCGAATTGACTATGAGTTTCGATTTGATATGATGTTTATCAGAACAGGGACTCAGAGAGTAGAGTCTTTAGCAAAGAAGCTTGAAAAGTCTAGAACACTTAGAAAGGCTGAAATTTAAAAATCTAACATAGCGGTCAGAGTGACGACCTGGAAGAAGGTGTATAACGTATATTTTTATATACCTCAAACATGATACAGAATTATTATTATTATTTATATTATTTTTTATTAATTTAGCTAATAATAATTTATAAAATTTAATTAATTATTCATTATTATTTTTTTTATTTATTATTATTATTTTTTTATTTTTATTATTTATTGTTGGTATCTAAAAAAGAAATATTTTTTTAACTTTTAACTATTTTTTATTATTATTTTTAATTTATTATTAAAAAATTAGTACAATTATTTGTACTCATAATATTATTTTTAATAATTATTTAAATTTGATTAATATTCTTCTTATTATTATTACTTTTTTATATTTTAATTAAACATTTAAACATTTTATCACTTTTAAAAATGTATTTATTTTTAATTATTTTATTATTATTTGTATTATTATTAAATAATTAAAAACATTTAAGTCCTATAGTCTGACTAGATCTAACAATAGATTGAATAGAGAGTCCATTCGAATATAGTTCAAATAATTTAACAATTTGTGGCACAAAGGCACAATCCGTGAAGTCTTGCCACAAAGAGCCGGATGTCCAAGAAGTTGGTTTGCTGCGCTTAATTAGGGGCGGTTGCAGGACCACTTCCTGCCATCGACTGCCATTGTTCCAATTGTAAGCCGCTTGGCCAGCTGCCCATTGTATGCGCATTTCAGCTAATGAGTTGTACACAATTGAGCACGCCCCTAATTCGAAACGGAGCCGCCTGCTCAAAAGGATGCCTTCGCAGGACTCGCACAAAATACAATTTGTATGTCCCTGTGTGTGTTGATGTATTAAAAAATTAGTTTTCGCCGCTGGCTGTGTGGGCAGGTCTTAAGAAATCAAAAAAGGATTACCTGCAACGGCAACAGGTTGTCAAGGACCAAGAAAGGAACTCAGCCTGAGCGTCTACTGATTGCTTGTTTGTTGGCCGTCGCGGCCGCCGGCCTTTTCGTCTGCTACAATGAAATTAAAAGCAAATGAAATAACCTTCATCTGGTTAATATTGAGAGCGCTCGGCCTTTGTGGCCTGTGCCCATTGTTGAGCATCACAAAGCTGCCAAAGATGGCCGCAAGCCCCAAAAGCCCAAAAACCTCAACGCAAGCATAGAGGAGAGCACACGCAATGTGCCTCAAACTCACTCAGCAAATTGTTTGATGAGCCTTTTACCAGGAACTCTAGATTAAATGAAGCTTAAAGTCGCCTACTAAAATGCCACAGTAGATGCGTAATATGTTCTTTATATACCCTGCCTACGTGCTTGAGGAGAGGGTATGCCCACATAGCAGGGAGATCCAGCACTGGTATTGCGACAGGCCCACTCTCACAACTCAAACTGTAAGCTCTAGTCGCACTACTTCAACCACTTAGAATTATTAAGTACATAAATATATTCTAATGATCTTATATAGATATATATTTAAACAATTTTTTTTTTAAATTTCCTTATTCATTTTTAATCGATAAAAATCGATTCTCAAACACAAGCTAATTTAATAATGTCTGAGGGAGTTTTTAACTTAAGATGCTTCAAAATCTAGGCTTTAGCAATATTTAAAAAAAAATTCAAGCCAATATGAATGAAGCTGTAATATACATTTTTAAAACCTATATATATCGAATCAACAAGTTGATGGATATTTTAAATATTTTAAGCAAACTTTTTCTTAGAGTAGATCTAAAAAAAGGAACTCAACTTTAAGTTAACATATATTTATTTTTTTATTATTTTTTATTTAATATATATACATATATATAAATAATAAAATAAAAAATAAATATCGATAAATAACACAAACAATTTTTTTTTTTTATAATTACTATTTGAAGTCTTCTTTTATTATACTAAAAGAGTATAAAAGAGATATTTAATTTTAAGTTAATATTTCTTAAATTATTTATGATTCTAATTTTTGCTTATATTCACTTTACAAATTTACTTTTATGTACAACATATATTAATATAAACATATATTACACATTATACATATTCCATGGCACGTCCAGGATAACTGGCATTCGACTAAAGTCGACCGCCGCCTGTTGCTTCTTCCGTTTAATATAGAATCGAAGCAGAGTTTGAAATGCCAACGTGGGACGCATTGGCTAATGAACAGTTCGAAAAACTATAAAGCTCAATTAATAACAATTTGGTAAGAAAAGTTGGTCCTATTTACTACCAATATAAAAACGGAGACACCTTCGAGCCAGCCGTGCTGAGCAGCTGAGCCGAGACAAAGTTCTTGTGATGCCTGCTGCTCCCCACGTTCTGGCATGAAATTTAATGTTTTATAACTCTGGCTGTTTTGCCTCCTCTTCTTAGTGTTGTTGTTGTTGTTGTTGTTGTTGTGGCTGTTTCTACTTCGATTTACCTTTGTTTTTTTATGATGCCACTGGGAGCCATACGGCAAAAAAGTAAAAGCCATTTAAAAGCCAAAACTTTTGCAACAAAACAGCAAACATGATTGTGTAGCACAGTGTACCTGTGTGTGTGTGTTGGTGTGTTGGTGTGTTGGTGTGTGTTGGTATGTATCAGAAGTTTGTGGCAAAGCGCACACTTCCGCATTTATAGCAAATTTAAGCGCCTGGCCGTCCTTTGTTTTGTTGGCCCTCTCAAAGCATTAAGCCAGCAGCAGCACTTGACGCACATCCATTGAATTGATGGCATTGACTGTCCAGCACAACACCAACATTTCACACACACACACACAGCTTTATTCTAGCTCTTACCCCGCTGCGCGCTCAGCTCTCGCATTCTCACCTGCAGCTGGCTTCATTTCGTATTCAGTTGGCGAACGGAGTTTGTTTCTTTGTTTGTTTTGGCCTTTTCTGGCTGCAGCTGCCAAGTTTGTTCAACTGGCTAACCGGATTGCATGACGCTGCTCCTGTGCACTGGCCAGTTTAATAATCAATAAGCACACGGCTCATCTTAAATGCAGGCGCTCTGCTGTCGTTCGCCATTTATCAATTCCATAATTACAAATTTCTGCTTTTGAAATCAAAGCTTAATTATGTTCCGCTTCCGCTTCAGGCGATAACAGTTGGAGATGAAATGAACTCGTGTTTGACTCAATTATGTTTATGAGTAGAGAGCAGAGCTCGATTAAACCCCACATGATATTTAGTCATGCTTCCACTGCTATATCCTCTATATATATGCCATTGACACTCTCCATTCACAACGGAAGCTATTGGAACTGAAAAGCTTAACAATTTCTCGCATTTCACGCGAGCATTGAACATTCTCTGTAATCTGATCACATGGCTGATGGACGAGAATTAAAAGCAGAAGCAATTTTCTTTATTTTTGCTTGTAAATTAACTCGAGTTCTGTTTCGCTTTTAGTTTCTATTTTTTTTTTTTTTTTATTTTGTATTTCGAGCTGGAAGATAAATGCTTTTAAAAGCGTAACGTTTTGCCAAAGGACATGTGTCCCGTTGTATATGGAGGCAGCTACTTTCGATTTAGTTGGGATTTGTAGAAGCGCCGACAAAGCAAAGCAAATAAAAGAGCTGGCAGTAAATGGGCGGGCCGGCTGGCTGCCCAAGATGAGCGGATGGGGCGATGGGGGAGTGGTTCGTGCCACAACAACAACAACAACAACACGAGAAAAAAGAAACTTGTTTACACTTGGACAACGGTGGAGGCGGTCAACATGCTCTCAAGTTGTCCACTTTTGTTGTCCTCCACTCACGTACCCGTGTCTGTGTGTGTGTGTGTGCGTGTGTGGTGGGGACATTTCATTGTGTGCTACATTGTTGGTTTTATTGTTGTGGCACGGGCCACTTTTGTTGCCTGCCACATTGCCGCAGCGTGCCACAAAAGTTTTGCGGATGTGTTAAATATTTTTGCAACAGCCCGAAATAACTTGAAATGAAATGCATTTAACAACATTCTTCTTGCCAGCAACAGCAGAAACACTTTAATAAATACTTTAAGTTCAACGTGACGTATACGCAATGTGTGCCAACTGTCACTCAAGTGCAAACGTGCGTGCGTCGCTCTCTCTCCCTCTCTCCGTCTCTCTCCCTCTCTCTCTCGACTGTTAATTGTTGCCAAACAGCTTAGGCCTAGTAACTCAACACCTAATCAAAAAAGTTAACCCAAACCATTTTCGGTTCCAGTCTCGGTTCGGTCTCAGCTCCGACCTAATCCCAAAGCCCAAGTTCTGTTTCAGTGGCACAGCAAGCGACATGTGTGTGTGTGTGTTTATGTGTAAGTGCAGCCTTAACAATTTCCAGGTTCTTTGTCGCTTTGCGTCCAGCCTGCATTCCTTCAACTGCTGGCATTTTGCCTTCAACTATTTTTTCCTTGCTCCTCCTTTTTTTTTTTTTTTGTTTTTGTTTGCAGCTCAGCGTGAGTGCATGCGGCTTGTGTGGCTGTCACAACGTTATATTCCGATGCCACCTTTGCCAGACTTTTTCCTCTCCTTGCTCTGTGGACATTACAGGCATTCACTCATCCACTTTGAGGCGGCTTTGTACATCATAAATCGCTGAGCTCATCACTTTGATCTCGTTCTTTTGTTTTTTTTTTTTTCTCATATTAGATTTGCACTCTCACGCTCACTGTGTGTGTATGTCTCTCTCCATCTCTCTTCCTCTCTCTCTCACTCTCTTTACTCTTATTTATATAAAACTTACTTCAACTTTCGCTTCACATTGTTGCACAGTTTCCAGTTGAGTTTCCTTTTAGTTTCTAATTTTGTTTTTAGTTACGAGCTGCCGCAGCTGTTCTGTTTTTTATGCTTCCTCTCGCAGTTGTCGTGGGAAGCTTTAACTTTTTAGTTTTCCAACGACTTTTGAGCTCTTTGTTTAAGGCAGCTGCTACTTCGCCGCTTCATTTTTCATATCTCCTTTCTATTGATCAGCTGAGTAAATGGACTTGCAGTCGAGCGAGGCATTGAGAGCACACAAATATAATAAATTTAAGCACTCATATTTTGCTGGCAGCTTCTCCTCCTTTCTCTCTCTCCGTCTCCATCTCCCTCTCTGGAGCACTCCCATTTTGTAAATGTTTTCACATAACTTTGCAGCTAAAAGTGACTTCATGCAATTCCCCAACATGTAATGCAGTTGCTGCCAGCTTAACAATCCCTTAGAGTTAATTAAGTGAACCACTTGACCCACTCGACGCCACTAATGAGCCACTTTGAAGGCTCCTCATACGGTGGTTATCTAACTTTCAGCAATTTATAATGCTAATTCCCGGACAACAATGCCAACTGCACAGTTGGCCGGATTAAGCGAGTCAAATACAACAACGTGGTCAGCGGAAATGTAACAAAAGCTGCCAAAACTACACACACAGACGGACACAGACACACACACACACACACACACACTCGGTCAGCATGCATAGCAAGCGCATTAATGTGCATTTGGTGGCAACGTGCGCATCAGCACACGGACATTGAATTGAAGGAGTTAGTCGTATCTAGGACTCGTACACCTGCTGTTGGCCACAGTCATTGTGTCTGAAATCCTTGAATACGACGTTGACCAACTTTAATATTCCGCTGCCCACTTCTGTAGCACTTTTTTTGACTTCCTTCATTTGAATGGGTCTTATTTATTCGCCTAGTTCCGAAAGTCGTTTTCAATGCAAATTACACAGTGAATAAATTTCAAATTCAAAAATTATTTAAAATAAAAAATGAAAATAAGATTTGTTATATTTCTCAACTTGTATTCGTAGGACTTAATACGAAAAACATGGTTCATAATACCTAATGCGCAATGCGTAATACGTAACGTAAGACTTCATACGAAAAACATGGTTCATAATACCTAATGCGCAATGCGTAATACGTAACGTAATACGTAATACGTAATACGTAACGTAATACGTAATACGTAACGTAATACGTAACGTAATACGTAATACGTAACGTAATACGTAATACGTAATACGTAATACGTAACGTAATACGTAACGTAATACGTAATACGTAACGTAATACGTAATACGTAATACGTAATACGTAACGTAATACGTAACGTAATACGTAACGTAATACGTAACGTAATACGTAACGTAATACGTAACGTAATACGTAACGTAATACGTAACGTAATACGTAACGTAATACGTAATACGTAATACGTAACGTAATACGTAATACGTAACGTAATACGTAATACGTAATACGTAATACGTAACGTAATACGTAATACGTAACGTAATACGTAACGTAATACGTAATACGTAATACGTAACGTAATACGTAATACGTAACGTAATACGTAATACGTAACGTAATACGTAATACGTAACGTAATACGTAATACGTAACGTAATACGTAATACGTAACGTAATACGTAAAACGTAACGTAATACGTAACGTAACGTAATTCGTTATACGTTGTACGTTGTACGTTGTACGTTGTACGTTGTACGTTGTACGTTGTACTTTGTACTTGTACTTTGTACTTTGTACGTTGTACGTTGTACGTTGTACGTTGTACGTTGTTCGTTATACGTTTTACGTTATATGTTATACCTTTTACCTTTTACCTTATTCCTTATTCCTCCTTATAGCTTATATCTGAAAGTCATGCCTAATTTTTATGCTATTAAATTCTCTTTCAGTTCTCTCATCAGCTTTCAGTTCAAGCTCTTTTCTCGCCATACATTAGGGCTAGCTGCTGCATCCGGGCACAGATGGCGCGACCACGCCCACTGGCGCATTTTCCAGACTCGTTTAGAGCGCAGCGTGTTGAATTTTTCAGCTTTGTTTGCATTTCAAATTCGGCTCGTTGCATATTTCAAAAATTCACCTGCGCCGCCGTCGAGTACGCCACGTCCGCATGTTTAGTTGCTGGCCAGTTGACGCTGCCAGTTGCCGTTGTATGTTGCCAATTGGCAGTGTAAAGCAGACAGAGCGGCAGCAACAACAACAGCAGCAGGAGCTGCAACTGCTGCCAGCTGCTGCATTTTTCATGTTTCATTTCAGTTAGTGCGCAGTTCGTATCGCTGCTGGCACTGTTTGTGGCATAATTTTTGGCGCACACTTCATGTGTGAGAGCGTGTGTGCGTGTGTGTGCACAGACGAGGTGAGAGACAGTTAGTTTGGCAATTGTTGCCCTTTGGTTAGACAGCGTCAGCTACTGGCTGCTGTCAATGCGGGCCAACATTGCGTATGCTTTTTGTAATTGCTGCGAGTTGTTGCAAGTTGTTGCACAGCTGCCCAGTTGTCGCTGTCGCTGTCGTTGTTGCTGTTGCTGTTGGTATTAGTGCTGCAAGTGCAACTTGCTGTTGTTTTTGTCCGCTTTCAAGTTGTGTACAGCGTGCAAATAGACTCAGGGGCAGGACTTGGGGCCAGGTAAAGGTGTGCACTGATGCAACTAAAACTTCTAGAGGGACAAGTTGTTGTTACAGCATCTGTTGGTTTCACAGCTTGAACGCAAAACTTGTCTGTCAATTCGCTGCCAAAACTTTACAAAGTGTTTTGATATATCAAAGGCAACAACTCCCGGCAAAGCTAATAAATTGGTTTGCTGCGCACTAGCAACAGTTCGACTCACAAACGAATTAGTTGCCATCATATGCCATCAATTATAAGACCTTTGCAGCAGACTCAGAAGTCTCACATATATTGCAAAATTTAATAGTTTAATTGTTTCAAGTATATTTTGGCCTCAACGCTTCATACATTTTGACTTGAGCATTCAATAGGTAATACTCGGAAATGAATTCATATTTCTGCTCTTTTTGCACAGTTTTCATTCTTCATTTTGCCAACGTTTCTTGGCAATTTTTTGCCTCACCTTTTCACGTTTGCTTTGCTTTTTGTTTTTGCCTTAACACATGCAAAAATATTTGCTTTTAATTTTTTGCGTGAAGAGCTTAACACAAAAACTTGGGCAATCAACTGCCGCGGGCTACCCTAGAAATACCGTGGAGGAGGTCAGCCATAAAGTATGCTATAATATTGTAAATGATGTAAGACTTATTAAATAACCTTTGGGCACGTAGTTAAGTAATTGTTAAATTTAATACTAATCTAGAAAATACAGGGTATGCAAAGTGACAATAAACTAAAATCGTCTGCAAGAAAGAAAAAAACTGAACCACAATACAGTCAAAGCTCAGTGCTTAACTCAAGTGGCATTTTTCAGTGCTGGGCACTTAAGTAGGGGAAGAAACAACAAACGCACACCAGCCCACACACACTCGCACACTCACCCACACACACATATTTCTTAGACGCCGTTGATGTTAAGTGAAATTCAATAACGCATAAAATAGCAAGTCACAAAACCCACACATTCTAGTTCAGTGGACAGAGAGGAGCGGAAGGAGAAGGTGAACAACTTTTATATGCGTATACATTACATACACACACATTACATATACACACCCACACACACACAAGCACTCATACCACAAAGCACATAAGTAAGTGCGTCTCATGCATAGCCCAGCTCACATGTAAGCATTTACATACATATATCAAATTATTGTTTGGCGTTGTCGATCTGAAAATATGGCCACAATTTGTTAGTTTGCTCAAAGTGAGATTATTTGTGTAGTGTGCGGTTTGCTTGGCTTTAAGTTCATATTTTAGAGCTAGCAATTCGCGTGGGCCTAAGCCTTTAATGGCGGCTTATCAAAAATTCTGTGCAGTCTTGGCTTAAGTTCTTAGATTAGCTGCTGACTGCTGCCAGACCGGACGGATTAACTAAATATGCTGAATATATATTTTGTAAAAAATGTTGGGAGAGAGAGATAAGAGGAAAAGAAATCATAAAATTTGGTGGAGAGCACAGCACAAGTCAACAGCCTCCTTGCCTAAGACAAATTAAATTTATAAACAAATGGCGTTCAGCCAACAGTGGAAGCCGAGCTAAAAAGTTTACTTATGCTTTGGCTTTTGCATTTGGCCCGAAGCGATGGCAGCCCCCGTACGACCGACAGCAACAACAACGACAAATTGCAAACTCAGAGCACATGTCAGTCCTTTTCGCATTTGTATTTGAGTTTATTCTTCGCTTTTTTTTGCATAGAGCCAGAAAGGGTCTGATTAATATCTCATGCGATTTGTAACGTAGGTAATGTTGGCGAAATATTTATGTGCCAAAGTTTTTGAGTTTGATTAAAGTTCACTATCCTCAGCTGGGCTAGATGAGGCCAACTTCTTACATATAAATCTATCAGCATTTGTTTCTATATCTATATATTTATATTTATTCCATATTAATCATCTCATATATATTCTCTTACTACTATACTATATTTGCTGCATACTGACATTAAAAAAAACTTTTTGTAATACCTCTTAAATTGAGTTGTAATATTTAATCAGGCCTTGCATAATAAGTTTCTATACACCCAATTTGGCCCAGAGAGCATTTAAATGTCTAAGAACCAGCAAACTTCGCAACTTTATATTTTCTTACATTTTTTACTTTTTGCATTAACATTAACCGAAAACTGTTGAGCGGAGCGCCTGTCTGCGTGGCCCACGCACGTCTTCGAGTTGACTTTAAAAATGTTTCACTTAAACAGGCAACACGGTGGTGGGCCTCCAATAAAAACAAAATGTGTACATGACAAGCAAACATAAAGTTAGAAGCTCGTTAAATTACGCCAAGGGGTAAAGGTATGAACGAGAGATGCAGCGAAACAATATGGAACGTGTTTCTCGAAATGGAAACACGATTTTACTTTTAGTATTGGTGTGCGTTAGCTGGAAAAATATTTGCGAATTGTCAAGCAACTGTTGCTGGTTTAACCTGTGGCCTGGCACTAGATATATATGTTTATATTAATATATATTTAATAATCTCGTGAAATGCCCACAAAACTTGCTGCCTTTACTTAAGTCAGCCTTGCGGCATTGTCAGTTGCCCCAAAGTTCATGACAATCCGGTCAGTCAGCGACTGTGGTTTGCCTAGAAACCAAACTGAATAAAAGCTATGAAGTCTGGTTGAAATTGTTTCGAATGTTGCTGAATCAGTGGAGCGCACATCATTAAGAACTACAAATGAACGCGCTGAGCCGCAATCGCCCCAGAAAGCATAAGTTTAAGAAAAGAAGTTTTGTAAGAGGGCGCGAGCCACAGGCAGACCCAGCCGAATGGATGTCGTTGACATATGTGACTGAGCAATAACTAATTATGTTTCGGCCAGCAGACCAAATCAGTCTATCTATCATTCTGGCTCTCAATAAGTTATTCAATCTGTCAGTTAGTTTGAAAGTCTTTTAGTTTCTTCATATTTAATAGTCTATCAATATGAGTTTATCAGTCTCTCTCTCTCAGTCTACTATCAATCTATAAGTCTATCAATCTATCGGTCCATCAATCTATCAGTCCATCAGTCTATCAGTCTACCAATCTATCAGTCTATCAATCTATAAGACAGTCAGTCCATCCATCCATCTATCTAGCCAAGTCCATCAGTCTACAAAAATTTTAGTATCAATCAATCAATCAATCAGTATATCAGTCTATAACTCTCTTATCTGTCACTCTAGCAAATCAATAAATCACTCAATCAATCAGTCTATCAATCTCGCACTCTACCAACATATAAGTCTGTTATTTTGTAAATCTCAGGTTACTCAGGTTACAGTCAGTTTGTCGGTCTTTCACACTAAGTCCAGCAATTTGTCAGCTGATCAGCCCGTCAAATTGTCTATAAATCAGTCACTTGTTCAGTCAGCCAATTAGGGCACGGAACAGTTATTATATCAGCCTGTCCGTCGGATCCTCCGTCACTCTGTCCGCCAGTCTGTATGTTAGGCGTACGTCAGTCAACCCGCATATCATCGCTTCACGCACTCTTGTGGACCGTATTTCCATTTTCATTGCTGTCCTTTGCAGCCCCATCTCATTTGGCTGTGCGGTCAGGCATTAATACGATGTATGATGTGATGCTCACTTCCAAACACTTTTTCCGCTGGTATTTTTAATTAAAATTTCACAAAAAATGGTTATAGCCCAAAGCTTGTTTCACTTTATTTTGGGGGTATTCTTCGAATTTACGGCGCACTGGCAACATTTGAAAAGTTCATTTTAAAAGTTACAAACATTGAAATGAGCTTAAGATATAAACTGCTTAGAGTGAAGCCCTCAAATGCGATTTGGCAGCTGTTTGAAATTGAAACAAATGAAATGTGACAGCAAAACCTGAAATATATAAATCACAAAAGGTCAAATACTCAAAAAAATATAGCTCATAAAATAAATAAAATAAACTCTTAAAAAGTATAGAAAATACTTCTTACCCCAGTTGAATTCATGTGCAAATATCAGAGTATAGCAATGTGTCTTTAAAACTTTCTATATTCTACAGATAAAACGTTATATTGTTCCATAAATTACTATATAAAAGCAGATGGATTTATATAGACATATAGTGTATTCACTTATCTACGAGGCCGTTGCCTGGTTTTATTGCCAACCACAATTCGTTACACAAAAAGCCGGATGATATTTTTTTATATTTTCATTTTTATGGAATGACATTAATAACCGATAAACTGACGTAAAAATTGTGGTATTTATATTCGACAATGCACTGGAGCCCTGTAGCCACAGTTCGTTTGAAAACTTTAAGCAACATAGAGAGCAAAAACGTTAAAGATGCCTCAGGCGTGCCGTCCATTACGGTTTCAGTTCCACTTGAATCTTCTTGATATATGAACACTGAGATAAAGTTTACCTGACAATGCGAGTGGGCGTATCTATTATTAAGATCTAACACCCGGCTCCATGTCACATGCAGAGCAAAACGCATGAAAATGGGCTGAAACACATGCCAATTGTCTCATTGGCAGAGCAGCCTAAGCCGGGTCCGGATTCGGATGCGGGTCGGGCAAGGGCTAAGGGGCCTCTGGTACGGGTCATTAACATAAGCAGCTCTGCAGGCGTTGGCCACGTGTCGCAGGCAGAAAGTGATGGGAAAAAGGAAACTAGCAAAAGCACTTCACACACACACACACACAGATAGAGATAGATAAATAGAAGACCCACACACACATATATGTGTGTATGTTTACCAAAAAGTGTCATCAGTCGGCGCATAAATCATTCGAGTCTTCCCGTGATGTCAGCGAATGGTAATGCTGTGATTTTCCAAAGAATTTAATTGACAGCCGAATGTAGAAAGTCATAAATTATTGGCTAGAAAACGGGGAACGCTCTAACTCAAGTTAATTGTAAACTCTCGCGCTCTTTGGTCCAAGCAGCAGCCAGTCCAATCACAAACAGCCGAGCAATGGCCGCAGGCATCTTCCGACGTAACAAAGCAGCAAACCCACCCTCACACACATCGAGGACGACACGTGCGGCCTATGAATGCTGACTCCTAGTCCTGATTGTAGCCGCCTATTTGGTTTGCTAATAAATTAATGATGTACTTCTGCGGGCTGCAAAGGACCAGCAAATTGTCACAAACACTCAAGGAGAGCAGCCACACACTTGCGATAGTTGATGGCCCGAAAAGTTTTATCTATAAATATTTGTCGCTTGCTTGGGTTAGGCTAAGGAGTGAAGCCTTAATTGTTTAGTATCTGTGGTCGATTTTATAACTCTCAGAATTATCTAAGAGAGAGAGTGAGAGAGAGAGAGAGAGAGAGAGAGAGATCTTAAGATATTGGATCATCCCTTCAATCACATTTTCAATAGGAATTCAGGGCAGTCCATTATCAATGATCATAATACAATAAGTTTTCGTTCAATGCGATCAATTGTGACTTGAAATTTCTGTGATTTGAATTCGAATTCATAAAATTCTTAAGTAAATTTTTGATTTCAGTTTAATTTTCGTGCCTTGGCAACATGGGGTTCAAGTACGATTCGCAAATGACGCAACAAGTGATGCACATCCAGCGGGTCATCCGTTGTAAGATCGGGGAGAAAGTAATGAAGAAACATCTGGCGCCATTGTGGTATTGCGGCCTTTCAGAGGTTCAACTGGCTGCTGTGAATGGTTTGAACCGCGCCTTGGGCGATGACATTTTGCAGGGCAGCACGCATCGATCACGTCAGCAGCTGAGCCGCTTGGGCATAGCTCCTCTGCCGTCATCGCGAGGTCTGTTCCGATTGTTGCAGATGAGCCGCAGCAATGACGTGGCCTTTCTGTGGTTTCTCATGGAAATGTATTACAAGACGACGAACCATGAGGTCATCTATGAGCTTAACGAACGGATACTGCTGTCCTCCATCTTCTGGCTGGATCTCTTTCCGACTCTGATCGAACTGGAGCGTGTGCTACCGCTGCCGGACGCCTCGGTGGCTATGCGGCTGAAGCAGGATCGCGCCGAGGTGCTTCGCTATAAGACTGACCACAACAAGATCATGAGCGATCTGTCCAAGGAAATAGCCGATATCCAGGCAAACTCAATGCACGGCAAATCGCCCTACTTCGAGAAGATACTATTGCCCATTCCTCGATGCAGGCAGAATTTCGCCTATCATCCGAAGCAGCCCGTAAATTTGCCCAAAATTGCACCGCATTTAACGAGTCGCTCGATCAAGCCCCGGTGGTTTGGTAAATACACCTTCCATACGACTGAACGGGTTGCCGGATCCGTGTTAAAAACTGAAATCGACAAAATTCTGTGCACGCTGCAGCCAGGAAAGCAGACAACTGAATTGAATTCCATGTGCGAGCATCACAGACTCATCAGCGAAATGGAGGAGTTGCTGCGCCTCCAACTGACTAACGTCAAAGCAGACCTTTACAAGCGATTCATGGATGTGGACTACAAAAGGCGAGAGAGTTCTCGTCGGCGCGTTCTAGAAGACCTGGACCGCCTGACCGAACGGTATCTGGCCGAGTTTCGGAAGCTGACTCAGAAAGAGCGCTTGACACCAACCAGGAAACGGCTGATTCTGGATCCATGGGATCCGGGCTTTGTGTGTCTGAATGACGATGATGCTGAAAGGATGGAAAATGATGGCTTTTGTGGAATTGTTGATTCCCGTTTAGGCTTCCACTTCCCAGATAAGTGTAAACCACCCGCCGTTGTGGACCACTGCCCCAATTGCGTTGAAAATGTAGAGCAACGGCCAGCGGTTAAATTTTTTGTAGGTGACAACTTGGAATTAGAACGGGCAGCAGGAGATGCCTTGCTGCCACAAAATGACACTGGCGTTGGGAGGAAGCCGGATCAGGCCCAGGCATCTTCCCAATGCCAGTGCCACAGTGGCAGCAATTATTTTGAGCTGGACCCGGATGCTTGGTTCCACAAATTCAACTATCGCACGGTCTTTGATGCTCTGAAAGGTGATGTCAAGGAAGACCAGCAGCATCGATTGAAGTTAGCGTTCATCAAAGCCCTCAGTGATAACGAAGCATGGCGAGACGATCAGAAATGTGATTCGATCGATGCTGTAGTGGATCGAGTAGCCAACCTCACGTTCCAAGAGGGAACCGAGCTGTTTGACAAGGAGTATCACAAGGCGCGTTGGAAGGCTCTCAAAGGGGAGTCGCATGGTCGGATCAACCTTGGGCTTAGTTACTATGATGCCGACGATCTGGACCTGATGAAGGGTTTGCTGCGCGCGGGACTGGACCGCGTGGCCACTGATCGACGCTTCATCTTGCCCACGCTGCCTGAAGTGCATCGCGTACCGCTGCTAATGGAATGGATCCGCAAACGCTATGGTAAACGCTACTCTCAAGCGGAATGCAAGCGCGAATACAGCCAAGCCAAAATCATTATGAACAACTTAATGCACATCCTGAACCACAAGCTTGTGCGGGTGAAGCAGAATGAGTCTGCTGCACACAGCAGCAGAGCCGCGCCCTTTCGCGCCCACAATGCGAACCGCAAGATGACGAAGAAAAAGTGGGAACAACACTCGAAGAATTTCGTTTTGTCCATCTTGGAGATGGGTCGGGTGTTCTACTGGGCCATGGGCGGCCACCAAAACACGCCCCCAAATAAAAGATATTACACCTATATGCCCTCTCAGTTCTGAGATGTACTAGCTGTAGTTTGCCATGCTCAAATTAAGCTAATATGTAACCAAATTAAAGAGGTGTCTGCTGTCAATAAAACGATCTAGTTCTGGCTAGTCTAGCTGACTAATACGCCCTCCGCACACTTATCCAAGCAGGAGCAGAAAAACCCAGGCTGCGGTTACTGTTGCAGCAGAGCGTCTGGCTAGGCAATCGCTAAACAGTTATAATTCATAATCGTCTTATCGAGCTGTGCGCGTGCATGCTCATTAATCAGACTCAATGAAAGCGTAATGCCTGATGGATGCCAGCCAGGACTCGATGACGGCTCAAATTGGCATGCATGAATGCATTTCCGCTTCCGCTTTGGCTCCGGCCCATGGTTCGAGCTGTCCCCACCGCACACACGCGCACTTAAATACGCCTGTATACAAGCGTGTGTGAATTATTAAAGCTGAATTCAGTTGGGCGCTGCGCTTCGATTGCGCTGCATGTTTTCATGTGCAACGTGGCGTATTAAAGCCAAATTGCGTTATCCGCTTGGCAAATGGCAAATGGCATAAAGGCAGCTTATTAAAATATTAATTGAATGTTGGCAAGCGCCGATAAATGGCCAAGCAAACCTGGCCCAGGTTTATCACCCTCATAATTGCGGGCATTATGAAAACGTCAGACACAAACAGAAATAAAAACTGAGCAGGTAAATATACATATAAATGTAAGTGTATATATATAGATATATGTGTTATATAGATATTGTATGTACATATATACGAGGGCTCGTAAAACGGCCATAAAGCTAAAGATAGCCACGCAAAAAGAAAGATAATGTGCGTTTAAATTGAACGAATTCGACATACTCTGCCCCAGAGGAGCAGCAGAGCAGCAGAGCAGCAGAGCCACAAAGCAGCAGAGCGGCAGAGCAGATGCTGCTCGAGCTCTACTTATGTAATTAGAAGGATAAAAGGAAGAGCTTTGTCTGCCATTTTTATTTGGTGTAGATTACGTATACGCCCATCTGGCCACGAGGGCAGCCTTGGCTTGCTGTGCTCTGCTATGCTCTGCTGTGCTCTGCTCTGCTCTGCCTTGCCGTGCTGTGCCGTGCTTTGCTTTCCTCTTTGTTATTGGGCCAATTCGCAGTTGTGTTTGCCTCTCGTCGTTTATTCGGTAGCTGCAGTCATTGTTTTACGAGCCATAAACATGAACAATTAGGCCGGGCGGCTGGCAGCCACTTTTGTTATGATATTTTTATAACTTGGTTTAATTAGAAAAATACATTAGCACAAAGCATATACACAACACAGTGGAGACAATGGAGACAGTGGAGTGCAGGCGGGAATTAAATATCGGAATGGACTGGAATGCCTCAATTGCAATGGTCGGACACATTTTCAATCCGCGCGAAAAATATAAAATATCCAACTCCGGCGCCCAGGACAACGGCTATGCATAGCCACACATTGAAGGTCATAAAGATGAGCATCAGTAGGAACGAGATGGTCACCTGAAGCATATGCAAGAGAGTCTGATACCAGTGAAGAGGCGCCAGCCAGGGCACACGTGCCGTCAGGCGCGGCCTAGGATTTTGTTGCGCAGGTGCCGCTGAGAGCGGCAACGAAAATGCATCGATGAGCGTAGTTGTTGCCGCCAGCTGTGTGGACGTTGGCAGCCTTATGTTGCTGAGATCAATGCCGCCCTCTTGGCGCTTCTTGTCGCACTTTTTCAGCCATTCCCGATAGCATTTGAGTGCCTCGTAGAATATGGCCATTATGAAAACGATGAAGCAGGAGAGAACCAGCGACGTCGTAGAGCTTGTTGTCCAGAATTCGAACAGAATCGTTTCCCTGTTGCTAAAATGAAAGACCATGGATCCGCCGTGTCCCCCAGAGTTGTGACAGCCATGATCCGGACGTGGACTCTCGTGGGCTTCTCGATCGGACGGCTGGCCGGATGCTGGCGACTCATGGTGTTCGTGTGGATGATGGTGCCGGGAATCGCGAGTAAAACCAGTCTGAAGTTGGACTCTATCGTCCATGCTGTGCGGTTAGGTCCAAAGCCTACCTAATAAAAGAGACATGTAAACAACTAAAACATTATTATTCTTACTGTTTTTTCCTTTCGTTTTTCTGGTGACAGTGTTCGGAAATAATTTAAATTCTGAGTTGTGGTTGAAATCCAATTTAAATTTGGTTTTGGCTATGCTGGAAGAAGTGATGATTACGTTGCCTACTCACTCAATATCTATTCTGTGGCTTTCCAAGAACTTGATGCATTTACAAGTTCTTGAAAAATACTGAAATTTACTATCCGAGACATGCAAATTTTGAGAATTTTGACACTATCTGCAAAAGATACGCAGATATTTACTTATCAGGACATTATCTTAAAAGTTGCAGCAATAATTAGCCTTCTAAAAATTGTGAAAAATGAAAGTACTTAAACTTGAATATAAAGTTGATATGCTCAATTTAAATATTCGAAACCTACTGAGAGTTCTCCGAATCAAGAAGAAGAATGCGTAGCCTACTATCTAGATCTACATGAGTATATGAAACTATATCTATATACATATATATATATATATATATATATATATATATATATATATATATATATATATAGCTTATATATTATCTGAAATTTAACTGCAATATATGTAAGTTCTAAGGCTAAGTCCCTTGTCAATATCCGACTAGATTTATCATAACACCCAGTGCATGCAATTGGGAGCTTATTGCGGGCCTAGCATATCGAGCCGTGTCAATCAAGCCACAATTTATGGCTGCTCATTCAGAGCGAAATGCCTCAATTTGCTGGCAACATGGAATTCTGATGCGGTTCGCAATGCCCGAATCATTAACATAAATGGAATGTGGTTTGGGTCACATTTCAGTCTGCAGACGTACACAGCTCAGCTACGTGCTGCAAAATCAATGCAGTTGCTGTTGCTGTTGCTGTTGCCGTTGCTGTTGCCATTGCTGTTGATGATGCTACAAGGCGGCAAATTTGCTGGCGCTAATGGCGATCATTTTTCATGGGGCTCGCTGACGAACAGTTGAAGCGCTGGCTTCTTGCATATTAATAAAGATTTAAGCAAGCGACTGGCACTGCGAGCCTTAAAAGTGAAGTCGGATGAGACTGCCTCGGCTGTGCCACAGACAGCTCACTTCAAGTGCGGCACGGGCTGCCCATTAGATTGTGTAATACAACAGATTAATCATACGCCTTGCTGTACCCACACCCACACTCTCACACTCTGCTCCTGTATTAATTTCAGTGTCTCCGTCTCGCTGATTGTTGCACCGAACGTGCAGGCATCTCGCCTCTATGTAGACATGTACATATTTCGGGGCGGGCACGCTAAGTGCCGCAATTTGCTCGAGTTTTGGGAGTCAGCACGTAAAAAAAATGTAGCTCGAGCGCATTCCGTTGACCGCCCATTAATGCCTCTGTTTTGTGCCGGGTCACATTAATCATTCTGCACGCCTGCAGCAGCAGTGCCGAGAAAAAATCTTGACAGGATTCGACGAGGCAGAGGAAGTGAGAGGGCAAAGCGAGAGGCCACAACATATTTTGTGAACTGGCTAAAAACAATGCCAAAGCCGCCAACAACAGGAACAGCAGCGAGGAGGGCGCAAAAACAATGTAAACGCTGCATTAAATGCTCTTTTTCTCTATGGCTGCTCGCGGGCTTCCGTTTCCGTCGCCGCTTAATTGTCAACTGAAAGCGAAAACGTGACCATAAAGCTTGCGGAATTTTAAATACTCTATCATTATTCATAGAATAATTATAGTAAACTGCAAAGCCAGCATTGTTTATGCCTTTGCCAAACACTTGAGAATCTAATTCAAACTAAATGAGGTCTTCGTAGTCATGGAACCTGGCTGACACAGGTGCCTCAATGACTTTTGAGTTACGTAGAAATTTCAGATAGACTATATATATATATATATATATACATATATATATATATATATATGTAATTTGTGAATATTAGTTTTTTGCCCATCTGACAGAACTTTACTATAACTTCCGTCTCTTTAAGTTAATCAATCAGGCAGCTAGTCAGTAGCCCAGCTCTGTACGTACAGATGATAAAGATTAAGCTAGAAGAATTCGTCTCTATTTTTGTTTTCTGTTGGTTGCTCAGAATGTAGTTTATGTGGATTTACGAGCAAACATTAATCTCGCTATCTGTAACAAGCTTCATTACAAAGTTAGTTTGCCTTGTGCGAGGCGTTGCATTGACTTTTGTTGCCGCCGACTCCCGACTGAGCTGGCATAGATTCTCGGTTCCATTTGGGCTGTCTGCGGCTCAGCTGCTCTTCTATTCTTTATCAATTGTCTTGTTGTGCAAAGCGTTAATCATGCGCCTCTTAATGGCTTCGAGGCGCAGCGTTTCCCATGGGACACAGATTTCAATGGTCAAAGTTTCGGCTCATTGCTGGCCGTTGTTCATTTGGCCGTCCGCCTGTCAATGGCCAGAGCGATGTAAATGGAATGAAATGAAAAATATGTTTTTTTCTTTACATTTTTCTTTTTTCCGCCCTCTCCCCCTCTTTGTGATGTTGGGAAAAGAATACTTCGCCAGCCCAGTCAACACGCATAGCCAGCGCCGTGCTCCCTTTTAGGCTGCTCTAAGGCAGCCTTGCGTGTAATCGCGCTGCTAAGTCCATTTAATCAACTTAATTTTGTACAAATTCTCAGATATTTCACTTTTTTTTCTTTTGTCCGGGTGACGCAAGCGCCGTGGGCTGACAGCGCATTAAATAAAATATATTCTGAAAGAAGGCGGAGCGAGCGGGTTGTGGGACAGGTATGACAGCTACAGATTTCAATCGCTGTTGAAATACAGTTTTCGGCACTTCAAACATTTTACATAATTTGCTTTTGAATACATTTTGATAAATGTGAGCGCGCGCGTGTGCCCGTCTGTGTGCGAGTGTGTCTGTGTGTGTGTGTGTGTGTGTGTGCGTGTGTTGCTCCGCTTACCATTTGAATGTTGCATACATATTGGGTTATTGTTGAGGCGCATGCGGCGTATACACAATATTTGGTTACATTTCCATACGCTAACAATGGAATGTTAATTTCATAACCAACTCTAATTGAATGATGGCTTATAATTATGTAACCTCTCGATTGCAAATTTGATATGACTAAAATTAGCAGAATTATTTGAAAATGCATATTTCGCTCCATTGAAATTCGATATTGATTTCACTGAAAATAATATCAAAATTATTATACAATATTTTGTAAGCTTGCTTAATATTAGTCAGCTCAACAATGGAATATTCATTTTGTAGTGAAATAATTAAAGTGTATTCTAATGCCCTGTAATTATGCTCAAATCCGATTGCAATTAGAAAATCTGCTTAAATTCTCAAATGTGGAAAATAATTGGTAAATGCAGAAATCGCTTCTCACATTAAATGGAAATTGAAATGCCATTAATTTGAGAGATAATGCTCGGTCTAGACCAGGCTTTCAAATGTTTGTAGATATTAGCTTTGTAATTGATTAACCTTATACCTTGTTAAACGTATACCTTGTTAGCAAATACAATTTCTCCTAATTTGAGTTATTGAATTCCCAAAATAAAGTATCAAATTTGCCGGGTAAATTGCAGCTCTTATATTTATTGAATTTAAGATGAAACTTAAGAGCTTTGACCCTAATATATATATGTGGGATTGACGGGCTGGCACTAACGCTGAAATTTGAGCTCATATCGTTGCGGGTCATTTTCACTTCAAAGTGCTGCCAATTTGTTCGAAATAACTCAACACAGTTGCCACTTGCAGCACTCTATCGATTATCGACACCGTTATCAGTCACTTTAGTGCTTACCCCCTATCAGCCAACCAATTTAGCCCACACACAGCACTACAACCG
Organism: Drosophila fulvimacula; assembly: GCA_035045555.1. Lineage (NCBI taxonomy): Eukaryota > Metazoa > Arthropoda > Insecta > Diptera > Drosophilidae > Drosophila > Drosophila fulvimacula. Next base: position 15,707,533 of record JAWNOX010000137.1, read on the forward strand.
AAATGAAACTGGGCCATTTAGCTCAATTGGGCATTTGTTACGTGACACTGGACCATATACGCCCTTAGACCATAAAAATGGTTAATAGGTAGGTGGAGTGTGCTTCACCTATGTGGAGTAGGTCAGCTTGTGAAGTAAACCAATTTGGCATACCAATAAATTACGTATACGTATACGTATACGTAATGCGAGAAGATTTCGAAGATATTCTCAGATGATAGTACCTTTAATTTGTTATATCTAAAAGTAGGCAATAATTTTATATTTGTATAAGAATTCCCAAATATATTATTTTAGTTTTAATTTCTCTTCTTTAAAGGGTATCCTTACGCCTAGCTCATATTGCCAGCGGCAATCTGATTTGTTGCCTTCTCTGTTTTTTGCCTTCACTTTTATTATTATTATTTTTCTCTTATGTTCTGGCAGCTTGCCTACTAACGTCGCTTACATGTGGGTATTTTTTATATGGCGAGCATATCTGAACGATTCAGCTGATTTATGGTTCAATAGTTGTTAGCGCTTTGTGTGCTTCATGGACAATGCTGACAATCGCAGACATTTTCATAAGCGCATTTCTCTAAATTGCTAAACAGATTTTTTTTTTTGCTTTCCCTCTCTTTTTCACTTTTTACAATCATTTGACAAGAAATCGCTGCTGCGAATGTTTCATAAACGTCGCATTAGTGTCACAAAAAAAGAACCAAAATACTAAAAAAAAATCTCCCAAGTACTCATAAAACTGCAGACTTTACTGCTGACGATACGATACGATAGAAACGGCAGCAGCAACGGTAATTTCGCTGCAATCGTCAGCTCATTTTTTTGTCCTCTATGCTCTCTTTTGCCATGAATAGCACCGCGCATCGCTATTTGAATATAAAATCCGCTTAGCTGCAGGGTGAAGTAGCCGAAAAACAACGAGTAGAAAAAAGAAATCTGTGAGACTGCTAGGAAAGAGTATATACCATACCCTGAGCCGAGTACTCAGTATCGACTTGGGTCGGTATTGAGTATAGCTATATGAGAGAAGATATTGAAAGACATATCGGATACATTAAGTAGAGACTATATTCATACCTAATAAATTTCAAATATATATATTTTTCAAATACCCTATTTGTAATTCTAACATACCCTGCTTACACTCAAGTAGTCTAAGGTACTCATGTAGTAACACACATACGCCATGGCTGCCGTAGCTCATGGGCTGCGCTGCTTGTCCTTGGCATCGCCGCCGTTGGGTCTGGCAGCCGGCGCAGCTCATAAAGTGGCATTGTAACATGGCTGGGGCTGGGCAACGAGCGAGCGTAAAATCATCATTTATCAGCAAGCAGCCAGCAGCCAGCAGCCAGTAGCCAAGAGCAGCTACTAACAGCAGCTAGTAGTTGGCGCCGGAAGATCACTTTGTCATTGTCATGCCGTTTTAGAGAGTGTGACTCCACCTACAGCGCACTGCACGCCCATAACACACACTCACACTTGATATCCAGCGAAGTGGCAGCTCCTGCTGCTTCAGTCTGTGCTTTAGTTTTCTCTCTAACCAAAACTATTGCTCAAATCATGCACAGATACAAGATACACATGCAAAGGCATGCAGATGTGCACGTATTTGCATGCTACGCGCTTCCTTGTGCTTCCGGCCCAACAACTGTTTGTCGCTGTTGCTGTTGTTGTTATTGCTTTAACATTTTATCATTTGCTGTTTGATATTTTTCACAGCGTTTCACTTGGTTTCACATCCGTTTCCGCGTATTTTACACGTTCGCTCAACTTGTCCGCCTGACTAAAAAATAACCACTGCACATGGATATATATATATTTATATACACACATATGGTATACATACTAACTTTTTTCTATTTTTTCGCCTTTTTTTAATTCCTCACAGTCTGTTAAGCTGTGTTTCCAGTTGACATTTTGAAGCACAGTTTGTGACGCTTGACAGTTGCTGCACAACTTTTTGTCTGTGGTCTCTTTCTATCCCTCTCTCTCTGGCTATCTGTCTCTCAAATAAAAGTATTTGCACAAAAATATTGTATTTCAAGTGGCCAAATCAGCTAAATACACATATTAGTGTCAGCTCTGACACTTGTGCTAAAAATCAAATTTTTGGCTAACAAAAACTCGAATACATTTATTTTTGTTATTCTAGTATTAAAGCCAGTCAAAACTACTTTACAAAATGGGTTTTCTATATTTTGTATATTTATTTGTTGACTTCCCAAAGTGATTCTCTCTATTTTTAACGCTATGCCGTTTATTGAATTTATTGAAGAAAAATTGCAATGCGAATATTCCCACCTTATTCATTCTATTATTAATACCCATTAAATTTTAGCATACTAAATTAATATCTACCATAAGCTTGCTTAACTGGCTCAAATTTGCTGTCAAAATAAAGTAGGCTCTGAGAACAGTTTAATGAATTCACATGCCATGAGTCAACAGCTAAAATATTTCAAAATAGAATTTCACGAGTATTATTAGGGATTATCAAAGTTGATTCCTAGAAGTTTCGAGCTTAACTATTTAGGTGCTTCCCGGTTGGGCTCCTATGGAATTTAATATGTGTATTCAAAAGTTAATTTATAAATCATTTCAGCTACTTAGTTGTCGTTATTTTTCTCAATAAGCTGCAAAATACTTGAAAACTTGCCAAACTCCCACTTAATTGATTCATGAAACTTTGATTATTTTGTAGTTGGCGAAGTCCACAACTTACTGCAAGCTGGAAAAGTTTCGTCGAAGTTACGACAATAGAGATCGTTGCATTAATTTGTTAACAAGCCAAATAAGTCAATAAGAAACCCGGTTGGAAATACATTTATAAGGTTGCCTTTTATTTGATGCTTTAATTTCTGCTCACTTTTCATATTTAGGTTTAGATATATTCTCTTGGTTTACTTTGTTTTTTTTTTTTTTTATTTTTTTTATATTTTTATTTTGCACTTGCAACTGTGGGAAGCAGAATTCAAATACAATTTTACAGTTTCGTAAGCTTCACTTAAAGATTTTCAAATAGTTTTGTGTATTTATTTTTGTTTTTCTTGTATATTCTCTTTTGTTTACTGAACTTTAGTTCTGTGATGCATAGCATTAGATGCGCTTAGTTTGTCATGCTCCTTTCATTGTATTTTAGATTTGGATTTGTCTGTGTCGGTGTGTGTATGGGGGGATTAGTTTTTTTTTTTTTTTTTTTTTTTTTTGTATATATATTATTTTATTTTTTGGTTGCTTATTTATTTTTGTAGTATTTTGTTATTTTTTTGTACACATACGTAACTCGGTTTTTTGTTTGAATATCATGTGCTTAATGTAGACATATCGTACATACAATCAAAACACGCACACGTAATAGACTTAGCCAGACTAGATATTTGTATATGTATATAATGGGTGTATATATATTTATATATTCATATAGTATCTATATGTGTAGTTAGTACTCGTATAAACTAGCAGTAACTAGTTAGTATTATTTAGTATTTTATATTATATTATAATGCAGTTGATCTAAACATAAAAATTTAATGCTTAATGTTTGGTATCACAGAGAGGCGTGACTTTTATACAAATACACAAAAAGATAAGATACAAATTATAGTAATTAATAATTATTTCAGAAAGTATTTAATAAATACGTTTAAATATAACTTAGTATTGAGCTTTCGCTATACGAGTATAGTAAATTTACGGTCTGAGACAGAGCTGCGCACAGATATAGATAGATCTATATCCGCAAATTTATTTATTTATATTTTTTATATATTTAGAGTTTTCCTATTTACAGTTCGACGGTTTATAGACACCATTTTGTCATGCTCGACTACATATATATGCATATATAGTTATTTATCGCGTTATCGTATATTAAGTATAATTTAGAGGACACAATATCTTAAGTGTGTGTTTAATTTAATTTTTGGCTCCGTTTGAGTATCGCAATTATTCTACGCTCGCTGTGGGCTCAATAGATTCGATATCGATTGTGATTGTAGTCGGTTCTTTTGTTTTGGAATTAACAAACATAAAAGGAACCGTGTGAAAACCTGTTCAGGGTTAACAGTGGTACAACCGTCTTGTTGTGTGAGTTCTGAGTGTGTGTGTGTGTGTGTGTGTGTGTCTGTGGGTGTGATACAAAACTATCGATATTCGATGGGCCAAATAATTGAAACTTAGGAAATCTTAAAAATTTAACATTCAAATCTATAGAAATACTTATCGATCGCTTTGCAACACTTGTGTATGTGTGAGTTGTCTTGGTTGTCTTTGGGTGGGTACTTGTGTGTGTGTGTGTGTGTGTGTGTGTAGAGTGGCTGCAGTTTATAGCCCACTTCATTGCTTAGTGTTACATTTAAAAATTACAACGTTCAGTTACATTTAGAGGAGTCATCTACATTTATCGTTAATCTTTAATCGTTTATCGTTAATCGTTTATCATATATCGTAATTATGGGTTTGCATTATGCAACACTACTACATATAAAAAATACTCATAGGTAAACAGTTACATATACTCATACATAGTACATATATATATATATATGTGTGTGTGTGTGTGTGTGTGTGTGTGTCTGTGTGTGCGTGTGTGGGAGAGGGAGGTGCTTAAGTAGTTTGCATTCCTTGCCAAGCAGTAGACACTAGTTAGTTTTGGCTTATTCGTATAGAGTACAACACATATAGATATATTTAGAGAGCCAAGCATCCAGTGATCCGTTGGTTTCACAGGAAGCTCTCTCGTGCACCATGCCGCTCGTCGCCCAGCATTACACGCTGGGACGGCGGCTCGCCGTACTGATCCTGGTAGTAGTTCTCGCGCATCATGGTGTTCAGGCTGGAGCAGCGGAAGTAGAGTATCTCTTGGAAGGGCTTGCGGAAGTCGCGATTCAGCGTGGCATAGATAATCGGATTTAGCAGAGAGTTGGCATAGCCTAGCCAGAGGAAGAGCGATGAGAGCGAAGGTGGCACATGCATCGTCTCGAAGGGCCGGATCAGTGCCAGTATGAAGAAGGGCAACCAGCAGATGGTAAAGGCGGACATGATGATGCCCAGCGTGGTGGATGCCTTCTTCTCTTTGGCTAGCTGAAAGCGCAACTTCTTATGATGCGGAGATCCTAGCAGTCCTGTCGAGCCACTTACACCACCGCCGCTGCCATGGTGACCATGCGGTATGCCCACACCGCCTCCGCCGCCACCACAACCTCCTCCGCCACTGGTGCTCAGACCGCCGCACGTGGAGTAAGTGAGCGAGGTGTTGCCCACGCTGCTGTGCCTATGTCCATGGCCAGCTCCATTGCCGCTGCCCAACTCAGTGTGGGCCAGGGCGGGTGCGGTCGCAGTCTGCGGCGAGCCGGTGCCATTCATGGCCTGCTGTAGATGCGTCTGGGCGCGTTTCTCCTCCAGCACGATACGCCGGGCGGCCTTGAAGATCTGGTAGTACACGAACAGCATGACGGAGAGTGGGATGTAGAAGGAGCCCAGCGTCGCATAGATCTGGTATGCGAAGTTCTGGCACACTGTGCATATGGGCTGGCCATCCTCGTCCTCGTGCTCGTTACCCAGTATCAGCAGCGGCGGCAGCGAGATGCAGGCTGCGGCCAGCCAAACGATGCCCACGCAGAGCATCATGCGCCGCGGTGTGCGCTTCACGCCGTACTCCAGCGGCTTGGTAATGGCCAGATAACGGTCAACGGAGATGGCGCACAGATTCAGTATGGAGGCGGTGCAGCAGAGCACGTCGAACGAGACCCAAATGTCGCAGAGCAGCGGGCCGAAGCTCCAGCGCTCGAGCACCTCGTACAGCAGGGCCATTGGCATGACGAGCAGTGCCACACAGAGATCGGATAATGCCAGCGAGACAAGCAGATAATTGCAGGGTCGTCGCAGCTTGCGCACCATGCAAACGGCAATACAAACGAGCACATTGCCGACCACAGTGCCCAGAATGACAATCAGCAGGATAATGCTCACAATGACCGATTGCAGCGGCGGCAGCTCGAACTCCTCCTCGCCGGCGGCCAGCTCGTCTAGCAGCAGGGGAGTGCCGGACATGGACACCAGCGTGCTGCTGCTGCCATTCGGAGTGCTGCTCGTAATGCCCGGATAGTTGACAATGGCGATGGGGCTGCTGTTCACAGAGCTCGCCGCCGCTGCAATGGCGCCCAGAAAGGCGCTGCTGCTGTTGAAGTCCTCGGTCAGGCTCCCGCTGTCTGAGCTCTTGGTGCCCGGGTGTTCCGTAGACGTTGCTGCTGCCGTAGCGTAGGCAATGCAGCTGCTCAGACAGAGTATGAGCAGCGTCAGTGTGGCTGTGGAGATCAGTTTGTTGTTGCTGTGGGTGTAATTGCTGTTGCTGTGCAGCTGAGCTTGCTGATGGCGTCGTCGGCGAGCTGCTGCTGCTGCTGCTGCTGCTGCAACGCTGCAATGCTGCCCAGGCGAAGCCATCAAATTATGAATTTCTTTTGTGCTTGCACTTTCTCTTTATGCTCTGCAAAAAGGAATTTGCCTTGCACAACGCGTCGTATGAGCAATGTCACTTAATTGCTATTACTGCTGTTGTCTTTGTCGTTGTTCTTGCTGCTTGCGCACCGGCAATCAACAGCGTCGGCGACAGCATTGACGCCCATTAAACGGCTTTTGGTTAAGTTGTTCATCATCATCATCATCATCATCATCATCATGTGTGCTGACTGGTCCATGGCTTGACAAACGCGTCAAAAATCGAGCCTTGGCCGCAGCAACATCATTAGCGTCATGCTCATCATTGGCATCGTCATCAGCATCATTTTTATCATTATCATGGTCAATGGGCTTCTGCCCTTAATACGTGCAAATGCGCCGGTTCTTCATCGCCGTCGAGCAATATTTCTGTCATTAATCATAATTTCAATAAAAATAAAGTCGTCTTATTAGTTGTGTCTGCCTCGCAGTTGAGCGTGCCCCGACTCAGACCCAGACCCAGAGTCGGCTCAGCCAAGGCTTATGCCGTGTACGTAGGCCCTGGGCGTTGCTTTTGTGATGCTTGATTACTAATTTGATGTGCGCTTGTCCGTCCGTCCGGCCATCCCTGTCCGCCTACGGGCTAATGTGGCGTATGCTTAATAAAACGCTATTTGCGGTCAGCTTAATAAATGTTTTGTGCTCACGGCTGTGCGCCGTAATTGTTGTTGCCGCTGCCGCAGCCGCTGTGCTTAAAGCTTTCTCAGAATTATTATTGTGTCGGGCTTTAAAGCTATATATAAATAAGTAGCAGTATGCTCTGCCGAGGGTGTTGCTGGAAACCACCTTGATCTGCTCTGATTGTCGCGCTGCTGTAAAGAAAAGCAAGAAAACCAACAATTGTAATTGAAAGAACTTTATTCAATTAGCTTAAGATGGCTGGCATAATTGAATACTATATGCAAGTATTTTCTAAAATTTAATAATATCTAATAGTACTTAAGTATCTATAAATGTATATATTATTTTTTAGGCAAATTTACAGCTTAAAGAACATTTTTGCTCGGCTTTATTCAATTTGTTTACACGTCCAGACATTTGAACTGTAAATGCTTTCACAGACTTCTTTGTTTCGCACACACACTCTGGTGCCCTCAGCTCTGGCCTGGGCACATGTGAAGCTCCTGATGGTAGCAGTTGTTACAATTTTTGAAGAAATTTTAAAACAATAAAATGCAAACTTGGCAGTCCCTCGAGTATGCCAAACCCGCCGGCCAAAGGCAGATGTGTTTTTTCTCGGTATCAACAGCATCATCATTAGCAACATCAGCATCATCAGCATCTTCATCATCATCTACTCTCGCTGTGACGCATATAAAACAAGTGAACCAGAAGCCGGCGACCGCAGCTGCCTTCTGTGTCCTTTTGCATTAATTTTCATACTGCCTCCCATTATTGAATTGTTCGCCGCATCCCCTCGCCCGCCCTAGGCCTCAGTTGATTCTGCGTAACAAATAAACAAAGGGCAGCCAAAATGCCAGCATTGTTGCTCATGTTGTTGCGTGGTTTACAGCTTCCGTTTTGGGCAGCTTCTTTTGGCCGACTTCTTTCTTTTTGGTCAGTGCGAGCCACGAGTCAAAATATAAATTTATACATTTAGCTCTTAATTGAATTCCCCTACTTCATCTGCCAAACTGCGGCAGCAATTGTGGGCTCACATGTCTCTCGGACGAAATTTATTGAAGTCAGGCAAGAATGGCAATTGAGCCATATACTTAAAAGCGCGTCTAGACGGCCAGACGTTGCCGCAGCTGCTGCAGCTGGCCTCAGCTAGCAACTCAGCCCTCCCAACCCGCAGCCGTGTCCATTCACCTGAGCATGCCCTTTGAAGCCTGCCACGAACATTAAATTCTGCCTACTGTGAGCATTAAAGCGCTGCCAATTGACAGACAGAAAAAGTTATGCAAAACACACAGATCAAACAACAGTAAAACTCGTAAATTTTAATTAAACTTTGTAAATATTTGTTTAAATGAAATGTAGAATTTACGCTGGCTAAAAATACCTGCAAAACCAGCTCTGTCAAGTATCAGTCAAATACGTTAAACTAATACAAAATTCATTAATTAAGAATAATAATAACATTTGAGTTGAATACTTTGTTGTGGGTAGACGATGTTGCTTGAAGTGTTGTGGAGAGTATATCTATATAAATATATTTATGTATATATGTATATATATATTATATTATATATTCAATTATTGGAGGAAGTTAATTTATATTAAAATTAAATATCGAGAGTTGCGAGATCTATCCGTCAATCTATCTATCTATGTATCTATGTATCTATGTATCTATATATATATATATATATATATATATATATATATATATATATATATATATATATATATATATATATATATATATATATATATATATATATATATATATATATATATATATATGTATATACATATATATATATATATCTATATATATATATATAGATCTACATATCTACATATTCAGCTCACCAAACGTTAATTTCTAACTTTCCCATTTATCAAATATCCAAACTCCACTCTCATGTAGAACACAGTATCTGCCAGTCAGGCATTGCCAATGTGCGTATGCTAGTTGCCTATAAATCCTCTGTGTCTGCTTTGATATGATAATAAACTGGGCGTAAATGAATCTATTTACACTTTACAGCGAGAACTGCAATTATTTTGCGCCGTTTATTATTATTATTTTTCAATGAATTTTTCATATATGAAATTATTTCAACAGCTTGTCTGTGTGCAGCATGTCGGGCGAGGCAAATTGAATTGTCAGCCACATACTGTATGTGTTTGCATAGGTAAATGTGTGTGGGTATGAAACTATTTTGCATCTGAAATGCGCTTGACTAATTTTTGGTTGATTATGCTAATCAACTGGCAAATGGCCAGCAGGGGCGTGGCGAGCCAAAAGTGACAGCGGCTAGTCGACGCAAATGGCGCAATTATTTGGTCAACAAACAAACAAACAAAGTGTAAGCCGCTTTAAGCATTTGCGGACAGCTCGTAAGTCCTGTCCCAAATGTTGATTCACATTTTCGGATCTGCACGACTTTGCTCTGACAGCCGCATAAATAATTGAATTTAATTATGCGTCGCTCTCTGAGTGTGCCGAAAAGCCAGGCATCTACCCAATTATTGCTGGCAGCGATTATATCATCTTTCAGCGCCGCCCTCCACTTCACTCGCATATTCTGCTATTCATATTAAAAAGCTTCTAAGCCGCTGGCGGTTCATAAATAATTTGCTGCCAACGCGTCGTATGAGCAATTATTTTTTTTATTTGACTCTCATACCTGGGCGAAACTCAGCTTTGCGACCACGCCCCAGGCCATTTACCATAAGTTTTATACTAGTTGACATTTCTGGTGGTAGAACCTCAGCTCCGCTTTGCCGAACTTTTCAAATATTTAGCATTTTGCCTGGTTTTGGCTCTAAAAACCAACCCAGCTCCGACGTGGCAGCGTCTTGGGGCTTACCGCAGTCTCTTCGAAAGTTTTTCGTGTCTGTCTGTCTGCATGCTTTACGGCTGGAAAACACGCAGTACGCTGCAGTAGAGAGACAGAGAGAGGGAGAGAGAGAGATAGAAATATGCCGGATTGGCAGGGATATAAATGTTACTAAATAAGTACAGTTCGAGCTCCGCAGTTGCGACTGTTTGGCTGCCAAAATGAAGAGGAAATGCAATAGTTTTGTTATTGGTTTGCTAACAATTTATTGCAGCCAAGCGCAAAAAGTGGGCTTAAACTTCAACTTTGATTAAGCAAGGACGTACATGGCCCAGTAACTTTTATACTGTTATTATTTTCAACTTACTTGACAAATCTATATATTTTGCTCAACTCCAAGGCTAGCATTGGCAAAAATTGCAATGAACCAAAAAGTTTCAAAATAGATTTTATTGCGTGGCAAATAATATTTCTGATGAACAAATTGCATCACAGAATTTTCTTTTTATATAAAAAAAAAATATTTTTTATTTTTAATGTGAACTTTTAAGTTTTATGGAGAGGTAAAGGATATTTTTCTTATAAAAATTTATACTATATTGCTGGCATGAATTTGGTTAAGGAGATAGATAATAAAATATCTAGAGATATTCTAGATAGGACCCATCTATTATAGGTTGTATGGATGTGCTTGCCCTATCCCTATGTACATCTAATTCAAATTTAAAACAAAGCCTTGCCGAAGGCAGGCTAAGTAATATTATTATATAAAAGAAAATTTCTCTTATCTTAAGTAACTCCTAAGTTCATATTTTAACTTGGCGATCTTTGCTTATGTATAAGTGCCCAAACAGGCTTTCATGGCCACCTCATTCGGGTCTGTTTACCTGCCATGTTGACGGTAATTTACGAGCAGCCTAAACACACAAAATGATCAAGTAAATGGAAGAGGGAAAACACTCCTGTCGTGGGACCCAATGTCCTGGCTACAGAGCTAAGTTCTTTTGAGAGGCAAAGCTGAAATGTTCATTTAAAATTATTATTCAAAAGAATCTTGCTAGCTAATAAGAAATTTAAATAAAGGCAATTCTGCAAACCACATTGTGACCCACTCCATAAATTTGAGCAAAATTATATGTTTTATCTGCTGATAGTAGTCACAAGCTTTGATTTTTATATGATCAGCTAATTTAACTCATCTAATTACAATTCTTGGCATTACACTTTGCTTATCATGGCATATCAGTTTTGATTGCGTCTGCTGACTCTGGCAATTCTGTTGTTGTTTATATTTATTAGCTGCACTTAAAGCTGGCTAAATGAGCTGAGCGCTGCTCTGGTTGCCCGCCCATCAACTGCGCTTAAAATCAACGGGCGTAAACTTAATTCTTCCCCGATATGCGCAGCAATTTTTTTGTCTTGGATAAAAACAAAAAGTCCGCAGCCATTGCAGCTGCAAAATAAACCACAAAAGGCATTCGCAGCAGCAGCAGAAGAAGAACAAGGAGAGCATTGCAGTTTCTTTGGTTACGTTTGGTTTGGTTTGGCGGGTTTATGTGGGCTTGCTTCATGGTCTGCAGCGCACTTTGGTCGCATTGCTTTTAGGGCAGGCCGCGATAAAACCACCCCGCATCAGGACGCATTAAGCTGCTTTTTGTTGTTTTGTTGTAAAAAGCTTTTTAAGTCCGCGCGGATTTGTGGCTGCAGTGCAAAATGCATGAAATAACCGACTCGAGCTTAGAGACGCGAACAGATAGTGGCTGCAGTTGCAGCTGAAGGATGCTTAAGCTTGGCTACAAGCGGGTCAATTAGAGTGTCGGGCGAAGTACGCCTAACGGACAGCTAAGCCCGCCAATCTCGCAAATCTGCGCTCAAGCCAACGCAGCGTGAGGCGAGTTGCGTTTGCCCCTGTGCGAATTTCAATTATTGAGTCATCAAATTTGATTTCTTTAACATGTCTGCCAAGGTTTTTTTTTTAAATTGTTTGCCAGCTAGCAAGGCAGCCTGTTACTTATTTATGTAATTCGTTATCCTTGCCAGCATTCCTGTCATTTGCCATTCACCAAGTGCCTGATGTAATTTCAATCTGACACGTCAAACATGCATGCCGGGACTGATTGGCACATGGCCGGGGCGCTGAAGCTTGGCTACACGCAAAATTGCTGTAAATGGATGCGAGTTAAAAAGCCAGCAATTTTAAATTGCCGCCGTCGACGTGGGCGCCCTTTCACATGGCGCTGCCACAGCCAGGCCAGACTCACTCGCTCACTCGCTCACTCATGCATACATGTACATATGTATGTGCGTATGTTTTTCTTTAAAAATATATTCTTTTTATTTTATTTTTGAGGGCGTGTTGCGCACTTGATGTTTATGTGTCAAACAGATGCTGGTTTATTTTGCTTGCCTGTAAATAATGAATGCGTTTATTCTGAATCATATATTAATGTCGAGCGTACTTACACCAGCCAGCCAAGTTACTAAGCGACAAGCTGAGCCACACGAATGACAACGAAGTAACTCTGATATATAATATATATATATACATATATATAAGTAACATAAGTCAATCGAGAGAAGCTTAAACTTGCCCTTAAATAAAATTATGAAAAAAGATTTTGTAAACTTTAATAATTTCATTTGGTACTTTGGGCTCAACTTTTGTCGAGCAGTGTAGCATGAATTCCGGCATTAAATGCCTACACGTTGACATATGCGAGCATTTTGTGCGTGTGCGTATGTGTGTGTGGGTGTATGTGTGGGTGCGTATGGGTCTGTGTGTTGAGTTTTGTGTGCATAATAAAATTCCGTGCACAAAACATGTGTAGAGAGGACGGCCAACGGTGAAAACATTTGGCAACGGGAAAATTGCTTATCTTTACTGTTATCTTTGTTGCTGTGTTTGTTTCTTGGCTGACATTTTCATTGGTGTTTCATGTTTCATGTTTCATGTTTGATAATGCTTTGCATACATACAATTGAGTCGCAGCGCGTGGGCGTGTATGAGTGATATGATTTGCATATGTATTCAAAGTCTCTCCCTGTGTTTGTGTGTGTGTGTCGTAATAAAGCATTAAATTTTACATAAATTGCGGGTACAGTTTGGTAGCTTCCTCTTCCAAGAGAACAAAAAATGGTATTTATGTATACACATTTGGGTTTCCTTTTGTCAGGATAACAGGGGCAGCAGCAGCAGGAGCAGAACGTGAAAGGCCGACATTCGATGCCAACATGTTTTGTATGTTGTTGTTTTATGTGATTATTTATGGCGCCGACTTATGGAAAACGCCTAAAAGAATATCGCGTCTATGATGATTTTTTGTGCTTTTATACGAATTTTATGTTTGCACCATTGCCATTCCCCAGTGCCAGGAACCGAAGGCCAAAATGCCAAACGACAGTAGCATATATACATATATCATATAAATATATATATATATATATATATATTTGACTATCAACGTTATTTATTTGTTTTTAAGTTATTTGCCTGGCGTCCTGGTATGACATCATCTGAGCAAATTCAGGCTTCAATTTTATTGAATACTAAAAACATTCTAACAATGCCCGTATTTTGCTACCAATTAACTGACGAACGTCAAGTGATTTATGGTGAATAATGCGTTGTCAAAGTGGGTTAAATATCTTCCTGTGCATCTTTGCCGCAATCTATCACGTTGCGATTGTATTTGTTGCATGCTCGACAGATTCTCGACTGGAATTCCACTTGAAGCGAGGCTGCTTCAAATTTTGTATAGATATTTCTATACTATAGAACATAATGCAATAGCTGAGGCAGCCGCTGCGGTTGCACGAATATTGCATTCTTTTTTATTTATTTATTTATTTTTTTTTTTTTTGCTGCCAACAATTTTTCACTCAATAAACTTTTGGGAATTTCATGAAAGAGAGAAATGTTGTGGTTGAGGGTATTCAGTGAAATGTTGGCCATGATCTCCGAGTGAGTCATAAAATCTCTTTATGCGACTGCCAAATAAAATTTCGCAGCGCTAATTGAATTGCGCTTGGCAATCCAGATAAACTGAAAGCACTTCATAAGTTCGATTGCCAAAGTTGTGTGTGCCAAACAGACTGAAATCACTTTATAAAGCTCAAGTAAAAGAGGAAAAAATAGACTACAAGCAAAAACTTATTAAAGCAAAAAAAAAATTAATTTTAATTTTTAAGTTATTCTGTTATAATAAAGTCAAACTATATGTTAACTTAAATATATTTGCATTAAAGTGAAGCTTTAAGTTACCTGCTTCTACTTCCTGCTGTAGGCTGCTTCCGCTCGGATATAACTGAAATGAAAGAGTAAATAATGTAATTAAAACAGTAAAGTACACGCACACACACACATTCCTTCAATAATAAACACTTAATTCCAGTAGAATTTTGCGTAAAGCCTCGCAATCATTTTCTAGCTGCTGCTTCACACTCTCTCCCTGTCTCTGTCTCTCTTTCTCTCCGGCCATCTCCTTCTGCCTTCAATAAACTTGAATAATAGGCAAGCAGCAAGAAATTTGTTTTTCTTATGTAAACATAATATGTTGTCTGCTGTATGCGGCGTATGCAGGAGTTACTGTGTGTAGGCGAATGAATACTCTGTAGACGGCATCAATCATACGCCATGTTGTGCAGCGCTGAAGTGTGGCTAAAATGCGGAAGCACACACAAGCGCACACAAAGAGCATAAGTTGTAAAATTGCAAATTTATCGACTAGAACGCCCACAGACACACACGCATGTATGCATGCATGCATGCGCCCTGCATGTGCAACCGCAACATGAACAGCGCTAACAAGAAATTGTCAGCAGCAAATTCGCTGGGAACAACATCAAACCGCCATGTCATCGCCCACTGTGGCGCACATCCTTTGGATTTTGCCATCTAGCAAGTTGAGCTGTTGCACGCGCTTCGTTAACGTCACGCTTAGCCGCATGCGATACTTTGTAGGCACAGGATATGCGTCGAGAAGCAGTGGCAATGGTAGTTGCTGCTGGTGCTGCAGCTGCTCCAAGGCATAGGTTTGCACACTGACAGCACACATAACAAAAATACAACTGCTGAAGGAGCGCCAGCAACAACGACAACAATTACTGATAACAGCAACATCTGCTTATGCCTCTGCCTCTGTCCCTCTCTCCGTCGCATTACAAACGCCCCAATGAGCAATCTCTCTGTTTACGCTTGATTGTTAATAGTGGAACAGGGGAAGGGGGCGGGGTCCAGAAATGCCTCTGTAAACATTACAGTTGATTATCTCATCCCAATGCCTTCCAGTTGCAACAACATTGTTAACCGCTAATCGACGATTTACATATGTCTCTACTAAGCAAATATTGCATATAAGCCATTAGCCAGATAGATGCCATGAGCCCGACCATGAAATACCCTGTTTTATGTATAATATAAAATTGTATCTTTAGCTATATGCAGACTTTTTCTGCCGTTTAATTAGCTTATGCATTATAAAATTAATTAAACAGCTTAAAAATATTTAAAAACAAATATTTTTATGTATTTTATATCTTAGACAAATAGAGCGGAAATTGAAAGAATACAGCTTTCAGCTACTTAGCTGCATAACTCGCATTAGCTATAAAGTATTTATGCAGCTAATTGCAAAAAAATGTCTCTTCAATGCAAGCGCTGGGGCGCTGCCAAAGAAATGCATAAATTATAATCCTAATGGACTCTCTATGAGCCAAGCATTAAAATGTAAAGAGCTCAAGCCGCAGCAAAGTCGATGAAAGCCCCGCTGAAAATGGAGTGAAATATATATGTGTGCGGGCGTTAAATTAGAAAAAAAAATATAAAAAATTGGAATAGAAAATAGTAAAGCAAACACATGCATTCTAAGCGCCGCACAGTGCCCACTTGTGGCAGGATGTGTAACAGACCCAGACACGGGATAAGGATAATCAAGCTCTGTCAACAAGCGAGCGTGCGTGGGGCTGCGGTGTGAGTCGCCGACTGCTCGACAGTTTTTAATTGAGTTTACGCTTCGTGTGAGGCAGCAGCGTGCAGTTGCATGCAACATGAGCGAGCGTTATGAATGAGGCAAACAGGCACTGGCTGGAATCGCTTATTACTCCCATAATACTTGTGCGTACTCGCATATGAGCTCAGCTGGAAGTGACTCGCTTTGCGGTTGCCACTCGACTCGTCTCAACCGCGACAATGGGCACCATAATGATTATCATTAACGTGCACTTGATGCTGATGATACTGATGACGATGATGATGATGATGATGTTCATGAATGTGCAGCTGCATGACACAAAAATTTTAATTAACTTAATTAAGTGTATCCTGCGGTTTTTCGGTCATCATCTTACCACTGATGACAGCCATACCAAATGTCAGTTCATAGTCCGCAGCCCACAGTCTTGCGGCATTGTCGCTCGGCAGCTGCACATTGCTATACAGAGCTTACTATAACCACAGCCTGATGAATACGGCATTCACTTGAATCGGTCCACCCGCAGCTGGCTGGCTCCATTCAATGGGACAAGCTGTTGCGTCGCCATTTTTGTTTACACTTTAATGGCAAAGTAATAAGGGCGACTCCATCGAATTTATTATATATAGATAAATGGCCAGAGCCGCTAAAGAGAAGAGCGGATGTGCTGCGATCGCAATTGCCATAGCTAAAAGGCAACATTAAATATTTATGACGCTGCACAAAAAATGCAATCAAAAACGTGAGAAAAGTTTCTATTGCATATTTATGCGCGCACCAAACGGATACAAAAGAGAGTGAAAAATAGAAGAAAAAAAAACCGCGAGTGCTAAATAATAAACAAAGTCAAACTTTCAGCGAATACAGAAATACTCTCGCTATAGTTTATACAACTATTTTTTTTTTCCACTGCGCATATTGACTCAGATATTTATGTAATAAATAAATATGCGGCATGCGAAACATACATAGAGGAACAGAAAGTGAGCTGCTGAGCTGAAACTGGATTTAATTGTGCTTTAGATAAAGTTTTATTATTATTAATATAATATATAATTTTGTATTATTATTATTTTTATTTTTATTATATGAAGGTCTTTAGGAGTGTTCATACTAAAGATTTCCAAGGAATCATCAGTGCGTTGACTGATTTGATATTGAATTCAATTATCTAGAGGAAAGGGATAAAGTATGAGCATAAGAGGGTTTAGATGGGGAATGATTGGTTCTTCAGTAGCGAGGGTTTGGGAGATAAAAATATTGACTAGGCTTTCTTCAAAGAGGTATTTATATTCTACTAATATATTATATATATATATATCTATACTGTAATACTATATAGTATAAATATTTATATTTTATTACTTAATAGCATAGAGATTTATATTGGAATAATAATAAGTAAAATTTATGAAAAAATATGCATGTGCTACACCAATTTTTACTGAACTCTATAGAGATATAGAATTCAGTGCTTTATACAATATACTTATCTACAATTGAACGTAGATGTATTGTCATGGTTACAAATGAAATGAATGAATGAATGAATACAATATATATAATATATACATTAAAATTATATTCTGCCATAGCCAGCTAACTCTTCTGCGGTACTTCATTACAGCAGTGTATTAAATAACTAGCGTACTTATGGAGTGTAATAAATTTGAGTGGGGCCGTAGCCCATAACGACGAGTTAAGTTCTTTTTAAGGTGAGGAAAGAGCTGCGTTGCTGTGAATAGCTGCACACAAATAAAGCACCAGAATGGTATTCAATTTAGGTAATTTATGAGCAGCCATTGTTTGGCTGCTAAGGCTCCAAAGTGGCACCAGCCAAGCACAATGGCCATATTTATTGTCATTTTATTTGGCCAATTCAAAGCAAAGCGCTATTTATACTATATATATTATAAAATTCAGATGTCAACAATGTGCGCTTCTGTTGCTAAGCCAACACACAGCTGCGCTAGCTCCAAATGCGAAATGCGAATTGCGAATGGCGAAATGCAGCACAAAAGTTGGCTGCAGCAGAACGAAAATAAAAGATGGCTGACAAAAATGGCTGTCGCTGCGTGCGTGTGTGAGGGTGTGTGTGTTTGTGTTCGTTGTCTGTCTGAGGTGTGTGGAAAAGCTCACTTATGTGCAGCTTATCCATGCAATAGCTTCATAACCTGCACTGAACGAGAGGTGTTTGGCTCTGCAGGTGCGAGATTTTGGCTGCACAGTTATTCGCATTAGATTCGTTAGCTGCAGCTAATTAGCATAAAGTTGGCATCAGCTCACAGCAACCATTAAGTTGCTCCACAAAAACTAGCTTTGTGCACCTGAAATGCGTCCATTCATCATGGCGTCAAAGCATTTGGCCAACTTGACAGCGTCGCTGAGCTTGCTTCTGTTCTGTGCTGGTTTCATGACACTGCAGTTCAGTGCTTAGTTTTTGTCTTTAGGTCTCTCTTTCTCGCTCAGCGCTGCGCTCCTTGTCTTGCTCTTAATCCCATTCACCGTCTCATATTTCTGGCCTTCTCTTGATGCTTTCCGGCCACTTTGCTTTGGCGCCGACCCTGCCCTTCAATGCTTTTGTTCGAGCTGAAGCACGTCTCGCTCATCTCTTTGATAAATATTAGTTTAATTCTTTTTCAACTGACGGCCAGGGCTCTCAGGAGCACTCCCAAGGCCATTTGCAACCTCTGGTGCCCCGACGACTTCTGAATCGTTTGCGTTCTATTTTTGTAGCATTTGTATTGGTATTTGTATACCCTATATATTTACTAACTGTTCGCCAAACATTACTCATCAATTTTTATGAAAAGTATATTAAATTATATTTACTTAGGTTTACTCAAATAAAAATGTCGATTTTTCCGTTGTATAAATATTATAATTTATTTGCGCAGCCTATGCAGAGTATATCCAATTCTAGCATACCCCAACCGCCAGCAACAATGTGTTTTTCCTTGATTCATTGCGCTCTAGTTGTCTTGCTTTGGCAAGGAGAGAGTTGCGTTATATTTCTTAAAAGAAAAATTACATTTTGCCCGCATGACTAAGTGAAAAAAATGTAAATATTAGTTTTTGATTTCGATTGAAATTGGAGATATTCACTTATGCCAAGCAGCAAGCAAATGCGTTAAGCATGAATATTTGTAGTAAATTAAATAAAAAATATTAATTTATTATACAAATACAATTTCTAGCAATATGAATAATTGACCTATGCCGGGGTAGTGACAGTACGCGACAATTTCTTGTATTCAAAAGGTATACAATCAATGACAGGTGCCAAATGTCTGATGCAATTCGGTTTCGTTCTTTGAGCATTACGTGGTGGCCTTTTCATTCATGAGATTCACATTCTCATTCACACAGCACCTCACGCGTTGGCACACTGACAAGCTGTCTGACATTTGCCAGATTTGGGAAAGCTAACACACACGTTTCTTGCATCGAATGTCAGACAACTTAACATACACACGCACATGCACAAACTCAGCCGCCCACACACGCGCTGGAGGTGGGCTTTGTGAACAAATTATGATTTTTTCATGACGCGCAAATGTGATGTTCAAATTGAATTTGGATTTTCAGCATGTTCATGTGTTTTTCCAAAATTTTACGTTGTGTCGTATCACTAAAAAATAAATAAAAAAAAATAAAAAAATATATATATATCCTAAATTTAGAACAAAAAAAAAATAAAAGAGAAAATTTCCAAAAGCTAGAATTCTTTGAAATTTTAATTGAAGGAAAAATACGTTTAGCGATTTAGTTTATGATTGAATGCACTAATAATGGGCATAAAATGATATAAATTATATGGTGAATGGTAAAGATGAATGAATAGACTATATAAATCCTAAGTAATTGAGTTATTAATTTATATATTTTTGAAAGCCGTGCCTTATCTTTATCTTTATCTTACCTAACTAATTTGGAACTTTAAATTTCAGCTTCATTATGTAATTTATTAATTCTGAATTCACTAACCAAACTTTGTAGCTCAATCCTCCAAAATTAATAAATCTTTAATAGGTATAAATATTTCAGGGTACACAAAATACTTTTCCAAAAATAACAAATAAATGTTGATTGACTACTTAGAATAAACGGCATAGTAAAGCCAAAGTACGCTGTGTACGACAGGGAAAACAAAGCAACAACATGAAAGACAATTTTGTGTATTTTAGCAATTCGAATAAACATTTGGGCTGTGGGCCAAAATGCGTGTGGCACTCATTGATGTTTGCCTGAATGGCAGGGCCGATGGAAAAGGGATGGGGTAGGGGTGGCACCTCAAAGGTGGAAAAATCTGAGTGTGGTGTAAATGCCCTTTTTGGGGTCACGCAATTTGCCGGAAAGTTTAGCAAACTGCGCTTCGTTGACGTCTTGTCCATTATTAATGCGGCCCATTAGGCCACTTTACGTAATGCTCCCCACATCCGAGGTACAAGAACTTTACGACTAATCATGCGGTTGTTCGTGCTATAAATAAATCAAAAGACACGAATAGTTCGTTGGATTTTAAATTCATAGTAAAAGTTTATCTAAAATAAAATATCCAAGACTAATTATAAATCTTTACTGAGGATTTTATACTGCTTTATGCTAATATTTTCTGCTTGGCATTTGACTTTTTATTTGATTTTGTCCGGTTCTAAGCTGCCCACTTCACGCAGTAGCCCCTGGCAATATATATATATTATATATAAACTCTTCCACAAAAATGCAAACAGCGGGGCAAGTTATGAGCGCGCAAGGTCGGGGCAGATGCCTGGATCGGTGCAGCAGCAACGGCAGAGCAGGTCGACTGGCACACAGCCGCGGGTTCTCCTGAGCAAATAGGCACCTGTTGATGTTGCCTTTGAACTGCGCTGCCTGCCTGTTGCATGATTGCTGCATCCGGCTGAAGGTAGGTAGCAAAGCGAGGAGTCAGCGCAGACCTGAGGGAAAAATTTGCATTAAAGGCAAACAGCAAATAGTCGGGAGCAACAGTTGATTTCTTGCGCAGCGCTGAAAAAATATGCAAAACAGTTTTTCCAGTGAAGTACGCAATTTGATTTGCGTTAGATTTTCCGAAAGGAAAAGCGCGGCTCGACTGCTAGACTGAAAGATATCCTCTTAGCAGAAATTTTAAGTGGATGCCAACCGAAGGGTCGCAATGTTCACACAAAACTTTTTGCCTTGATAGACAGCTGAACACGGATATCCATTAATATTATTAAGCTAAACAGGCAAAGGTTGAAAGTGTCATCAGTAACTAGACCCTTGTATATCATATCCTTCACCTCAACATGCATTCGAAAATAATAAGAAAATATGCAATTTACCAGCGACTGTTGGGCAAATCAGAAATAAATTATATTGCTGCGAGTGCCAAGGCAACTTTGATTAAAAAGTTAAACGAATTGTTGAGCAAGCAAAGAGAATACAAAAAGAAAAAGAAAATAAATTAATTTTTAAATATATACATATAAAGACTACAAATGCTTTGTAAGTAAGTGTAGACTGTATTATAGTCAAGTTTCAACAATAGCTTAGATTTTATTTAAATAAAGTGAAATAAATAAAAAAAAATCTAGTTATATGCAGTTCTAGCTTAATAGCGACTCTGCTGCTAATAAATATTTAATTATTATTTTTGTCGTCACTTTAAATTGGAGCTAAATGAGTTGGACTGACAAAGTAGTGCTGGACATGGCTGTTAACTGCATAAAAATAGTCATTTTTTTTATTATTTTGTGCAAACTTGTCAGCAAAAGAATTTTTGCAACTGGCCTCAAGTGAGTTCATAAAAAAATTCAAGTGCTGCTACTGCTGCTGGTGGGGGAATTTAATTAAAAAGTTTTGTGCGTTCCAACACTGGCAACAACTACACCGATCTATTAGTGCTTCTGCCTGTGTGTGTGTGTGTGTGTTGGGCTTGCGTGTGTGCCTATGTAGCCGCCTCGTCTTGGGCTTGCGAATAAAACTTTGCTGCAGCATGAATAACTTGCGGGTAGCTCGCCTTTATTTACCTACCGTCATTTTTGGCATGTAAATTTGGCTCTACTATGCAAAGTTGGGCCCAAATCTGGCGCTGCAATTTATGAAACTTGTACGATGCGGCAGTTGCACATTGTTCGCTGAGCGAAATGCTCATGAAATATGAAGTAGCACACAAATATGTATGTAATGCGTATACGCAACGTTGGCCGAGAAGAAATAGAAGAAGAAACACGACTGCTGACTGTCGACTGTCGGCAATCTATTGACAGAGAATGTAGCTACAGTGGGCACTCGAAATAACAACAGGCACTGTTGAATTGGAGAGTCGGTGGCCTGGGGCTACCGAAATTCCAATTGTTGCGTAAATAGAGGAAAGCCAAATTAAACCGTTAGCTGAACAGCATCCGGTCTCTTGGCCACAGCCGGCAACAGGAACTTCAAGGACAGCTGAGCGAGTCCAATTGAGTTAGTTTATTTGCATTCAAGTGCCAATTAGCTGGGGTTTCATTCGGTGCCCGGCTGAGTGGAGCCGTGTTTTGTGCTCGTTACGCGAGCATCAACTGAGCCGCAGCTTGCTCTCCGCTTGGCTGACTAACCGGCACGCAGCGAACTCATCTTGGCCAGAACAATTCGAAGCGTAAATTCAGTTCACTTCAACACAATTGAATTGCCGCGTTAGCCAACAAAAGTGGGGTGTTCCGGCTCTTGATTTTTCCCCATTTTTGGATCTGCTCAAACAATTTCCGTTGCTCATAACATAAACCGCAACTGCAGCTGCAGCTGTATCTGCCATTTGCAAATATATCTGTATCTACGTCTGTTAGTTGCACGTTTGCCAGCTAATATGTTCCTTATGCTGCTTACGTGGAAGTGGGTAGGAAACTTCTCTAATTGAAACACCTGATGCACACTGTGCAACAAGCTAAAGGTTTTAAAGCTGTGACAGCCTTCATTTGCAATTCTCCCATGCATCATATACTTTCATTGGATGCTGAAATACTTTTAGCTGAAAATAAATGATGTATGCCAGCACTCCACTCCTGTAGTCTAGTGTGCTTATGCACACACCCACACAGTCAGACGTGTTGACTGTCACTCATTTGGCATTAGCACAAATTATGTCACGTCGCAAGTTAGTTGGAAACTTTTTCAGAGGGCTTAACTTGTAGCGCACTTTCCTGTGCTTTGGCTTGCAATGTTGTAGCTCTCGCTTGCCACTCTCCCACGTTGGGTTTTATTCCATTTCTTTTTTCATTTTAGCCAGAGCCGCTAGCAAATGAGCAAAGAGGATATGGAAAGGATATATAGGCTATGTGTCACATGTAGAAGAAATCAGTACTTGACCTCTAGAGTATATATTCTTGATCAAGAGAAAGTACGAATTGATATATAAACATCGATGCATGCAAGAGCCATTTACTAAACGAGCTAACTATGCCTGCATTGAACCACAGCTGAGGGCTTTGGCCTCATCTGCTACAGGCTCACTCCAGATTAGAAAACTTTGGGTTGGCTCAGTTTGTCTTTTGGCTTAGTAGTTCGATCGTGCGAATAGCAAAAAGTTGTGACTGTCAATATAGACTTACTTTGCACTTGAACTGCTGTACTCCATGCTGCCCTTCCCCGAGTCCTCGATTTCTGCTTTGCAAACATAAAAGCACTCATGGCGGTTACTGAGAGATATCCATGCAAGCGCCGCCAGCGAATCGCCAATCAACATCAACATCATCGTCAAATGCGACGCCAATGGCAGAGCCGACCATAACCGCAGCCATCACAAATGCCATTAGAGCAGGCTGTGAAGCCGAGCCAGTAGAAAAGTGTTGCTGCTGTAGGTCCTCTCCTGCCTGCTGCCCTCGGCTCCCTGGCTTCCAGCCATGGGGCGTACGACTAACGCGTCGTAAATTGAGATTTCTATTTATTGTTAGCGACTTTGATGATGCGACGTCCACCCGCAGCACTGTGCAGCGCTGCTCCGGCTCATATAACTACCAACAAGCTGTGGCTATGGCTGTGGCTGTAGCTGTGTGTGAGAGTGGAGCAGGAAGAGTTCCGACAGAGACGTGACTAACTCAGTGCGGTCCGTCAATTTAACAATGTCGTTCATGCATTTTTAATGGACTTTTAAATTTGCTTTTATTGTTATTTGTTTGCTTTCTCACCCACAGCAACATAGATGCATGTACACACATATGTAAATGTATTTCAATGGAATAGTATCAAAGCTCGGCTTCTGTTACTGTCCTTGTTGCCGCACTATTTCCCATTTATTCAAATGTTTGCCCTATTTGTATTATTTCACTTGCCAGGGGTACATTAACTATATCATAAGATTCTCCATTCCAAGTAACATGTAGGTAAGAGATCTCATAGTTGCCATGCAAAACTAGTGTTATTTGGTAAACATTTTTATCAGGTCTGATCTGGATAGTTTTACTTTTCTTGAAGATTTGTAGCATTATTCTATACGATCCCATACTATCCTATATCTGTGAGTGTGCTTTTTGGTCTGTTAGCAACGAAATCTTCAAGATTTTTTAGTAGTAACATCTTAAAGCAGTTCACGCAAAAAAAAAAAATTAATTTGAGTTTTATTAACGTTTATTCAGTATTTTATATACCAAAATTATTTTTTAAATACTTGCAGAAGTCAAAAGAAACTCAATTCTATTTTATATTAAAGAGAATAAACAAGAGTGAAATAAAAAAATCGTAAGACTATAACTTGGACGGTATAAAGAAAATATAGATATAAATGGAGAATATAATATCCTGATAATATCACTTTTAATTATGAGTAAAAAAACAAATTAATCAGCTGCTCAGATCCGATGCTTGTCATAGATTATACAAATTAGAGCTTACAAATTTGAATGCCATCTAAAAGGCTAATCACACTTAAACACTCACACAGCTGATCGACTTCAATTGCAAATATTGCCTTGGGGCAAATGCTAAAGCTAAATGCTTCAAGTCAAACTCAGTTCGGGCCACATTCACAATCTGGAAAAGCCCAAAGCTGTCCATTTGAAGGGTAGTCGGGAGTTCGGCTCTCCGGCCAGCTGTGTTTCAGCTTTCTTTGTTCAGTATTTGGTTTGTTTTAGCAGCACTTTGGTGGCAAGTTTCATGGGGCAAGTGCTGGACAAATAAAATTAACAATAGTTGCACTTAGCACATTCTGCTTGGATTTGATTGTGTTCGCGGCTCGCGTTGCTGAGTTTGCTCGAATGTTTTTATAATATTTGATCTAAAGCGATAAACTTTTACCCATGCCACGAATCATATCCCACCCACAATCATATCCCAGGCCCCGTTGTGTGAGTGTGCCAAATGGGTTTTGTGCTATTCTTGGGAAGTGTCAATCACAAGCCAAATCCCTGGAGAATGCGCGCTGTCACTTGGCCGATAACAATAAATTGGTTCGCCTTTTGTGTGTTCGGCTGTACGAATGTGTGTGTGTATTTGTGCGGCAGAGTTTAGGGCCCTATTATGGAAATTAAATTGATATTTAAGTGACATGGATAAATTTCAGGGCCCACGACAATGTTGACGGCAAATTGTTTAGCCACAAAATTTCTATTGAAAATTTTATGAGCTCAAAGGCTGTTTTATGAGGCGACGAAAAAGTTTTTGCCAGCTCTGCCTGCCACGTGGCGCTCGGACTAAGCCTCAAGAAGTTGCATTGTTTTGACCGCTCCCAAAAGTATGCTACGAAAATCTAATGAGGTGTGTTTGGTCAGCTAATGCCTGTGGTTTAGCCAGCCAGACCTGACTGCGTCTGGCATTTGACCTTTTGGCTTTGGGGCCGGGCACCGCTCGGTTGATGTTAGTCTTGGCCAAAAAGGGTTTTAATTAATATGTAAATTATTGTGAACACGGCAGGGGGCGTATGGGTGAGGGGTGCTGCGTGCTGTTAAGTTAAGTTTACACTTGTTTAATTAAGACGCTTCATTCAGACTCATTTGGACTGTAATGAACTAACTCAACATAACACTGCGTATGCGTGATGCCAACGAATTAAAATAAATTTGGGCAGTTTGTGAAGGCGTCGGTGCAGGTTAAAGACCCCATGGTCAGTTAAAGTTGCGCCAAAAATTTCGTGCAATTTAATTATTTATTGAATATTAAACTTTTCTCTTTGCAGAGCCAAATAGTTGGCCGCCCTTTGCATATGTACATATTTCAGCTTTCGACTTTTTGTGACTCGCAATGAAAGGCAGCAGTTGCTTAGGCTCACCTATATATATTAAGAAAATATATTATATATGCCAGATGTGGAGCTTAATGCTAAAGGTGGTCAAGTTATGTATTTTTATGAGTGTGTTTGATGCTTGCCGATTGAGGATGGCAGCTCTGTGCTGGCTTTGCCATTTGCAATTCGTATTGCAAGTACATTTCCGGTTTTCGGAAATGCATTTCCGTTTCCGCCGCCGGCACCCTGACAAAGTTGTGCCGCAGCAAACTTTGCCGCACATAAATTTCCAGTTTGACTAAAATACCAAGCTGACACACAGATATAGACACGCATTCTCTGTCTCTTTCTCTCTCTCTCTCGCTCTCACTGTCTGTGCCCTAACTCTCTCTGCACTTCCGTCAGCTCTGTCAGCTGCACTTATTGGCCATTCAACCAATTTGGTTACACAATTTTGATGCAATTTATTGCATTGCACGCCTCAATTGGCTGCCCACTTGAAAATTTATTGGATTTGATTTGATTTGATTTTCATTAGCATATTCATGACTGATTGATTATAAAGTGCGCCGCAGACCACAAAAAAAAAACGAGAGAAATATTCGCCAATGAATGTCAAAAAAGAGTTTCAATTTGAAAAATTGAATTTTAAATTAAATTCTACAAATTTTAGCTTAACCGGAAAGATACGTCAGTTTCATTTCGCTCGCCTGCAGCGGCTGCTGCCTTGTTTGCTGTATAGCCACGCCTTTCTTTTACAGTCATTAAGGAGAAGAATGAACACAAGAGAAGGAATGGACACGCAGCGCAGCCCTTTGATTGCGGCGCGTTTGTTATATCGCATTTCACACCACGCACAGCAAAAAGTTCGCGCTCAACTGATTTTCTCTCTCTCTCTCTATATATATACTATATATAAATACATATATTTTTTAAGGTATTTTTTTTTCATCTTAAGTTTTTTGCTGCTGTTTGCCAGCACGTTGACAGGCAGCTGCCTGCGGTGCATTTATTTATCTTCATTTTTGTATGCGCGTGGAAAATATTCAGTCAACGCTTTACCTGATATCGATATGCTTTTGAAGCTATTAACGACGGCTTCCCGCTGAAGCTCATGCCATTCTTCCACGGGAGTTATCGAATAAAAATTGATTTAAAGTTGTGAAAGAGCTGAGAGTGTTAAGCAAGCTTATGCCAGACTTTTCGCGAATCTTTTCAGGATAATTTAATTTGCTTAAATCATATAAAATGAAATTCTTTCGACTCTTGTTTTAATATTTATTTAACTGATTGGCTTATCATTTGTATCCCATATAAAAAAACCAAATACATTTAAAATAAATTAAATTGTATATTGTATATTTTTTTAGTGGTGTCAAACGAAATATTTTTTAAAAATATTTACATATTTTTTTTATTTAAATAAACGCATGAATATATATCAATAAATTAACCCACAACTTAAAATATCTGTCACAATATAGATAAGGGAAAATGTATTTTATGCGAAAACAAATTAATGTTCGTGTATGGAGAAAACTAATGAAATATGCTCACTATATTTGCCTTATTATTCTCAGGCCATGTCAACTGCCTGACTGCTTAATCCGCACACACATAACCAACGCTTGGGCAGCCGCAGTGCGGTGCTGCGGTCTACTGCCAGTGGCAGGTGCATTGCCTTGTTTGCGACTCGTCTAAATCAGGAAGGCAGCAGCAGCAGCAGCGGCAGCAGCAGCAGCGGAAGCAGCAGCAGAGGCAGCAACAGCAACAGGCTAGGGATTTGCCGAGAACATAATAAATATTTATTAGGTGCGCGTTGTCGCTGCTGTTGCCAAAAATTAAATTTGTTTTCATTAGGGCAGACAAAATGTTTAGGGCAAACAGGCGAATGCATGCTCAAGCAGCTCCACCCGCGGTGTCCGCCATTGTATGCTGCTTAAGCATACGCGAAAATGTGCTTCAAATTAAAAAGGGTACTCGTCTCGGGGGAGAGCAAGTTGTAGAGAATAGAGGCAGAACGCTTGACGGTGCTGCCAAAACATTTCACGGGCTTAATTGCGCGCAAGCCAAGCAGATAACAAAAAAAAAAAAAAAAAAACGAAAAACGAAAAAACAAGACAAAATAAAAAGAAAAACCTAATGAAAAAGTTTTGCCTCGTTGAAGAACAAAACGAAAAAACGAGAAAACTGGCTATGAAAAGCGCGTCGAACGCGAAAATCGTTAGAAAAGCAAAACAATAATAACAAAAACAACAATTTAAGTAAATATGCGCCAAAGCGAAGGCAAAGTAACAACGCAAACAAAAGCCCCAACAGGACGCCAGAGTATGAGGGGCATAAAGGAGGGCAGCAAACAAAATCACAATTAACTGAAAATGACGAAAAAAAAGGTAAAATAAAATTGAACTGAACGAAGTTTAAATACACTTTCCATTTGACTATATTTAAATACAAATGCAATATTAAAATATAAACTGAAAAATATTTTTAATAAGCAAACTAACCAGATTTTATATACTTGAGTAAACGTTAACCCATTCATATTAAATTTTAGTAAACTAATCTAGGCTAATCTTCAATTCTCTTTAACAGGACGCCAACCCAACAATGTTCCAATTAGACTCACAGCTATCTAACTTAACCAAAACCTATTTGATTCGGCATTTTAAGTACTCAATGCATAGTGTATAGAGCGGCGCTGGATGCGCGTGTGACGGCGAGACAAAGGGCGTCAAGGATATGCAGTCAGTCAGTTAAAGAGTGTTAAAAATAAATTGGGTTGTTTGGCGGCTGGCTATGGGCGAAAGGCGAGGGCGTGACTGATAAGGGCGTGACAGTGAAGAGGGCAATGCGTGTGCGACACATAAAATATTTTAATTGTGAAGCGTCGGCTGCCACAGCAGACAATTTGGATAATGCCTGCAGCTATAATTAAAGCATCAAATTGCAACAATTCTTTAACGGAAATTAGAGAAATTCCAAATTAAAGTCCCGTCGAAAATCAAGACAGTCACAATTATTTGTAATGTTATGAAACGAAATTTCATTTTTTTCCTTTAATTTTTATTATTCTTTCTGTCTTTGTTGGTTTAGGACATTTTGAGATTGGGCTTAAGCATTGTAGCGTTGTCGGCATCGTTTCATAGCCTCGTTGAAGTCTTGGCACACATTGAGATCAGTGTTCTCCTCGCTGCACTTCAGAAACTGGCGTATCTCGAATGCGCAGGGACCCTCCTCGACCAGTTCACTTGGACGTTTCTGCTCAACCGCCGGCTGCTCTGCCGTAACCGTCTTGCCACCACCACTGAATGCACCCGTAATGCCGGCTCCCACAGCGTGCCCCACGGCAGAACCAACAGCGACACCAGCTGCCGTGGCCGCCATGTCCTTCATCACATCGCTCGTGGAGCGTCCAGCAGCTGGAGCTGAAGCTGGAGCGGGGGCGGGTGCGGGTTTTGTCTCTGCCTTATTGGGTTGCACCGCGGGAAGATTTTTGCTTTTAGAACCGCTGGTGAATGGAGTGAAACCACTGCCACTGCGACTGCTGGTGCTGCTGCTGCGGCTTCTGGCATAGCTGCTTTTGGGCGGTGCATTGGAGCGTTGACGCGGCATTCCGAGATATGTAAAATAATCTGTGCGGGCAGCCAAAAACTAAAGCAAATATTTTTGTGCCGATATTGAAAAGAATTTTGAATGTGAATATTTTTTTGTTCGACCAAGCATTGAATGTTTTTCAAACTGAATTTAAAGCCAACGACAGCTAGGCCAATTTAAAATTCACACAGACACGTATATGTGCACATGAGTACGTTTGGGTATGTATGTGTGTGTGCGAATGTAAGCTTCCCCAAGGACTCGGCATTTGGCCTTTGTCAGCTTTTTAGCCAGCCAACTAATTTATATAGCTTTGGCAGGGTACCAGCTGGGGCCAAAGGCTCAAAGCGGTTAATTGCCAATGTGCACGACCCCCAGGCGCCACCTGGCGGTCGCTGGCAGCAGCTACAGCAGCAGCTGTTTATACAGAATTTCATAGTTTTTAATTAGTTTTTATTTCTCGCGCTAATTATGACCACACATTGAGGCAATAATGAAATTGTCGTTATTGTGCCAAGCGAAAAAAGTGATAAAAGTGGAAAATTACTAAACAATTTCCCACTTGGCCTGTGCCACATTCTATTAGATTACACAAACTATTTGTTGGCAGCAGTTAACCATTCCTACAAGTCATTCGACATTTACTATGTACTACTATGGGTGCCCAAGTCAACTATACCCGCTGTAAGGTGCCTGCAAATTCATTCTGGGAAACTTGGCCGCATGTCGAGCTGCAGCGGAAATGCTTTAATTACCAGCGCACATGCAAAAGTGCTTTGGGTCGAAGCTTCTAATTTCTTTTAGGTTGCTTTCTTGGCTTCGCGGGAAATGAAAATACATGGGCGAAATTAGCCAAGCTGTTAGCCAAAAATGTAAAGCATAATTCAAATAGAAGCGCCGCTGATGTGACAGCTACACGCAGCCAGTATGACATACGAGCTAACGCAGCAAACAGAATATTTCATCAAATTACTGCGGCTGCAAATGCCGCTTGATTGATGCTGGGAGGCGCCCGAACCAACAAAAACTGAAACACACATAACCAGGGCCAGGACCAGAGTCAGGCACTCACACGATATGCCAAACTTAATCAGCGGGTGGGCGATCACAATTTACACTCCCGTGTTATGAATATTTCAGCAAATTATAAAGTGCTTTCGCTTCTCTGCTCTGCTCTGCTCTCCTCGGTTCTCCTCTCTGCAGCTATCTACTGAATTGCTGTGACAGCGACAACAACAACATCAAGCGGCAGCTGGGCATTGCTAAAATACCAAACTGTGTCTCAAATGGTAATTTCATTTTGTTTATTGTTTTGGCTACAACTTAATTTGCCCGTCTCTGGCGCTGAAATGTTTATAAATCAATCAACATCAATAACCGCAGCGAAACACTTTTCAGCCGACTCGACCCCGAGATGGATGGATAGACTTCAGCTAGCCTTAAGTGCCTCGAATGGAGGCAATATGCAAAATAGAGCTCGTATTGAACGTTTTCTTTCAATTCACTTTTTGTTCTCGGGGCCCACGCTGCGTATGATGAATACTTGGACTTTACTTTGCTGCTTTGCATAGACAATTGATGCGATAAAAAATTGCAAAATACAACCGACCAGCTATAAACATGCCCCGATTTCAAAGTGTATAATAAATAAGAGCATTAGCTATGGATATTGTTGTGTTTATTGCCCACAGCCCAGATATAGTCTAGATATAGCATTTAATGGGCTCTTTGCTATCGTTTCTAGTACTGCTCTCTAGCAGAATATATTAACATTGGGTTTAAGCTTGATTATATATCTTAATATCTGGTATATATATCTTAAATACATATCTTAAAATCTGGCATTTAATAGAGCATTGCACTTGTCGTATATGATTTTATTTGTGCGTCGTTTACAGAGTTTTGCATTTTGCCGCATTAACATAACTTTTGACAGCCACTTGAACAGTTTTCAAAATTGCAACAAGCTGTTGCCATGTACATATGGAAAGTGGCAAAATTTCAATTAAAATTCTGCACTTTTGCACTTAGCAGGGCAAAGTGCGCACTTTAGATGCATATCAGTTGGGCTAAACGAGTGAATAAAGTTTCAATGCAAAGGCAACAGGGCGTATGATTAATGCCAGCTGGAAAGCAGTTGGTTAACAAGCTCGAACAAATGCGAACAAATGAAGTTTCCATAAACATAGTTTCATTAACTATAAGAGGTCGGCATTTATATTACAAAATTGTTGCATGATTGTAATGTAGCTGGGCTAAATCAGTGTTGGGCCAATTGACCAATCTCTCAACACTTCCGTGGCGCAACATAATGCATAATTCAATTCCTCAATTATTTTATATGCGCAATTTGTGCCAAGTTTGCGGTTGCCGCAAATGTAAATATGCTTAGCGGGCAAGGCAAAGACAGAGGCAAAGGCAAAGAAGGCGTGGGAGTAAGGGTGTTGAGGAGGGGCGGGGAGGCAGCATAGGGAATGGGAAACACAATTAAATTTACATTGCGGCCAGAGTGAAGCCGACTGCATTTATAACCGTTTGCTGGCAAAACTATGGTCGAGAAGCAGTCGGAGAAGAATGGGCCGCGTTTGAAATGCGGTAAATTACAGTTAACGATTTTGTAGCACTGCAATTTGCCGTTATCTTTAGATTTCTATCTATGGCTTTTGTAAATGTGGCGTCGGCGTTAGCGCCGGTTTGTTTTGCATGCTACTCCGGCACCTACGTGCAACGTGCCGTGCCACCTGCCACTCACCACTCGCCACTCGCCACCTGCCACAAACGGGCCAAAGCGAAATCTGGTCATTGGCCAAAGCCATTGTGGTCAGTTACAGGGTTTCAATTGTGTGTTAGTGTGCGTGCGTGTGTGTCTGTGTGTGTGTGTGTGTTGTGCTGGCCCATAAAGGTGTTGAAATAACTGCAGCACAATACCTTTTGAGGTACTGGTCTAAAGGGTATTCGTGCTCTCTCAGGTGGTGAGTAACGCATGATGAGAGCTATGACTGCACGATGTCAGTCACTGCATAAAGTGAAATGATTTATATGATATGATATAATATGATCTATATTATATGTGATATTTATAGTCAATCATATAGGCTTTTCAAGTTAGAAATGTTTCGAGCTGATATGAAAACTAGGCTGGAATAGGGATAACCTAATTATTATAAAAGAAAATGAAATGAAGGAGCTTCAATCTAAACTATCAATGATAGTATAAATAATAAATAAATAAGTCCATCTCTAGTAATTCCAAGCCTAATCAAACTACCAACATATTAATAGAAATTCCGTCAATTTGAATTATATTAACTCTGGTAATGTAGCCCCCTAATTACAGCTGCGTCTAATTCAACTTAATCTGGCGATAAGACGCTGTAAGCGTATAATATATTCGTTATGCTGGCCCTTCATTCGGGGTCTGCCGTTGCCCTGTGCTTCAATTGTTATGGCCTTTTATGGCGATTGTGTTGTGGGCGCAATGCAAATTGGCGGCACATAATTATGTCGCTGGCACGAGTACAACACAAGAATAATAGAATAGAAAACGAGTGGGATTACGATAACATGGGAGTGGCGTGGTTGGCAAACTTTTTGCTTTTGCCACTGGAATTTGATTTGCTTTGACCAGAACTTTGTCCTGTCCGGGCCCTGACTGAAAAACTTTTACCTGTCTAATTAGCAAACTGACGCTCGAGCAAGTAATTTTCATAGAGAGCGAACACACTTTATCATGTCCATAAAAAAGAATTGGAAAAACTTTTAATTTGCTAACGCCATGAGAAAAAAAGGGATCCCAAAGAGGATACGAGCCCAAAAGTATATTTTAATGAAATGCAACAACTTTTGTGCTCCCTTTTTTGTCAATTAAAATATAGTTTTTACTCTGCAAACAGAATGTTTGGCATGCCAGCAAAAAAATGAATGATAAATTTTATTTTGAATAATTTATTTGTAGAGCGAAAACAATGCTGCAGATAAACCACAAACAGCAATTCCAATAAAAATCTAATAAATAAATTATTGGACTTTCATAGTTCAGTTCAGTTTTTCATTACAGCTGGAATTTTTTTCTCTTTTTAACTGAAATTGTTGGAAAGTACTGAATGCTCCATTGGGCAACGCTGGCAGGTGGTGATTTCATTTGCCAAGCTGCGCTTTCAGCGAGTGACAGGTGAAACTTCCTTACGGCAGTTAATGCAATACTTCACTGGCAGTTGGCTTGACTAATGATCGCG
The DNA here is from genome assembly GCA_035045555.1 of Drosophila fulvimacula. Taxonomy (NCBI): domain Eukaryota; kingdom Metazoa; phylum Arthropoda; class Insecta; order Diptera; family Drosophilidae; genus Drosophila; species Drosophila fulvimacula. The sequence goes on from JAWNOX010000137.1 coordinate 15,741,458, forward strand.
TGCCAATGCAATGGCAAAATGCCATTTGGTACGCTGCTTGCAGCTCCAGTTTGTTGAAGCGGCAAAGTAACTGTCACCGGGCCGAGTCGAGTACGGCAAACAAATGAATTTCGGTGCCCATAAAAAATGGCCCGAGCCAAAGTGTGTTTGCCGGCCAGCACTTCAGGCCGAGTCATTTTTTAAGCTTAAGGCTGGCCATTAGAGCAGCATCTTAATTATATTTACATTTTTTGCATATATTATTCGCCTTTGCTGCTGCTGCTACAGTAAGCTGCAAATTAATGACTGCATTTTCAAGTGAGGCGCCAAAAGGATGAATGCAGGCAGTCGGGTAGTCCGGCAGTCAAGCAGTCAGCCACTGGCAGACGCCGCAGCCGCTTTGTTCACTTTCTCATTTTGCGCAAACTTTGTAATGTGCAGATTAAAATTTTTGCGCTGAGTTTGCTACTTTGCTGCTGTTTCTTTCCGCAGTTTGCTCTGCAGCCTCCGCTTCTGCCGCCGCTTTTGTAAAGAGTGCGTAAAAGTTTTGCGGCGTCTGTTTTGGACCAAGTTTCGAATGAAAATAAATCATGTACACTCTTGACTTGCCTATGTAGTGCTGTAGCTGAATGGAATGCTCAATGGACCCGTGTAAAGCAGCTCCCAAGTTTCCATTTGGATTACCCGCTGAACCGGTGCAAATTTATGGCTCACCTCTATAAATTCATGCCGCCTGACACTTGAGCGTAAATTAGCGCCACTTTGCCGCTCTGAGCCCTGCCATTTTATCTATTATTTTATTATATTTTGATATATGGCGCGCTCGTGATGCAACAGTTTGCAATCTACTGGTTACAGGCGTGTTTATTCAATTAATTTGCATAAATATAATCAATTCCGTAAGCCTTTAACCTATCAATTGCTCTGCTGCCTGCCAATTAGTAAATAGTTACATAAATATTAACAATCGGCTTATTCAGGTGGCAACGCCCGAGCCTCGAGGCTAAATACCTAACAGAATTTGTTTTGCGACACCCAATTAAATACATAAATTCCGTGTTAAATATTCTTTATGAAATTTAGTGCATATAATTATAATTGAATTATATTCTGTGTGGCTTATGCTTGCCTATTGGACAGCTGAGCTGGCATAGGTGTGAGCCACGCGGCGTATACGTGATGTGGGACATAAAAAAAAACTTTGTATGCTGGATGTGGATGAAAAATATAAGAATTATGTCGGAAAGCATATCCACTGAATTTTAATATATGAAATTAATAATATAAAGATTAATAAATAAATATAATGCCATAATTGCTTAACATTGCGTATACGTAATATTAAGAAAAAAAATCAACTTGTATGAAAATATTTTAAGTAATACAGCAAAATAATGGAAAATATATTATTTATTTATTAAAAATATATTAAGTAAGAAAACTGCGATAACTCTGAAGTTCTTGCCTGCTGATCTCTGACTTACCCGACGTATACTTAACATACAGAAATAAAATCAAAATTAAAGCAAATGCAGGACAATATTTTATAGAGAATAACACCAATCATTATTGCTATAAATCATTTACAGCAAGCTAACCCTCAGTAAGCAAATCTTGAAACTTGACCTTTATATAAAAAAAATATGTCTTAAAATCGGTTCACATAAAATCAAGCATATATGTATATATGCCGAAACCTTTAACTAATTGCCACCTCTTGCTAACCCAGCCATGTCATGCCCATCATAAATAATGCGTGTCGAGACTTGCAAATATTATTAGTCTCGCTCTCTCTCTCTCTCTCTCTCTGTGTGTGTGCTCTCACTACCAGAAAAATCAATTTGAGTTATTGTATTTAGTATGCTGCATGGGCCAAGGCAAAGCGTAAAGTAAAATAAATATTTTAAAGCTAAACACAAACACACACACACACTAACCAGCTGTGTGAGGCTGTGGGCAACATTCACGCAGTTTCGTCGATGATTGATATGCCATCGTTCGCTGTGTGCGAAACAGAGGCTGCTGACGTTGTCAAACTTTGGCCATGCCTTCAACACCCCAGCATACACAAACACCCGCTTTACATACACACAGGCACAGGCAAACACAAACGTCGAGTGTCAAAGTTTTTTGTGCCCGCTTAGCGCATTTGATGAATTGTTAAAAGAAAATCGCGCGTATGTGTAAACATTTTGGTCTATGACACACACAGCGGCACAGTGGGGCGTGTGAGCGTGTGGAGGCAGCTGCTGTTGATGATGTCTGCCGTTGCCGGTTAGGCAAACAGGTACAACAAACAGCATCAGCGCGAAATGAAGCCAACGAAGCGGAAACTCTCTTGTTAACGCGAATTACAATCCATTTAATGTTTTCATACTTTAAGCGCTCGCGATAAGAACTCATCTCACATTTATGTCAAGCAGCTAAATAATGTCGTTTAACTTTTTAATAAAAATGGTGCTTCATGAAGATGCAAATTTCAATTACCTGAGGCTGGCATGTCCTTGCCTGCATATATTATATATTATATTCAGACTGGTATAAAAATATCTTTATGGCTCACATACTACAATAAAGCTAAGCTAACCCTCGTCTAGTTAGGGTATATTATGTTAGTATGTGGGGCCAACTTGAGTCTTATGCTGCCAGCATTTTTGTAAGCTCTTCACTTTTAATCTGTCTTCTGCCAACTGATGAGGGGATAGCCTCCCACACGCGCACACATATGGCTGCTGTCAGACTGTTAGGCTGGCTCCTGGCGCCTAATCCCTGCTATGGAAGCCACATTTCGAACGTGCCAGACACACACGCACACGTACACGCACACACACAATCACAAATGCAGATACTGAGTTAAATATATGCTCACTGCCTGCCACACCCACAAACACAGAGCAGCAAGCAGAGACATACACGCACACACACACACGCATTCATCACATCAAATCATCAATCACATGCTTTGGTGATTCATTGATAAGCTTTCTTCTCTCATACCCACTGCGCTTGCTGTAGTGTGTGGGCGTGGCAATCATGTTAATAAAGCCGACCATTAGCCAGCACCTCGCCTCAGCTTTAAGGCCAGTTTGAATATTACAAAAATAAAAAGAAAATTAAAGTGAATTTATTTGATGCTAAGTAAATACGCTTTGGCTATAGCCGCATTTTGTTTATTTAAAAATTTTTCAAAATCAATTTAAACATTTTTTGCGCTGTGTGTGTTTTTTTTTCGCTTTGCCTTTCTTTCGCGTTATTTTTGATGTGGTTATCCGAGCAGCAGGCACAGCGGCCCGTGTAAACAAATGAAAGTTTTCTGCGGCTGCCAACAACAGATGCGATTATTTACCCCTTTCTCTCACTCTCTTACTCCCTCACTCTCTCTGGACATGAGTGTGCGGGATAGCCGTAAAAGTTATGCATAAAAACTCAGCCATGTAGTTTTGAGCAAGCATACCCTGTATATAGTAAGTTACTTGAGTGTCTATAAATAATTTGCATAAAGGCTTAATCCATCCTGCACAGCTGAGCTACTCAAACATAAAGTTCACAAATTCTTAGCATATCTCTGCATCAATTCACAGGGTATTTTCGCATTGAGCACTGATTTGATTTTGCTCTTTTTGTTGCCGGCATCAAGAGCATGCGCCATTAATGTCAGAAGTATAATTGTTTTTAAATCGCTTTGATAACGCCTGAAAAGTGTCGCACACAAGCAAAAACTCACAAATTTATTTCGAGTGCGTATTAAAATCAATCGAATACGTCGAGTGCTTTGAAAGTGACCCAAAAAAACAAGTATGCTTGGCAAAAGGCATCAGATGTAAGCTTTCTACTTGTTAACGTAATGCCACAAAGGCATCAAAATGTGTGCAAACATATTTAATGGCCAGAAGACACTTGGCCACGTGCTCTTTGCAGATCCGGAGCAGGCATTCGTATGCGGCTGACAAATGATTTAAGGCCGCGCATAAATGTTTATGTGTTTGTTTTGATTTTGTTTTCAGTTTAACTACAATGAGCTCATCGAAAACCAAAACAAAGTTCCATTCACAAATCAAAGAATTTGATAATATTTTGTTACCTAGCCGGCTCAAGCTGATAACCATTTTTATTATGATAATTCTAATGCTTGAGATTATTAGACTGATGTCATAAGGCCGATTGACTCATAATCCCAAATGTTGCATATAACTGAATGGAGTCACTGAGCTATAATAGATCTAAACTCATAGAGCAGGAAACTGAAAAAAAAAAATTGATAAAAAATTCCCCATTTTTAAATATCGATGAAACTGGAATGCAACGATAAAAAAATGCTTGGAGTGAATGAGATTATAAATGAAATTTTATTTTTATGATTTAAATTTATTTAAAATAAAACCTAAAAAGCTTTTAATTCTATGGAAATATTACCCACATAAGTTCAAGAGCAAACTATAACTGTAAATAAACTATAACTGTCGATAATAACGAAACTTGTAAACTGCAATGTAATTTTATGTTTTTAGCATTTTCAGCTCTTAGTATTGGTTGAGCTGCACCAAAATCCATTTACTACCTCCAGAAACTGTTCGCTCGCATTTGCATATCAACAACGTTATCCAGAGAGAAGGCCAAGACATATAGATAGATATTTAAACTGCCCTAAGCGCTGTTTTAATAAGCAGTCAGTCACAGGACACACTCTGTAGAGACATCGCTTCAAAACGTGCCACAAGCACAATAATGTAAGATTTCATAAAAAAAAAAAAAAACAATAAAAAGAAAGAGAAAAACAACAAAAGGCAATATTCTCTCTCTCTCTCTCTCTCTCACTCACTCTTCCTCTGCAGCTACTGCTGCCTACCTTTGTTGTAAAACTTATTTGTTATTGCTATAAGGGTTTGTTCTTATTGTTGTTATTGTGGTTGTCGGCACGGCAAAGGGCAAAGAAGATGAAAAAGAAGAAGAACAACAACAACAGACAACATAAACAAAAGCTGCGCGTCACGTCACATCATTTCCTGCAGCCATTTTATGTCTTGCTTTTGATTTCGCCAGTTCTTGTTCAGCAGCTGCTACTGGTTCAGGTTCTGGTTCTGGTTCAGTGTGCCGATCTGGTTCAAATGTTTGTTGTTTTTTATACATTTTAATGGCAATTAGACGTTGATTTTGAATGCCATTGTTTTTTGTTTGTTTTGCCTTTGCTGTTGTACCGTAATAATGCACACAATAACAGCAATCATAATAATAATAATAATAACAATAATAAGCATTCGCCCTGCGGTACTTTCATTTAACAACTCAGGTGCGCAATTCATGGCGGCCATACGTAAACATTGCTAGTGGCATTTACATATATTAAAGGTAAAAATTAACAAATGCTGCGAGCCATGTGGCATAGCTTAATGAATGTGGCTCACATGAAATCCTTTTTGTTTTCCTAATTAAATATTGTAAACAGACTTCGTTTAATCTTCTCAGAAAATGTTGCCAGTTGGCGCCCTTATTTAACTTTCCATTTGATATTGGACGAGTTGCTTAACCCTTAACCCCTAGAATCTTAGCAGACCCATTCAAAAATCAATTAGAAACGGCAAATCTCTTTAATTTGGCCCTCGACTGGCATTGTGCGAGCTAATAAAGAGTCGAAAAGCGCTTGAGGGAGAATCGTCGGGCGCTAATTGGACATCGAGTGGATTACTTCGCGTGGCTCATTTACCCATTCTGAAGCACCCAATTGGCAAGTCTCGACCTCTGCTGAGTAGTTGTCGACCGACCAGCAGTACATGCGTATCTATTATCATCCGCTTCAGTTTCCTCCGAGCACAACAACAGCAGCCTTGGCATGCGAACGAGAACATAAACATGAACTTGTGCCAGCTTTGCAATTTTGCTGAATAAGTGCGGCTTGGGCTGCTTGTTGGGCTTCATTACGCTTGATTTCTTTTGAACTTGCACACTCACACACATAAACACACACACACACACAGTCCACTTGCAGTAACATTAAAAGAGCGCTTAGTTTATGCTTCGTTAGCCAGCTTGGATGGCTGACACGGCTTCGTCCTGGCGTCAAAATGCCTTACCCTAGAGCCGGACATAAAAGTCATATGAATGCTGAGGCGCGTCATCGGCGAACAATGGAAGCTAGGAGCTGCCACCAAAAGCGGGCATGGGGCTGAAGCTAAAGCTGCAAAGTACATTTGACAGGCGGGCAGCCGGCTGACAGGCAAACAGGCGGGCTGCCGGCGACAGGATGCGGTCACAGGATGCGACTAGCTTGTCTACTGCGGTCTGCAGTCGACTGACCATCGACCGTCTGCATGACCGACACCTTTGTAAACAGCTACAGGACACGCACACACACACACTCAATGAATAGAGGTCCAGTGTAAACAAACCCGAGTCGCATAATGAACTGGCTTGAGCCTTGCAGGCAGCGTAACTGGCAAACCTGTTGAAGAGCCGCTGACTGCCAAGCGAGCAACACTTTTTACACATTCACTTGGTTATATGCCATTTGCGAGCACATGAAGCGTCGTCCTGGCAAGCTGTAAGCCATTTAAATGTTATCGTTTGCAGCCTGGCGGCCCCGCAGCACGACATACCCCATACCAGCCTCCGCCATCTTAGTGCCTGGTCCCACTGGTTGTTCCAACCGCAACCGCCGGGCAAACGGCAGCACTCGCTTTGGTTTGAATAATTGACCAAAAAACGACGTCTGACCACAGCAAAGCGACTGCCAAAAGGACAACAAAACAACAATTAGAAAGTCACGAGACGAATGTAATAGGCTGATAGCTACCCTGTAAATGCTAGTATTTACATGGAAAGAGATTAGTTTTTCATGTTCTTCAATATTCCATCAAGCAATATTCTCTCGATTATATTTATCGAATATTTCAATTTATTAAACTTTATTTTATTTATTATATATTTATTTTCAAATTAAAAATTCCACTTGAGCATACCAGCATACTCCCTCCACTCACCTACCCTTTACAGGGCATGCATATACAAATTTTTGAAGCACAGCCGCAAGGGTTTAAGCGCTCTTCAGGCAGCGTCAGCTTTGATTTAAATTCAATACAGTTTTTCTTAATTTTTTTTTTTTTTTTGAGTGTTTTCGAACCCGCTGACAGGTCGAAATTTGTTTGCATAAATCATTGGCCCAGGATTGATTATGACAAAAGAAACGACCGACAATCGATTGAAAATCCCTAGCACGTAGCTCATTTATTTATGCATTTTTTTTCTCGTTCTGATATGCCACAAAGGTACCAAAATCCAGTCAAATACAAAACACCCAAAATACAAATGACAGCACATTAGCCGCAGCGGATGTTGGCCTTTTCATGCCTGACTGCCCACTTGGCCAACAGCAAAAAGAAAAAAAAAAAAAAAATATATATATATATATATATATATATATATATATATATATATATATATATATATTCCATAGCATAGAGGAGCTGAAATGGAGCCCCAGAGAGCTGACCAGCAGTCAGCATACAAATGTCAATAAATTCATATGAAGTTATCTCTTCCAGACAGCTTAATGCGCATTTTTATCGCCTAATCTAAAGTCAAATTTCTACACAGTTGAATTTTTCACAAATCAAATAATTCATAGCCAAAAAGGCTACACTTACCCCAATTCCCACAAGTGGCTTTCTGCTCAAGTTACTCTCACTTTCCAAAGGGTCTGCAAAAAGACCAAGAAAGAAATTTTATTAAATTTAAATTCATAGAGAGTTTATTTGTGGTTGAAATGGCAGAGCTTTAACGATATTATTTTGATTGTTTTTTTTATTTTATAATAATTAAATTAGATTAGCAATTTGTAAAATGACAAAAGTTAAGTGGTTTTGTTGTTTACACTTATATATATAATTTTTTTATTTTTCCCAGTTTACCCCTTTTAAAGACATTAGAGCTTGAAAATCTGTGCCGAAACTCCATTGAAATATAAGTCCGTGTCTTTTGTCCCTCGAGTTTAAATCTAATTTGTGCTCCATTTGATTCAAACATAATAAACATTATTTATTTTGTAGAATTTTCTGTAGGAACTAAGGATTCGCAGCACAAATCTGGGCTGGTATCAAACACTCTGAGGCAAGGTCAAAACAACAATATGCTTGATTTTTATCTGATGTTGTTGCTGTTGGATAACTATAGGCTGGGCCACTTGGTGGGCGTGGTTGGCCACTTGGTTGTGATGGGAACGACCCAAATAAAGTCACATATGTTGACTGCTGACAGCATTTGATGAACCTAATAAACTCTGAGCGAAGTGCCACTCAGCTCAGCCCGGCTCAGCTCCAGCTACCAGCTACCAGCCAAGCCGAAAATGTTATATAAAATTGAAGTACCAAACAGATATTCGTGGCCCACAGCCGATGCCATTGCCGTTCCCGCTGCCGTTGCCGTTGCCGTTGCCGTTGCCATTGACGTTGGCAGCAATTCAAAAATATCTTTTATTGAATCTCGGTAACCCAAAGTCGAGTGCGAGCAAGTAACTCGTCAGACCAAGGCCAGAACTAGGGACTTGCGGCTAAGGGCGGAGCAAGCCATAAAAAAGATTAGCACAGGCCTCAGAGCATGGGGTCAAAGTGTATGTGTGTGGGCGTATACATACATATATTTGAAGTGTGCTCCGAGTGACAGCAGTCAATGACATTGAGCCACATCAAATACATTTACACACCCACACACGAACTGCCACACATTCTTCGATAACTGGACATGGGCAGAGAAATGTCTTTGCATCAGCTTGAAGCTGGCAAGCTTTTCCATTAAATTGCATTTTTATGTATTTTTACATATCATAGCAGTTGCAATATATCTAGACTCCCACACCGACACACAGTCACCCACTCAACCCCAAATGCATTTCGGCGGCTGCATTATTTATAGTTTTTTATGTCATGGAATACGTGATTTCGCATAAATTGCATGCCCCACACTCAACGCTGCAATTGCAAATTAAATGCTCTCTGTAGAAGGGAAGGTTAGCGGGGGCAGCCCCCTGGCTGGCATTGCATCGTGTTTTTGTTTTTTTTTTTTTTCAATAATTGATGCCGCAACCAAATGCGAATAGATAAAAGGCGCTTAAGCAAATGTTGGGCTGCGTGTCGAAAATAAAAACCGATAATATCAATTTGCTGGCATGCATTCGACCCAGAGCTGGATTAACCCTTCGACTGCAAATGCAAATGGATTAAACATTACAATGCCAAAATAAAGATGACAATTTCAATGTTCTAAATACAACCACTCTGACTGGCTGCCACAGAAAATATTGTGCGCTGAAATTATGCAAAAAACATTTTCAGTGCAATGTGCATATGAATATGATATTGATAGCTGCATGTGAATCGCAAGCTGATGGATAAACGCTTAGAGAGCAGATTAAGTGCACTCAAAATCAAATCCATTTATTTTTCTATATTTATAAATGTTATTCCTGTGCATACTTATATTCGCATTAGTTTTTAAGCACTTAGTTTTCACTATTGCAAAATCATTTTCAGGCCATCAAAATTGAGTGTGAGACGCCCTTAGAGGCAGCTCAGCTGCGCGTGTATTCTGTATGCATTGTTTGCATTAAATTTACATGGCATTTCGCTTTATATGTAAGTCTGACTTTGTTTGGCTAAACCAGCGCGCCTCAGTTGTCTGTGGCACAAATTGAATAATATATGGCAGCTCTAAGCGCATTGTACGCATTCCAGCGACGCATTCAGCACAAGGCAAACCATTCAGATGTTTGCTGGTCACAAACACACACACACCCGCTCGCATTCTGTTTATAAACACATAAATTCTTGAGTAAATGTACTGTTAAGCCGTATTTTCACACCGCCCAGCGACAAAGTGTGAATGGAATTGCGGTTGCTCACATACATATATATATATATATATATATATATATATATATATATATATATACGTACCCAAGTCTGTGGCTTAGCCAGAGACCGTGCAAATCGAATTTCAGGTACTGCGGCAGGCAAAGAACTCTCTAACTATTGAAAGGAAAATAAAAATAAAAAAAAGCATTAATGCAAACATTACGTAAGTTTAAATGGAGCCGACGCCGGAGCAGGCGAACAACTGGAAAATTGTGTAAATAAAAGATATTGAATTTACCGGTAGATGGTCAATGGGTAGCTAATAAACAGCAAACAGACACGCAGGGAGCAGCAGCCCACGAATATCGATTACGGCACACGCGACACTGGCATTGGGGCAAAACGGAGCAGCAGCAGCAGCAGCAGAAACCGTTCGCAAAATGTTCTTTTCAACTTAAGCCATAAAATTTGAAGCGAAGGCCAAGTTAAGAGGCGCCCCACATACAATATCAGCACTCAGCATGTAGTCGGCAGGGCAGACCTGGCACGTGGAGGCGGGCCAACTGCGAGGCTGTGCGCCACTTAGTGCCCATGGGGCACAGCTGCAACTGCCGCAGCTAAGCATTCTATGCAAAAGTTCATTTCGGGGGCAACAGCTTTCTCTGTGGCAGCCACATGTGAACCTCTTAAAGCGCTGTCAGCTGGGGCAAGCAGCAACCAGTAGCACCAACAGCAGGTGCAACATGGGGCAGTCACTATTAAGTGAACACTCTGTGGTATTTATATTACGTGTTCTTGTAGCACAGTGCCTAATTTGTAGCTGCCATGCAAAGTACATGCACAAGAGAGAGAAAACTCAGCTAAAACTAATTTTTAAGTTATACAAAATTCTAGAAGCGAAAGTGACCGACTAAGCGCTACCCTGGAGCAGCTGACAGGCTGATGAAATGAAATATTATTTATGTTTTGCTTTAGTTAATTCTATTGGTTGATAAGATGGAAAACTGAACTAATTTGTTCAAATAGATTCTTTGACTAATTTTTATTTATTTAATTTTAATAATTATTTGCCTAAATAAAAATAAATACAACATTTGAACAGAAAATACGCAAAATTAAAAAATCCATTAGCGAAGCATTGGGGAATTTTTATGGTTTTATGGCTGCCTGGCTATTTAAAGTGATATACAGTTATATTATCATTATCTCAGCTATAAAATATGTCTAAAAATACTAAGACTTTAGACTTTCAAGTAAATAAAAAATCCCAAAATTAAGTCAAATTTGTCATTGTAAAAATCTACAATTTATGGCTAACCTCTGATACTTTCACCGCGCTGAACAGCCTATAAAGTACACCTTAATGAGTATACGAGCGTATTGAAAATGCATAATATTAAGTTAAGCAGACTTAGTCTAAGTAATGTTCTTTTCCCCAAAGTATATAACAAAAGTGGAGTTACGAATTTCCGTAATTGAGAACAATTTTCATCGTTGGGTTAACTTTGGCATATTTGGTAGCAAGCTCGCTTCCAATGGGAACTTGCCAAGCAGAAATGCCAGGCAAGTAACTGCTTCTGCACTTAGCTACACAAACAGGCACACAAATACAGAGAAAGTGAGAGAGGGAGAGAGAGACACACTTTCGCCCCTTCGCCTAGAGCTTTGACACGCATACGCTTAGTGCTCAGTCTTAACCCGGGGCCATCAAATCTTGTAGCTGACATTTATGTGTGTCTTGCTACGGCTAGCAACGGCTAGGACGATGGACGATGGCGTATTACTGCTACTGCTCTAGCCAAGGACGTTACACACACTCACGCACTTATCCTGTTGAATAAATGTGCAAATTCCCATAGAGCCAGCTGCGAGTGTCCGTGTGTTGACATTGATTGCGTGAGCGTGTGCGTGTGTGTGTTCGTGTGCGTGTGTCTGACAGTTGTCGCAACGAGTTTAATACTCGTAATAGTGCGATTTTAATTGAATAATTTGCAATCGGGATCCCAGCAGCTGTCAGCACATGTCTCTGACCCACGCCCACGTCTCGGTCTGTCGGCCACTTGAACGGGCCTGGACTTGTGCACATGACAATGCGCCGTGTTTGTTTTTCCTGCCCTCCGCATGACATATCTTATGGCGACAGGATTTAGTAGCCTTATAATTGTCAATGGTCCATTAAGGCGCCATTCGCTGTCCTCTACCCAAGACGCTGCGTCAATCACTTGACATGGCCCAGAACAGCTTTGCTGCTTGAGATGAACTCGTGACAACACGAGCTTAAATATTTATCGAATGAATGTTATATAAGAGAAAAAAACTTGGACTTTAGGTAGATTTCTTGCTGTTAGGAATATGTGATTTATACAAGGACTTAATTGCCATTATCAATGAATAATAATAATTTTCACAAACTGGATCATAAATATTTTAATAAAATATTCAGAGTTGTAAATATTTATTAGGGTAGAGCATAATCCAATTGGGGGGCATATATTTCAATAGATCGCTTATCCATATAAACAACATGCCTTCTGTCTCTCCACTAAACTCACATAATGAAAATCAATTGTTGTTTCCACACATTTATCGTTATTTCGCTTTGTTGATTTATTTTCGGCTGGGCGGCACGCATACATATCTATTTGCTGTGGTCGAGCGAAAGCTCAGTGTGAGCTCCCTTTATGATGGTCGTTTCAATTATTATGAATTTGTTATGTTCTGTTCGGGGGTCTCGGCAGGTCCCTCGCATATCTTTTATTGATAGGATCTGGGAAGACACAGCACAAACACAGCGGAAGTTTATGAAAGTTCAACAGAGAATAACGGGAGTGTGTGCCACTGTGTGTGTGTGTGTGTGTGTGTGCAGCATATTTCCACGTCTATGGAAAATCAATAAATTAATGTGTTTAATACGTATGACTTAATGATTGGATGTTACTTCCGTGCGACTGCTGCCAGCGTGATTGCGGCCCGTCGCTCTTTAAGTGGACATGGCGTTCGGGTATTTCAATTAAAATGAAAGATATATGTGATATGTCCTCAGCAAATATTTGCTTTGTGTCTGAGCTTTGCGGGACGTGCACGTGTTATGGCCATAAATTAAATTAGATTTCAATTAATCCATGGCCTTACGAATGCACCGCAAAATAAACAAAGGCAATAAATCACACAATATGTCCAGCCCGGAGACAAACTCTTGAATTTTAAAGCCAGCTGGCTGCAGGGAAGCGGCTGCGATTTGACAAATAGCTGCAACAAAAGCAGATCACTAAGAAATTAATTCCTTGTGCTGGCGAAAAGTAATTGCAAGATGAAACAAAAGAAAGAGCCTTGGCACACATAAAAGAGCTGCAAGACCTGGCCGGCAGCTGAAGACCAACAAGAGCCAGCCATAGTCTATGTGACTGTAAACCACAACACGTTGCATGTTGTCTGAGGGGTTGGCTATGGCAACAAATGTCACATGAACTATGTATATGCATTATATTATATATAGGTGTGTGTGTGTGTGTGTGTGTGTGCGAGCATACAAGTAAAACAAAAATAGAAAGATACAGCGAGCGAACAAGAAATTGAAAACGGAAGGAAACACAAAACAAACAAGCGCATGACATGCAAAATACAGCCAAACAACAGCGGCAGGAGCCAACCAAAGGACGAGCATATGCCAAGTCCTCAGTCTTAGCGGCCTGAGACTCGTTGAGAAGCTCAAGCACTGAGAGCTGAGAACTGTGAACTGAAAACTGAAAATACGCTGATAAGCGAGGCGTACACACCGGAAGCGAGAAACCGAACTCAGGGGAACAAAAACAAAAACAAAAAATGCTGGAAAACACGTAAAGAAAATGTGAGCGAAATATATGTACATTACATAATGTGCAAGACTATGATATACCCTAAAAGTATATATCTTATAAATGTTTCACATAAATTTGCTTGTCTGAATTTCATTGAAAAATATTAAAGGTCAGCAGATTCATTTTCAATATTAAAAATATGATTTATTATATTAATATTAAATTTAAGAAATATTTCAGTTGAAAAGGTGTTTATTAATTATTTTAAATCTTTATCGCTTGATTTTATTATTTTTCATTTTTATTATTTATTTATATATATATAGATATTATTATATTATATAGATACATATTTTATTAGATGAGTTCAAAGCTTAACATCAATAAATTTGTATGAGTAAAAAATATTAAATTTAATGAAACAAATAATATTTGATTTTTAAATACTCTGTTCGCCCTTTGAGCCAGAGCTCTGTAAAGTAGTAACTCGAAACTGTAGAGCAGACTTGAACTGACTTTTAAAATAATGTGTAGCAACGTATTGAAAAATGGGTGCACTTTTCAACTTATGTTGCAATTAGACTCTTAATTTCTTCTAACAGCAGCAAATTGAAGCCAAGAGAAAACTGTGAAATAGTAGCTGGCGAGTGACGGGGGAGTGCCGCTGTCGGGTAAAAGCAAAAAAAAAGCACACGCTGCGGTACCGGGCAGGTAGATGTGCTTTGGTCTGGAGCCATTAGCACGCGCCAATTGATGTGAACTGCTCATAACAAGCAGCCAAGCCAAGCCAAGTCAAGCAGGCAGGCAGGCAGGCAGTGAGACAGGGGTACATATGAGGTAATGGCCCGAGGGCCTGGCCTGACAGCGTGGGACAAAGACGGAAAATCAATAAAGCCCATTAAAATGCAAGCCAGCTAAACAACAGCTAGAGTAAAACAGAAAAAAGTGCATTACTAAACGGCGGCTGCACTGAAGGCCCAAGGAATGTTAAGTTCAAGCGGCAAGGTTAGAGTGCAGCCGAAAGGACATTTGCTGCGATGCGAATTGCGTGCAGGTTATGCCAAGGCATTGCAGTTGCACCCCTGAAACCATTAAGCAACCTTAAATAGAATCCAAGGCGAAATTGGAGCTTGGTAAATTGTTGTTTAGTTTCCTAATCGATGCCAAAACGCAACGCGTGCCATTTAACAAGGTCGAGGACAAATCGTGTTCACCGAAAAAAAAGGCGAATTTATGGCATGCCAAGAGGCGACAATGGCGGCGGTTTTATGCTTGAGCGGTTCAGTGGTCCCACACACAACCATAGCCACACACACACACACACTCAAACTTACACTGACACACAAACAAATGCAAATTTGATACTAAATTCGCTGAGATTTATGTGCCAAGCGTTGGCAGCGCCCAAAACATTTGCAATCATGCCGCACAGCATGTCTATGGCTGTGTGGGATATATGAGCAGTATATGTGGTTGTGTATGTGAGTGTGTGTGTGGGTGGGTGTGTGCATGTCTACTTAATGGTGCTTGCACTGTCCACAAGTGCAGCTCCAGCTGTGTCGCGTTGCTGGAGGTGCTACTGAGCGCGTCGCTAGCAATTTTCTCACAGCATCGCAAAATCCAATTAAAAGACTTTTAAATAAGATAAATTTCGTAGAAAGAGGCTAAAAGATTGTTTTTAAAATGTGAGTTTAATTTGAATACATTTTTTATTTAAATGAAAATATGGAACGTTTAATGTATTAACCTATTTTTTTAATGAATAATAATAATAATTGAAAATTTAATAATTTAAAAAAGTAAAAATGCATTAAGCTCAAATTTGTTTAAATTTGACTAAAATATAATTTTAATTTTTATGTTATTCTATGTTTAGTTAAATGCATTTTATTAAAAACACAAGTAAACATAATATCTAATCACATATCTAGTTCCGTTAGTCTTTATTCTAAATATAATTGCTTGCACTGAACACATGCCGAAATAGTTAATTAAATGTTTGTTTTACATCTGAGTGGAATACCCATTTGTATAGTCCATCTATCATGCATGAGTAGAGAAGCATTTCATTTGCATATGTTACTAAATACGAATACGTTTTATTGTAACACATAACAAATGGATAACAAATGTCGGCACATAGTTTCAGCTATCTCGACAGTGGTTCAAAAGCGAGCAAAACACGCGTGCGGCTGCCCAAAATAATTGGGGAAATGAAATGAACGCAAATATTCATTCATTTTTACTTAATCAGCCGAACCACGGCTACCACAATTATAGAGAGGCCACTAAACCAGGCTGGTTTGCGCTGAAGAGAATATGTATTCATAAATTATTCTAATGTTCATAACTGAATGCAGTGGGATGGAAATTGCATAAAGAAGTCCGTAAATTGAGCTTTGAGCTTCAGCTTTGATATTCATTTCAAATTAAAACAAGTAAAATGTAATAAATTCAAGAGAAATAGTAATAATCATAGTTTGCCTATTTTATTGATAAAAGTTATAAAGTTTATGATGCGCTAAAGAATAATATAGATTAAAGCATTCACATATATTTAATAAAATAAATATATATTAATTCATATGATATTGCAACATCATAAAATCATATTGGAGTTTTTTTGTATAAATAAAGAAGCATAAAATATATTATTTCATTTGGAAAAAACCGGCTATATGGAAGACAACCAAAAATTCGGTCAAGTGTTTGATAAGGTTTGACAGCAGCATTTAACAGCTACTGCATGAGTGTGGAAATCGGACAGAGAGTGGGCAAGAATAGGAATGCTCTAAAATTTAAGAGCATTTAATTGATTGATCTATTACTGAGCACTCTATCTACAAGCAGCACGCAAAGGACGGCCTTGAGCGAGTAGCATATTTATCAGCAGCGCCTCGCGATTGTCGAAAATATCTAAAGTACGTATATACATAAATGTATAGATTACAGGTCATGCTCGTGTACGTCTAGGTCAGTAAAATTCAAGTGGTAAGTAAATGTTGCGAATATTTTGTGTTTACTCCGGCTGGCAACAAAGTCGGCAGGGTAAACATAAATGAAATGAATTTTTGTCAGTTTTATGAATATGTGAATGTGTCAATGACTTGTAGGCGCTATTACTGCAAGGCAGGCGATGCCGATATTACGCATACGCGCCGTTGGTCGCCAGCAATAAATGCGTAATTAAAGCGCCAAATAAATAATTGAGCTAAACATGCCCAACGCCAATCTTAATAGCGTGCAGCAGGTCGTACTTTGGTACCTGTTAAACATATATATAAATATATATATATATATATAAGATATGTATATATATGTCGATTAGTTTGGAATAACACATCAATTTACAGTCCAGATAGTCGCACACTAACTGCCGATCATAAAATGTGTGTTTTGTTTTTGGCACCAGAGGCCAAACAAATCACATGGCTATTAACTTTTTATTAACTAAATCTCAACCGTGGCATTTAAAGAGGCCACACAATTGGTTCGTTTCATAATAAAGAGTCGAACGCAGAAGAAACAAACAGCACGAAAAGCGAAAAGAAACCTTTAACTTATAATAGCGTAACCTAACGAAAGCAAAAGTGAAATAGGCTTATCAGTAACGTAATTAAGCAGTGATAAAAGTCACACGAACACACGCCCTCGCACACGCCCCCGCCGCCCCCAGCACATGCACATCGTTGACCGGCAAGCGGCGCCGAGCCAACTGATAAAAAAAACACAGCCATGTCTGTTTGTATGCGTGCTTATACTATGATATGCCCACATGGTAATATCAATTTAGATTTGAATTTAATTTATTTACACTGCCAAATATATAGAGAAGGCGGCCGAATGTTTATTTAAGGCGGCGACTCAATGAATAAGTTGAAATGATTCAGTCATTCAGAAGGTGACCAAACCGCAACCGATTTAATCAATATCATTTCAGACAATATATATGTAAGTAAAATATTTGTATTCTTATGGAAAGTTTAATGAAAGTAATGCTGGGCGATAAGCCAAATGGTAAAAGTGAGAGTAACCAAACTGATAAAAAGGCTTTAATTATATATATTTGTATGTTACGAAAAAAGTAAGGAATCTAATTAAGAATATCTTTTTAAGCTTCCTTACGAGTAAAGCAGCATTGCCTCTATTAAAGTCATATCATATATATATATATTATATATATATTGCTCTTAGACTCAAAGCAGAGCTGCACCTGCAGTGACAAAATATAACACCTTCTGAAAGCATACAACAGCCAGCTCGAATGTCTTCTGCTGCACAGCAGAACAGAAGCTGCTCTGAATCGTAAAAAGCGCTGTCAAATGCATCTTAAAAACGAGAAAAGTGCGAATACCCTTAGATATATATATATATATATATATATATATATATATATATATATATATATATATATATATAAATCCATTTGTGACAGCGCACACAATGATAGAGCTAAGATAACGAAAAGAAAAACTGGAAAAGGCAGAAAAAGTTAAAAGCAACAGCAAACCAGTTGACAAAAGCTTAAGAGCTTATAACAAAAATATCAATTTGAAAAAGTTAAAAGTTTTCGCAGTTTGGCAAAGTGGCTCAAACAGAAAAACTGCAAAACTGAAGCTGAAACTGAAACTGAAACTGAAACCTTTTAGCTGTGTAATTTGAACTGAGGCAAGTCCAGTAAATGCCCAACCAAGAGCAAACAATGAACTCTGAAAATAGATTGAGAATATGGCAGATCTAAGCTTAGAGCCTCAGAATTTATTCATCAATATTTGGATGCCATTTTGGCTGCATTTATACAGCTGCTCATAATTAAATTGTGTGAGCTTAAGCTGATATTAAGCTTACAGCCATTGCAGCTGAATGCATTTCGGGAATTCTAAGTCGAAGTGATTAAGTTTTTGCCTGCCTGACATTTTCATTGCCTGACATCGGTTAAGCTTAAGATTCTATTACGCATACGCGCCGCAAGCCAGAGGCAATTGCAACTCGATTGCAACTGCGCTTAGAGCCATCCGCTGTCTAATGGATTTATTGCATTCGTATTCAAACTTGCATGGGACAATGTCAATGCCAGCCAGAGTAGGCGTTTGCCACTGGAACGGCGACAGCAGCAATTGTTTGCCATGCAACAATTGTTTGGCCCTAATGGGCAGCTCTCGATTATTACGAGCTCTGATCCCCTGCGGGGCATTCACATCGGTGTACACAACTGGTCAGCAGCTGTGGAGCGGCAACAACAATTGTGGCTAATCATAATAATAACGGTACAGCCTTTAATTGCTTGCTGCGTTTGATTAGGCCATTGTTTGCATAGCAATAAATATTATTAATTAGTATTTGCAAAGCTGCCAGCAATGCAGTGCGAGTTGATATAGGAAATGGAAGTCTATCAATCATAACTTTAACTCAACTAGACTGAGACGAAACTATGTTGAGCCCAGGGGCATTCTATATACATATAAGGAAATGCATGCAGTTACTAACTCTTTAACTCGTTCAGCTCTCTGCAAGCTGCCTTTAAGATACGCCATATTTCTTAATTATGCATAAGGAACTAGTTTAATTAATAGGCAGAGCTGATTACATTTCAATTAGGCACTGGCAGCGAACGAACTTTTGCAATAGGCCGGCAATTATACAATCAGTTGAAAGATGTGTACAATTAGTTGGAGTCGCGCCCTCGGCCATATATGCAATTAGCGGGCTAACTGGAGTAGCGCCATTCGCGCCTGTCTGGCCAGACGTTCGCTTTGATTAATGGCAAGCAAGGAACTGAGCCGCACACACACGTCAACGCCCAGCAAGACACGTGTACACCTGTGAGCAAGCACAATGTATGGCCACTCAAGCAGCGAGGCGTACATTAAATGGCAGATACACGAACACCCACACAGCCTCACACCCACACACACAACATACGTAATGCACCCTTGAGACTTGGCCAAGCCAATATAAGCCTGACAGGGCGCGTATCATAGATAAGTGCAGCCCAGGATACCAGAGCACTTAATTTCGACATGTTTTGCTTCGGTGCGGTTGCGGTGTGGGCTAATGCCTAATCAAAACGTAAACAACACTCAGGGAGGCAGCATTGTTGGGCCTGTGTTCTACCAATTTGCAATTTAATTAATGAAAAGCCAAAACACTTGACCAACTCCCATAACTGGCTCAACAACAAGCCATTTAAAGACTTATCAAATTGCATAAAGTGAGGCAGAGCTAATGTGTCTGCTGTTGGCCGATAAGCAGTAGTACTCAGGCCGATGCTGTAATCGAGGTGTATATATATATATATATATATATATATATATATATATATTTATTTATTTATTTATTTATTTATATATATATATAATATATAAGATCTAGGTGCATTAGAGAAAGCTATGTGAAGAGAGAATATATATTGTAATCGCTATATCTACATTATATATTTATATTTATTATATTAATTTATATATCAATATCTATATATTGATATAGATATATATCTTTTTATATATTTTATTGCCCTCTTCTTGGAAGGCAGCTCGCCCATTCAACGGTTAAACTTGAAGATTTGCCTAGCCACAGACAGGTATTTAAAATAATAGATAAATTAATTACAGCAATTTCTTGGCAGCTCTCACCATTAGAAACTAGTTTGAGGCTATTAAATCAGTTCGAGTTTCGGGTTTTGTTTGATGACTTTTATTACACGTAATTAGGCATAATTAATTGCGAATGCTCGGCCAAACGCTTGCTGAGTCGGCCAACCGCAGCCTCTGGTCAGCCGCTGTGCGCTGTCAACATATGCAGAAGGACTAAAATCGAGCTGAATATACAAAACTTTTAAAGCTGATTGCGCTGCACGGCTTGATAGAAACTTTAGCCAAACACTTAACTCTTTGCCAACAAATTGCCAGAGTGGGTTCGCCCTTCAACCACAGCAGGCGATGCAGAACTTTGTCAGCTGCCGGCAGACTGATGATGAACAGCAGCAGCAGCAGCAAAAGCCATCAGAACAGCGGCTGCCGTCGGAGCAACCGCAGAGAACAAGCGCTTAAATTCGCAATTATGGCATTTTAATACACTGACGAGACGTAATTGGCAATTCTCGAGCTGCTGCTGCTGCCAGTTGCCTTCTGCCTGTTGCTGTATTTCAAAAGTGCGGCAGGCCATCAATAATGTGTGTGTGTGTGTGTGTGTGTGTGTGTGGGTGGGCATGTGTCACATTGTTGCTGAAGGCGTACACGAAATATGAGCGAGTTTTCGTAGAACCAGTCCAGAGCACGCTGCGTATACGTAATGTGCGTGTGTGTGCTTGGCTCGGGTTTTTGAGATTGATAGCTGGATCAAATGGTATATCGCAGCATGTTAAGTGGAGTGTTTACGTGTCCTTCTCCTATGCGTGTGTGTGTGTGTGCGTGTGCGTGCAGCGCTTTAATTATGCCCATTGCGGGTGCTGTCTTTAGGCCAAAAAGTTAGCCAAAGAGCCGCAGCTAGAGCCAGGCAAATACAGCTTAATGGCAGGCATTAATTATGCACAAAATTAAGATATATTATGCACGCCGGAGTTTATTACGCCGCCGTATGAGGCGCTGCAATTTGAATTAATCAATAAAAAAATGTTGCTGCCACGCTTAATTAGTTTTTCATTAAGTGCACAAAAAGGAATTGTTTTATTTTCATATTTTTTAACCGTTCCACTCTGTCAGCATTATATTAATGTCACATTTTCCATAATCGGATGCCTCAACTGACTCCAGCGGCTATCCTGTGCCAGTGCCGCCAACAAAGTCACTCTTTGTCTCTACGTCAGCGGCCCGCGGCTTGCAGCTTTACTCAATTAATTTAATTTAATTTCATGCGAGCGAAATTGTTTTCACTTGTCTTTCAGCTGTTTAACGCATGCATATGCCATTTAATTTGTTTAATTTTAATTGATAATGAAAAACTGTAAAAAGCAAATTAAAATTTAATTATTTGTTGGCTTAAAAAACAATTTCAACGATGCATTTAAAATTAAAGACAATTAATTCTTATGAAAATGCATCAGTGTAAATTGAATGAATATTTAATCAGTATTGAGCACTCACAGCATGGATTGGGTAAGCTAATAATATAAATACAATATTTTAATTTAGAAAAATTGTTGCAAATAATAATACTGTTCATAATTTTTTCAAATATTAGTGGCTTATTTATTTTAATAACTGATAAAATAAAATATTTTAATTAATAAAACTATTCATAATTTTCTCAAATAATTCTCCCGTATATTTAATTTAATAATTAATAAAATAAAATTAAAATTAATAATTTTCTTCATAATGTTCTCAAATATTTCCCTGGCACATTTTCATTTTAATCATCACATAATCAAACGAATTTTCTCTTTATTCTGGTCCTGCACGACTTGCAAAGCAGCTCTGGAATTTTTATTAGCCTCAGCCCATGTTGCGGCTACTGGATATTGACGGCTCTTTAGTCCGCCTCTAATTAACTCGGTTTGCTATTTGTATACGAAGGTGAAGCGAAATTTAAATAATTGGCAGACAGGAATTCTGAATTTTTTCTCCAGTAAGAAAAAAATGAATTTCTTTTGCCTTCACTCAAATGAGAAGCGCATAAATGTTTAATGAGATGAAATGAAATTAATTGTTTGTGGCATCAACTGACAGTTGCATGAGCTGCATTCCAGTCACCTAGAAAATGTACTAATAATCATCGTCGTCTGCATACCAAATGTGCGTTAATTAATGTTTGCCAGAGTGTGTAACTTGATAAAGTTGCACTTTGCTTTGTGGCAAGTGCAGCCTTGCAACGTCACAGGGACTACACACGGAATATGGAATCAGGGACTTGGCTGTGGTTATGCTTGCAGGCAATCATTTTGGAATCTGTGTGCGATTTCTCATTAGCCGCGCCAACTAATTAACATAAGTAATTTGCTCGACCGCTGCGCAATATATTTACTGGCGCTAAATTGCGCCCAAGACGCCCATTGTGAGTTGGAGGCCCGGCTTGGACGCCACGGACACACAGATGCCGCAACTTTAAAGACTCCAAAAACCTGAAGCACAGTCACCTGCCAGACAGCTAATCACGGTCGTGTGGGTGGTTCGGCGGTGCTTCGCTCATTTATCTTTGCGCGCGAACAAACACAAAAAGCAAGCCGTAAATGACAAAGCACACGAAAAATGAAGGAATAATCCAAGTGCAAGTCCAACAATTGCAACCGACTGCGAGATACTCTGTTCTGTAGTTAATTTATGATACTTCGTAGAGATTAACTGAGAGGCGAGAGTGGGCGTGGCAATCATATGACTCGGCTAACAGATAACGGTTCCAACATTGACTCTTAGACTCTAGCTGCAATTGGGCATACCAAATGTACCCATCTCAAGCTCAGCGAACAGTGTATCTACAGACGAAGACGACTGACTTACATGATGGATATCCAATGGCATTAGTGGCCCATTGCAAGCTAAATGATATTTTGTAAATAATATAGCAACGCTTGCGCCGCTGGTAGCGTCCGACGACGGCAGCGGCAACGGCGCTGTCGGCGTCGCAGTCGTTGATAGCGACCTGGGCGGAAATTAAATTTGGTCACGTTAATTGCCCCCGATTAGAGCATTTCGGTCATTATGATAAGCGCCGCTGCCAGTGTCTGGACATTGGCAGTGACAATGAGTGGGCGAGTGAGCCACAGCCACAGTGAGAGGCATATCCAGAGCATAAGTGCACAAAGTGTGTGTGCTTGTGTGTGACCTTTTCGATATTTGCCAGTTGAGGAGTTGCGATATCTCGCTATTTTTCGCGCAAGCTTTTTTGTGATTAATTGTTAATTAATTAGGAGCTTTGCGTCGGCTTAGTTGCGTACGTTTTATTTGGGAAATTTAAGGCTGGCAATATTTGGCCAAAAGAGACAAACACACCCACACACACAGAGGGAGAGACAGGCAACGGGGCGTGGCCACGCTTCAATTACACTTCCGTCACACTTCATGCAATTGCTTTTGTTTCAGTCATTTTTTTGTCGCCGCTTTCTTTGTCGGTTTGCTCCTCGACAAAACACAACAATGCGAGTGTTTGTTGTTTTTGTGTGCGCGCTTCTGTGAACTTTATTACGCATACGTCCCGTTGTCCTTTTACCTTTGTGATTGTCGTTTGTATTGTACGCGCGCGCTCAATTTGCCAAAGGGCTCAGGCCACCTGGCTCCCTGGGAACGCCTGCCATTCACATGCGTTTTCTGAAATCAATTGATTTCACATGACACATGATATCACGGGGCACTGCAGCTCCAATTCCCTTTGCCAGTTGTCGGCAGGCAAATTGAAATCGCATTTGATAGAGATCACGTCTGTTTGCGAGTTCTTCGATATTTCATTTATTTCTTTTATTTTTATCTCGTATTGAAATTAATTTGATTTCAAGTGGAGCTAAAAATAAAATTCAAATTCATTTAAAAATAGATAGAAAAAAAAAGATTGCAAAATCAGATTGGAATAACTTTAAATTTATATATAGTTTTAATCCAAATTGAAATAATTATCAAAAAAAAAATATATGTATGTGGTATGGAATATTTCAATTAAATTACTTATACGTACAGAGTCTTAATCAAGCCTAAACAAAAATTATAAAAAAAATATTATAATTGTGGTTGGAATATTCCAATTTTATATGTATATATAGGCTTAAATTAGCATTAATTAATTATAAAAAAAATGTGGTTGAAATATTCTTATTCACATACTTATATATAAAGAGTTCTAATCTAAAAAGTTTTTATATAAAATTTTTTGGCTTTATTCGATTTTAATTAACAATTCAACACTCATTCATATTTCTAGAACTGCAACTAATTTTTTTCCTTTGCTTTCAGAGAGTTGAAAAATGGCATTTAACTAAATTGTCCTTTGAGTGTCATTTTAGGGAGTGCGGTGCACTTGTGCCTCATAACCACACACACACATACAGCACACACACACATATTCAAATACACAAAAAAGAGGTTTGATGCGAATGACAGGCACTCCCGGCTACAATAATCTGCACATCAGCTGCAATTAGTGTAAGTGCGCACATGAATTGGTGCTATATCTCTTGGCAACGTTCTTTTCACATTTCATGTTCAAGGCTCGCTGCTCGTTGCTGTTGTTGTTGTTGTTGTTGCTGGCATCATTTCAACGCAACGGCACTCGCTCATGCCACTGTCAGTCAGGCCGTCAGACAGGCAGCCAGGTAGTGAGTGCGGCGCAGTTGCCGCCACGTTGAGCTTTATTTGGTCAATTAACTTTGTTGTTTCGCAGTTAAGTGTAAATTTACACACACACACACACACAAGCACGCACTTGTTTGCTTAAGTATGCTTGCGTGAAATTTGTGGAACTTCAAAGATGCACAAGTAGCTGCAGCCGCGTTGCACTGAGTGATCAAAAATTCCCCCAAAAAATTGCAGTTAAAAGTTATGCGATCTACCTTTTCAACAGAGCAAAACATATTGAATTAAATTAAAATTAAAATAAATTAATTTAAAATTCAAATTAAATTGAACAAAGATTAAATATAATCAAAATTAAATTAAATTAAATTTAAAATAACTTAATGTTAAAATTAATTAAAATTAAAATTTAAATATAAATAAGTTAAATTAAAATTAAATTATGTTAAATTAAAATTAAATTGTATCTTGTATGTGTAATTGCTAGACTTTGCTGCTAAAAAAGTTGATTTTGTTTTATATAGTAAACAAAGTAAAACTATCTTATAGTTTTTATTATTATTTAAATTGTATCCTATAGATATAATTGTATCTATATAGAGATAGAACTGGTTTATTATTAATTTCTATTTCATAAATTCCTTCATTAAATTGAAACTCAAAAATACTTTAACAAAAATATATTTATTTAAATCGCGACAAAAAGCCATCGGAAATATTAAACTTGCTCTGAAGTGCCTTGAGTCGACCACGAGCACAGAGAAGCCAATACAGTTAAATTGTTACTCTAAAATAGTATATAGTATCAAATTGTATCTCATCGATACTTGAGAGCATTGAAGTTGTGTTCAAGTGCTTTATGGCTGCTGGGGGATGCGTGCATTCCCATCAACTTGTATCTTGGCCATTGCAATCTCGAATTCTATCTCACAGATACTTTGTCATAAAAATGCATTTTATGTCGCATTAAAAGACAATCACAAATGGCCTCAAGTGCTTTGACTTAGCAGCGACATTATTAAATAGCTGCATCAAGTGTTTTTCACAACTATAATTACAGTTTTATTCGCACTGCGATAAGCAAAGCAGGTGTTGACATTTTCCGAGCGACAGCGCGCTCGCATCTTAAGTTGTCAAACAATTTGTTTATGCACTTAGGCGACGATAACAAATGAATAAAAAAATGTATACATATATATTATATTTATCAGCAGTATAAAGAAGAGCTGACAACGCTCAGAGCGCTAAACAATCAAACCTTAATCTAATAGCAAAGAGAACAACTTACATTAGGTCAACGTCTGGTTGGGTAAGCGTTTAGCCCTTCGCCCTCAATGGGCGGCTCTTCCTCTATTTTCCTGTTTGCTCGTTTGCATAAATAGCTCAAAATGATTTTTTAAACACTTTTTGAGAAACTTGCTGAACAGGTGCCAAACAACGCGCTGTGCTAAGCGTTCAACTTTTTAGGAGACAACAACAAAAATCGAAAATCGCTTGAAAAGCCCATAAGCAAAGCAATTGTTATCTTTTAAGTTCATCAATAATATTAGATTATGTATATGTGCACGTATATGTATATATATTCTATATTATTTTCAGTTTAGTTTTTCTATACTAAAAACACTTTTCGTATATTTGCTGGCCTGTTTTCTGGTTCAATTTCTTGGGGGCACTTTCCCATTAAATATATTTTGCAATTTCCACACAAATTTTTGAGCGCACCAACAACAACAATTACACTATTCAAAATACGCTTTTTTTAGCGCAACTTTTTTTTGGTTTTAGTTTTTTTTTTTTTTTTTTTGTTTTGTTTTCAATAATTTCCGTGTCGAATTCTTTGGCTTGTTTTTGTACACTTTTATTCAATTTATGCAGCAATTGAAAAATTCGTTCGTTTATTTTTTTAATATTGTATTTTTTGTATTTTTATTTAGATGTTATTTTCGCATTTTTGGCTAACCGTTACGCGCAGCCCCCAAAAATATTTGAAAAGTCAGCGCGTGAAAATTGCGGACGCTTCGCTGTTCCCGTCCGCCTAAACACTTGTCGCTGCCCTGATGCGCGCACTTTGAAAGTTTAACTGTAAATTCGGAACGGACGCGAACGCCGACGAGCTGCGAACAGCAAGCAACGAACAGCGGCAGATAGCAGACGACGCCGACAGCGAACAACAGGCGAGCAGCAGCCAAACGGCAAAGATGGGTAGCTAGCAGAGGCGCCAGCACGCCACGTACCTGTGTGCGTGCGTAACAGCAGCAGTAGCAGCAGCAGCGTAATAGCAGCTCCAGCAACAGACGCCTAACATTAACAGTCGCTGCTCACGCACACATTTGCGCCCTGTTATCACAAGCATTGTCGTCTGTGTAAGAGTATCAGTGTGTCAGTGGGTCGTTCGGGCACCCACAACTGCTGTTAAGTTGAGTGAGCGTCAACTTCGTATTTTTTACTCTCTCGTCTTAGCTCGCGTTCTCATTCTGCTATTGCATCGTATGCGCGCTCAGAGTGCCTGTTCGGCACATTTATCGCATGCGAGAAATGTAACGAAATGCTACAAAGGCAGCAGCTCAGAAGGCATTAAGTATTTTATTTATATATTAATATTTAAACTAAAGGCAACAGTTTATGTTGACTTTATTTCTTTTTATAGCTCTCAAGTTTTTTTATTTTCTATCTCGATTCAAATGCCGCGCAAATATCAAATCGACGAAGACCGTTAGCAAGCCGAGTGCAGCAACTCTGTTAAGCAGAGTTAGTTAACATAGAGTGAGAGAGATAGAGAGGGAGTTAACAGCTTACTTTGCTTTTACTTGACAGCTAGTAGTAATTCAAACGAAACACTAGATTAAAAATTCATAAAACGAATGAGCGTCAAAGGATTTGCGAAAGAGCAACAATTAAACCCAAAAATAGGTTATCTTTATGTTAATGTGGAAATTAAATGTCAACTGTTTCGGCAAACAGCATTTTATGGCTGCCAGGTGAAGTTTGACTAAACTTTTTAAAGCTTTTTAATATGAAAAGTTACTTAATAGTTTGGCAACTCGTGCTAAGTCTACTAGTCCGGAGCACTTTCCACACAACGTGCGAACAACTTTCGCTATTCAATTATTTAAGAATCGTTAAAATATTTTCGGCTTTCAGCATCACAACGCATCCCATATGGATTGGCGCATAATAATAACCGATAATCAAAACAAAATAAATTAAAGATTTATAAGCTAAACATCAGCTGTCAGAGGGCAAGAGCTCATACATAAATCTTTTCGCTAAACTACACACGCTCCATACTCAAATAAAATGCCCGGAATTATTATTATCTAAACAGAGGGGTAATTCATATGCCATCGCTCTAGAGTACTTGGAGAGCGGGCGGCTGGATGGTGTAGTGAGGTGAGGTCTGGCACGGTGGGTTAGGGTCTGTGTGCTGTATTTATTGAGTATTTTTCTTTGTTTTTATTTGCGGCTTTTCAATTGCGGGAGGAAACATGAAAAGAAATATTTCCAATCAATTGGCGAACAGCAACTAATAAAAACTCATATGCGAACACCCCGAACACTTTGCCCTCGCTGAAGCGCTGCCGGCATTGAGCTACAATAGTAAAAAATAATAAAAAGACCCAACGGAAAAATGTTGTTCATTCATTAAAAAGAAAATTCTCATTGAATAGACGAACGTTCAAAAATATACATTCATAGAGCAACCAATGGCCGTATGGCCAGACAGACTGCAGCACACACACACACACATACACCCAGACAGATACACACACAGACACATATATACATATACACATCTATATTGTACAAATGTTTATTTTCAAAAAGAAAAAACTGGCACTGCTACTGGAAACAAGAGCACTTGGTGCGATAAAATATGTTTTTTTAATGCACCTTCGTGTTCAATGAAAGTGCCACAAGTGAAAATATGTACAAAACGAAAACAACAGCAAATTCAATTGCCAGTCGGCAGTGATGGGCTGCACAGATACTCATTGAGAGAGAAAAAATGTATGAGAAAGTCAATCGCCTCAGGAATCATCAGCAGAAATAATAAGTGGGGATAATCAGCAGAAATCATCAGCAATATTTCTTATTTTATTTCTGACCTTAAATATTGAAAATATGTATAGATGGAATAATAAAAAATATATATATTGCCATATAGAAGCTGTAGTAGACTCAAATATACATACAATATACACACAAGACAATTTAATTTATTATTTTGTATTTATTTTTTTATATATAATTTTTTTTTTTGATCAGTCAGCGCATAAACTTTGTTTAATATTTCAATTGATATGCTATCATTTATTTATTTTTCATTTATATTTAAATATAAAAAGCAAACAAATAAAATGAAATGGGTATAAAATGTAACAAATTTCAATAAATAAATGTGAATTAAAATTATTAATTCTATCATATTGATGCTTCAAAATGAGTTACAATTTTTTTCTCATTCAGACAAGTCAGATTTGCCGTGGGTGTAAAATTATATTAAAATACAGTTTCATCCATTTTTTCAGCAAAGCTTTAAGCCAATGTGACAGGTTTTAACACTCAAATTTCATATAGAAAATACTCTGTGCGCCAACAGATAAGTTTTAAATGTCAATCAATGCAATGAGCAGTTTATGCCTGGAATCAAGTTTCAATTGGATTCAACATTTTTTCTACAATATAAAATATATATATAAATAAATTGAGTTTAATACAATTAATTCAAATATTTCAACACACAGACTATCAACTATCCAGGTCAAGAACTCGAACTATATACCAAGACTAAGTCCATATAACAAAGTTGGGCAACAATATTTGTTTGCCTTTGCACACAGCTGACATTTGCAAAAGCCGTCGCTTCAGTCAATGATGGACCTAATCAACTTCTATCATGCTATGGACCATGATTAGGAATCATAGCATTATGTAGATGTGTGTGCTCCAGCACTTGTGGTTTTTACGAGTCGCTCGGAGCGGACCGAGGCGACGATTCAATTAGCAGATACGTCAAACAGAAATGCACATCCGGGCGAGGGGGCCTGCAGGGCATATAGAAACTTTTTTTTATGATGTCAGAAGGTTGTCAGTTCGGTTGGCGCTACGGCAATGCCAATAGAAATGGTAATGGAAATGGCCAATAGCCAAAATGACATATTGTGCGCTTACCAAAGGCGATCAAATTGTGAGCACCGCCCATGACGCTGAATGGCCAATTTGCACGTAGCTTATGAATTGGCTGCCTGAGAAAATAAGCGATTATTCACGTACAGTAGATACTGCAAATGTGCAATATGGATTTGATTTTACGAGCTGCGAGAACTTGATTGAGGTGCAAAAAGAAAGTTTTCTTTAGTTACGCATTTGCTAGAAACTTTGCCTATGCTGCAGTTAAGTTACGTCTATATAGGTTTTAGTAAGGCCCCATCATATTAATAAAAGGTTATTACATTATAGTTCTATATAAGCCATATATTCTGCATACCCAAAGTTTGGTCGGATGTTAAGTCGCTACCCTTAAAAGCCAAATACTGGCTATATATATTCATACATAATAAACATATACATTCATATATATATATATATATATATATACATTCATTATATATATATACATATATTCATTTATAATATATATAACAGTATAATAAATTTTTCAATTTTTCAACTTTTTATATTCATTTTCTTGGAAGAAGCAAGATCTGCCTTTTAATGCCTGTGTCCCGCAGGAAATTCAAATAAATGCAGCCAGGACTGTCGCGCCCTGCCAGAGCAAAACTGTTGCCCAAGTCAACTGGAAACCATCATAAATAAATAAAATATGCGTGTGCGTATATAAGGCTAATAATGCATATATATGTAGACATATATTAATATATACGATACATATATATATATATAAACAACCCAAACAGCAACCGCCACCTAAACACAGGCATGGCATTGGCAGCTATAAGCAGAATTGAATTTGATTTATGATAAATTCACAATGATTTATGCCCTTTGAGCGTACATTTTTGCACGGTGTCCAAACTCAAAGCCGATCAAAAGGGCGACCGCAAAAAAAATAACGAAAAAATCGCATTTCGCATTTCGCAATTCCCATAATTCCATTTCGATACACTGCCAGCAGAGCGGAACGGGGTATATATGCTTTTATAAAACTTTCATTAGAATATATAATATATTAATATATAACTTATATCTTACAGCCAATATCTCAGTATTTAACTATATTTACATGTTTGCCTCATTTACATCAACAATCTGAGCAGAGTTTTATGCAGTCAGTTCCACTCGTCTTCTGCACTTTTCTTCAGTTTTTCATTTGACTAAAATCCATTGGGCTTGTATCAAAACGGTGTGTATTTAATTTAAAGTCGATGCGTTCTTGCTCTAGCCACTGCCTCGGTCACGCCTTATCGCCGTACACAAATTGCCAGCGCCAGAAGCTGAAAAATCTGTTGCCTACTTTTGTGGGTGCCGTTTGCTGTTTTCTTGATTTGGCTCGACTCTTGCCTTGCAGCATTTCTTTTATTTGGGTTTTATTTGTGTGTGGAAATATGAACAAGAAAAACCCTTTTATGCATATTTTCACACCCAAGTAACTCAGTGCCGAAAATAACCAAAATATGCTCCTCGTTGAGCTAGTTTCACCAAATTCCACTCCGATAAGCTGCCAAATTGCAGGCATAATCGATGGAAATTGACAGACAGATTTGTTTTGCTAAACTTTGGCATGCCCTTCGTCTGGAAAATAACTGAATGAGCTGTTAGGAATTACTTAAAGTATTTATCAATTTAAATAACTTGTGGGTTTTATTGCTCCTTTGTAGATTAAGTAGTAAGCGGATAAAATGCTTATTTATGTATTTCTTATTTTTTTCAGATATTTTGAGATAATTGAGAAGTCTCTTTGGTTATTGGAAATTTAAATTAGAAATAAAAAATATTTAACTTATTTTCACATATCTATTTACATCTTCTGTTATCCTATTGACCCTTCAACTGTTATTTGGCATTAACATCAATAACAGTCTGTTAACTGCGCTGTTAATTGATTTGACACTTGTTGAGAGCTGCTGCGGCTAACTTATAATCCTCTTACAATAGAGCACATAAATATGGTAACCTTATTAAGCCGCTGCCATGATTATCAACGCAATAAAGATTAACTCTGACTGTAGACTAAGCAAATCAAAGTTTTCGGCTATCACAGCAGCCCGCAGCTTAAGCCTGAAAGTAAAACAAAACAACATTTTAATTAACTTTTGCTATTCGCTTGCCTTAGCCAGCGACTGTTTAATTAAGTACCCAAAAATGTACGCCGCACACACACACATGTGCCTTTAAAGTAATCCGCATAGAAATAGCCTGAATCGAAGACTCAAAATAAATGTCGCACATTTGCTGACGCGTCACACATAAAATCGCATCTAATTCAATTGAAGCCAACTGGCCACGCCTTCTTTTCGGATTTGTTTTTGTTTTTTTTTGTTTTTTATTTCTGCACGCCTTTTTGTAAATCCATGGCCTCTTTCATGTAGCCAAGCTGTCAATGTTAATTGATGCGCAGCGACGAATGAAAATAAGTAGCGAGAAGCCCAATAAAAGCAGCCCAAAAGGCTGGAAGCTATAAAAACACGTTACGTATACGAGCCGCTCCGCGCCGTGTGGCGCCGCCTCCTGACGCTCGGTGACAGCGTCAAAATAAAACTTTATAGCTAATTTATTTGATTAAATTTCACGCAACGAGCTGCGAGTTTTTACCCCCAGCAAATGCCAAAATGCTGAAATGTTTTGCTGTCTTGATTGCTGCAAATTGATAAGAAAAACAGACAACAACTACGAATGGACGATAGGGACTGACAGGAGGACAGTTGGACCGTGGGACACCGAGTCAGAGGGCCCGAAGGACAGCTGAGTGACACAGGCTCCGCTGTGTGCAGATCAAAGGAAACTCTTGGCATGGTTTTCGCACACCTACCAATTTAAGTAATGCCAGGCCAAATGTGTCAACTCACGTCAATTCAATTAAACAAATGTGACGCAAACGCTGAAAAGTAAAGGTAACAGCCACGCGGCGTATGCGTAATGTGAAGCAGACGCCTTCTGTTTGCGCTCAATAGTATGCAAAGCAAACCTGACAGTTGCCAATAAAATGAGAGCAGCGAAAAACTGGAAACCCGATCGTTGCGATACTCTGTTTGCCGTGGACTAACACCAATTACAGGCCGCAAGGGAAAGCCTATATACCCTTGTTTATCCCGCGTATACAGGGTATAAAGCGAAACAGACAGACTCAAATGCGATATGCAAATGTCAAATGCGCATTTAGCATACAAAAAAGTTGACGATGAATGAAAGTGGAGAAATTGCATAAATAGCACGCATAAAAAATAAGTTAAAACTGCCAAATGTAAAATCGTATTAACACTCACACATATACACATACAGACACACACATACGACAAAGCTGCAAAGTAAAGACAATTAAAGCAGGCACTCTGGGAGAGTGGGTTTGAGGTGCCGACTCCAGGTAGCGAAGCGTTGAGCATTTTTACACCCAGGACTGAGGCACTTAGACATTCATCTGCTTGGGTCTACAGGGACTGGTGGGGCTGGTGGCGCTGGCCTGTGTCTCGAGTGCCGCTCTCACAGATGAAATAGCTTGAATTTGAATGCCGCCTTTTATGCGCTTTTCGCCGCACGGTCTTTGCTTCCTGCTCGCTCATTCGTTGGCCATAAAAAACTTTCGAGTTGAGTTAAAGTTGAAGCCGCAACGGTTTGCTGCCACCGTTTGCGGCACGTGGCTGTTGCCACGTATCTAGTTAGCCGCGCTGCACAAGTTAATTTACGGCCTTAAAGCTCTCACACAAAAAAAAAGAGAGAAAAGGCAACAATCTGTGGACGCACATCCTGTCCGCTCCCACTGTCGTCAAGGCAAAGCAAAATAAATAAAAACTAAGAAACAAAAAAAATCAGAGAAATGTGCGCAAATTGAATAAAAAACATTCATAACCGCAATCGCCATTGGCTGAAACGCAGAAAATTGCGACACTAGTACAAATATAAGAAGCAGAGAAATATTGTTAGTAAATATTGGAGGCGGCCAGGTCGAAATGCCTGATGCTCTACACAAGTCTAATACTATTAATAATGGATAAATAGTTTGATAGGCCATAAAAAGAAATTGACTTTCGATTTGCATTTTATGGATTTTATGTTTTAAGTTGAACCATAAAGTTTTCGAAAGACACGCCTTATAAAGAATATGATATGCCGTGGCAGCACATCGAATCGAACGCAAATCGCGCGCACAAATCCAACCAAAAGCCAATAGAAAAACTATATGTTAGTGACGCAACAGACCGACGAGGCAATACTCTTGTCGTGTAACAGTTTGTTTAGAGTATAGCACTATAATATATTATATATAATATAATAGGAAAAAGTTCATTTTTAATTTTTTTTAAATGTTTGCTAAAATTATATAGAATTAATTTTTATTTTACATATAATAATTTAATAATAAAAAACAAACAACTAATTAACACTAAATTATTTAACACTTAAGTAGACCGGGAAGTGCAATGATTTAATAACACATATTGATTCATTGTATTTGCTAATGTGGTGTGAAAATCAAATTTGATGTTCCGGTTCTTCACTAAATAAATAATCAAAAAATAAATAAAAAAATTTATTTCTAAATTTTAGTTGCCTATAAAAATCTATTTTCTTACATCATACAAAATAGTTAAATTAACTTTACTTCATTGCCTATTGCATATGCCTCAAATCCAGCCACTCAGTGCATATACCCAAGTCCAGCAATTTGCCAGCATAGTGCATGGAAAATACATATTCAAGCTATAAAAAACTGTAACTAAACAGCAAAGAAAAACGCAACCCAGCGGCCGCAGCAGAAGCGCCAGCAACAGCCGCATAGTGATTGAATTTTCACGCATCAATAGCCAAAGCAAATACAACAACAACAACAGCGGCAACAGCCAAAGTGACTACAACAACAACAGCAAAAAGCCATAATGATAGACCATAAAACGAGGCAGCGAAATTCCAGCAAATATTATGAAATTGGTTCTTGCTTCTTGACAGAAACGACATGGCAGTTGGCACTTAAGCGCCACGATTTTCCGTCTTCGCCAAAAAGTATGCTTTAATTTTTTTTACTTCTGTTGAAAATCACTTTAAGAAATGTGGCAAGTAAATTTCAAATGTGTCACATATTGAATGCGAAGCAAAAGAAAATATACAGAAAAACATAACTCTCTGTATTTTTCTGTAAAAAATATTTAAGTTTTATTTTTTTTTTTTTTATCGAAAATACTTAATAAATCATTCTATATCGTATAGAAGACTTCCCTTGCAGGGTATTTATAGAGCAATGCCAACCAACTACCCTGATGGGCTCTAACTTATGCCCAAGGTGTCCTGTAGTTTCGACCTAGCACAGATCAATATTGTACTGGTCATCGTCCAGGAAGACACTCAAAAGTCAGCTGTGAGCGACCTATCGTGTCATGCTGAGTTGGCAATTTACAGCTTTAATGAGCAAGTTAATTAACCAGCCGCTTGCCATCAGTTGGCAGCAAATGCAAATTGTATACCGTTAGCCGCTCTATCCTTAGATGCTGTGTGCCAAATTGCCAGCAGGCGGCTGTGTTCAATATCTTAAATGATGCCATGCCATGCTCCAAATGCTCCGGCAATCAAATGCAAAGAGACGGACATTTTATTGAATTGGCCAGTGAGCAACATGTCGTATACGTCATTTGAACAAATGACAGACTAAGGATACACGCTGCGGCTACATGATTTTCCTTTCAAATATCGAACGTTGTGCAAAAAAAAAAAAAAAACACCAAAGAATAAAAAGAAAAGCAAACCGAGCCCAAAAGCCAAATGGGACGCCATTCAAACAGAGCTGCAAATCATGAAAAATGACTCATTCGGCAGCTGGCCACATGATGCCAGAACACGCCGCACACACAGACACGCACCAAGCTAACAACTGTGTGTATTTTCAACTATACTAGAAGAAAATTCCAAGCGCATTGCACAAAATGAAATTGCACAATTTCATTTTTCCGAACTGTAAGCCAAACAAGAATTGGCTTAGTTAGGTTGCGTATTCAGCTTATTAGCTTGTTTCTAAATTGGCTAACAATAAAACTGAATTGGCCAGGTAAAAGTTAAAGACTAAAACGTGAATATATATGAAATGGAGAAGGCGTTAGAGAGTTTTACTTAAAAATTGTATGAGACGAGTTGCTAACATAGTTCTATTGAATGTATTAGACGAAACATATGTGAAACATATAAGAAAAATATGTATAAAATATAGATAACAAAAAATTGGAGCTTAATAAAAGTTTATTTGAGTGAGAAAGACACGTATAAAAAAATTATAGTTCGTGTTGGGTTTTGGCTTTAATTCATACACTTACTGATGTGATGTTAAACCAAATTTTGACTTCTGGTTATTATTATTATAAATGAAAAAATATTAAAAAAGAAATAAAATAAAATTATAAATGATATCAATTTACTAATTTTTACAGAATTAAATAATAATTACACTCCAGCAACAGGGATATGCCTACTTGATGTGTGCATCAAAATAATTATTAATTATAAATTATATTTCAAGATTGATATTTGAAGCGTGTAGCTGTACAATTAAGGCACAGAAATTCAAATCTATTATCAAAGTATATATTACACAAAATGCTGCCAGAGATGCATTCTTACTCCTCCTCAGTCTCTCTATCTCTCTCCTCTCCTTTCCCACTCTCTCTCTCTCTCTCTCTCTCTTTGTTACATATTACTTCTATTATCAGGCGTAACGTGTCGCTTGTAATTAATCTTCATAAAATGCATTAGCATGTTCTATATTGAATGGTCAGCGAGGAAATGAAAAAAGTGCAAAAACGCATTAAAGTGCAGCGGAGAAGAGGAACAAGGACGGCCTTAATGCCGTTCATAATCAATATTAATTAAAGCAACTCACAGGAAGCGAAGCATAATTACAAAAAATTTGCAGCCGAAGGTGGTGGCGAATGTCGAACCAATTGAAAATAGTTTGCAAAATGCGGCACGTGCAATGGCAATAAAATGCCGTGTTAATATTTGCATGCAAATGGGATTTAAATCAATATTGCGTATACGTACTGTCGCTGCCTAAGCAAATACAGAGGGATAGAGCAATACTTGGCAGTTGAGCCCTTTGGGCTGACAAGTGACAAGCAGGATACGAAGTAAGCCACTTCCAAGTCCTTGTTTGCCAGGACTGGCTGTAAAATTTGATTACTTTGTGGCCGGCACGAGCTGTATTTGCCCGCAGGGCGTCGCAGGTGAAATCAATTGTATGCTGCAGTCAACTTGCGATAGATTTGAGGTATGCATATGAATGTCTCTCTCTCTCTCGCTCTCTGTATGAGTGTATTTGTATATTTATGCATTGCCCTTTTACTTTCACCCTGGTTGTTGTGCATGCAAACAAAGCAAACCGCTGGCAGCTCAACAGCTTAAATATATTCAAATCGCATTTGTATTTCCTCTTTCAATATTTAACAACTGCATATTCAATAAGTTCGCTTTGGCTCGAGCCACTCATCCAGTCTCTCTCTCTCTCTCTCTTTGTCAGCTCCGGCTAATTAAATATTTGCCAAATGTTATTTGCTTGCCTAGTGAGCCCAAAATTTAGGGTTTTTGTCTACACACACACACAATCTTGTTGTTAATTAAGTATACGCAGCGAGGCCTGGGCATGCCAATTTTCAGGCAATTCGTGTGTAGTTTTTGCTGACTTTGCATAAATTGCCAGCAGCCTTGGCTTTTTGCCTTTGCCTTAATGTAGTTTTTGTTGGCCATCAAATGTTTCCAACTAAAGACCAGTTAACGAAATGGTCCAAATGAGTTGAGAACATATGTAAATACCGTTCGAAAGTATTTTCCTGCTTCCTTCTTTTTTGCATTTACTTTGAAAACATCACAAGGGATTGCTTTTGAACAAAATCTGCCTCCGACTAGCACACACCATGTAATCAGTTGCAATTGAAAATTTTTGGCATTTCTAAATAACTTATTTACTTAAAATCTAAGCCAATCAAATTCTATGAATTTTTCTGCCTTTTTCTCTATATTTATTTATTTCATTTAGTTTATTTTTTCTTTCTGTATGCTTCATGCAACCTCCCCTTCAGTGTCTCTCAGAGAGCATAAAATTCTAGTTTGGCTGTGTAAATAACAGTAATAAATGGACCTTAATTTGGGCAGTCCTTTTTGGAGTTGTTGGCAAAGGAATTTTATTTGATAGTAAGCTGCTTATAAAAGAATGCATGTATATGTATATGGAAATAGCAAAGTAAAAAAGAAAACGCAGGAAACTGACTTTCTTAATTAATAACGGTTCATGAGCAAGTTTCTATAAGCAATCACGCATCAAATATGGATAGATCTTTAATGAAAAGCGACTGCAAAGCTCATTAGGGCCATGAATATTGTATTAAATTATTTCAATACAACAATTGCTAGCTACTACAACCGGGAAAGAAATCTTTGTTAGCCTCATCTCAATAACACTTTCGCTATAGCTGTGAAAAATTACTACGCTAGCAGAAAAACTTTCGCAACTTTGGAAGTCAGCTGTCGAAGCAAAGGGCTGGCGAGCCCCCAGCCCCTTTGCGTTATCTTCAATCGGTTTCAGTCGACGGCTTCTAATTAATCTTCAAAGTATTTATAACTTTTGTTTGTAGTTGTTGGCGCTGTTTTTGAATTGAAAACAACTGTAAATAATTAATGCAACATTATACTCAATTACCGAACAACTTGCATCCAAATCTCAGCGGAGCTTTTCCCAGCAAAAAGCCAGCCGCACTCAACAGCAGGCGAAGGGCAAAAACCAGAAAGCGAAGTCCCAAAATCAAAAACTTTCGTAACTAACAGCTGTTCAAGGAACTTGGGCATGAAGCAAGAGGGCGATAAGAGATCTCCAACAGTGCACAGTGCTGGTCAAAAGTCAGACTACAAGTGCCACAAATGTGACTAGACAAACTGCTAGTTATGCGGCTTTGGCCTGGCCTTAAAAATGCATTAAAGCATTTAATTTATGCATTTGCTGAAAGTGTCTATGTTGACATTTGGGTCAAGCGATTCTTGTTATCATCGTGAGGAGAGTGCAGTTAGGTATGTGGGAAACATGAGCTGGATTTCATTTAAGTTTGGGCTTTAGAGTTTGAGCTAAAATTTAAAATTATAATCTTCGTTGAATATGCAACAGAGATCCTTGGCAGATTTTATACTTGTTTGGCTGGGATTAGGAATTGGTCCAGTTTTATTTTTGTTTTTTTTTTTTGTTTGGCATTTACTTTGTTCCTTTTAACTTCTATGTAGACTTGAAAATAATATATACATTTTAATATATATATTTATGAATATATACAATTTCTTTTAATTAATAATTTTCAAGTAAATAACACAAAATTCACAAAACAAATACAAAAATTGAAAATAAACATATTTTTCCCATTCTTACTTTATTTTTTTTTTCTTTTCAATGTATAACCTGCCAATAAAATTTTTGTTTTATTTTATTGTTATATATATATACTTTTTTTTAATATTAACACAGTACAACTGTAAAGTCTACTCTAAGCAAACCCAATAATTCTAGGATATACATACACTGTTACACTATGTATGGGTTTTTATGGGGGAAACCATCAAAAGCTCCGAAATAGAGCTAAAAAATGTGGCATGCCACCTGAGGTAGCAAATGCAGTATATGCAAAACTGTAAACGCCAGACAGGGACAAATGCAATGTTTTAAGTTACAATCAGCTTCAGCTGGGCAATAAACAACAATTTGCTTTATGGCAACTAAGCAATAGAGCAGCAGCAACAACAGCAGCGCAGCAGCAGCGCAGCAACAGCAGCAGCAGCCACGGCAGCCACAACAAAAGTTACCAGAAACCACAACTATTTACCAGCAACAACAACAACGACGACGAAAAAATGGGGGAGGAGTTGGAACTGCGGCAACTATGCAGCTCATTCGATGCGACATTGTATAAACAACA
Source organism: Drosophila fulvimacula (assembly GCA_035045555.1). NCBI lineage: Eukaryota > Metazoa > Arthropoda > Insecta > Diptera > Drosophilidae > Drosophila > Drosophila fulvimacula. The sequence continues at coordinate 15,781,396 of JAWNOX010000137.1, forward strand.
ATTTGAGCGGATATTAAAAACAATGTTGCCATCGCGAGAATTCTTGTTAGCCAACACAGGGGCGGGCGGAGACGAGGCGCAGGCAACACGGAGGCTGCATCAAATTTCAAAACGTGTTTTGTCATTTCCATTCGCCGCACACTTTTTGTATTCGCTTGGCGTTGTTATTGTTTGACGGCTGCTTCTGCTGCTACGATGACTACTCCTACATCTTGTTCCATTGAACGCCAACCGGATATCCGCTTGTCGCGTTTATCAACAGTGGGCCACATTGACGCACTTGTTTCGCCACTTCACTGACTATTTAAATGCCAGCTGAGAGGGCATGTGTAGCCCAAAGCAAAAGATGCTAAGGGCAGGAATATAAATATATATATATGAGTTGAGTTTTAACAGCAGAGTAAATTTAGCCTAGAGTATTCACTATTCGGCGTGACATTTGACATTTTATTAAACATAATTCTGTTTCCAATTAGCTCAGCCTGAAGTCAGACAATTGTTTCAAAGCCTGCAACAGCTGCGCCTCTGCTGTATTTAAACTGATTTAAAGATAATTAAAATAAATTTTAAAATATATAAATTTAATTAAATTCAGCTTAGATTAAATTGGCGAAAAGGTAGCAGAACGTTAAACAATAAAATATAAAATACAGATTTTTATATATAAAATGAAATATAAAATAAAATAAGGTATTATATAAAATAAATAAAATATAAAATAAAGTAAAATATAAAATAAATAAAATATAAAATAAATAAAATATAAATTAAAGTAAAATATAAAATAAAGTAAAATATAAAATAAATAAAATATAAAATAAATAAAATATAAATTAAAGTAAAATATAAAATAAATAAAATATAAAATAAAATAAAATAGAGTATAATATAAAATGGTATTCATTGAAAACAATAAAATATATAAATACAAAATAAATACAAAAAAAAAAAACAAATAAATATTTAAATAAATTTCCATAAAGCCAGAAAGGCTGATAATGCTCTAAAATGTGAACAAATATAACAATTCTATAAATACAGCTTAATTGAAACTAAATTGCTTTTAAGCCCACAATCCATACGCCTGAAGCTGGATGAATTTCAATAATAAATGATTGCCAAAGTTAATTTCAAATATAACAAACAACTCAATCTTCTTCTGCAAATGGCAAACCCCATTTTAATCAATTTTAGATACTGAAACTATCATTTACATTAAAATTAATTTGTTGCACAACAATTAAATTTGATAATTATTGCAGCAGTTTTAAACAGTGGACCTTTTGGCCTAGTTGCAGACAATTCACAATTAATTGGCCGCCCAGAGTGCAGAAAATGTTGTGTTAATTGATGCTGTCGACATTGTCGTGTTGACTTCAGTGCACTTTGAGGTCTTGCAAGAAGACCGCATCAATTGTTGGCCAATTAGTATGTCTGAGTATATAGGCGCATTGACATCGTCGACTGGTTCAATGGCTGTGCTAATTACGGGCATTTGATTAAAACTTAACACTTGGTCAAGTGCCACATACAAAATGTAATTAATACAAAGGCTTCTCAGGTGCGGCGGATCAGCTAATTGGCACGTGTTATCAAGGTAAATCAGGCGTAAGTCTGTTTGCCTGGCACCCAAAAGAGCTGTCAACGGCTCTAAAGTGTTACGCACAGGCTTGAGCGCCTTGTGGCTAACGGCGTAGCGTTAACGTTTGTCTATCATTGGAAGTGAAACAATTTGTGCCACAGACACCATAAAAGGCAAACGGCAAAGCACCAAAAGGGGGGATCTGGAGGCTGTCATAAGCACGTTTAATGCGCTTTACAGTGTGGATGTGTGTGTGCGCGCTTGAATGGGAGCATTGCTTAATCAACTTACGACTAAACAAAAGCACATATAAATTATTTAATTAATCCCTTTTGGGTTTATTGGGCGAACACACTTTCACGCACGCACACACACAAACACGCCGTGTGCGTGCCTGTAATCAATGTCATAAACGTAGGTGTGAAAATGTCTGCCTTGATTGCGTTTTCGCATGAGCTTCGCTCTGGCAACAAGGCGCCAACGAAGAATGCGTTGCCTACTTCTTGGGGCCGCAATTCAATTTGCAATTAAATACAAATTGATATTTGATTGAGCGGCTCCCAGACGCACACTTAGCATAAGTTTATTTTATCTGCCAGCAGTCTGTTATAATCGGTGCCAAAGAATCTTATGAAAAAGGTGCAAAGGGCGCGGCAATCAGCTAATGTGAATGAATAAGCTGCTTCTTGTATAAGCAACAAACAAAATATTATTGTTGTTTTTATTTTATTGCTTTAAGTTCTGCTACCTTTTCGGCAACTTAATCTAAAGAGAAATTAAATGAAATTATATATTATTTAAAGGTATAGTGACAAATAAAATAGAAACATAACAGGACTTATAGAGACCTTACTATGTTAATTAATATACCTATTGTTAATATATATATTGTGATTATTCTACATTGTTATCATTATTATTATTATTATTATTATTATTATTATTATTTTATGTTAGTAATGTTATTATATATTATTATTATTATCTATTATATATTATTACTACTTATGTTAAGTCAAAACTCATAAAAAAAATGCAAATTTCATTAGAGTTGAAAAAGTAAAATATATGAAAAAAATTTTAGTTAACGTTTGATTTTGTTTTTTTAATCAACCAAAGTTTTGAGCTTGAAAATAAGTTGTATTTAAAAGTTGTAGCTGACTTATACAATATTTAAGTAGTTCAGTCAAAGTTCTCAAAGATAATCTACCACAGTTATGACGTCCTTAATTTCAAGAAAAAAAAGGTCGCAAAGTGTTTGAAGTTTTATGGCTCAAATGCAGATTTAAATCTGAAAATATTTAAACGCTGCCTTATTATATTTGCGACTTTAATATTCTTTAACAAGTCTGAGCTTTGATAAAGCCTTTGATTGCAGTCTCAGGGCCATTCAGCATCTTGTATTTAGCCCGAAACTTGAGATGCTTTGTTTGGTTTAACTCCTTGGCATTGGCAAAATATCATGGCCCAAATCAGTGGCAGTTGCAACAATGCCCAGTCTGAGCACCAGCCAAGTTCATGCCGGCACGCACTAAATCTTTGCTTTCATGTTGCCGTTTTTGTGCGCAAGAGCGAAGCGAAAGTCGGGCCAAAGTTTATCCAAATAGGACAAAAACCTACATGCTAGCGATATAAGACCCAGCCACATGCCTTTTATGCAAAGTTTGGATTAAGTTTTGGCCCCAGTCAGGTTCAGGTTAGGGCCCAGAAGTTGGCCAGGACAGGGACAGGACAGGACAGGGACAGGCATGACTGCCCAAATTTGTAAACAATCAGAAAATGTGTCAACTTATTGCTTTGTCGAGCCGGGCGGGGCCAACAGACAACAATGGCCTCAGATGCCATAAGTAAATACATAGTTTCAAATTTGTTTTCATTCCCATTTAGGCGGTGTTTGAAAATTCAGTTAAGCCGCTTAGTGAAATGTGCGCCAACAATAATAAAACCGATCAGAAGTGGCAAAGGATAACTTTAACTTTTTAAAGGGCCTTCGCCCAAAATGGCGCAACGGTAAAGGAGCTGAATGTTTGGCCAAATTGAAAGCTGATAGTCAAATTGTAATTGGCAGAGCGTATAATGAAGTGCAGTCTCAAAGGATGGCAGCCAAATTTAAAATAAACAACACTAGGACACGATGCAGCTGCATACACACTCACACACGCACACGCACACATATGCACACTGATCCCTTTGACCAGCTTACAATGGTTTGCAAATAAATTGGATTTCAATTTTCCTGCTACGGGCTATGACATTATCTGGCAGAATGCTTTAAGCGCTGCTCAAGACAAAGGCCGCCTGTGTCTGCATCTGTCTATCTGACATGTTCGGTTTTCAGATACGTATCCCTTTCGTTTTTATTAACGAATCCAGCCAGCCAGACTGGCAGACAGACTAGCAGATTGAGTCCGTGTGGGCCAACAATTAGTAAGCCAATACGAGACGCACGCGTCGTGTCAATGGCCATTAAAGCACTTGCTAGCATTTCAATGCCATTTACATAAAACGTTGCCCGCTTTATCCAGACAAATGTGGCAAGGAGCTGCAAGCAAATAAGAGTAACACTAACAGTAGCACAAGCCCATTGAGAGGCAGCAACAAAGCAAAAGTAATTTCATTCGTCTCTAATCATATCGCATTCCCCATCATCATTCGCCATCATTTGGCGTTATACACTTAACTGCTGCATCGCACATTCCCAATGCCAATGCCCAGAGAAAAACCCACAAAGAGACAGAGAAAGAAAAAATACATTTCAAATTGTGGCGAAAACAGCAAATTCATTTGAAAGTGCGGTTTACACGAGTGCACTTATCGTGATAACTGAAGTAAGTGAGTTAAGTATAGCTGACTTGTTATACACATTTTATTTATCGTGATAAATGAAAAAAGTATTGAGAATTGTTGAACATGATAAGCAAACACTCTTAAATTTTCAAATCAAATTAAAGTAACTCCATCTGCTCTGTAAATTGTAAATTTATACAAATCAAACAGAAATTAAATAAAAAAAATCTTTTCCTATCTTCAATATATTCACATCAGTAGATAAGCTTCAGCATATCTCCGTTACCGCAGCAAATACTATTTATCGTGATATGCTGCACGCATAAACGTAGCTCAAATCAAAGAAGCATTCTCATGCTGCTGTTACGTATGCAAACGCTATAAATAAAGCGGCAAATGTGTAAAGTTTACCCTTACTCTGTCCGCAATGCTGTGGCTCAAGCTCGTTTTGAATATGCTTGTCATTGTTAGGAGCAGCATTGCGGCAAACAGTATCCACTGACATCAGCATTCGAGACACAGCGCACGTGTGGCATCGAAGCTGGGCGAGTGTTCGACTGCTTGTGCGAACAACACAGCTGAAATTTCCCCAGTGACTGACAGACGATCAGGCAATAAATGTGGCAGCAAATACAACAACAATAACAGACAAACACATACGTACACAGGGGCACATTCAATTGCGGCAACCGCAATACGTTCACAACGGCGGGCACTGTAGAAGCTGCCAAAAACTTTGCATATATTGGGAAACAATAAATTGAACAGCAATGTGTGCGTGCGTGTGTGTGCGTGTGTGTGTGTGTGTGTGTGCACGTCCAATAGCAAATGACCTTCGACATGGGCAGGGCTTAGGGGCAAAGACAAAAAGCACAAAATTGCTAGACTGTGACAGCTGCGAGCCATGGATAACTTAAATGGGTTAAAAGGATATGTCCGGATGACGCCCACTGCTGCCGCTGCTGCTGCTGCTGCCTTTGCTGCTGGTTCTTACTTCTCTTACTGTTCCCATAGTGCTTTTGTGTGATTTGCTGGCTGGTTGCCGAGCATTCGGGCTACGCTCACTGCATATTTGATGTCAACAACAATGCTCAGCTCAAAGTGACAGCAAAATTGAAATGACACCGGCACCAGCCCCGCCAGTCCCCATTCATTCCCACAGCTGTTCAGCTGTGCACTGTAACAAAAGGAAGACAACAACCCATGCGTCTCAGATCATAAATATTGTTAATCATGCCTGTTCCCACTTTCCATTTCGCCTGGCTTTCCGCTGCGACTGAAATTGCTTTTTCTATCAAGCATACGCCACGTTAAACAAAGAAACTCTATATGGCAATTACTTATAACTTTATCGAATTTTAATAAGTATATTAGCTTCTCTATTACTATTATTATCAATGAATTTATTATTAGCTTATCAATTAATTTATACAATTATAGACATATTCTCTCCTCTTTATTTCAAGCAATTCATAAATATTCATAAGAAATTTTTAAAATCTATACTGAATATTATTCGGCTCATAAATATTTATTATAGAATACATAAGAAATTATAATTCAATAAATTTAATTATCACTCGAGTGCCGCAATATTCGTTGAATTGAAGGCGAATGAAGCCGATGGAATCACTGGGGAAAAACGGCCCTGAAACCATTTACAATTATAATCAATTTGACTTTTTCCTTTTGTATTGCAAATTGTTTCGTCCAGGCGAATAAGAAAATAATGCAAAAGTATTTTAAAACGCGCGAAGAGGAGCCAAAGGAAGCCGCCGTCGTGACGTTGCAGTTAAAAAAAAAAAAAAAAAAAAAAAAACAAATAATTTACCCTGGACTATCTTTGCTATTTGTTTTATTTTATTTTATTTTTCTTTTATTTTAAGCAATTTTTCATTAAGTGGCGGAAGGTGTGCGACGAGCACTGCGAGTATTTCGTATATTTCTCGCTTCGAGTTCCCGAAAGTTTGGCCAAACAATTTTAATAAACATGCTCAAAAATTTAATTATATGCATGGGGGCATTCAGTATAATGGCCCAAATAGAGCCATCGAAAGAGGCACAAAATAAACATAACCAGATCCAAAGTTAGATAAGCAGGCGGCAAAATGTACACACCAGTCACCACACCACTCCCCCCACTCCTCCCACTCCATCACACCCATACACGCACACTCGAGCTTAACCCAGGAACTAAGCTAAAATTTAATATTGGAAGGCAATGAGCCGCAGCGCAATAAAAGCCCCAAGGCAAGCAAAAGAAGGCCGAGGCAGTGCCACAGAGCCACAGGCTGTGTGTGGTGCCTCAGGTGCCTCTCAATGTGGGTGCTTGTCTAATGCCAACTAGCTGTGTAGCCCCTGTGACTGCCAATAAAGTCCACATTAGAGGGGCTGGGCCTGGGCATTGCTCTGATATGCCCAGCAATTGCTCCACAATGCTCTGGTTGTCTACTTCAGCCGTTGAGAGTTGAGAGTCGATCGAGGGGCAAATGTTGCTGCTTTGTTACATAATAGTTGAAGTTTTATTGTCGAAAGCTATTAAACTTTTCCCATCAAAAGCGCAGGATGTGGCACATGGAAAGGTGTAGAGCATAAAGGTTACTTGCCTCAAACACACGCACCCAGACACAGCAAGCGAGTAGGTTATCAGGTTATATATATTCATATAGACAAGCTGCCTTGGCTCAAGGGAATGATTTTGCAATCATCATGATCGGCAGATAGAACAATTCAAAATCAATATTGAGCTGAGCAGGAAAAGGCATGAAAAGTGGAAAATAATGTGGAAGATAAACTAGGGAAATCTACAGCAAAGGCAAATATGTTGAAAACAGATTTGTAGGTCATGTCGGCTGTTTAGGTTCCTTCTGTATATTCATGGAAAATCAAAAATAATAAAAATAACAAAAAAATAAATAAATTTAAAAAAAATTATAATTATTCAGTCCCTAATCAACCATATATATTTTTCAAAATTTTCTGTTTAATTCAGTATTAAAATCTTGTTAAGTATAGCCCAAGATAAAAAAAATAAAATAAATAAAAAAAAAAATATATATGTATATATATATATATTATTTATTATATATATATATATATATATATATATATATATATATATATATATATATATATATATATATATATATATATATATATATTGTTGACAAGGGACTCTTTGCTCGACTTTTCTCAATTTTCTGCCTATTTCATTATCTAAATCTTGTTATATTTAGCCCAAGTCCTAGTCGCCTAGCGTTCAATTAAAAGATTATTTGCTCACAGCAGTAGTTTTATAGCACACAAATCGTTTAACCGTTACACTGCTGGGCTCAATCGGATAAACTAAATTTGATTGTAATTCGCAAGTAGTTTAAGCACCAGGCGGTTGGTTTAACAATTCAAGTTTGTGTTTTAATTTGAAAATTGTGACCTGCAATGTCTATAAAAATCAGGCTTTAACGACAACGCTATCAATTTCCCCCAATCTTTATCTAGCTGGGGGCCAGAGATTGCGTCAATTGACTTTTCTGTTAGTTAAAGCTCGAGTGTAGAGAGCGCCCAGAACTTTTTACGCTTTTATGAGCTCAAAGCATTAGAGGGTCGATTGGTGCCAGGCAAAAAAAAAAAGTGCAAGTCGTAGGCAGGCTTTCTCGACTCTATTGACTCTATTTGTGTTTTGGGTTGACTCTATCAGGTTTACTTCTATCAAAACAGGTTTATATCAATACCAAGCTACCCGAGGCAGCTGCAAGCAGTTCCCAGGGTATCTGCCAGTAGTTCATTCCTTCCTTTATTTGTTTTTTTTTTTTTTTTTTGTTATTGGGGCTCACTGTGGCCAGTGCTTAACTTCTGGCTTGCCCCTAACTGTTTGTTGTAGCCCACCGAGCGAGCCCGAGCTGTGTGTATGTCTAGCTACTTCATCTTCGATTCGCTTTTCATGTAGCCAGAGCACGCATAGCGCATAAAATGGTTTCAATGTGTTGGTTCAACTGTGCCAAAAGTTACACTTTGTCGATGCGCCGCGCTCAGCCCCCTCCTCTCTGTGCCAATCTGCCCCACTTGTAATGTGGGTTATGTCAGCGAGTGTGTGTGCACTTTGGATGTGGCTGGTTTGAGTGCTGCGGCCAACGCATACGAAATTGAAAAAGTTGATCTGAAGCGGGACTCGACTTCAGCAACTGTTTCGCATTCGATAATTCGTTTTTGTTCTTGAGCCTTTTGCTAATGAATTTGCTTGTTTGCACTCTGCGGCTCAACCGCAAAAGCCAAAGGCTTCACCCGTCCACCCCTCTCTCGGTCCGCAAGCAGCTGCCTGCTGCCAGCTGCTAGCTGCAAGGCCAAACCATTTCAAATGCAATTAATCAGTGTAAATTGCAGGAAACTGTTTTTGGAACATGATAACAAAATACGAATCTACCGCAAGCATAAACAAACAAACACACGCACACCCACACGCTCTCTCGCTCTCTCTGTCACTCTCTAATGCATGCACAACTCAAGTTTGACAGTTTTATGGCACAGACTAGAGATTGAGTTGAAGCTGCAGATGGAGACTGAGACATACTGTAGCCTGCGGAAAGAGATAGAGCTAGACATAATGAGCAAGAGTTGAAGTGAGAGCAAATAATGCTGATGCAATAACATGTAAGTTTGACACTTGCATGTGCTGCTGCTTGGGTCAAGCCAAGGAGGCGCTCTATCCAGTTGCATGAGCTACATGCACTTAATGTTGATTTGTGCACGAACGAAAGGACCTCATGACCAAACCTGACCAGAGTACCAGACCAGGCGAGACCAGGCCACGCCGGAGCTGAACTGAACCGTAAGCAGCAGCACTTGCCCAGCTGCTTGCCCTGCACTTCAAGTCAAAGCCAAGTTGAGTTTCGTTTGCAATTTTCATCTGCAGCTGTTACTTGTGTGCATAGCACACAAACATAAATACACACTCACACACACACACACACAGGCAGAGCGAACTCGTTCGCATAGATATGTTTAAGTGTACCAAAACGAAATTGGAAAAATATAATGAATTTGTAATTGCATTAGAACGAAGCTGCGATACACTAACGAATGCAATTGCATTAAGAGAAACAGATTTTTCCATAAATAAGTGAACAGTGTATATCTTGAGATAGATTTGCTAAGAAAGGATACAGAGGAGGTTCCAGAAGAGCAAGCAAGCTCTAGACTCATAAATATTGATGGTAAATTAAGCATATATTTTGAGCTTTATATTTCTACCAGAATCAAGTAACATAGAGTTCGGATATCAGCCAAGAGTATCTGAAGCATCTGCAATGTTAGCATGCTCGAGTTCGGCTAGAAATTGTAGCTATCATTTAAGCCGTGCCATTTAAGCCCCAAGGACATGGCTCATGCCACGAAAACCATAATGCAAGTTAGTAGCCAGGCAAAGTGCGCACTAAGAGGGAAAAAACAGTGAGAGAGCGAAAGCCAAGCAGTAAAAGAAAGCGAGATAACAAGCCAGGGAAGCGATTTGACCCTTGTCGAAACATGCTACAAGTATCTGCAATATCTATTACACTTGAGCTGGACTGGAGCTGTCGAGCTGCCGAGCTGTTGGACTGTGGCCGCTAGATATGCCCTGCCAGATGTCCAATGTAATTACAATTAATAAATAAATATGATTTTCTTAGCAAATAGAGGAGGGCGAGGGCAAGCTGATTAAATTTGCCCAAGCGTATAACTTGAAAATTAAATTTATATAACGCGCAGTTAAGTTATTTTTAATTGGCAGCAGGCGCCCAGCCAGCGGGAAATTAAATCAAAATGTCGAAAACCGCTCAACGCACGCGCCTTGAAGTGTTTGCGTGGCCAGGTCAAAGGCTGCGGCTTCCAGATGTGCCACTGCAGCAGACATGGCGAGCTGCCAACTGTCAAAGTGCTGCCCGAGGTGAAACTTTCCAATTATCCGATATTGTTGCCTGTCAACAGTATTTGAGACACATCGGGCTCGATTCCGGTGAAAACTTTGATATTATTTCCCTCACCACAGTTGTAATTAGCACCGGAATGAATCAATCTTCAATCAACTTTAACACGTAATTAATTTGTGGCTTGACAGCTCTGCGTACAGCAACTAAGAAAGCAATTAATCTAGTCGCACTTTGTCAATCAAACTAAAATTTGTGATATACATCTGCATCGATGTACCCTGAAATATTACATTTAATTAAATATTGACATCTCGTTGAACAAAACATATTTTCGCATCAATTTAAATTGTCAACAAATTGCGTTAGTTTCACTGATGAGAATTTCAGCTTTTATTGGTTTGTCAAATATGGCAAATGAAGCAATCTGTAATTAATATTAAATATAAATAACTCTAAATGTTTCTATGGCTCAGCCTTGGCATTAAAGTGTTAAATGTGACTTTTAGAAGTAATCATGAATAAATAGTAATTGATATGCCAATTTTTGTCAATAAGCATAACATTTTGTTACTTTTTTAAAGCTTATTAAAGTTTTTAAAATTTATTTCTTATATATATATATATATATATATATATATTTTTTTTTTTTTTTTTTTTTTTTTTTTCTTTATGTTTAATGTGGTTTCAAATTGGGTTTTGTTTTTATTTTTATTTTAAATGTACTTATAAGTAGAATATAATACAGTTAGTTATAACAGAATACAATTTACAATTCTATAATTCTAAATTTGTATTAAAATGATTTCTCTCATATAAATAATAAAAAGATTTTAAGAAATTAATTAGCATTTGAAATATATTAATGATCAATATCAGGCACAAAAAGTTGCTGAAAGCATTCTAGTCAAGAGTGCCTGACTAGGAAATACTCTCAACTTAATTTAGTTGTATAAGCTTATCATTAACTTAAACATCATAACTGTTAAAGAAACTGTAAAAAATATGATTCATAGCATGTCAAACAAAGAGAGTACTTTAGTTGGTGTCTTATCGAAAACGCAATCAAAGTTGACTATAGTAAGAGCTTCGTTAATGCATTTATTTTAGTTGAAAATGAAGAAGCGTTTGAGACCCCAAGGGAAACACTTTGAAATATTAAAGGACAATACGCAATCAATTATGGATTTGCACCTAAGAAAAAGAAAAGGGAAAAATTTTATGATAAGTGAAGCAGAAGAAAAGCGATGGCAAATACTTAACGCTGGACTGGGGGAAACAAAAGACACAAAATGGATGGAAAAGGGCAGACGAAGCCAAGGAAATCAATTAAAACCATTTTGCCAGCCCACGAATAGTTGCCCCGCCCACAGCTGCTGCGCACCAATTGTCGTTTGCCGGCTACGTTTATAATTTATGACGCCTATAATTGCAGCAATTTATGTGTGTGTGTGTGTGAGTGCTTGTATTTGCGCTAAGGCTTATGTCGTAGAGCAAACCATTTTTGATACGTATGCCATGTGGGCATGGCGGTTGGCTTGGGCGGCAGCTTTTGCCACGTTTTTGAAGTTCAGCCTCGAATGGTCTTTTTCTCGTTGCAGGCAAAATGTCGTCCTCGTCCTTGCTTGATTGCACTTTTAATTAACTTTTTTTGCGAGCGCCGCTGTCGCTGCTGCTGCTGCTGCTGCTGCTGCTGTTGCAATTCTCTGCCGCAGCTGCCAATTGTTGGCACTTTGTGCTTTTTACTTTCGCCTCGTCATTAACAAAGGCAAACAAGTCGCGCATGAGGCCATAAATAATTGAAGGATGCACCCAGCTGCCGCCAACAACAGCCAACAACAACTATGAATACAATCAACATCCTGCCACATCCTGTGCACCTATTCACCTGCTTACTTCGGCCCATAATTTCGCCCACGAGCCCAATATGTTAATTCAATTTGGTTGATTGCAACAAAAACAGCAAAAAAGGCAAAACGACTATTGCCACAATATTTTTTTTTTTTTTCGTATTGAAGTCAGGTAAGTAGAGGAGTGTGGGTGCTGAGGTGTGGCGCCAGCTGATTGGCAGTGCAGGCACGCATGTTGTTATGATTGGAAAATGAAAATCATTTACGTGCGTCGATAGCGCAGCGCCAATTTGCAGCCCATATACATCAAATCTAGCAGAAAGATATTCCAGCGATTGCAGCGCCCGAAGGGGCTGTCGCTGCCGCTGCTGTTGCTGCTACCCATTGAATCGTGGATGAGTCAATTAATGTGGCAACGTGCAGCGCATAATGAATGCGCAAAAAAAGAGATGATGGGCGAAAATCAAAGTCAAAATCAAAATCGAGCCATCAGCTTTCAGTCACAATCTGAATTGGTCACTTAATGACTGCGCATCAGAGCCATAAAGTAATTGCCTGATTATGGCTAACAAAATGATGGACAAAAGTTAACGAGCCGCACAGTATTTTAATATTGAAATCTGATTTGAATTGAGCTATTATTAAATACATATTATAGACAGGTATATAATAATCCATTATTATAATCAACTGATTAGCCAAGGAGTACCCCTTTCAGCTTAATTTATTCAAGCACTTAATTTAAATTTTATTTGTACATAATATTCCACTTAAAGACTAATACCTAATCCTCGCTAAACATGAAAAAGACTAACTACCGTGGCAAATCCCAAGACCTTAGTATTGCGAGCTCAGATGCTTTTCAATTAGTGGAATTTTTGTTATTTTAAAATATTTATTTACTCGCAGCGCAAATCGAGTTAGACTTAAATGGGCCCAAACAAGCGAAAAGCGTTCAAAAGAAAAACGCATAAATGAAAACTAAATATTTGCACTGGGTCTTGGGCCCTTGTTATAGCTCCCAACTTACAAGAGAAAAGAAAAAAACAAAAGGGGAAAATGAGACAAAAAAAGGTTGTGCTCAGGCCAAAACCGGCTAGGTACACCAACAAGAATAACACCAACAAGGAGTGAAGTCTATGAGAGCCTAAATAACTAAGTCAATAAATCAATTCAACATAATTTTATATATCTTTTTTCGTATCTAAAGTTTTCTTTTTGTTTTCTGCTTTTTACCAAATCCCAAGCAAACAATAGGCGAAGGCAAACTGTTTGGTAGGGATAACAATGATAGCAGGTCAAGAGGCTAAAACACATGGCCCAAAGATACATAAACAATGATAACTGTAAACTTTATCAATTTATAAAATGGCGGCCGCAAACAGAACACAAGCAGCACACTCGACAACAGCCAACAATGGCAAGGCGCTCGCTGTTAACCTAACAGCGCATAGGCATGAATTTCTGTTAAGTGAACAGAAAGCTTATACAGCGGTTGCTGCACTCGCTAAAAGCTTGTGGCAGAAGCTGTATATGCTAATTATAGTCAACATATACATCAAAATATTTATGTATGTAGGTATGTAGTAAATTACCAGTTAATAGTTTAGAGAATTCAAGCGAAAAGTTAAATATTGTAAATATCAAAAATAAAAAAACTTCATTCAATTATATGTAATTTAACAGCAATAGCTAAGCAATGCCAGCGCATAATTTAACTTGAAGCTAAACAAATTGTCTACGAAATTCAAATGCCAAAAAATAAAACATACACAAACACGCGCACAATAACAAATTCAAACAATGAATGAATTGTTTTTGCTCCTTGTCAATATTATTTTTTCTATTTTCAATTTTCTGGCTGCCACTGCCGCTGCTGCTGTTGTTTTGTTTATAGGCCAGGAAGCCAAAGCGAACCGTAAAAAACATTGTATTATAAATAAGTAGTATATTTTAGTGGCCGAGCGTACGCTGTGTGTACATTGTATATTTTCAAAAATAAACAAAAATATAAATTGAAATTCAAATTGAAATGCAAAACATGTGCTAAAATGAATTGTACAAGTGTCAACTGTGATATGCGAGCAACTTGACTCAGCGCGACAGCCAAATATTTTAGCCCAGCATTTGTTGCACAAAATTAGGCAACAAAATTGGTTAGCAATAGAGAGTGCCCCATATACTAATGTCTACCCACTAGATATATGTAAGCGAAATGATCTAGATCTGCTGACTACCGCAGCGAAATGGCAGACGACCAAACAAAACATTTTTCTAATCAATTTAGCTCGTGTTCAAATTAATCACATACATACAGATGACTTCAAGATGAATCTTCAAGTGCGCCGCGTTGACCAATGAGTGGTCAGTGCCTAGGGTACAACAACCAGTAAGTGTGCTTTCATTTATAACTAGAAGATACCCTACATATTTGATACATACCTAGACCTATTATATTATCCCACAGCACTTAATGTTAGAAGGCTTAAACTTGATGTGAATTTAGATCGAATTTGTATGAAAGATTTTAACTGAAAACAAAATAATTAATTCAAAATGGGAAATTTTTCTATACAGTTTATACATACCGATAAATATTGCAAATTAAATCTGATATTTTTACTCAAAAATATACATATTCGCAAAAAATGTCAATATCCTCATTACCCATTTTCAATAAGTACAGGGTATAACAACGACATTGGGAGCCCCTTCTTCTAATTGCGTTTAAGAAATGCTGCCAGCATTTTTGTGGCTATAAAAATAAATACTTATAAATAAGTACGAGTATATAAAACAGTGAGGCACTGCCAAAGATATCCAACCGAGCCCCTCGAGTCCTCTATCCAAATATATATATAAAATCATAATAAGTGCAAATGTGTAGACAAAGCCGCAGACAGTGCCAACGAAAAAGCAATATACAAAAAAAAAAATTAAAATAAAATAAAATAAATAAATACAAAAAATTGTCAAAAAATATATAAAAAATTCATGCAGCTCTTTGGAGTATATCCATCTCTATATACTAAGGCTTACATATATTAAGTCTCTCTGTGTTTGTGCCTTTGTGTCGATAGGCAGCTACTGTCATATGGTCTCTGAGAGACCCTTGGAATGCATCCACAAAAATCTAATACACTCTCGAATTGTGCTATCGATACCTCAGCAAATGGCACTTTCGTAGTTGTCAGCACATTTCTTGGCTGACGAGAGAGAAATTCGCTGGGGATAAACACATATTAATTGACCATCAAGAACTGTCAACACTAACAACAAATACAACAACCAATGACTGCGACAACAACAACAACAAAAACAACAATAGCAACACGAAAGTGTTATTAAAATATCGCCACGCTTTCTCAGCTTATGTTGTCGCTGTTTATAAAATTTGCATGAAATTGCTTTCAAAACTAAATAATAAGGCAAGCAGACAAAGCAATACACTATGTTTGAGATGAAAAAGGAAAAATTTTATGGGTATTTTAAAGAATTTATCTTAAATAATCAAAAGCTGGAAGAGTCAATATAATATATCCAAATTAAATTTTATTTAGAATTTAAAATCTTGTTATATATAAATTTTAAACTTAATTTATATATAAATTTGCATATATTTTGGGATATACATATATCTTATTAAATTTGTTAATATATTTCTTGAACATTTTATAGAGGATTATTTTGTCAGCAGATTATCTCTAAAATTGTTTAATTTTGGGAGACTTTTATTTATAGAATTTAATATAATTAATATATTAAATAATAAATAAATGAAACCATAAAAATATTTGTTTTAATATTTTTTATTTTCATTTTAATTTAATTTTTATAGATAATAAAAACCACTGTTTTTTTTTTTTTTTTTGCTTTGTACGAATGTACTTCGATTTTTTAATATTTTAAACAATAAAAATTAAACAAAAAATTAAGGAAAAAATTAAAAATTTTGTTTATATTACTTTCATTTTTCGAAACACGATTACATTATCTTAAACTTATTTCGAGTTGCTTTGAATATTTGTGCAATTCCATTAAATTTTAACGGAAGTGAAAACAAAAACAAATTTTTTTTATTCTCTATAGCCAAAGCATAGTAATGGAATAATATTTGCTGATCTCGATCCGGCTGGCATGCAACCCGGCGTGTAATTAAGCAGCATATTCCAAATGATCAGCAGATAAAATGTATAGGGGTGTGTGTGTGCTTAGGATATATGTATATGTTTTTTGCACGAGGCGCGCACAAAGTCAAGACTTTGTATAATTATAGCGACACCCACCTATTGGCGCCCAATTTCTGGCCGAAGCGCACACACACACATATAGAATATAATCATGGACAGACATACAGACAGACAGAGGACGACGACGTCTCGCTACGACTCACGGTCAAGTTGAAAATCATTGAGAGTGCGGATCGTTAATAACGGATGTTGCTTGGAGGATCGGAGCAGTTTTTTGTTTATGGAGGTCAAAACTACAATATTTGCTTTTTATTCTCTCTCGCGTGTGTCACGTTAACCCAATAAATAAGCCAGTTGTAAATAGTACTAACAACATGAGAATTCTAAGAGAGGGTTTCTTCTTCTTATTTTATTTTTAACAGAGGCAGCGGCGCTGTCAAGGGCAGCAACGTCGACGGCAACGCCGACGACAGAGCCGAGCGGCCTCTCGCCATTTGTCGATGCGTTCGATCGTTGTTTTTAATGTGTCTTTGATGTTGTCTAGCGATTCGTTTAGCTGCTAGCTTTTCGCGAAAATTAAAAACGAAAACTTTTCGCTCAGTATCGAGGGAAATCACGACGCGCCAACTTGGTGGGAAATGCCAGTACGTGAACGCGTTCAATTAGTGTGCACAAGGATTAGCAGCAAAAGTGTGACCAAAACCGTCTATATATATACTAATCTATATATATATATATATATAAATAAAAATAAATATAATATTTAGTATATCCCCTCAAAATATATAAATACAATTTAATCGCGCTCTTCCTGTCGTTCATTCCAATTAGCAACGAGTGCCGAGCGATTATACGGATCAGCGCTCAAGTAGTTCTATGCCAAGTGTGCTCTATCTGCGCGCAAACGTTCTTTGAAAAAGTTAATAAATTTCGTGAATAATTGCACAAAATTGATATATTAATTGCCAGGCATTTATATTCTGCCGTGAATTTGTCTTAATACACATTGTCGAGAAGAGCTGTATCTCTATAAGTATAGCTAGTGCCTGGCTATAAATAAATAAATAAAAAAAATTGTATATATATATTTATACACATAGAGCAAATAACAACAAATTTTATTTATTGCCAACATACACACACACATGTTTGTTTGTATGTCAATTTTAATGTGTGTGCGTGAGTGTGAGTGTTGTGTTTGTGTCCCAGCCAAAGGCAAATAATTTTGTTTCTTTTTTTTATTTTTTGAAATTTTAGCGCTCACTAACTTTTTCAGCACTAAAAGCACAAACAAAAATTCGTCTCATAAAATCCCATATTAAAAATACAAATAAAAAAGAATTATAAAAAAAATTAGCTAAATTTTTAGCATCAACAACAAAGTGAAAGAAAAAAAATCTAATAAAATTGTGAATTTTTGGTGTACAAAAAAAGTCACAATAAAAAATTTATAAAACAAGCAACAACAACAACAAAAGCCTGATAAATAAATAGGCCAGCAAAATGTCCACAACGACGCGAAGTTCGCTGACGAGAAAATCGTCGCTGTCCAAAAGTGGCAGCACTGACAAAACAACAACCAAATCAACGAAATCAACAACAAAGTCATCGAACACAAGTGCAACAACAACAGCAACAGATGCAACGGGGAGCGGCAGCAAACAGAAAATGCAATACACAAAGACGAGGGAACGCATTGTCGATGGTACAGTACGATACGATAGTTGATGTGGTTACAAGAAATATTCTAATATGACCTTAAGTCTGTCGTAGTTGAAACATATTTTAAAGATGAGTTTCATTTGTACAATTTTTTGCAGTTAATAATGGGGCTTTCATAATTAGATTAAGTCAGAAATTGTACAATTTGCAACAGAAAGATAGCATGTCATGGCAGAGTAACTAAATCCTAATTTGAAGATAATTTATTTTATTTATATTTAATATACAATATTATAAAATATTAAATACACATATTATGATATGATAATATAACCAGGTATGCAGACCTTACGAATATATAAATTTAAATCTTCAAACAGTCAAAAGTCGAACTTGAAATTGTTTATTTATTTCGACTTCCTAAATATCTTAAACTATTTTAATAATCATTTCATTATATTATATATATTGTATGTTGTCTTTGTCAGTCTGCGTTTGCAGTATATAAGTCAACCTAAAACATTTTTATGGTGCAGTTAAACATTTCGATTGAGGCTGACTGCAATAAATTGACAAAAGTCAGAAATTCAATAAAAATTTCAAAGTAATGCAAAAATTGTCGAATTTCCCATTTCCGAGTAACAATTTCCGCATTTTCAATAGTAAAGATCTATTTTTAGTTTTATATTTAAATGTCATAAAAAAATCTTGAAATACTCGAAAGCATTTACGAACGCATTAGAGGCACAGTCAGTGTGTCTTTATGTCAATAATCTCAGAGAGTTTATTTTTGAATTTTTTATAGAAGATAATATTCACATATCATTGATGAATTGATGAATTAAAATTGCTTACCATATGAAACAATTATCTTATATAAGACATTCTCTCCCTCTCTGTAGCATAACTTAAAATCTATAAAATAAATAATAATATAAAATAAATAATAACTAAAAATAAACAATCAAGCCATTGACATTATTATTATTTTTTTTAACTCATTCAAACATTTACTTCCACATACCACAATTATTTTTTTTAAATATGCAAACGAGAAATATTTAAACATAAAAATCAACTTCAACTCTCGATGACACTCAGCTAAGCTTGCACTAAAGTTAGTCTCAATAAAACGTGTTTGAATAAATACATATTTAATTAAACTAAAATAATGTTCAAGCAGTCATTATGTGCAGCATCTGGGCTATAGACTATATTGGCATCTTATTGGCATAATGCGCGGTAATTTGAACATTTCGATGAAGACAAACTGAAATTGTGTGTGTGTGTTTTGTGTTTGTTTTTGTGTGTGCCCATCAATGTGCGACTTTTATATTCACTCATTCAAAATTTCCGTAATTAGCGTAGAAAATTCATGTGCATTTTCCCCTGGCAGATGCCGCAGCTAGGGGCAGATGTGCGGGCCTCGTAAATCTGGCAGCTTAGCCAAGCCAAATATTGGCGATAAGTTGCTGCAGCTCGTTAACCCACATGCTCATAAAAAAACACATACACAGACAGACAGACAGACGCACACAACAATTTATATCGGACGCTGCACACTGCGTATACGCAACGTGTATATGAAGTAATTAACTGAATCGCTGCTGCTATTTAGATGTGCCCCTGCCGCCCACACACAAACTGACCATGTCCGAGGTCTACGACGATCCCAAAACGGGCAAGCCCAATTTCGAGGTGCTGCGCCAGCACTTTCTGCTCGAGGGCCGCGTCGAGGAGTCTGTCGCGCTGCGTATCATCAACGAGGGCGCCGATCTGCTGCGCGAGGAGAAGAACATGATCGACGTGGAGGCTCCCATTACTGTCTGCGGCGACATTCACGGTCAGTTCTTCGATCTAGTTAAACTCTTTGAGGTTGGCGGACCGCCGGCGACCACACGTTATCTCTTCCTGGGCGACTACGTGGACAGGGGCTACTTCAGCATTGAGGTAAGTGAGTGCTGTGCTGCAGCAAGCCATAGACACTTATACAACACACTTTCCTATACTTTATAGTGTGTGCTCTATCTGTGGTCCCTGAAGATAACGTATACCGACACGCTGTCTCTGCTGCGCGGCAATCACGAGTGCCGGCATCTAACGGAATACTTTACCTTTAAACAGGAGTGTAAGTAACGTGGGATGAGCCAAGATATGTATAGGAAAATCTATATATAAGATATATATATTTATATATATATATTTGTAGATCTATATATCTATATATATGTATCTATATATCTTATATATAATATATAGATTATGGCTACTTTTTCTCTCGATAAAGCAGTATAATTAATAAATGTCTTTAAACGATATTTCCGATATTTCCAATTCTCGACACTTTCCTAGTCGTACTATGTATATCAGTTCCATCTTCTATATATATATATCTATAATTAAATATTATACTACTCATTAAGAGATCTATATTTGTGAAAATTTGTCAAGATTTATCGGGTCAATCAAATGTCAGAAATTGTCCGATTTGATGTGATTAAAAGAGCCGCAACAAGTGCATAAATCTTGAGCACCTTTTGAGGTTGTTTTTGATTATTTTGTATACCATTTGGCATTGCAGGCATTATTAAATATTCGGAAAGTATTTACGATGCGTGCATGGAAGCGTTCGACTGCCTGCCCCTTGCCGCGCTGCTCAACCAACAGTTTCTGTGCATACACGGCGGACTCTCGCCAGAGATTTTCACACTCGACGACATCAAGACGGTAATAAATTTGGCAGTCGACTGTCTCGTTGAAATGTTTACAATCGTCTGTCAAAATTGTTGTTGGTTTTTGTTTTCCTCTGGTCTCGTTTGTGCGAATTGCAGCTGAATCGGTTCAGGGAGCCGCCCGCCTATGGGCCCATGTGTGATCTGCTATGGTCCGATCCGTTGGAGGATTTTGGCAATGAGAAGACCGACGAGTTCTTCTCTCATAACTCGGTGCGCGGCTGTTCCTATTTCTTCAGCTACTCGGCCTGCTGTGAGTTTCTGCAAAAGAACAATCTACTCTCCATAGTCCGGGCTCATGAAGCTCAGGATGCGGGGT
Organism: Drosophila fulvimacula; assembly: GCA_035045555.1. Lineage (NCBI taxonomy): Eukaryota > Metazoa > Arthropoda > Insecta > Diptera > Drosophilidae > Drosophila > Drosophila fulvimacula. The sequence goes on from JAWNOX010000137.1 coordinate 15,802,418, forward strand.
AAGTTTCATTTTTACATCCATTTGATATTTAACTTGATTAATTATTATAAAATATCTTTGTTTAAGTTGAGATTTTGGCTGTTTCCCTAATCAACTCGTTCACTTACAGCTATCGCATGTATCGGAAAAATCAGGTAACGGGCTTCCCCTCGCTGATCACCATCTTCTCGGCGCCCAACTATTTGGATGTTTACAACAACAAGGTATGACTTGGCCAATACGATCAACTTTATTTAGCCACATTTGTATATTTGAATTTGTTCGCTCGTCGTTTTGCTATTTTTAAATTGTACAACAACAACAACAACAGCCAGAAGAAGAAGAAGAAACCGTTTGCTGCACAGCGCTGCGCTTGTTATAGATCGCGTATTTTTCTTTGCTCTTCCATCCACCGTAAATATTGTTTGGCTCTTTCTATTTTTCATATTCTCTCAACAATTTTTGTCAAAACGCATCGTCAACATTTGACAAAAGGCAGCTGTGCTCAAGTACGAGAACAACGTGATGAACATAAGACAATTTAACTGCTCGCCGCATCCCTATTGGCTGCCCAACTTCATGGACGTCTTCACTTGGTCCCTGCCCTTTGTGGGCGAGAAGGTACGTTACCCCCACCCTCATCTCTGCCAATCAACACTCATTTCATTCGAAGCCACTTTCCATCCTAGGTCACGGAGATGCTGGTTAATGTGCTCAACATTTGCTCCGACGACGAGCTTGTCGCCGGTCCGGACGACGAGCTGGAGGAGGGTATGTATATAAACTAATACCATGCACTCTATGTAGAATCGTGTGTCTGTGTAAGTGTATGTGTGTGTGTGTATATGTGTATGCTTAAATGTCGTATGCGCCACAGTAGTTGAACACAACACAACAAGGACAACTTTCATTATCGGCAGGTCGATATCGAAATACCCTTGCAGTGGTATGTAGTATATTTTTTATATAATATATATTGAGATAATCCAGTTGAGAAGAATCTCTGATATAATACCATATATAGTTAATTTCAAATCAAAAAATCACATTTGTCCTACAGAATTATCATTATATGTCTTAATCAATAATATAATATTTAATCTCTTATCAATAATATAATATTTATATTGTTAATATTTATCATATTCAGAATTTTTGCTAGATTATACCTTCCTTAGATTTTAAAATGAGTTTTTTTAAATTTTCAAATTATATATTATTTACATATATTTATATTTGCCAGGTTTGATTGTACCTCTTAAAAGAAGGGCATTTATAATATAAATTATATTCACATTAAAGTCTGACATATTACTCCCCGAAAATCTAGATAGCCTCTGCAAGTGTATTTGAATTATTAAAAACCAGCCAACTATAACGAATCTTATATTAAAACAAATTATTTTCAAAAATCTAATAATAAAACCAACAAACAACAACAACAACAACTACAACAACTACAACAACAACAACATCACACAACCAATCAACCAACCACTGAATAAACACGCCCCTAAAATGTTGGGTTGGTGTTGGGATGTGGGTTATTTTGGGGCTCACGTACATAGCGCTGCGCAAGAAAATTGTGCTCGTGCCGGCGACAGTGAATAATAACAATAATAATAATACGCCCAGTAAGCCAGGTAAGCTCCGTGTTGCGAGAGAGCTTAATAAGAGAGCTTTGCACAGCTTTGATCAGCTTTGGCGCAAAGCTTTGCCCAAATATTGCCCAGCGCCCGCCCGCACCAGAGTTGCCTCAATATGCTGTAAAAATGTATAAAGCTATATATAGATGATTGGAAAGGAAACCTCTTGAAATATCGTAAATAATTGAACTCTACGTATTCGCAGCTTCCATGTCGGCGCTGCGAAAGGAGATAATCCGCAACAAAATACGCGCCATTGGCAAAATGTCGCGTGTGTTTTCGGTTCTGAGGTGAGTATAGATTCACCTGTAGCCTATTTTTTAAGCATATTAACTGTTGTACACCTTGCAGGGAAGAGTCGGAGAGCGTGCTGAAACTAAAGGGCCTGACGCCAACGGGCGCATTGCCAATGGGCGCGCTTTCTGGTGGACGTGATTCACTCAAAGAGGGTAAAATTAAAAGATAACTGAACTATATCCAAAACAGAACATAGAACATAGAATGTAGAACATTGGAGCCATAATGTAGAACATAGATCATAATATATTGAACATTGAACATAGAACATAGGAGCTCGAATATGGAAAATAGAACATAGAACATAGAACATAAAACATAGCATATAGAACATAGAACAAAGAACATAGAACATAGAACATAGACAATAGAACATAGAACATAGAACATAGACAATAGAACATAGAACATAGAACATAGAACATAGAACATAGAACATTAAACATAGAACATAGAACATAGACAATAGAACATAGAACATAGAACATAGAACATAGAACATAGAACATAGAACATAGAACATAGAACATAGAACATAGAACATAGAACATAGAACATAGAACATAGAACATAGAACATAGAACATAGAACATAGAACATAGAACATAGAACATAGAACATAGAACATAGAACATAGAACATAGAACATAGAACATAGAACATAGAACATAGAACATAGAACATAGAACATAGAACATAGAACATAGAACATAGAACATAGAACATAGAACATAGAACATAAAACATAGAACATAGAACATAGACAATAGAACATAGAACATAGAACATAGAACATAGAACATAGCATATAGAACCTAGAACAAAGAACATAGAAAGTAGAAAATATAACATTGAAAATTTAACATTGAAAATAATATTAAAGCACAGTTTTTAGAATTGAGGAAAATTGGAAAATTGGCTCCTACCCCTGCTATTATAAGCTATAAAAAGTTATTAAATAATAAAAGCCTTTAGAGCTTTGTTTATCATTAACATTGTGCACAGCAATCAGAATGATATAAGATCGCCAGCATTTACACACAGATATAAAGTAACCGTAACTGTGCATCCTGCTATAAAATTGGCTTAATTAACACTTTTCATATTCCTTTCGACAGCGCTGCAAGGACTGACCGCAGCCTCACAGATTCATTCCTTTGCCGAGGCGAAGGGCTTGGATGCTGTCAATGAGCGGATGCCGCCGCGTCGCCCGCTCACGATGAGCGCCAGCAGCAGCAGCATCACGACCGTCAACAGCACCTCCACCAGCAACAACAACAACAACAACAACACAACAACCAAGAACAGCAACAGTGATGCCACGCTAACAAAAACAAGCCGAACTACCGTTAGATCGGCGACGACAAGCAACGTGCGCAGCGGTTACACATCGAAGAGATTCTCATAGTCAGCGGGATCAGAGCTAGGAACTGCTGAGTCATTGCAATGCTAAATTTAGTTTAATTGATTTTCCGTTTCATTTGCTAGTCATTATATTTTATATTATATTACATTATATTTTCTTCTTATTATTATTATGTTTTCTTATTATGATGCATATTATTTATATTCATACATATACACATATATTTTATTTTGTTAGCACAAATTTTATACGCAATTCGTTCGTAATGCTAGTAAAAATTGTTACACCTTTCATGGAATTTCTGTACTTGTAGTACGCAAAACAAACAAAAACTTTTACGTGACATGAATAATTTTTAATAAACCTGACAATAAATAGCGCAAAAATCAACTCAAATTTGCACTGCCCGACGGGGAGTACGAGGGCGTGGCCAGATGGGCGGAATATACAATTTAATTTGTGGTTGGGCGCTGTGCTGAAGGGGGTCGCCCAGCCAATGCCAATGCCAATGCCAATGCCAATGACAAGGCCAATCCCAAATACAGCTGTCACTTTAACAGTTAGCTGCAGCAGCTCAACTCATGCGTAACAGATCATCAACAACAACAACAACTATTGAGAGTCATAAAGCAATCCAGTGTGATAATTAAGCAGCAAAGAGCAGGCGGCAATCAACACTTAACGTCATTTGGAATTGAAGTTTTCTTTGCTTTACATGTCGTTTGCCAACTGTTCTTTGCAGTCTTTACGGCCTTTACATTGCCCCGTTAAAAACGTGCGCAATCAGAACGCAGTTGCACAGATAACGAAAAGAAAAGAAAACTGAACGCTTGGGCACACTACAGTGCTCTCTGCCAGACTTGACCCACATTTGCCACAGCCATTCAATTTAATTCTCTCAAATATGCAAATTTATAGTATATTGTACTAAGCGGTGCTCGGGCTAGACTAGTTAATGAAAACTTGAATTCATCTTTTTTATATACATTTTAGCTAATTATTGTCAACAACAAAATTTCAAAAATTATAATAATGATTTTCTCATTAATCATAGCAAAAAAAAACATTTTTTTTTATATATATTGTAATTTTTTTTAGTTATTATTAATGAATTCATTTATAAGCTAAACAGTCGAAAAAAACAAGATTTATTTTCATTTTAAATGCCAATATTATAGAGTAGTTCGTTCCACGTGATTTATCTCTAGCGTGGAAAAACTATCTCAAAATGCTTAGAAGCTGCTTTTATCTATATGAATTTATAACATAGTAAACGGGTTTGGTTACAATTCCTACATTCCAAATAAGTCAATCAAATGCATAAACAGATCAACTTGGATGTTACATAAGCATTACATCTACATAATATTAGCAATTTACTTTGCCATAATTCACATGACTCAAAATGTTTCCAAAAAAAAAAAAAAAAAAAAATTCTAAAAATGTTCTAAATATTTATTTAAAAGCAAAAGCTGCCACTTCTACGTATTTATGACGTCTTAAGCATATAGTCTATGTTTAGTTCCGACGAATCTGATAAGACTGCATAAAAAAAGAAAAGTAAACCAAAGCGCGCCTGACAAATGAATGATTTATGCTTGATCTGGAATAAGCTTGAGATCTCCCTTGACTCAGAAGAGTCTCGCTTGCAAATCGGACAATAGAACCAATTTTGGGCAGTCGCCTGACTTATGCTGTTGTTCAGATTGGGGAGAATTATGCTGACATTGACCGAGGTTGTAGGGTGGGGAGACCCTAGTAGACAGCGCCACTAAATCCAAGACAAATAAAGCCCTGGCCAATTCAAGTTATTTTATTTGGGTTTCTTCTAATATTTTTTTTTTCCGTTTCAGTTCGTATAATGCAAACAATACGCAAATGTCAGAGGAAATCTTTTATCAATTCTTTTAACAGTACATCTGCAGCACGCATGAGATACGAGATCTGATAAAGCGTTGAGCCCGCCCGTCAGTCGACGGACAGGTGCTTGGGCAACAGATTCACGTGCCATTTAAGCCGTAATTCAACGTATTGGCACATGCTGTTGGCCCGTGGCCGTTAACAGTCGATCGCAAATATAATAAAAGTTAACCGAACGATGCTTTATTGCCGGCCGAGGCCTACACTCGACAAATTGTTGTTGCTTTTTAATGTGTTTATCTGTACTGTATTTCGCAAAGAAAAAAAAAAAAAAAAACAAGAAAAAAGCAAAGAAAACAATAAGCTTGCTCGTAATGCTCCCGGTTCTAGACGTCGCGTCGTGTCGGTCGTCGTATGCCCGCTTCGTGCACAGCCGCCGATCGTCACCGATCGTGCTCGCCATATAACGGCGCTTCAGCGTACGCCGAGTCGCCAGTCGCCGCAAATCCGCTATTTGTGACCCATTCGCGAGCTCGTGTCCGTTCTCAAGACCCGCGATCCGTGAAATTGAACTAGTTTAACGTTATTTCAGTTCTGCATGGACAGCTAGAACGTAGCAGTAACTGTGATACTTGTACTATATATATATATATATTTATTTATATATATAGAGTGTATATATAAGCCCAGCTTCCACTCACTCATAACTATAACATGCATTCGGTTCTATTAATTCTACTCGGCGTCACGCTGGGCGCCTGGTCGGCCACAGTGCAGCCGCCGCCTTTGATACAAACTCTGAGCGCAGCTGGCGCCGGTGGCATTGGGCCCGAGTTCCAGCTCAGCGAGGATCCCGCTTCGGAAGGTAACTACATATATTAAGAATCAGGTCGAGGCACGTGAGCAGGCGAGCGTTTTTTTTGCTACGTGTTAGTTCGACTCAATCAGCTCCACTTCAATTATGCAATAGCAAAACAAAAAGTTGAAAATATTCAAATAAATGTAGAGGTAAAAAAAGTTTACGTATACTTTAATCTATGTAAGCTTTTCCGAAAAAGTTCAAATTACGCAATACCAAAAAAATCATTTTTAACTTAATATTCAACTAAAACATATATTCTATATGCCCATGCTACATACATTGTATATATTAACTAAATATATATATGCACAAGGTCAAAATCATTTTATTACAATCATAAAAGTTTAGTATTTTTTTTTTTTATTATATTTTTTGTTTATCAACTTGTATTGTTTGATTTGTTTTTTAATGGAAAGTCATTAGCAAATCTGAGATATATTTTTATTTAATATTCTCATTACGCATTTATCTTCATCTTGAGCAATTAAGATGCCAAGCCATTATGATTCGAATTTAAATGCCTTGTTTAAAGTGCAGCTTGTGAATTATTTAATAAAACAAATACTCTTCAGTCAGCACATATTAAAAAATTAAAACAAATTAATACTCTATAAACGCTAATTGAGTTTCATAAGTTTTAAGTCAAGCAAAAAAAAAATAGCACTTTTGTTTCTCATCCCAAAAAAACTCGTTTGATAATCGTTTTATTTTGATAGCTTCCTATCAAATTCAATAAATATCTTAAAATAAAATTAGCATAACAATTTGAGCTAATTAGTTCCGTAACAAATGCAAGACTGCAAGTGGATAAAAGCGCAAAGAGATAAAAAAAAATGAAAATATGAATATTATAAAAATATTGAAGTATATTAAAAAAAACAGAACATAAATTTATAATATGTGCATACGCTTCATTATTCATGGAACAAATAGCTCGTGTCAAATGCAGAACGCAAATACTTGTATTTACTCAGGTGAGAGATCTACACAAAAACACACATATTTGGCTATATGGAAAAACCCGGTCACAAAAATGATTAAAGTCAGTTTCATTTGGGAATATCAAAATCGTTTATTATTTTTATTATTTTTTTTTATAGAAATATCATAATTTCTATAAAATTGGACTGAATTTAATTTCACTTTCGTTGTTTTTTTTTTTTTTTTTAATTCCTAAATTCTTCAATTACACTCAAATTTGTTAGCTGAGTCCAAATTACAAATTACAATTGGCGACAAGAATTTTTAATTAAGACATAAAGAGATTCCAGCTGCTTGCTAACCAAATGCCAAAACTCTTCACAATCGAATCCGATAAACAGCAATTAATTAGAACCCTTTAACAGTTAGCCAGAGGTGTTACATTCGCCGTATTCTATCAATAATTGTGATAATTAAACAAGCAACCGCCAAAAGCCTCTAATTATCCACATCGATTTCATTGACAATTCAAATTAACAGTCTGTCAACGCGGTTTAACTGTAACGTGCGTCAGTGTCGCTGCCTATGGGCGGATAGGGGAGGAGGGAGCTAGCGGTGCGTGGGCGTGTGCAGCGAAAAGGGGACTTGTGGGGGATGAGCGCAGTTCAAATAGACACCGACTGCATACCTGAGATGATAATATAAATGGAAAACATGAGACTAGGAAGTAAAGGAGGGCAAAGCAGACGCAAGCATACCCTATAAGAAAATATAAATATGAATAATTAGAGAAAGTATTAGACCAGCAGATGCTCTGTAAATTTTTAACAAACTACAAAATTGAATTCGAATTTGAAAATATAATTAAGAAGTTATAGACACCATGAAGATGCATGAATATCCCGTAAAATTGTATTTTTTAAATTTATTCAAGAATTATTTCTTTAATACTAGCAGAGTAAAATACCCCATACCCTGTAACAAATTATTTGGGATTTATTGAAGAATTGATTTTTTAACAGAGTTATACGTATATACATATGCAATATACCCTGTAAAAAAGATTGTCTTCTTTAATACTAGTAAAAAAAAATGTATGTACCTTATTCTAAATGCCCCATAAAAAATATTATTTTTAATATATTCTAGAATACCTCCCATATTTATTATACTAGTAGAGCAAGACTGGGAACTAAAAATTCTTAAACAAAATTATATACAAATTTTTAAATATTTCGAAATAACAGTCAGGATATTTTATATACCCTTTCAATGCATTTGCTTGTTTGCAGGGTATCCAAAATTAGCATTACATTTTGAGATACAAATTTATCTACCGCCATGAAATGTCAAATAGCTGAATATATACATATATATATATATATATATATATATATATATATATATATATATATATATATATGTATATATATATCCATTTCTAACGTACTGATGTCTATTAAATGAATTATTTAAACACTTGAAAATGTAAAATCCTAGTTAATTGAAGCTTTGTGAGAGCAATAAGTAAACCCCAGTTCCAGAAATAGAATAGCTCGCTAGCAGAGCCAATGGATTGGAAAGCGGATTCGTGGGGGGTTTACGAAATCGTTGAAACGCTTCTAATAGGTATTATGTGCTCAACGAGCGACTTCCAGATATTTGCGTTGTCTTTATGGCAAAATAAATCTAAATAATTAGTCGGAGCGGCTGATTCTAGATATGATCGGACGGTCGTACGAGCTAGTGTCAAGTGGGTTTCACCAGTAATAATTAGAAAAATCGACAACGAGCTTGCGATCGTGCCTAACTCATTTCCAATTTCCTATTATAGATGCACAATTCTGGCGGCAAGTGGGCCTAAAGCAACTGGGCAAAACAATTGAGAACGCGAAGCGGGCCAAGGAGAGCTCGTATCAGCGCAAGGCCAAGAACATTATCATCTTTATTGGCGATGGTATGGGCCTGTCCACGATCAGTGCCGGTCGCATCTACAAGGGACAGTATCTGAAGCATGGCCATGGCGAGGAGGAAATGCTGTCCTTTGACGAGTTCCCCTTCACTGGCCTGGCCAAGGTAAAACATTGACTAAATTTGACAATTAATTGATCTGTCAATCTGTCAGTCTGTCAATCAAATTATAATTAGTAAATTAATTATTAAATAGTAAAGTGGATGCAATTGTGTAATAAGTTAGTAAGTAGTTAGTAAGCAATCACCTGATCTCAGTCATAAAATGAGCTGAGCTCTAAGTCAATCAATCAGTCGATAGGACGAAAGGTCTATAAGCAATCAATCAATCATTAGTTGACCAAGCTACAGAATCACCATTATAGAATAAGTCAGTTTGTTGAATAGTAACTCTGTCGGTCAATCAATCAGTTAACAAGTCAAAAACACATTCAAAACTTCAATCAAGCGGTCAGACATGTTATCAGTCCATCAATCAAGGGGAACGAGACGAAAACGCAACCAGGGCATCAATCAAATTCTTTAAAACGCTATCAATCAATCAGTGAATCAACTATTCAGCTTATCAACTGAGGAATCGATAGATCGATCAAACAGATTTAATTTGTTCAATCAATCATTTAGTCAATCAAAGGCTATCAATCAAGCCTTCAGTTAATTAATCAATTTCCTCTCAGTCCAGTTGATCAAAAAATGATTGAGTTAATCAAAAAGCCCATCAACTTTTGGCTATACAGTCCAGCCGGCCATCAGTCAATCAATCTGTATTCTCTCAGTTCGGCTGATCAATCAATCATTCAGACAATCAGGGCTCTATCTTCTTATAGCTACAAAATCTGCCTGCCACAAGTCAGTCAATCAGCTTCCTCAATCAATTCGCTATCAAGTTAATCAATATCCTAATCCATCAATCACACAAGTAACGTCAATCAATGTGCTCTTTGACAGACCTACAATGTGGACAAGCAGGTGCCAGACTCGGCGGGCACAGCCACGGCTATATTCAGTGGCGTTAAGACCGACTATGGAGCCATTGGCATGGACTCGACGCGCTCAACGACGAACGCCAGCCAGGGTCGACTCGAGTCCATCATGGACTGGGCACAGCGCGAGGGCAAGCGCACCGGCGTCGTGACAACCACACGTATTACCCACGCCACGCCGGCGGCCACCTATGCCAGGATCTACCATCGGGACTGGGAATGCGATACGGAGGTGCCCAAGGAGTCGGTGGGCATCCATGCGGACATCGCGCGCCAGCTGGTGGAGAATGCGCCGGGCAACAAGCTGAACGTGGTGCTAGGCGGCGGCCTGTCGCCCATGGGCGCCTTCAACGAGTCGGAGGTGAGAACCGTCCAGTTCGAGGGCGGCACCGAGACCATTTGCAAGCGCGGCGATGATCGCAACCTGGCCACTGAGTGGCTGCAGCGACAAGCCAATGACAGCACCAATGCGCAGCTGGTCTACACGCGCGAGGAGCTGCTCAAGGTGAACGTGAAGGAGGTGGATCACCTGATGGGTCTGTTCCGCAACAATCACATCACCTACTCCATAGCACGCGAGCAGGGCGAACCCTCGCTGCAGGACATGACCGAGGCGGCGATTGGCGTGCTGGAGCGTGGCGATAAGTCCAAGGGCTACGTGCTCCTGGTCGAGGGCGGCCGTATTGACCAGGGTCATCATCAGAACTACGCGCGAGCTGCCCTGCATGAGGTCTACGAACTGGATCTGGCCGTGCAGGCGGCGCTCAAGATGACCGATTCGGATGAGACGCTGATTATGGTAACTGCGGATCACTCACACGCGGTCACATTCAATGGCTATCCGAAGCGTGGCGCTGATATATTGGGCGCGGCGAATCTGGACAAGCCCAAGGATCCCATGGTGTATGAGACCATCACTTATGCCAATGGGCCCGGCTACTTCGATCATTTGGCCAATGAGACAAAGCCCGAGAACAGCTCGAATGTGTGGAGGCCGCTTAAGCTGTATACGAAGGAGCAAACCGAAGCGCCCAATTATCGCCACATGGCCACGCTGGCGCTGAAGGACGAGACGCATGGCGGCGAGGATGTGATTGTCTTTGCCAGCGGCCCGGGCTCCAGTCTGGTGCGCGGTGTCTTCGAGCAGAACTACTTGGCCTATGTGATGAGCTATGCCGGTTGCATGGGCCCGGCCAAGACTTTCGATGCGACGTGCAAGCGCCATCTGTCGGTCGCCGGCGGCAGCAAGGGTGAAAGTAGTGCTGCTGCGCTGAGACTCACGCTGTTGCCCCTACTCGCCGCTTGGCTGATCGTGCAGCTGCTGTAATCCTTATCGTGTTTTGTTGTACTATATAGTATTTACGGGTTTGTAGTTAACTTCATTAAAATGTTAGTAAAATAATCAAAAAATATATAAACAAACTGTTTCAATTTAAATGCGACTGCTCGACTAGAAGTTGCCCTGCAAGCAATGGACAAACGCAACTTTTTTCTGTATTTTAAATTAATTTACTATGGTTCACAGTGACACTCGCGTTTAATAGCACTCTTCTCGTCTCATTTAAACATATATCTGAAGGCCTTTAAGTTGGGGCAACCAAATGGGAAAAAAAACAATTTCAAGCGTTCAACAGGTCCTTAGCCAGCCTTGACAGCCGCCTTGCTGGCGGCAGCTGCAGCTGGCGCCTTGGGTGCTTCGGCTTCGCTGTCCAGTTTCTTGATGCGATGCACATCGACGCATTGCCTGAACTGGGCCACTTCCTCAATGCACTTGAGTGTCTCGCCGGGATGCGAGCGATAGCAGGCGAGTAGCTGGGCCTTGAGGTCACCGCATGGCGGTGTCTTGTGCGCCGCTGCTGTGCTCACAAAACGCTTGTGGACGTTCTCAACGGCGTTCGCGTACTCCGACTCCATGATGGTGTTGGTCTTCTTCAGGTTCTCCTCCAGCTTGATCAGGCGCTGTTTCCACAGCTCGTCGTTCTTGACCAGCTCCTGGTTCATCTGGCGCTGCACATCAGCTGCGCTGATCGTGTGTCCGCCGCCCTGCACATAGACGGGCGTGGGGCTCTGATAGACAACTGTTGGGGGTGCGGGGGCTGCATCTTTGACGGCCGCTTTCTTGGGCGTCTCCTGCGGCTTGGGCACCGGCCTAGACACCTCCGCGACGGAAGCATTTTCGCGCGCTGCAAATCAAAAGACATTTCGTTAGTTTACTTATTCAATTTATATATAAATAAATGATCATTTGACATATTGTTGCATAACACTTGGCCGGGGTAAGTTTTTGAAACTGAACAGCGCAATTGCAATCGTTTGTCAGACTGTGTACTTTACCCTGCTGTGTGATACCCTGTTTCAGGCGCTTCACCACGTCGTCGGATATGTCGAGGACGCCGGCAGGAGATGGATTTTCCATTGAAACGGAACGTGGATCACGCGATTGCTTTGCGCCCATGTTGTAGCTGTTGTTGTTTGTCGCTCTGAGGTAGCCTGGATGGCGTCGAAAATGTTGCGAATATTATTGTTTGTTTATATTGTGAGCAATTACCAAATGCATTAACTTTATCGCTAATTTTTGTAAAATAATACCTTTTCGTTTGCAAACTTGTGTTGGGCTACTAGAGATGGGCAATAGAGAGCGATGTGGGGTAATTGAGATGAGCGATATGGGCCGTAGGAGCGATTGCACGAGAGCGTAACGAGACTCAATTGCGGATAATATATATATATATACATATACATACATATATATATATATATATATATATATATATATTATATATTCATATATTTCTTATAAAAATTTAGATTTTTAATGATTATTGAAATAAACGAAATATTTTCTATTTCATCTTATTTGTATTGATATTCGTTTCGTATCAATATATCGTATACAGCTGCGGTCACTGCGATACTACTCACGCAGAGAAATTAGAGTGACCATGAGGCATATAAAAATGTGCTAAGCGCTTCGACATTGGCGGGTAAATTTAAAAGCAAATTTTCATTACTCCGCTGGTATATAGGAATATCTAAAGGAAAATCGCAGATAATTTGTTTTCAAAATCATAGATTTTATTCATTTTTAGCATTTTTCTTATGTTTTTCTTGTCGACAATTAATTACATACAATTACGAGTAAATGACATTCACTTTCTTCGTGTATCTAATATTTTTGCAATTTGTTAATTTTATGGATTACTTAATAATTATTTATTTATTCATTTACCCTTTTTCGCTTCTAGTTTGACTTGAACATTCATTTCGCAATGTGATTTAGTATTATTTTTTATTTTTTATTTTTCGTTTTATCTTCTTTATGAGTTCATTGTTCAAATGTGTTTAAAATGCTATTGAACCTCGTGAATGGGTGTTGGTGTGTGTTTGTGGGTGTGCAAGTGAGAGTGAATTTCGAATGTGTTTTGGCTAATGAAATACTAGAGATATGCGTGCATGTATCAGAGTTCATTTGATATATGTACCTAATTTCTGTAGCTGCTCTCCTCAAATTCGCTTCGGAAAATTCTATTTATTTATTTATTTTTTTTGTTGACATTTTCAATATAATTGTATTTATTAATAATTATAATAATATACATCAATAATATTTATGGAAATTTGTTGCTGCTATTTTAGTTTTCTTTTAGTTTTTATTACTTTTTTTTTGTTGTTTTGTTTTGCTTTTTTTTTATTATAGTTTTCTCGTAGGTAATTATTGTTCTTTTACTTGTTTATGGGAATTATTGAAATTTTGTTTCATTCCGGCTCGTGTTTAATTTTATTATTTTTATGAACTTTTTGTTGGTTATTTTGTATTTCATATCACTGTTGGTGGTTTGTCAATGTTCATATTTCGCATATACATACATACATAGTGTTCGTCAATGTTTTAATTGTGGTAGATCAAAAATTCTAATCTCAATATACATACACATTCAAATTTTACAAAATTTTCCAAATTTTTCGTAATTTTTTTTTTCATTTTTATTTTTTGTATATTTTATAATTTGTTACGTGTTCTATATTTATATATATATATATTTGTATTTTCTTACGGCGTATGGACTTGTCATACATTTAGCGTTTAAGTATATAGTTTTTAGTTTTGTTCTCCTTTTTCATTCATAGTTGAATTATTTTGTTTAGTTAGTTTTGTTTGATAAATCGCTATTTAGAAGGAAAATCACACAAGGTTATTTTGTTGTTGTTTTTGTTTTTATTCGAATAAATTTCTTATGTACATTCAGTTAATTAGCATTTGCATTTGGCGAACTAGTTCAGTGGTTCAGCACTAGCTCATGCACTATCTAACGGACTGTTCCGATTCCGTTTTCGATTCCGGCTTACACACTAACACCTAAACGGGCTGTTCCGAGTTCCGCTTCCGGTTTACACACTATCTAACGGGACTGTTCCATTTCCGTTTTCTTCTCTTTTTTTTATAGAAAATGATATTTTGTTTTGTTTTTCGTTTGGTCAAGTTACAAGGCGTGCGTTCGGGGGAATCAACTCAAACTAAAACTCAGCTCAGTCGAAAATTAATCTCCGATTTTCCGAATCAATTCAAATTAGGGAAAAAGAAAAAAAAACACAAATGAAACAATTTGTAAGAAATATCACGTAATGCATGTTTTTTTTTTATTTAACTTTCGGATTTCTGTTTTTATACTTTCGCTCGCTCGCTCGCCTCCTAAAGGTAGATGTTCGTTATAGTTATATAAATTGTAATCATGATTTCTTTACGTTTCATAGAGTTTTACATCAAGAGAATTTTTGAATCTTTTTTGTTTTCTTTTTGTTTGTATGCTTTTATCTTTTATTTTGCACGTTTCTTATTTCTTGCTTCTATATTCATAACTCATAATCGTGACTTGCGCAGAATTCGAATTACATTTAGGTTTATTTAACTTAATTAGTTTTTCATATTTTCTTTTTATCTTAAGCAACGGTTTGATTTTATTTGTTGTAGTTTTGTTTTTATGGTTTGGTATTACTTATAGACAAATTTCATATTATAGCTACAATTTATTAGCTAGAGTTATAATTTTAATGCGCAGCTGACGCCCCTTAACGACTTTACAAACTAATCGAAAATATATAATATATAATGCAAAGTACATTGTTATGTAGTGTGGGTGTGTGTGTGTGTGTGTGTATAATTAATCTATCCATTAAGTTATTAGTTACATAATTGTTTTTTCCTTTTTCTTTTGTTTTTGTTTAGTTGTATCGTTGAGAAATACACTGAAACAGAGCTCGCAAATCATATTGAACACATAGCTATAAAGTTGATAACTAATGTAAATCAGGCGAACATAATTAAGTTTTGTTTGTTCTCTTTTGTTGTTGTTTCTTTACAAATTCCTTTCGTTTAACATCGATGAATTACAAATTACAGAGTGGCTTAAAGCTACAGGGGGCTTGGATTGGATAGAATTTAATTAATTTTTGTTGTTGCCGGTTTTTTTTTGTTTTCAAAATGTTTTCATAATGAAACACTTAAATATATATATTTAGTTGTTGTTGTTGTTGTAGGTGCACGAAATGTCTGCGTAAAGTTGTTGTTTTATGAATTAATTGTTAGTTGTATTGCATATATATATATATATATATATATATATATATATATATATATATATATATATATATATATATATGTATATATATGTATGTATTGTTATGCTAGGTATCTAGACTAAAAGTTAGGGACACTGGCGCATATTGTGTCCTTTGTTTGTTTCCTTTACACTCAAAGCTTACAACTTATATTCAAAATATGTTTTTTTTCTCTTCTTTTTTGTATTTTTTTTGTTTTTAATATTTAAATATTAATTTCTGTCTCTATATATATATATATATATATATATATATATATATATACATATATATATTTGCCCATTCATTTAATATAAATCTTGAATGCCCTTTGTTCAGTTGAGTTGTTGATAAGTTTCTCATTTGTTGCTGTTTGTTGTTGTTCTTGTTGCATGGAGCACAAATTAAACAAAATGCAAATAATTTGTTAAGCAGTGTAAATGCAAAACCCAAGCAGAACTAGCTAGAGAGCGGAGGATGTGACTATGTGTGAGCGAGAGTAAAAGTAGAAGTAGATGTGGGTGGCTGTCTGTGTGTGTGTGTGTGTGTGTGTGCGTGTGTATGAGTGTGTTGGTACTTGAATTCTTCTTCTGCCTATCTTGCTCTCTTATCGTTGTTTCGCTTTTAAGCCGTTGTTCTCTTCGTTTACAACTGTCGTCATATATTCAATATCTTCATCATCATCCTGTCTCTCTCGCTCTGCTCTACCAGTTTACAATTTGTTGTTGTTTTTTAAGAATAACGTTTTTTTGCAGCTGGACCTGTTGCTTGCATTAAATGTAGTGCATATTTTCGCTTTTTTGCCGCCGACTTGCAATTGTTTATCAACTAAAATTATAAGTTAAACTTAGCATAAGTTAATCATAAGCGTTGCCTGATGATTCATCATCATCAGCAACATCATCATCATCATTATCAGAAGCATCAAGGCAAAGAGCAAGTATTCAAGAAAGCAAAAAATTAATCAATTAAAAAAAAAACAAACAAAAATGTACAAAAGGAAAGCGCAGCTGTTTGCTTCTCGTTGCCCGTGTGTGTGTGTCGGGGTTAATGTGTGTTGGCTGTGTAGTGTGTGTGTGTGTGTGTGTGTGTGTGTGTGTGTGTGTGTGTGTGTGTGTGTGTGTGTGTGTGTGTGTGTGTGTGTGTGTTACTGCAACATGTTGTCAGCGACCAAGTCGCTCAATGAACTATACATATAACATGTTATGTATGCATACATCAATTATCATATCAATTATACACACATATATATATATATATATATTTATATATATATATATATAAAGAGCGAAATATACTAAATAAGTGTGTGTGGGGCTGCTGTACGTAGGTGTGTGTGTGTGGGTGTGTGTAGATAGGCTTGTTTCGCATCCTCGCACAACATTTTAAACAATAAAATATTATTTAACATTTCGTACATCACCCACAACGCCGCCAGCCTGGAGGCCGACACCTTGACGAATCCGTATCGATGGACGTCGCTCGGGCGTATCGTAGGGTTGTCGCGAGGAATTGGTGGCTGCCATCGAGTCATCCATATTGAGTCCACCATTGCCAATAAGCTGACCGCCAGCCCCTCCATTGCCACCGGCTCCGCCACCGCCGCCAAGCATGGCCAGCGTTTGTCCAGCACCCGAACTGCTGCCCAGCATCTGTTGTGTGCTACCGCTGGCTGTGACCATAGCCGTGTTGACCTTGTGCTGTTGCTGCTGCTGATGGGATGCAGCAGCGGCGACAGCTGCCGCTGCAGCAGCAGCATCCTGACCCTGGCCCTGGCCGTCGACGCCATCCTGGGCCTGCTGCATGGCTTGTGGATTGCGCGGACCTCCAAACTTGAGCAAATTCCAGTCGAAGACATAGTCATAGGTGAAGCCCAATCGATGGAACAGATTGCGGAACAGTTTACGCAAGTGGCAGTAATCGGGACGCTGATCGAAGTGCATCTGCCGGCAGAAGTTTAGATAGTTAACAAACTCGCTGGGGAAGCCCTTGCAGAGAACAACGATCGATGTGGATAGTTTCTTTTCGGAGATGCGCTCGTATTTCTGTCGCTTATTGGCCGCCTTCAGGCCCTGCCAGGGCAGGGCGCCCAAATTGAAGTACATGAGCACATAGCCAAGCGATTCGAGATCGTCGCGTCGCGACTGCTCAATGCCCAGATGTGTGTTGATCGAGGCGTAGCGAGCAGTGCCCGTCAGATTCTTGTTCTCCCGATACGCAATGTGCTTCAAGGAGCGTGCGTCGCGAAACTTCTTGGCCAACCCAAAGTCAATTATGTACACCAGATTGCCCTTCTTGCCGAGGCCCATGAGGAAGTTGTCCGGCTTGATGTCGCGATGAATGAAATCACGTGAGTGGATATAGTCAATACGTGATATCATTTGATCCGCGAGCAACAACACAGTCTTCAATGAGAAGCGCCGCGAACAGAAATTAAACAGATCCTCCAGCGACGGCCCTAGCAGCTCCATTACCATCACATTGTAATCACCCTCGCTGCCGCACCAAATTATACGCGGTATACCAATCCCACCTTGCATTGTCTTGTAGAACTTTGATTCGATGTGCAGCTGTGGATGCTTGGTGCGTATACATTCTAATTTGATGGCCACCTCCTCGCCCGTGTTGATGGTTGTGCCCAAGTAGATGTCGCCGAACGAGCCGGAGCCAATTTTGCGGCCCAAGCGATATTTGTTGCCAACGCGCAGTTCCATCTTTATCTCTGTTTATATATATATATATATGTGTGTGTGGGTGTGGGTGTGATATATATGTATATATAATATATATATATATGCGTCGCCTGCATAAAGGAAAAGGCGTTTAATAAAGATATAGAATTTAATATTCAATATATATCTATATAATATTCAATTGATAAAAACCTTTCTGATTCCGCTTCTTCCTCTCAGCCTCTTCTCCTTCTGCTCTCTTTTATCAGATCTTTTGTATTTAGTTCATGCGATCGGTTGGCTTTTGGTGCCAGTCACGGGCGCTGCGGCTGCTGCTTCTGCTGCAATCAGACAAAGTTCGTATTAGCTCTTGCTGTTGGTTCATCGTATGGACAGAGTTAACGGTAAATGCCAACGACCCACGCACAAATACATATGTATAAATATATATATATGTATATATGTGAGAATTTCAACGAGACAGACATTTAAAATGTATACATCTGCAAAACAAATATCTAGCTAAATTTCTTCCATTTTTGTGTGTTTTTTTTATGAAAATATATTACAGGCTGTGTTGTTATCGATAACTTTGTGACAGATATCGATTCCGCGTCGCAGCTGTAAGTCACATAAAATGCAAAAAGAAACTGAAAAGCAACAAAGCAACGTGCGATGTGTCAATTAGATAAGAACGCAAAACGAAACCGAACGTCGCTCACGTCGCCCAGCAACAACAACAACGAGAAGAAACAGAAGAAGACAATAGCAAAAAAAAAAATATAATTGTATATGCAAAACGCTGCAGACTGCAGTTTCCAGCAAAAGCAAAACTTCGTCGGCGTATAACTGTATAGCCGAAGTCCGCAAACTTTCAGCATTTTGATACTCTTTTTTATTTCGCCTTACTAAGAGAATTCTCCTTCAGCAAATACATAAATTTGTTTTTTTTTTTTTATCACGCCTATATCTTTTAGCGAAAAGGAACTTTTTCTAGTAGGTAGTCAAATAGCTAAATAGATAACAATTTGAAAACTCTAGTTAAGATACAACGATTTTAGACGAATTTTTCGAACAATTTTTTATATCAACAGCCGTAAAGGAAATTTTTTCCTACTAAAATGGAACAATCAATATTTGCCATTACCTTTAATTCCTGTTAGCAGCTAGACCACAATTCTGCCTGTCCGCCAGTGTTTGCAAAACATCAGATCTGACACAAAAACAGCTAAATTGCCAACACTGCTAGTTACACAGTTAATAGATCGATAGCAACACTGTTATTTGTTATCGGTGACGAGATTTCTGCGTAAATTCTAATCTAAAAATAACAAAAACAGCACATCAACATGACGACATTAACATTAAGCGATGAATCAGCGCAAAAATGCATGAAAATAAAATAACCCAAAGAAGAGAAAAACACCAACAATAACCTGCTGCCAGTCGCAGCGACAAGCATACTTCAATGTATGTGTGTATGTACGTGCGTGTGTGTAGGTAAACAATTAGAGATGAACAGTAGAAAAGAAGCAGCAAACGGACTACAACAACGACGAATGCCATTTAAATGACACTTTCAGTGGTGAAAAGCACAGCACACACTCACACACACATGCAAACATTAAAAATGGAGTCGCGCCCCAGCAAACAGACAAATCTCAAGCAGTTGGGCAGCAAATGGCGCACAGCAACAGTGAAACACTGAAATTTTCTCTAGCTCGCTACCAAAATAAATGACAAAAAATTATGTTTGCTTGTTGCTGTTGGTTTTGCTTTCTTCAAATAGAGACAATTATTAAGGTGTATATTATTATATGTATAGCTAGTGCCCTCAGTTGCCTTGCCTTGCACTTATCTATTTGATGCGCTTTCTTTTGATGTTGTTGTTCAACACGCACCTATAACAAAAATCCATCTGTCCATAAGTGAGTGTGTGTATGTGTGTGTGACCTATGAAGCTGGGCCAGTTCTAACCTCAAAACTGGTCAAGCTTATAAATGACAACTACACACATACACATAGTTGCTTGTAATTGTTGTTTGCTTTCTTTGTCTGCGCTGATTTATTAGCACTCCGCTCGTCGTTTCGTTTACCGAAAAAAAGTAACGTTTACCGTTCGTTTTTGTTGCCTTTTCAAATGCACGTTCTAGTTTTGTTGCTGCCATCATTTGACAGGTGCGCAAGTGAGACAGTCGCAAGCTTACACTTGCATTCTGTCTCTCTTGCTCTCTCTCAAACTATATATGTGTGTGGGTGTTTGTTGTATGCGTGCGTGCGAGAGCAACAGCTGATCGTGGTGGGAGTGCAGCGGGACGGCTTCTTTTTGTTGTTCCTGTTCTTCTTCCGGCAGACGTACCACACAAATGAATATACAATATTTGTATGTATGTATTTATATGGCTGTATATGTCGAATATGTTAATTTTCTTGGGGCACGTTGCGTTGGCGGGCGCCAAAAAAGACTTCCGCAAAACACAAGCACCGTCAGAGAGAAGAGGAGGCAACCGCAAATACAAACAGTTGTTCCAACAGACCAATAAGAGTCAATAGCCATACAACAATAGCAACAATAAAGCAATCTATGCAATTAATTTTGGAGTCGACGTCAACGTTAACAGCGACAATGACGTCGACGTCGACGTCGCTGTCGAGTCCGCTGCTGCAGTCAATGGCCTCGCAGTCGAGGACGAGGCGACCTAACGTTAAATAGCAAACGTCGCTTTGTATTTGTTATTTTTCCTTTTTTTTTTATTTTTTGTCTCTTACTTTTTTCAACCCGAACTATTGTAACGGCTAACGGCTGTCTGCTTAACGGCTAACGGCTGTCTGTGAGAAAGAAAGGGATGGGGAGTTTTTCGTATGCCTACCTTGGCGGATTTGGGAGTCACAGTGTGGCCAGGCTGCTCCGCTGCTGCTGCTTGCACTTGACGCTCGCTTCAATTTCCAGCTGAAAATGCACTGCGTTTAATTGGATTTCAATTTCACAAGAACAACAACTACAACAACAAGAACAACACTGGAGACGACAACGACGACGTCATGATAAGTTCATTTCAACTTTCTTTGTTTTTGTTTTTGAGAGCACACTCACACACACCACACACACAGATTTACTCACATTTACGCAATATCGAAAACAATTCGTTTTATACATTTCTTAACTTAAGCCAGGGCCATTTTGGCCATTTGGCATTTTTTTTTTCTTATTTAATTTTTTTTTGTATTGTTTTATGATTTTCCTTTTCTGCTTTTTCTTATATCTCAACCGCGCTTTGTTAGAGTGAACGTTTTCGCACGTCTGGCACTAACAGCTCATTCGAATTGGCCAATTTTTTTTGCATTTATAACTAGAACCGCCAAAAATATCACAAATATGTTTTAAAATATTGTTAAGATTGCGCTGAGACAAAAAACTACATCGGAGACAACGACGACGGCGACATACGAAAAAATACAAGCGAGTCGTTTGCCCTGGCACTCATGCACACACATCTATACACATATATGCATATAAGTACGCACGCACGTATGCATGCTGCATACAGTAGGGTTGTCTCTCTTACACTGTTGTTGGCTTTACAGCGAGCACGTTGCTAGCCAGACTGTTTCAACGTTTTCACACCAACACTTGCATGCCAGCGAGACGTATACGTACACGATAACGAAGCACACATAAAGCAAGATGAAAAAAGTTGCCACCACTACGGGCACTGTGGCCGAAGCAGTCTCTCTGGCTTTTTGTTACGCACAATTTTCACTATATGGCACGCGCACGTTGCATATTTATATAAAACCAGTACTAACTTACTTTTTGCGCCTCTATTTATTGTATTTCTTTGCACTTTTACATAAATAATTGAATCTCTTTTATAAATTATTTGCTAGAATTAATCTTGGCAACACAACAACACCAACAACAGGCTCGACGAGAAGTTCCATTTGAGAACCATTTAAATAGTTGCGGAACTATCGGTTCGAAGCTAATGAACCAGATGGTGAACTTTTTTGCTTACACGATATTGATAGTCCTGTTTTTTATATATAAATATATGTATACATCTTTTGTAGAGTATGTAATATTATTATTTTAATATTGTTATTTAATTAAAATACCTGTGATGTTGTATTGAAGTAGCTGAACGACTTACATACATATGTACATTTGTATCTCTTTGACATGATAATCAAAGAACGCTTGATCAAAAATGAGCTTAACATATGGGCTACACTATACATATACATATGTAAATAAAGCAAAGTCTAATGGATTATATAAGTAAATATTTAAATTAAAAATAATATTCAGTGGAAATTTAAAATATAATTTCATTACTCATATGAAATGTCGTCCCTCGTCAATAGATTGCGGCGGTCTGCCGATACATACATGAAGTGCAAAACAGTCAGCTTTTGTATGCTAGCAATAGCCAAGACATGCACCATTTCTGAGTTAATAAAATCGCATGTTGTATGACTCAATATCTGTTTATATATATTCATATAGTGATATACATTTGTAAATACACATGCACATATACCTCACGCATACATAAGTAGTTGCAGCCGAATAAATAAAATTCATATAATGAAAACAATAATAATTGGTTATTTAATATATATTTAGTATTCAAACCTACGATTTACAATATCTGTTAAAAATAAAAATTAAATAAATACTAAAGTATTATGTATATTTTAATATTTATCTGAATACAAGTCCCCCATTTCTGATTGGCTGAAAAAGAAAACAAAGCAAGCCAACGGGTCATTTGGGAAAACAACAACAACATCAGCAAGTGGTTACGATCTACGCTACACACACACACACACACACACACTTACAAAATTACATGTACACACCCATACATACATACACTATGGGCAATTAACGATCTGGCGAATGGCAGGCCGACATCGAGCCGATGGTCAAACGAACGCACAAAACACGAATGCGCATCAGGTGTGAAACAATAAAACAAAATGCCGGCGCAACGAACGATTTTTCGTTATTTGTTGTTCGTTCCGTTATTGTCTTTGCTTGCAAATGAGCTGTGAGCTGTGAGCTGAGTGCCAGAGCGAGATGGTTACATGTATTGTCGGACGCTTCGCTTTGCTAAATATTTCCTCAACACATGTCGTACGGCTGGCGAGTGTGTGCGAGAGGGAGAGGGGGGCATTTTCTAACATTGGCGCTGCAAATGTCATCGCCTGCTCCGACGAACGCGCCATTTGGTTTCGTTTAGTCGCAGAGCAGAGGCTGCAGCTCTGCTGGCGGCGGCTTAGATCAAATAATTTGATTTCATGGCAAGTCGCAAAAATTGTCAAGCGGTCGTCGCATCCGCCGCCGCTGCTGCTGCTGTCGCGGCTGCATTTTTCCGCAACCTTTCGGCGCTGCTCCAGTTTGATCGCAAAAACAAAACCAACACGAAGAATCGAAAAAAAAACACAATTTTCATTTGCCTTTTGGTTTTTCAATAAAAAAAAAATAACTTTTAATTAATTCGATTTTTTATTTAATTTTTGTATTCTTTTTTTACATACATTTCGCAGGCGCTCGTTTTGTTTATCAACAAAGGCGGCGCCTTTTGAAGTCCGCCGGCGAGAAAATTGCTTTAGCCGGGGTGAGGGCGAGGGGCAGAGTCGGCATGGGGAACTTGTTAGATGCTGCTATTAAATTGCTAGACACGATTCAATTTTCCAAAAGGGGTGGTGGATGGGGAGGGCCTGGCCAACTGGAGGGGGGACTGCTGTGAGTATTATTTCCATTTTGATGCCTTTTATGACACTTCAGTTTTGTTTTTTTCTTTTTTATTTATTTTTTTTTGTTATTTGTTATTTTCTGGCTACCCTGTACATCTTGTCGTTGAGTAAACGGGGGGTTACAGGTTTTTAATTGTCAAACGTATTTTAATGATAATCATTTTCTAATAACTTTTTTTCCTAGGTTTACTTGAACGTTTATCTATCGATCTCAGGAACTATAGCAGCTAGAGATATGCAATATATATATTCCTGGATATCATATGTTCTAGAAATAAAAATCATTTTTTTTATTAGCCCATTCATATCGATAATAACTCTATTAATAAACTCTATTTATCTATTTATTATAGAACTCAATTTAAAAAAAATATAAATAAATTACAAATAATATAGAATGGATCTATAAAGATCTGCATTTATTCTAGGTAACACTTCGCTCTGTGGATTATGGTCAGGCAGGAAGAGGACTGCTTTAAGCTGGCAAGGTATAGGGTGCTTCGTAGCCTGTCATATCCGTTACAGCCACCGTTAAATGTTTTCATTTTGTTTTTTATCGCATAAAACGCTCATCTGGCAGACGTCTTGGATCGCTTTTGGCTGCTCTTCGATCGTATCTAGTAGGTATTTATGATTTCGTTTATGCATTTTCGTGTTTTATTGTTTAAATTTTTGGTCATTTCGGCGTTCTTCTTCTTTGCCTTTATTTTTTGTTTTTTTGTTTTGTTTTTTATACGTTTCGCCGGCGGCGTTTGAGTAGAAAAAAGTTAATTGAGTTGTAAAAATTATAAAGTTGTAAAAAACCCAACAAGCCTGAGCAGGCTGCAGCGAAGAAATGTCGGGTAAAAGTCGCATCCAGTTGAAACCACCTAAAACAGGAGTGTGACAAAGAAAGAAAGAGAGAGAGAGAGAGAGAGCGAGAGAAACAATAATAAATAAAAGCCCAACATAAATACGCATCGATTCATTTTATGGCCATGAAATGAATAGCATCTAGTTTCGACAGAGTTATTCTTCACGTTTTTTGTGATTTTTTGTGATTTTACGATGTCGCATTCTATGGTCGCCTTTTTTCGACTATGTCGAAGCTAAATATAGATATGGGAATTAGAATAACTAAGCCTGGCTTATAATCGCTTGGATCAAAAGCCATTATCAACTGAGAATTCGGATTAAATGGCGCGGACAATGGACTAAAACTAGTCGAAGGTTTATGAAATCATATTGAATGGCGCTTAGAGTTATACTAGTTATAAATAAAATAAATAAATTAAAAAAATATAAATTAATTTAAATAAATAGATATAAATGTAAGTATATATAAATAGAAATATTAATACAACAATTTATAATAAATTTAGATAAATGTAAGTAAATATAGAAGTTCAAATATATAAATAAATGCAAATAAATTAAAATATATAAAAAAGTAAATAAATACAAATTAATTAAAATAAATGTTAATAAATTCAATTATATATAATTAAATATGTATAAAATAATTATAAAAAAGTTGTTATATTTAAATAAATATAAATAAATTTAAATATATATTTAAAAAAAATTAAAAAATAAATATAAATTAATATAAACAAATATTAATATATATATGTACATAAAAGTAGCTGGTTAAAACTCATATATATGAATCAGGCTAAATTTCTGTTAAGGAATTCAAACTTAAGCCAATTCTTGGGCTGCATTTATTTTAATTTTTTTTTACATTAAACTAAATGTATTTAGCATTCTGAGAGAGAAGATAATGTGGTTTTGTTAGCCGGAAAATTTGCTATAGTTTGACTTTAGGCTTAGCCCAAGATTCGATTTTGTAACTTTCATAAAAAGGCTCAATTACATTAGATTGGCTGAAACCTTTTGTCAACTAAACAAACTCAATTTAAAAATAAATTTAATCTTAGCTTTAGGCTTATGTTGACCACTTAAAAGATTGAAGAGTTGACTGATTGATGAAGTCATTGGCAGACTGACTGGCTGTATTAGCCAAGCTCTTTATATTTATAGCTGCAAATATTAAAATAAATATTTAAAAAGTTTATGACGTTTGTATTTCAATATAATAGTTAAAGATAAACTTCAACTCTTAAATGTTCGCTTTATGATATAAACATTTTTTTTTTTTTTTAATTGTTAACAAAAATTTTATTTTTATTTTTGTTTTTAAGTTTGCTTTAAAGTTTGCTTAGTACACTAAATGGTGGAATAAATAATGATATATGTGCACTATAGTGATGGAATCACTGCCTTAGAGGTATGGAACATAAAGATCGAGCATATATAATGAATTAGATTGAAGCTAAGTGATGCTAAGAAAACAAACTAAGAAAACACAAAGAAAAGCAATAAATTTTAACAGAATAAATAATATAAATATTTTCTGATCAAATCTCTTACTAATTATATTATTAATAATTTAATAATAATATTATTATTAATATTCTAATTTTCATTCACACAAAATAATCTAATCCTTTCCTTTAACGATCCTTTATAGCGAACACTTGGGTGCATCTAATCGCTGTGGTGCCGCAAATACAGCTGCAACAAGTGGCCAACTCCGCCGCACCGCCTCCACCCTCTCAACGGCTCTTTGTCGAGGTGTCATAAATCCACATGTGGTTGTAAAGTGTCTACTAATTTCTGTACGTTTCATGCCACTCTCTCTCTCTCTCTCTCTCCCTCTCTCTTTGGCTGTCTTCTTTCTTTCAACTGTCACTCGATCACTGGCCCCTTTGGCCCCTTCGGCGGATCCGAGGCTGGGGCCACCTAATTTCACATGAACATGTTAATGTTTACACGCGTACCGCGATTTTTATGTGCTCGCCCCCGCCGCGGATCGTCAGCTCCACGACGCGGCAGCAGGAGAAGACGAACGGACGGTCGGACGGTCGGACGAGTAGCCAACCAACGTTGCGCCGTCTTGAGCTTATCTCCAGCCGATCGCCGAGCCGAGCCGACGATCCACACGCACACAGTCGAGAGCCGAGCAGTCGGCAGGCGCAGATCAGTCGCAGTTTGCTTGTCAGTCGCGTCGCGTCGCCTCGCCAGCTGTGTGTGGGTGTCTGTCTAAGTCTCTGAGTGATCCGAGCAGCTGTCTCTGTGTCTGTATATCTGTATCTGCATCCCTAACTGTAACTGTATCTTTGACAAAAGCCGCGCAGCCGTCGGCAAACACTGTTGAGCGAAATGAGCGCCGATTCGAATGCGGAGCGCGCCAAGCCCGTGGAGACCTTAGTCCTGGCCAACTATGCGCTGAAGGCCGAACAGAAACGCGCCGCCGGCCAGGGCGGACGCAAGGAGGATGAGCGCATCACCAGCGCCGTCATGAAGGTCCTGGAGGGATACGATTGGAACCTGGTGCAGGCCTCCGCCAAGTAAGTTGACCAAACTAGAATCTGGCTTAAATAATTCCTGAATTTCTGATATTATACAGATTAATGTCAGATTATAACGGTATATTCTTTATCTTAAATGATCTTTATCGATCACAGGGAATGATCACACTTTTGATCAGCTTGACTCTATTGAGTTTACAGCTTATTATTTATAATCTATATCAAGTGCAACTTCCTCAGAGGTTTTACTTTGGTAAAATTGATAAGATAGTTGCTATAATCGATATAGCTATGATTTCTTGACAGTCTGTCCGTTTCCACTCAAAATGAATTGAATTGCGTTTTTATACTAAAATCAGTGGAAAGATCGATTGGCTATATCATTCATCATCAATTTCCACAAGAAAATTGTATTTCTCTTTTAGTTCACAAAATATTTTAAACAAAGCCAAACAAATTTTAGTGTTTACGATTTGATATCTATAGATATATAAGATCAAATATAATTTGAGAGTAGTTCATATTATATATCATATTTTTCTTAAAGTAGACCATATATTACAGAGTATTTCATATCAGGTCTACTATAATTTATGGTGTCTCCTATATAGATTACTACTTTACAGAGCTCCCAAAGAGTGGCTTATTAAAATATGAAAAATTATTATAGTATGAGCAAAAGTAGTGCACGACCTACGCCAACAAGGATATTTACTATATACTTATATTCTAATTTAACATACAAGTAGATCGCTCTTATTTCTTATAGAAGAAATTTAGTATTTTGGTTATTAAGATTTATGGCAATTTTTTGGTATATTTTATTTCAAAAATTAAAAAAAAATTGTATAAATTATGAAGGGCTCAATGTTGTTTTATTATTAGAAAAAAAAAATTTTAATAGAAAATATAGGATTGGAATGATATAGAAAATATTCATATTCTCTCACAGATTTGGGCAAACTTTTAATAATTTTTTTTTTTTTTATAATATACGTATGCTCAAATAATATTTATTTGCTTTATATTTATAGTTATATATTTAAATATTTAAGAATCGCTGGATTTTTTATACTATTTAAAGTTTTATTATTATAGACTGAAAATGAAGAAAATTATATATATATATACATATTTATATATATACATACTGAAAATGATACTCTATAAATTACTGTTCTTGATTTTCACTTTCCTACTAAGCTATAATAAAATTTAGCATTAACTTAAACAAAGTTGTCCTGGTTCGTCTGCCCCTAGCGAGTCACTTAGGTTATCCTAGTAGAAATCGTGTGATGTGGATAACCTGGAATCGAAGCATTTATGAATGACTAAGCGTGGCGCTCTTCTCGTCGCTGATTAGCACAATTTTATGAGCTTGCGGTTGTTGTTGTTGTTGTTGTATGTTTTTTTTTTTATTTTTATTTTATTTAAATGGATAAACAAACTTGGCGAACCGCAAAGGCAAAAAGTGTAAAAGAAGAAACGAAACGTTTGGGAATACGCTGGCATATGTAAATATAATATGTGAACTGAATTTACACATCTTAACACATGGCTGTAGCTGGGATAGCACACATATATACGTATATATATGTATAGGGTTCAGTGGGTATAGAAAATACAGCGGGAATGGGGGAGCAGACGAAACACGTTCAAAATGAAGACGACAAATCAATTCAGGCATAAAAAGCGAATAAATATGTTTTTAGCATAAAGATGTTAACTGCTAACAAGCTGCCCAGACAGCCAGAAGAGGGCGGGCTGGGGGACGGCTACAGTTGGGGGCTGCCCCCCTCTGGGGCTGTACAGGTGTAGACGTGTGTGAAAATAATGCCAAATCCAGTGGAAACACATCGCTCGAGACAGTCGGAGTTGTCACTTGCAACTGAATGACAAATGTGGCAAGTGCAACCAGGCAACTGGCTGGCGCCAGCGCGAGTCGTGAGAATGGCCTGACGGCCTTCTCTCTCTGATCCCTGTGTGCTCCTGTGTAACGGTCAACAGCAGCAGCAGCAGCAGCGCCCTTTGACTATTTGCCGAGCATTTATCGCGGCTGCGGTTCAGCGAGCAACTCATATGATTAGCTGCCACACTGCGCTCTCGACAGAATGGATAGTGGGCGAGTGTCACATGCAAATGGGCTGGAGAGAAGCAGAAGATGGTGGAATAAGGATTTAAATTAGTTTTCTTATTATCTAACATTTACTCTTCGTTTTTTGTCCTAATTAGCGCATAGTCGACTTAGCGACAGTCTACTGTAATTTTGGTTTCCCTTATCAGCTACGTGCGCTCAGCTGGTCGCAAACAAGCAACATCCTTGGACTACGTGTTGTGTTTATTGTTGCAAAAGCGCAATCGCTGTCAAGAACACGTGTGTGTTTGCACAAGGATATGACGAGGAGGCGGCCGCAGCCCATTGCCTTTATCTGCGCTCCGTAACTGCTGCGCTTAGAGCCCCTCCACAACCAGTCCGAGGCCCAGAGCCAACCCCACGATTGCTGCCGCTGTCGCCCCACATACGTTTACATACACTAGACTTTGTTTATCTATGCTTTAAGTCGCTTTAAAATGCCATCACAGGGTCACATAGGCCGTGGGGAGGGGTAGGACCGCACCTCTATGTACTTATGCGGGAATTATGTGTTTGAGGTAGCAAATACTATGAGATTGTTGAGAAAAATCTAATCTGATACTAGATGGGTTATAAGTTATAGAAGGCCTTGCTATATGCTTTATAAGTTATAGAAGGTATTACTATAGCAAGTTATAGGCGTCTTAATAAACTGTTTTCTGTCTGCTTTATAGACTTAAGATTTAATGCGATCTATCACATCAGTAATGCACGCTACAAGTTTTGTATTTTTGAATAAACAAATATTTATTAAAATTCTAAGTAGATGGTGACTTAGATATCTTATAATACAATATATTATAGAATAATTTTTAAGGAATTAATACAAAAAAACTTAATTTAAAAAAATATATTATATATATTTTTTAAAATTGATATTTATATTTTTTTAAATTCATTTTTTTCATATTTCATATATATTTTATTTTCTATTCTTACAATTTTTACGACCATAAATTTAACTATTTTTGAGTGAAAAAAACTTATATGAATATCTAATGCGTGTTTATGATACGAACCTGAAATGCAAGTGTTATAAAACGACAAACAGGTCGATAAAATAATATCGTTATTAAGAGACTCAGATGTGATCTCTGCCGCCGCCTCAACTCAACTTTTATAACACCTCAGCGCAAACCGCAAACTCGTGTGTCCAAAAATTCAAAGCGTGAATCATGCACACAAAATGTTATTTGAACCTAAACATATTAAAAATAAAATATCAAAAAAAAAAAAAATAATAATAGTAGAAATAAGCGTGACAAGCACTTGAGAAGCCCGATGATTGGCGCTTGCCTTTATCATCGCGAGTCGCAAGTCGCAATTTCGCTTGCCCTGCCGCTGCCCTGCGCTGACTCCTGCCGCAGCCCCTGTCCCCGTAGACATAACTTTATTGTCGCTTTCCGTGGTCTTTAAATATACGTATTTATATCATATCGCATATCACCCCATGCAACCCATGCACCCCATTTGTGGCGTTTGAACCCCTTTTTGAGGGAATAGCTTTAATTTCTTCAGTTTTTTATGCGCTGCTCTAAGTGTATTTACACGACGATTAGATAAGAGGACTTCGGTTATGCTTCGGCGACGACGTTATAAATAATTTATTGCTTATCTGACTTCGTTGAGTTATCAAAGCAACCAACTACCACCAGGTGGGGTGTTCGCCAGGCACTGATATCATCGAGCGTGGACTAAGTTTATTTTCTCTTTCTTTTTCTTGTTTTTTTTTTTTTTTTTTTCTTTTTGGGTGCGCTTAGCCGCCCAGTCAATTTACATGCTGAACATATGGATCTCGCCTAAACCAACACTTCAGACTCGCATGTGAGCCAAAAATTGGGCGTAACCAGCGGGCCCAATCAATCCACGGCACATTGACACATATCACGTCAAAAATGTTGTTCACATACGAAACAAATTTTAATAGAAATGATTGAGCTTGGGAACATTTTTGCTGCTGAAACGTTTAAGAATGGAATGGGAAAAGGGATATGAAAAAAAAATTGTTTCCTCATGAGAGGCTGATTGTTAGGAAATTATCCTTATTAGAGTGAAAAGAGAAGATTCTTTGAAATATGAATTAAGAATTTTGCTCTTGAGATTTAATAAAACTATTTTTTAATAGAAAATAGAAATAGATTTTTGTATAAAATAAAAATTGTAATACATTTTAGCTAAAACTAATTTCATGTGCTCTTCAAAGAAATTTATAGAAATTAAGAAGTTTTGCTATAAATATCTATAAATATCTGAAAAATGTTTTCTATAAATATATATAACAAATATGTGGAATATTTATAGAAAAAATATCTATAATATTTAAAGAAAATATATATATGTATACTATATATAGAAAACCATCATCAAACAAAAATTATATTTTTCTAATATATTTAAAGCTGGCTAAAGTATAATATAGAAAATATTTATATTTTTTAGTAAGCTTTATTCAATTTCCCAAGCTCAGCTCACTTTTTAGTGAGATGAAAATATGTTTTCAATCGTACAAATAATAGTACAACAGCTGGTTAAATAGCTGTGGATGCGATTTTCATGGCATTCTTTGGCATTTTGCGTTCAGTGTGTGTTGGGTCCTGGCGCTGCTGGCTGGGACCCGACTCGCTATCTATTTGGACAACAACAATAGCGGCGACCAGACACACGTACGGCTTACAAGATAAATATTGATTTTGCGGCTGTAGTAGGTGCTGCTGGTGGATGCGGGTGCTGTGACTGCTGCGTGGTATGGGTGGTGCGGGTGGTGCGGGTGGTGCGAGTGATGCTGTGCAGGTCTGTTGCTGTTGGCCATTGCTTAGCTTCTTTGCGGTGCTCGTAACCGCAACGGCCCTGCCTAAACTTTTGGAGCCCACATTCACTCGGTCTGGCAGCCAGAGCTCCCCAGTGTTTCGGCTCTTCACTTTTTGCCAGCTTTCAGGTATCCAAATTGTTTGCAAGTAAATTTACAAAACGTTGCCCCAGCCGTCGCTCTCATCTCACACCCACACACACATACACATCCTTCTACCCACTCACACCCGAAACACTTTGTCATGTTGTTTGGGTTTCGCTCGTCGCGTGGGTCGCTTGCCAAAATGGCCGCCGGTGGCTGTGTCGGCGGTTTTATGACCAGGTGCCAGCGACCAGAGACCAGGCGCAGGTGCGTGACAATGGGCTCTGGGATCGGGCAATAAACGCCCATCGACACACAGATTGCTGGGATTTGAATGTAAAGCTAGTCGCTGCACAGCGGGAAATGAAGTGGAATATCGAGTTGACAAGCGGCTTATACACACATATTCCCATCGGTATTATGTATATATGTGTTTTATTTGTTTTTTAGCTTTTCATAAAATGCTTAACACGGAAAATGTAAGCATAAGCATTGGGGTCCGAAAACGCAAGTCCCCAAATCCAAGCAAATTGACAGATGGAAAGTGTAAAGGATGGAGGTCCTGCCTGTGTGTGTCTCTCGGTGTATGCGTGTGAGGCTAAGCGCCATTCTGCTGGTATCTAATATTGCCCATGTCGCAGTTCTAGATGACATGGACATACGCTGCGGAAGTGCCAACACGACGTGGTTTCAAGTGTCTATTTTGGGCGACAAACTGCAAAGCAAAGTTCAATTTAAGCAATTTCCGACCTATATAGAATAACCAAAAGCCATGTATATGTGGTGCACTGTGCTACAAGGCATGTGTATGCAGTGAAACAGTGTCATTGTCATTGTCATTGTCATTGTCATTGTCATTGTCATTGTCATTGTCATTGTCATTGTCATTGTCATTGTCATTGTCATTGTCATTGTCATTGTCATTGTCATTGTCATTGTCATTGTCATTGTCATTGTCATTGTCATTGTCATTGTCATTGTCATTGTCATTGTCATTGTCATTGTCATTGTCATTGTCATTGTCATTGTCATTGTCATTGTCATTGTCATTGTCATTGTCATTGTCATTGTCATTGTCATTGTCATTGTCATTGTCATTGTCATTGTCATTGTCATTGTCATTGTCATTGTCATTGTCATTGTCATTGTCATTGTCATTGTCATTGTCATTGTCATTGTCATTGTCATTGTCATTGTCATTGTCATTGTCATTGTCATTGTCATTGTCATTGTCATTAGAATTAGAATTCACATTAATATTAACAATATAACTAACATTAACATTAGATCCATATTACCATTAACAATATAATTAACATTAGCATTGACCATTAACAATATAATTAAAATTAGAATTAGCCTCACATCCACATTACCATTAGCATTCACATTACCATTAACATTGCCATTACTACAATGCTCAATGGAAAGAATTTTAGTGTTGTATAGTCTTAAGTAGGCAGCAGGACATTTCGAATGGCAAACAGCAATGTCAGAGACATATCAAGCCATATCGCATATCATCGATGTTGGGTACTCCTTCAAATAATTGAAAGCAACAACGGCAACAGCATCTAGCAGAGCATTTAACAAGTTTGCTTCGGTTTCAGTCCGAGCTTGGGCACTTAAAGTGTCGCTCTTCATTGCGTAGTTGCGAGTGGCAGACCGAGAGTGCTTAAGCCCCCGTCCAGCCGCCCCAGCCCATCCGCCATCTTTAGCGACCCGACCCCCCATTGAAATGGTATTCTATGCGTGCCCTGGTCACTGATGGTCGCATCCTCTTGGGCTCTTCTCGCCGCGGCTCAAGTGCGTCGTCGACGACTGGCTGTAAAAATAAATTGACTTGGAAATTGAAAAACAAGCAGCGAAAAAGCGGGCCTTCAAGTGTGTGCCAGGACGAGGAGAGCTGTCAGATGGGAGGGCCAGACCCACGCCATGCTTCATATGAAAAGTAAAAGCTTTTCGAATTACGTATAAGGCTGAAAATATTGGATGCCAAATTAATGATATGGAAAGTTCAAGGTTCGCTTGCCAGTTTACAAACACATAAAACAAACGAAAAATGCAGCTAGAGGAAAATATGTGTTATATATAGATTTTCCAGCGCTGTGGAAAATAACAAGTTCCGCATTAAATGGGGTTTAACTGTAGCTAAAGAGTTTTCTCAAGTAATTTTCAGCATTTCTGGAAAATATGAAAATGCGAAATTCTTATTCTCTGTGATATTTAAATTTATTTTTTTTTTTTTATTGATTTTTGATTTTCAATTGTTTTTTTTTGGCAATTAAAATCTGAATTTTGATTTAATTTTGGTGCTGTTGCAGTTGGGGCATATGAATTCAAGGAAACTCTAAATGAATTTCTAGTTGTTGAGCTGAGCTCTTTCAGAGAAATTGCGGCTTCTGTTGATGTTGATGTTGTTGCCTGTTGTTGCCTGTTGTTGGCTGTTGCTGCCTTCAGCTGTTGCGCCTGCAATTCCTGCCGCAACCTGCCCCAAAGAAGATGACATTATTCTCAGAATGCCATTCAATGTCAATAGCAAGAGGCGAGGCTACAGTCGCATTGCAAACAGCAGCAGCAACCACTAAGAGACCTTGAATGTGGTTCCAGTTGTTGTTGCTGGCTCTTGTCACAACAAAAGCTGAGCAAACTTCAAATGCGCAGCTCTCACGGTAGCTGTGTGTGTGTGTGGAGGCGGGGGCAGGCGGGCAGATGAGTCCGTCATGCAACTGTTCAACTATTGCCTTATCGGCTTATCAGTGGCTCGCAATGTTTGACTAACTTGATATTTTTCGACTGTTTTCATTTTCGAGCGAAATAAAAGCGAGCAAATAGAGAAGGGAGGCGGGGCGTGCGCGGTGCCCCAGCATCCGTTCGGCATTTGAATGTGGCGCAAAAGTGTTTAAAAAAAAAGTGAGAAATATTCCAACAAAATAAAAAGTGTCGTAAAAACGCGGCGCTGACTGCGTGGGAAATTGATGAGCAGCGCTGCCTAAGCAAACACAGGCAGCTGCAGCCGCGGGCAGCGTCGGCGTCGACTGCAATTTGTTGACACGCATTTTGTTGCTGTTGTTGTTGTTGTTGTTGTTGTTGTTGTTGTTGTATCTGTAAGATACAATTCATATTTGTTGAACTTGTGAAAATCGCTGTGAGACGTTGCTAATTGGCTGCATTTGTAGTCGAATGAGTTTTTTTTTTTTTTTCTTATATGGAAAATGGAAATTTGTTGTATTTACAGCTTGGCTGGTAAATATTTGGGCCTGAATAATTTTTCAATTTGTTTGTGTTTGCGTGTGTGTGTTTTAATAACAAAAGCTGCAAATGGCCCATTGCTGATAAGAACGATGCAGCAACAACAACAACAACAACAACAACAACAAAATTGCTCATTTCTTATATGCAGCGCGCTGCTAACGGACCACTTGAAGATATCACTTAATGAGATTTGCGCATCTCCAAATGCAACAACAATACAGACAACAGCAACAACAACAACAACAACAACAACAACGGCAACAACACGAGCAAAAACATAATGAAGACGTGCTCGAGTTGCCAAGTGCTCGAAACGGGCGTTGGAAGCAACTTTTGCTGCAAAACGAACATCACTTGATTCTGATTAGCGTGCTGTCAAGCGTGAGAGCTGGCAATACACACACACACACACACACACAGATACACACACAGACACACACACACACACACATGCACTTGTTGTGCGTCATTTTTGACGGGTTGCAAGGGGAAGGTGGAC
Source organism: Drosophila fulvimacula (assembly GCA_035045555.1). NCBI lineage: Eukaryota > Metazoa > Arthropoda > Insecta > Diptera > Drosophilidae > Drosophila > Drosophila fulvimacula. The sequence goes on from JAWNOX010000137.1 coordinate 15,838,464, forward strand.
GGCTGTGTGAGGGGGCGCGACGATACCAGCTACAGATAAGCAGCTTCCCGCTTGCCATCTCCCTCTGCACCCCTCTCCTTCTCTCTCTCTCTCTCTCTCCCCCTGCCTGGTACAGCTGAACCGCCATTTGGCCTCCGGTCTGCGCGCGTTTTTAATCGCTTAATAAGCTCCAACTCGAGCTCGAGTTGTTGTAATTAAGCCCAGGCACTGCGCAACAGCATGGCAGAGAGGATGTAAGCAGCCCTAAGCACACATACACACATATATAAACTCATACACACACAGACACACTGTTGCTCTGCACCTCAGCAACAGTTACTCAAATCATTTCTGCATTGTTTAGAGCTGAGTTCAAGTTTCAAGTTTCTAGTTTAGAAAAAAAAAATTTTTAGTTTTAATTTTCTTGTAATAAAAATAAAAATTTCAAAATTTTTTAAATTTTTTTTGTAATAAAAATAAAAATTAAAACATTGTTTATAAATATATCAATATTTGCTCGTATTATTGTTCTTTAATTTACTCTTAAATATTTAAACAAATTTTGTTGTCTGTAAGCAATCAATCTCAATTTATATTTCATAATTTTATGTTACTCTAGTTTACAGTTATTTTTTAAATAATTATTAATTGAGTATTATATGAATAGGTTCAGAATTTAGTTCAAACTTATGATGAGTATTAGGTGAATCGATTCTATAAGTGTGTACATATATATGAAGAGTATATTCTATAATATATTTGCGTAGCTTTCCAAGGAAATCTTCAATCATTTGCTAGAGTATTTAGACACTGCATACCCCATCAGCTAAGTGTTAGAGACTGGCAGAAATTAAAAAAACTGTTGACGCACATCTAACTTCAGTCTAAAAAGTTTTAGAACTATATCTAATTTTTTTTTAAATTTCTGCTCGAATATAAAATAGATATATGTAAAAGCTCTGAGAATAATTTTAGATCAATCGAATATGTCATTCTGGCAATTTCTATTTAATTTTTATATATTTAGGATCTAGTTTCTAGGTGCATTATTTGAGATCGTTACTAGATGTAACGAAGTCAGGCAGGAGCTATATGAAATCGAATTTTGATTAAGCTATGTATGTTAATCGTTTTAACCAGAACTGGGACTAACGCTGATGACGTCAACTACAATTTCTACAATGCATAATCTCATAAGAAAACTCTTTCACAAATAAATGAAAATTCAACAGACTTCGATCTTAGTCTCCATCTCAACAATGCGAAATAGTTGAACTTCCCAAGTAAATAAACTAAATTCAAATTGAACAATTGTTATTTTACTTAACTAGCTGACTAACTAAACAGCTCTTTTATTTACAGTAAACACTCGCATAAATATTCTGAAATGCTGTCTACTTTCAGTTAGTTAAAATAATGTTTATTTAGCACTTGGTTGGGACTATTCCTCAGTTGGGTTTTTATTTTGTGCTCTGTTTGTTCATTGAATTGCTTTGATTAAAGCCAAGAATTGTGCCAGTCGAGCCACAAAATGCTGTTAGGCACACATTTGCACCTGTGTAGATACAGCACACACACACACGCACACTCTGTTCTAGCTGAAAGCAAGGACAATCGAAATTCATTGCCTCAGCTAGTAAAATCTGTTGCCAGCTCATGTTTATTTAGGATAAATAATTCAATATACATGAAACGAGCATACTGTATAAAAGTAATCCGTGCGCAGGCAGCCTATAGCCAACGCCCACCTGTCACGCCTATGTCTTTGATTGAATTTGTTTCGGAAAGTATCTTTTATTTTTATGTTTTTTTATTTATATATATACATATTTTTTTTTTTTTGCCTAACACGCTAAATCACAATGTGGCTTACACGTTTGGCCAGTGACAGACTAACGGATACTTTGTTATTGTTGTTGTTGTGATACAGTATGATATACATCAGTTGGTTAGAATAATGTTTTTAGTATAAGCCAAACAATTTGAAGTAGCTTAAAATGTGATCTGAGCCTTGACTTGTAATCGAAAATAAATAACAAAAAATTTATCAATTTATTTTAGTTTTTAGTTGACTCTTGAAATTGCTTTAGATGCCATGTGAAAATATATATATATTTGTATGAGGTTTTTAATTCTATAAGCAAATTTTGATACGCTTAAAGATAATTTTTAAGTTTGCTCAACTTTACATTAACAAAATGTTAACAATATTAAATATTGAAATATATTTTTGAGACTTCTACATATACATATGTTGTCGTCTTATATCGAATATAGCTAGAAACATGTTTAAAGTTTAATATGAGCCAACGGGTTTTAAATGTGCTAAAAAGTGAGTTAAAACACCTGTATAACTTGCTTTGTATTCGAAGTTACTTTAAACGAAATTGAGAAATATTTTTTAGATGTCGATAAAATGTGAACATGTTTTGCCGTCGCTTGAGATGTAATATTTATTCAGCAAAAAAAAATTCTGTGCTAAAGCTTTTCCGATACTTTCAAATAGTACATTTCGATATTTTTTGTAAAATAAAAAATAAAAAAACAATAGATATTATTGATATTTTATATATGAATAGAAACTTATAATAAAAAAATTTAAAACTTATTAATAAAATAAAAATAAACTAAGTTCATAGTACAGTTTTTATTGATTTTTATAAACATTATGCACAATTTATTATATATATTTAATATTTATATTTTATAAACTACTTTGGTGAGTATGTGCACATGACATATGACCACTAACTACTCTATGTGCAGAAGTTTTTGTAAAAGTGACCGAAGTTTTATCACCAATTTCTGCACTAAGTTTGGCCAAACAGCAGGACGAACAGAGGCAGAGAAAAACGTATGAATTGGTGTGGTAGACCACATAGTTCTTAATTTTCTTGTTATGCTGCTCGAGTTGACATGAAAGGCCAACAAATTGTAGTTTCTTGTCCTATCGATATGGGTCATGTTCGCCATCAAGCGAACTGACAGCCAATTGCAGATATCGAATCTGCTCATAAAATCCATTTGATTTCAATTCTCCTTTGTAGAGGTGGCTTACAATTTGAATAGATTCCAATAGACGGTAGATAATAGCAAAGCTTTGGCCATCAATTGCATTTATTTATTTTCAGCTATATATACTATGTGATTCAATTCTGTTTAAGCTTTGTTTGACATTACTCTGCATCCAGCAGCCATTGCCAGGCATTGCCATCTTGTGGTTGTTTGAAAAGTTGTTGTTGCTTAAGGCAGAGTAAGCTAAGGGTATGTTGACTTTGAGCAACGCTTTGATAGATTAAATTTGATATATATAATATGTAATTGCCTGCTTGTTAGTAATTATGTCAACTATCTTATAGTGTCTATATATTGCACTATTTCTCCATTATTTCCGTTGGGCATATCCTAGTCGGGTACTTCCGACAATCTTGTTGTTCGCTTTATGTTTTTTTCTGTTTGTTCCAGTCAATATAAAGTTCTGGCTGCAATCTAGAAGTTTGTTAGCCCTGGGCGCAGCTTCTATTTCTTTCCCCTGACAAATAAAAGTTTTAATTGCAATTTATAGTTTGACATAATTCGCGAATTTTCCATCGCCAGCGGCGGCCACCGCCACCGACGGAAAACACTTTTCCAAAGCAATTTTTTGTTGTTGCTGCTGCTGTTTGTTTCTCGTGTAATTAATGTCAAGTAACTGCTGTGAAGCATTTGCACTTGCCAAAACAAAAGCTTTTATAGAATCTGCCATTTAAACTCGTCTCACTTTATTTTTGCATCCTTCTTGAATCTTTGCAGAGCGCCCTCCGATCGCAAAAAGGAGCACATCAAGCGTCCTATGAATGCATTCATGGTCTGGGCCCAGGCAGCGCGTCGTGTCATGTCTAAGCAATATCCACATCTGCAAAACTCTGAGCTGAGCAAGTCGCTGGGCAAACTGTGGAAGTGAGTATAAGAGAGGGGAGAATCAGAGAGAGAGGGAGAAGGAGAGAGATACAGAGAGGGATAGAGAGCGAGAGAGGGAGAGAGGGAGTGTGTGAGAGAGAAAACGCGAAAGAGAGAGTCACAGAAAGAGAGAGCGAGAGAGAGAGAGGAAGAGGGCGAGAGATGGAGAATGAGATAGAGAGAAAGGGAGACAGAGAGGGAGTTAGAAGAGAGAGAAAGACAAAGAGAGAACGAGAGGGAGTGTGTGTGTGTGAGAGGGAGAATGAGAGAGAGAACGAGGAAGAGAGAAAAATATAAGGAGAGAGAGTGAGAGGAAGACAGAGAGCGAATTGAATTCCTCAGTGCATTCATAATTTAGTCAACTAAAATCGAAGATATTTTACCTTTTTCTCTGCCCTTCGCCCTTTGAACTCAGCTCTCCGTTCACATCTCTTAGGTAGCCGCCAGTGACTACGCCACAGTTTTCCTATTCGCATCTCAGCTGCAATTAAATGCGACAATTTCCAATATAAATACAATTCTATGTAGCTAGATGTCGGCGCCGTCTTCACATTGTTTGTAAGAACAAATCGGTCTCGAAATTAAAATCTCACAGTTCAGCGGGTGCGCGATAAGCGCGTCGAAATGTCGAGAATGCGCTGATAAGGGTGCAGAGCGCGCAAAGCATCCGCCTTGAGTTAATTAGAAGGCCGCACGGCTTGTCAGTCGGCGGCCAATTTGTAGACCAATAAATAAGCGAACATTTGACTGGAAGTGGCCATAAATTAAAGCGCTGATTGCGCATGCCGTCCCTCTTCCCTCTGTCTTTCGCAGAAATCTGAAGGATAGCGATAAGAAGCCGTTCATGGAATTCGCCGAGAAGCTGCGCATGACGCACAAGCAGGAGCATCCCGACTATAAATATCAGCCGCGTCGCAAAAAGGCTCGCCTCATGCCCCAGTCCGAGGCAGTCGGCACGGCAGCAACAGTTGCTGCCACCCCAGCAACAGCTGCCGCTGGCGCAGCAACAGCTGCAACTACTTCAACAGCCCGTCGCAGCTCCAGCGGCCACGCACCACAGCGGCGCACGAGCAAAGGCAACAGCAGCAACTCCACTCTGTGCACCAGCAGCAATAGCAGCAGCCTCACCAGCACCACCAGCACCACCGACGTCTTTAGCAATGAGGCTTTCATGAAATCGCTGAACAGCGCCTGCGCGGCCAGCCTGCTGGAGCAGGGCCTGGCGCTGGGTAGCGAAACGGAGCGCGGCCTGCTCGACTCGCCGTGCTCTACGGCCAGCTCGATGTCGTCGCTGACGCCGCCTGCCACGCCCTACACGGGTGTGGCCAAGCAAACAACACCCAACAGCCTGCTGCTCCGGCAGCTTAGCGAGCCGAGCAGCGGCAACAACACTGACTACGGCGTGCTGCTCGACGCGGGCCGGGAATATATTGCGTTGGGAGAGCTGAACTACACGGGGCAGAATGGTAACGGCGTGGGCGTGGGCGTGGGTGCGGGTGTGGGAGTGGGTGTAGGCGTGGTCGGCGTGCAGGAGATGGACTTTCTGGAGAATATCAATGGGTACGGCTATGGCACGCGTGGCAGCTACACCAACTACGGCTACAACGGTGGCAACTTTCCAGCTGCCGCTGCGGCATCGGCGTCACACGCCAATGGAGCGCTAAATTACTTGGGCAAGCCGGCGGCAGTCGACATTGATCCCAAGGAAATGGACCAGTATCTTATGGATCAAATGCTGCCCCTAACGCAACAGCATATGCCAACCGCCGCGCCCGCCGCTGTGGCCGCACACTCGCCGCCGCTCAACTCTTCCGCCTCGCTGTCTTCGGCCTGCTCCAGCGCCAGCTCCCAGCCCGTCGAATGCCTGGCCTCCCCCAGCGCTTACTACGACCATATGAGCTACCCGACCCAGGCACAGACTAATAATATTGGCTATGCACACTATGTGCCTGAATCCCCACAGCAGCAGCAGCAGCAGCAGCAACAGCAGCAACAGCAGCAACATGAGCAGCAGCAACAGCTGTCGCAGCAGCAGCAACAGCAGCCACATCATCTTTGGGGCACTTATGTGAATCCCTAAGCTACTTCATTTGCTGCTGACCTTTGCGGGAGCAGTCCATGGCTTTCGTTTATTGCTTTATTGTGTGTGCAATCGCCAGAGCATGTTGTGCAATTTAAGCTAATCGCAGCGATTCCCGTTTATGGCCAAATTGTAGATGCAGCCTCCAATAGCCATCATTGATGAATGCACAAACGATGCTCGACATTCATAGCACTATTTACGAGCATTCCCCACTTGCAAATCGTTACCATTGTGCCATGCCAGTTCGGGGGGGTTGGGAGAAAAGAATTGATATGAAATTGGCATTGGTTTCCATTTTCGTTAGCCAAATTGAGGGGGAACAGAGAGGGAGAGAGCTAGAGAGAGGGAAGTTTATTATTATTGAATCGATTGCTTGGCTTTCATTTGAGTTATATTCAGATGCTGCATACGAGTATAAATCCTTATTTATTCAATCATGAAGACGTGCATTCGCTTTTAGTACAATAGTGGCTTGATCTTAAGAGTTATAGATAGGAACTTAGTCTAAGGATATAAGCACTTGGCCAGTGACAAAATTGTTCGATAAGCTAAATAAATATGATTTGCTTAATAAAGCATAACATAATTAAATTCAAGTAAAATATGAATTTTGTTATTATTATTATATATTATTATTATATTATCACGCATACGCCCTGTGAGCCTTAGTTGCCTTTTTAATCAAATTAGCTATATTTATTGTTAGTTGAACTTAGCTCTTAAATGCTGTTACATGTATATAAATGTGTGTAAGCTATTTAAAAATTATTTTAATAAAAAAGAAATAATTTTCAAAATTAAAAAACTTTAATTTATGTTTTTTAAAATTATCTTAAATACAAAAAAATGTTCTTTAATAAAAAATTTGTTTTTTAATTTACCTAAAACTTAAAAAAAGTTAAAAAATATTGAAAAATATATTTTATATTTTTAAATTTATTTTAAATATATATTATATTATATATTAAAAATTTTATAGTTGAATTTGGGATAAGTTTTTAAGCTAATATTTTTTTCCCACAATTACTAGTTGTGTGTGTGTGCGTGTTTTCGTGCACCTGTAAATTTCATAAATTCGAAATTCTTCTGAAATTAGCACCTGCCCAGCAAATGGGCCATTTACCTGTGTATTTATTTCAGCTCTCTTTTGCAGAGTCCACCAAAATGAAAACCTTACGCAGCTCATATATATATGTATGTATATATAATATATACATATATAAATGTTAATATATTTTCGTTATATTTTTTGTGTTCAGTTAGCGTCGCGTTTATTTATTTATTTATTTCTGTTTCTTTTGAGAGCTTAGTGCAATTTGCGCATGTAACAAGTTGTTGTTAATTGAAGCACAAACAGGGCGAGAAAACAAATGAAAATGCGAATTAGCAGACCCAACCGTACCAATGGCAAAATGGCCATAACACAAAATGGCCGAGAGCAGAATAAAATACAATCACAACAACAAGGTAATAAAGCTTGAATACCCTATATATATATATATATATATATATATATATATATATATATATATATATATATATATAAATAAATATGCAGCGAAAGTTTGTGTAATTAAAATTTTTTTTTTTTGATTTTGATTTTTTTATTTTATTAATCTTAGAAATATTTTTATAAAAAATTATATATATATTTTAAACTTTTTTTACGTGTATATTTTTTCTTGCATATTAAGCTACTTTCTTTGTCCAGTGTATACAGCACTGTTCATGAAATATGTTTAACAAATTTGAGCACAATTTAGAAAGCAAAAAACCGTACGCAAATGGCCAAAAAAAAGTGAGCTAAGCCAAATTAACACATTTCCGGGCACTTGTTTATTCATTCACATAATTTATGCGGAATATGTATTTAAATGATTTCCAGAAAGCTCGCTGATTTCACAATAATTAAACAGCTGCAAGATTTACAGCCAATTTTGAAAATTGCTTTAAAAGTTGTTTATATCATGTAATTAGAAAGCGCTAAATCTCGATTAGAGTGCGGCACGAGCCAACAAATGATTTGTTTGGATTAATTTATGCCCTGACAACGAGCCTTTGTGTGTGTATATACATCGTGTGTGTGTGTGTGTGTGTGTGCAAGTGTTTGTTTTTGTGCAAATGTTATTAAAACTAATGACGTTTATGGGAAACTTTTGCTGTGGTTTCAGTTAGCTCTGGCACCAGTTTCGGGCTGGCCATGCAACGGGTCGTATGCGTAATGAAATTTTGTGTACCTTGTCTTTTCCTCTTTGTAACTCAATTAATGGCGGCAACCAAGGGTACGTCAAAACTTTTTTAAATTCACTTAAAGTTCGCTGCGAATTTAATTCGCTCATTATGCTGACCAGCAGCTTAGGCAGGTCACCTGGCCCAGGGAGCTAGGGAAACAGAAACAAAAACGTTTTCAAATTGGGGACTAGAAGATCTGCCTAATGGTCATTGAGCTGGCTTAGAAGAGGACAGTGTTCATCCTCCTTGACCCATAAATAGTAAGGCATGGAATTTTCAATGAAATGAGCAGAGCAGAGAGTTGAAAGAGGCTGCGTGTCAAGTCGTCTTCGTGGACAATGACTGCGCGTTGGGACGCTTTTGATAATGGTACAATCTGGTTTTGCTTGACTTTTCGCACTGCCTGCTCAATTCAATCTGTCCCTCTCTCTCTCTCTCTCTTTCTCTCTCTCTGTCTCTGTCATTCTTTTATCCACCCTATCTGTCTGGTTTTGCTTTTCTTTAGCATTTTCACGGCAGCCAAGTGGGAAATGTCAGGCACTCAAGCAGCAGCAACTTATCTGCGGCAAAAACATTTGAATAAAATATAAGGCGAGAAAAGTTAAATGTAATGTAAAAGCCACAGCAGCAGCGAAGTCGTCTTGGTACAAGTCAAATTGAAAATTTGGCTTAGCTTAGCTGTGTCCTTTTCGAGCATCATGTGGACTAAGTCGTATATGAAACATATACTACTAAAAAAAAAGAAGAGTATATTCCCTAAATTAAATTATAATATTTTTATATAACAAAAATTTATAACTCATAAATGCAAATAAAAAATAAATTTATTATAAGAAATATTTTATATATATTTAAATGTATTTTTAAAAAAGTACCAAAGAAAAATTGCAGAGTGCAGAGTATCAACAATTCGTTATAACATAACCTTTGATTTTCTTATTTTATATATGCACCCGCTGTGATGGTCAAAACTCAGTCCAGCAGCCAGATGTATACATATATATTTAAATATATTTTACTATAACTGAAAAGGGAAACGGCAGAAAGCAACTGCTATTATGTTGTCGTAGAGAAATTGTAGGGGAATTGCAGAATTGTTGAAAATTTAAATTTCGGTTCAATTTTAGGCAGCTGGCCAAATGATATTTAATGTGCTCGCGGACCCTATTCGGAGCTCATTATGTAATAATGAGTGAAAAATGTGTAGCAAACTTGCGTAATTGCATGTAATAAAGCCAACAAAATGGGCTTAATAATCAAAGTAATATTTGAACGAAAATGTAGCATACTTTCGGGCGCCCAAATTAAAATTTCTAGAGTGAACGTATTTCACATTTCAAGAGGGTGCACGAAACAGAAGAGAACAAAATAAGCAAGTCCTATAAAAAATGAATGACTTTTATATCATGATACTGGGAAGGAAATGAAATTCGTTATAATTTTAGAAAAATGTTTGAATAGATCGAAAAGTCGATAAGCATGGTGTAAGTGTCTTAGGGCTAGGTGATTGGCAGCTTAGTCGACTTATAAGTGTCATCCATCAGCATCAGTCATCGTCAAAGGATCCCTGTTTAGCCATGTACCCACATCATAAAATATAGTCTGCGGTTGCCATGGCTCAAATTGATATTATTTTTCAATAATTTTTTGTTCTCGTTCGGCAAATGCCACAAAATGAGAATATATGCGTTGCGGTTGGCCAACACGTCACGAGCATGCAAAGTAAATAAAGTGAACCGAAATATGTTTTCACCTACTTTTAGTCGATTTACTGAATTACTTTTTGTGGGCGTTAAGCTCTTGATTTCACATACATTTTTCTGAATACATTTTAGGGCATTATTGAGTTGCCTCACTAAAGCAATTGTGTGAAGTTTTTAAATTTGAATCTCAATAGAAATCAAATCAGAAAATTTATTGAAATGTAAATGTCTAAAATCTGATTAGTTTTTAATAAGTTATGCGAGTAGAAAATTTTTAAAACATATTTTAAAAAAAAAAAAAAGGTTTTTTAGAGAGCATGTGTGTAAGAAAAATTTCTACACAAAAATATATTTTTTAACTATTTTTCACGAGCATAAAACAAATTTAAAGTTGAAGTATTTTGATTAAAGCTGCAAAATGTTGCTGTTTAGCTCATTGCATTAATCAAGTTGAATTTTCATGAGCTTATCAGAACTATGATTATTATTTCACGGGCAGGTGGTAATTTAAATGAGTGCGTGCTAATTAAAAAGTTTACCTCGTTGCCGGAAATTACATAATGTTTAATGCATGTGCGATGAAGAAGCAACCACAACACGGAGAAGCCGGAAAAATCACATTTTCAATTTACAGCACAATGCAGGACATCGTGTGTGTGTGCGTGTGTGTGTGAATGAGCTTACATCTGACCCCAGGTGTCAGCTGTGCAAACAGCCCTTAAATGTCAAACTAATTAGTGCAGCTTACAAATTATTTGTAATTAATAATGACAAGAGATAAAATGAGATTAAGGAAAAGCGGTAAAAGCTTAATAATAATAGAATGCAGAATCGATAAATTAAATATTTAATGCCAGTTGAAATTTTTATTATATAAGCATGAGAAAAATATGTGGGAATCCATCTGTCTTTAATTAAAGTCGAAATGATATATCTTCGCTTGCACCTTCATCAATTCGTATAAAGTTTTTTTTCGGAACATTTGCACTTGCAGGCGACCTGCCCAGCAGACATTTTGCAGCTGCTCTGCCAGCTTGCTTTCAATTATCTCGCAACTAAGCTGAGGCACGCACAGCTCTGTGGGCGTGTCTGTGTGTGTGGGTGCTCATCAATGAACATTGAGTAACTTTTGACTGTAATGGCTGGGGTTAACTTGTCCTGCAACTGTTGCCAAGCAGCTTAGAAGAAACTCAGCTCTGAAGCACGTTTGCATTTGAAAGTCAAGAGCAAAAGAGAAACGAAAGCAAGCTATTATATACCCTCGAGTTGATGCATATAACAGATATACTAACAGATTGTTATTTCAAGACAATATGAAGTGAAGAGTTTTTTTTATGTGTAAGTCGTATGGCAAGCTTTAGCTGCAACATATATGCCTTTTCCACACCCCATTGCTGGGTATATAAATTGCTTACATGACAATGTTGACAGGGAAGCAGAGGTGTAGGAGCACGAAGGAAATGGGCCCCAGCTTGTAGGCAACACAGTTACGCAGTTAGTAGGTTAGCAAAACAGGCTTTAATCAGATTCACAATGTCAATGAAACAAAATCTCCAGATAGACCCGTAAGGCCTACTGAAGATTGACTGAAGGGTTGTTAG